>OU964975.1:1309201-1909201 GCA_918808275.2 Dolichovespula sylvestris
GTCATTGACCTCTGGTGACCTCATTTTGCGTGTCCGGGCGTCTTAGAAGGTAGCAAAGGTTATTGACCTCTGGTGACCTCATTTTGCGTGTCCGGGGCGTCTTAGAAGATAGCAAAGGTCATTGACCTCTGGTGACCTCATTTTGCGTGTCCGGGAACTTCTTAGAAGATAGCAAAGGTCATTGACCTCTGGTGACCTCATTTGCGTGTCCGGGGCGTCTTAGAAGGTAGCAAAGGTCATTGACCTCTGGTGACCTCATTTTGCGTGTCCGGGGCGTCTTAGAAGATAGCAAAGATCATTGACTTCTGGTGACCTCATTTTGCGTGTCCGGGGCGTCTTAGAAGATAGCAAATGTCATTGACCTCTGGTGACCTCATTTTGCGTGTCCAGGGCGTCTTAGAAGATAGCAAAGGTCATTGACCTCTGGTGACCTCATTTTGCGTGTGCGGAGCTACTAAGAGGATAGCAAAGGTCATTGACCTCTGGTGACCTCATTTTGCGTGTCCGGGACGTCTTAGAAGGTAGCAAAGGTCATTGACCTCTGGTGACCTCATTTTGCGTGTCCGGGGCGTCTTAGAAGGTAGCAAAGGTCATTGACCTCTGGTGACCTCATTTGCGTGTCCGGGGCGTCTTAGAAGGTAGCAAAGGTCATTGACCTCTGGTGACCTCATCTTGCGTGTCCGGGGCGTCTTAGAAGATAGAAAAGGTCATAGACTTCTGGTGACCTCATTTTGCGTGTGCGGAGCTACTAAGAGGTTAGCAAAGGTCATTGATCTCTGGTGACCTCATTTTGCGTGTGCGGAGCTACTAAGAGGATAGCAAAGGTCATTGACCTCTGGTGACCTCATTTTGCGTGTCCGGGGCGTCTTAGAAGGTAGCAAAGGTCATTGACCTCTGGTGACCTCATTTTGCGTGTCCGGGGCGTCTTAGAAGATAGCAAAGATCATTGACTTCTGGTGACCTCATTTTGCGTGTCCGGGGCGTCTTAGAAGGTAGCAAAGGTCATTGACCTCTGGTGACCTCATTTTGCGTGTCCGGGGCGTCTTAGAAGATAGCAAAGATCATTGACTTCTGGTGACCTCATTTTGCGTGTCCGGGACGTCTTAGAAGGTAGCAAAGGTCATTGACCTCTGGTGACCTCATTTTGCGTGTCCGGGGCGTCTTAGAATATAGCAAAGGTCATAGACCTCTGGTGACCTCATTTTGCGTGTACGGGGTGTCTTAGAAGGTAGCACAGGTCATTGACCTCTGGTGACCTCATTTTTTGTGTCCGGGGCGTCTTAGAACATAGCAAAGGTCATAAACCTCTGGTGACCTCATTTTGCGTGTCCGGGGCGTCTTAGAAAGTAGCAAAGGTCATTGACCTCTGGTGACCTCATTTTGCGTGTGCGGAGCTACTAAGAGGATAGCAAAGGTCATTGACCTCTGGTGACCTCATTTTGCGTGTCCGGGGCGTCTTAGAAGGTAGCACAGGTCATTGACCTCTGGTGACCTCATTTTGCGTGTCCGGGCGTCTTAGAAGATAGCAAAGGTCATAAACCTCTGGTGACCTCATTTTGCGTGTCCGGGGCGTCTTAGAAGGTAGCAAAGGTCATTGACCTCTGGTGACCTCATTTTGCGTGTGCGGAGCTACTAAGAGGATAGCAAAGGTCATTGACCTCTGGTGACCTCATTTTGCGTGTGCGGAGCTACTAAGAGGATAGCAAAGGTCATTGACCTCTGGTGACCTCATTTTGCGTGTCCGGGGCGTCTTAGAAGGTAGCAAAGGTCATTGACCTCTGGTGACCTCATTTTGCGTGTGCGGTGCTACTAAGAGGATAGCAAAGGTCATTGACCTCTGGTGACTTCATTTTGCGTGTGCGGAGCTACTAAGAGGATAGCAAAGGTCATTGACCTCTGGTGACCTCATTTTGCGTGTGCGGAGCTACTAAGAGGTTAGCAAAGGTCATTGACCTCTGGTGACCTCATTTTGCGTGTGCGGAGCTACTAAGAGGATAGCAAAGGTCATTGACCTCTGGTGACCTCATTTTGCGTGTCCGGGCGTCTTAGAAGGTAGCAAAGGTTATTGACCTCTGGTGACCTCATTTTGCGTGTCCGGGGCGTCTTAGAAGATAGCAAAGGTCATTGACCTCTGGTGACCTCATTTTGCGTGTCCGGGAACTTCTTAGAAGATAGCAAAGGTCATTGACCTCTGTGACCTCATTTTGCGTGTCCGGGGCGTCTTAGAAGGTAGCAAAGGTCATTGACCTCTGGTGACCTCATTTTGCGTGTCCGGGGCGTCTTAGAAGATAGCAAAGATCATTGACTTCTGGTGACCTCATTTTGCGTGTCCGGGGCGTCTTAGAAGATAGCAAATGTCATTGACCTCTGGTGACCTCATTTTGCGTGTCCAGGGCGTCTTAGAAGATAGCAAAGGTCATTGACCTCTGGTGACCTCATTTTGCGTGTGCGGAGCTACTAAGAGGATAGCAAAGGTCATTGACCTCTGGTGACCTCATTTTGCGTGTCCGGGACGTCTTAGAAGGTAGCAAAGGTCATTGACCTCTGGTGACCTCATTTTGCGTGTCCGGGGCGTCTTAGAAGGTAGCAAAGGTCATTGACCTCTGGTGACCTCATTTTGCGTGTCCGGGGCGTCTTAGAAGGTAGCAAAGGTCATTGACCTCTGGTGACCTCATCTTGCGTGTCCGGGGCGTCTTAGAAGATAGAAAAGGTCATAGACTTCTGGTGACCTCATTTTGCGTGTGCGGAGCTACTAAGAGGTTAGCAAAGGTCATTGATCTCTGGTGACCTCATTTTGCGTGTGCGGAGCTACTAAGAGGATAGCAAAGGTCATTGACCTCTGGTGACCTCATTTTGCGTGTCCGGGGCGTCTTAGAAGGTAGCAAAGGTCATTGACCTCTGGTGACCTCATTTTGCGTGTCCGGGGCGTCTTAGAAGATAGCAAAGATCATTGACTTCTGGTGACCTCATTTTGCGTGTCCGGGGCGTCTTAGAAGGTAGCAAAGGTCATTGACCTCTGGTGACCTCATTTTGCGTGTCCGGGGCGTCTTAGAAGATAGCAAAGATCATTGACTTCTGGTGACCTCATTTTGCGTGTCCGGGACGTCTTAGAAGGTAGCAAAGGTCATTGACCTCTGGTGACCTCATTTTGCGTGTCCGGGGCGTCTTAGAATATAGCAAAGGTCATAGACCTCTGGTGACCTCATTTTGCGTGTACGGGGTGTCTTAGAAGGTAGCACAGGTCATTGACCTCTGGTGACCTCATTTTTTGTGTCCGGGGCGTCTTAGAACATAGCAAAGGTCATAAACCTCTGGTGACCTCATTTTGCGTGTCCGGGGCGTCTTAGAAAGTAGCAAAGGTCATTGACCTCTGGTGACCTCATTTTGCGTGTGCGGAGCTACTAAGAGGATAGCAAAGGTCATTGACCTCTGGTGACCTCATTTTGCGTGTCCGGGGCGTCTTAGAAGGTAGCACAGGTCATTGACCTCTGGTGACCTCATTTTGCGTGTCCGGGGCGTCTTAGAAGATAGCAAAGGTCATAAACCTCTGGTGACCTCATTTTGCGTGTCCGGGGCGTCTTAGAAGGTAGCAAAGGTCATTGACCTCTGGTGACCTCATTTTGCGTGTGCGGAGCTACTAAGAGGATAGCAAAGGTCATTGACCTCTGGTGACCTCATTTTGCGTGTGCGGAGCTACTAAGAGGATAGCAAAGGTCATTGACCTCTGGTGACCTCATTTTGCGTGTCCGGGGCGTCTTAGAAGGTAGCAAAGGTCATTGACCTCTGGTGACCTCATTTTGCGTGTGCGGTGCTACTAAGAGGATAGCAAAGGTCATTGACCTCTGGTGACCTCATTTTGCGTGTGCGGAGCTACTAAGAGGATAGCAAAGGTCATTGACCTCTGGTGACCTCATTTTGCGTGTGCGGAGCTACTAAGAGGTTAGCAAAGGTCATTGACCTCTGGTGACCTCATTTTGCGTGTGCGGAGCTACTAAGAGGATAGCAAAGGTCATTGACCTCTGGTGACCTCATTTTGCGTGTCCGGGCGTCTTAGAAGGTAGCAAAGGTTATTGACCTCTGGTGACCTCATTTTGCGTGTCCGGGGCGTCTTAGAAGATAGCAAAGGTCATTGACCTCTGGTGACCTCATTTTGCGTGTCCGGGAACTTCTTAGAAGATAGCAAAGGTCATTGACCTCTGGTGACCTCATTTTGCGTGTCCGGGGCGTCTTAGAAGGTAGCAAAGGTCATTGACCTCTGGTGACCTCATTTTGCGTGTCCGGGGCGTCTTAGAAGATAGCAAAGATCATTGACTTCTGGTGACCTCATTTTGCGTGTCCGGGGCGTCTTAGAAGATAGCAAATGTCATTGACCTCTGGTGACCTCATTTTGCGTGTCCAGGGCGTCTTAGAAGATAGCAAAGGTCATTGACCTCTGGTGACCTCATTTTGCGTGTGCGGAGCTACTAAGAGGATAGCAAAGGTCATTGACCTCTGGTGACCTCATTTTGCGTGTCCGGGACGTCTTAGAAGGTAGCAAAGGTCATTGACCTCTGGTGACCTCATTTTGCGTGTCCGGGGCGTCTTAGAAGGTAGCAAAGGTCATTGACCTCTGGTGACCTCATTTTGCGTGTCCGGGGCGTCTTAGAAGGTAGCAAAGGTCATTGACCTCTGGTGACCTCATCTTGCGTGTCCGGGGCGTCTTAGAAGATAGAAAAGGTCATAGACTTCTGGTGACCTCATTTTGCGTGTGCGGAGCTACTAAGAGGTTAGCAAAGGTCATTGATCTCTGGTGACCTCATTTTGCGTGTGCGGAGCTACTAAGAGGATAGCAAAGGTCATTGACCTCTGGTGACCTCATTTTGCGTGTCCGGGGCGTCTTAGAAGGTAGCAAAGGTCATTGACCTCTGGTGACCTCATTTTGCGTGTCCGGGGCGTCTTAGAAGATAGCAAAGATCATTGACTTCTGGTGACCTCATTTTGCGTGTCCGGGGCGTCTTAGAAGGTAGCAAAGGTCATTGACCTCTGGTGACCTCATTTTGCGTGTCCGGGGCGTCTTAGAAGATAGCAAAGATCATTGACTTCTGGTGACCTCATTTTGCGTGTCCGGGACGTCTTAGAAGGTAGCAAAGGTCATTGACCTCTGGTGACCTCATTTTGCGTGTCCGGGGCGTCTTAGAATATAGCAAAGGTCATTGACCTCTGGTGACCTCATTTTGCGTGTACGGGGTGTCTTAGAAGGTAGCACAGGTCATTGACCTCTGGTGACCTCATTTTTTGTGTCCGGGGCGTCTTAGAACATAGCAAAGGTCATAAACCTCTGGTGACCTCATTTTGCGTGTCCGGGGCGTCTTAGAAAGTAGCAAAGGTCATTGACCTCTGGTGACCTCATTTTGCGTGTGCGGAGCTACTAAGAGGATAGCAAAGGTCATTGACCTCTGGTGACCTCATTTTGCGTGTCCGGGGCGTCTTAGAAGGTAGCACAGGTCATTGACCTCTGGTGACCTCATTTTGCGTGTCCGGGGCGTCTTAGAAGATAGCAAAGGTCATAAACCTCTGGTGACCTCATTTTGCGTGTCCGGGGCGTCTTAGAAGGTAGCAAAGGTCATTGACCTCTGGTGACCTCATTTTGCGTGTGCGGAGCTACTAAGAGGATAGCAAAGGTCATTGACCTCTGGTGACCTCATTTTGCGTGTGCGGAGCTACTAAGAGGATAGCAAAGGTCATTGACCTCTGGTGACCTCATTTTGCGTGTCCGGGGCGTCTTAGAAGGTAGCAAAGGTCATTGACCTCTGGTGACCTCATTTTGCGTGTGCGGTGCTACTAAGAGGATAGCAAAGGTCATTGACCTCTGGTGACTTCATTTTGCGTGTGCGGAGCTACTAAGAGGATAGCAAAGGTCATTGACCTCTGGTGACCTCATTTTGCGTGTGCGGAGCTACTAAGAGGTTAGCAAAGGTCATTGACCTCTGGTGACCTCATTTTGCGTGTGCGGAGCTACTAAGAGGATAGCAAAGGTCATTGACCTCTGGTGACCTCATTTTGCGTGTCCGGGCGTCTTAGAAGGTAGCAAAGGTTATTGACCTCTGGTGACCTCATTTTGCGTGTCCGGGGCGTCTTAGAAGATAGCAAAGGTCATTGACCTCTGGTGACCTCATTTTGCGTGTCCGGGAACTTCTTAGAAGATAGCAAAGGTCATTGACCTCTGGTGACCTCATTTTGCGTGTCCGGGGCGTCTTAGAAGGTAGCAAAGGTCATTGACCTCTGGTGACCTCATTTTGCGTGTCCGGGGCGTCTTAGAAGATAGCAAAGATCATTGACTTCTGGTGACCTCATTTTGCGTGTCCGGGGCGTCTTAGAAGATAGCAAATGTCATTGACCTCTGGTGACCTCATTTTGCGTGTCCGGGGCGTCTTAGAAGATAGCAAAGGTCATTGACCTCTGGTGACCTCATTTTGCGTGTGCGGAGCTACTAAGAGGATAGCAAAGGTCATTGACCTCTGGTGACCTCATTTTGCGTGTCCGGGACGTCTTAGAAGGTAGCAAAGGTCATTGACCTCTGGTGACCTCATTTTGCGTGTCCGGGGCGTCTTAGAAGGTAGCAAAGGTCATTGACCTCTGGTGACCTCATTTTGCGTGTCCGGGGCGTCTTAGAAGGTAGCAAAGGTCATTGACCTCTGGTGACCTCATCTTGCGTGTCCGGGGCGTCTTAGAAGATAGAAAAGGTCATAGACTTCTGGTGACCTCATTTTGCGTGTGCGGAGCTACTAAGAGGTTAGCAAAGGTCATTGATCTCTGGTGACCTCATTTTGCGTGTGCGGAGCTACTAAGAGGATAGCAAAGGTCATTGACCTCTGGTGACCTCATTTTGCGTGTCCGGGGCGTCTTAGAAGGTAGCAAAGGTCATTGACCTCTGGTGACCTCATTTTGCGTGTCCGGGGCGTCTTAGAAGATAGCAAAGATCATTGACTTCTGGTGACCTCATTTTGCGTGTCCGGGGCGTCTTAGAAGGTAGCAAAGGTCATTGACCTCTGGTGACCTCATTTTGCGTGTCCGGGGCGTCTTAGAAGATAGCAAAGATCATTGACTTCTGGTGACCTCATTTTGCGTGTCCGGGACTTCTTAGAAGGTAGCAAAGGTCATTGACCTCTGGTGACCTCATTTTGCGTGTCCGGGGCGTCTTAGAATATAGCAAAGGTCATAGACCTCTGGTGACCTCATTTTGCGTGTACGGGGTGTCTTAGAAGGTAGCACAGGTCATTGACCTCTGGTGACCTCATTTTTTGTGTCCGGGGCGTCTTAGAACATAGCAAAGGTCATAAACCTCTGGTGACCTCATTTTGCGTGTCCGGGGCGTCTTAGAAAGTAGCAAAGGTCATTGACCTCTGGTGACCTCATTTTGCGTGTGCGGAGCTACTAAGAGGATAGCAAAGGTCATTGACCTCTGGTGACCTCATTTTGCGTGTCCGGGGCGTCTTAGAAGGTAGCACAGGTCATTGACCTCTGGTGACCTCATTTTGCGTGTCCGGGGCGTCTTAGAAGATAGCAAAGGTCATAAACCTCTGGTGACCTCATTTTGCGTGTCCGGGGCGTCTTAGAAGGTAGCAAAGGTCATTGACCTCTGGTGACCTCATTTTGCGTGTGCGGAGCTACTAAGAGGATAGCAAAGGTCATTGACCTCTGGTGACCTCATTTTGCGTGTGCGGAGCTACTAAGAGGATAGCAAAGGTCATTGACCTCTGGTGACCTCATTTTGCGTGTCCGGGGCGTCTTAGAAGGTAGCAAAGGTCATTGACCTCTGGTGACCTCATTTTGCGTGTGCGGTGCTACTAAGAGGATAGCAAAGGTCATTGACCTCTGGTGACTTCATTTTGCGTGTGCGGAGCTACTAAGAGGATAGCAAAGGTCATTGACCTCTGGTGACCTCATTTTGCGTGTGCGGAGCTACTAAGAGGTTAGCAAAGGTCATTGACCTCTGGTGACCTCATTTTGCGTGTGCGGAGCTACTAAGAGGATAGCAAAGGTCATTGACCTCTGGTGACCTCATTTTGCGTGTCCGGGCGTCGTAGAAGGTAGCAAAGGTTATTGACCTCTGGTGACCTCATTTTGCGTGTCCGGGGCGTCTTAGAAGATAGCAAAGGTCATTGACCTCTGGTGACCTCATTTTGCGTGTCCGGGAACTTCTTAGAAGATAGCAAAGGTCATTGACCTCTGGTGACCTCATTTTGCGTGTCCGGGGCGTCTTAGAAGGTAGCAAAGGTCATTGACCTCTGGTGACCTCATTTTGCGTGTCCGGGGCGTCTTAGAAGATAGCAAAGATCATTGACTTCTGGTGACCTCATTTTGCGTGTCCGGGGCGTCTTAGAAGATAGCAAATGTCATTGACCTCTGGTGACCTCATTTTGCGTGTCCAGGGCGTCTTAGAAGATAGCAAAGGTCATTGACCTCTGGTGACCTCATTTTGCGTGTGCGGAGCTACTAAGAGGATAGCAAAGGTCATTGACCTCTGGTGACCTCATTTTGCGTGTCCGGGACGTCTTAGAAGGTAGCAAAGGTCATTGACCTCTGGTGACCTCATTTTGCGTGTCCGGGGCGTCTTAGAAGGTAGCAAAGGTCATTGACCTCTGGTGACCTCATTTTGCGTGTCCGGGGCGTCTTAGAAGGTAGCAAAGGTCATTGACCTCTGGTGACCTCATCTTGCGTGTCCGGGGCGTCTTAGAAGATAGAAAAGGTCATAGACTTCTGGTGACCTCATTTTGCGTGTGCGGAGCTACTAAGAGGTTAGCAAAGGTCATTGATCTCTGGTGACCTCATTTTGCGTGTGCGGAGCTACTAAGAGGATAGCAAAGGTCATTGACCTCTGGTGACCTCATTTTGCGTGTCCGGGGCGTCTTAGAAGGTAGCAAAGGTCATTGACCTCTGGTGACCTCATTTTGCGTGTCCGGGGCGTCTTAGAAGATAGCAAAGATCATTGACTTCTGGTGACCTCATTTTGCGTGTCCGGGGCGTCTTAGAAGGTAGCAAAGGTCATTGACCTCTGGTGACCTCATTTTGCGTGTCCGGGGCGTCTTAGAAGATAGCAAAGATCATTGACTTCTGGTGACCTCATTTTGCGTGTCCGGGACGTCTTAGAAGGTAGCAAAGGTCATTGACCTCTGGTGACCTCATTTTGCGTGTCCGGGGCGTCTTAGAATATAGCAAAGGTCATAGACCTCTGGTGACCTCATTTTGCGTGTACGGGGTGTCTTAGAAGGTAGCACAGGTCATTGACCTCTGGTGACCTCATTTTTTGTGTCCGGGGCGTCTTAGAAGATAGCAAAGGTCATTGACCTCTGGTGACCTCATTTTGCGTGTCCGGGGCGTCTTAGAAAGTAGCAAAGGTCATTGACCTCTGGTGACCTCATTTTGCGTGTGCGGAGCTACTAAGAGGATAGCAAAGGTCATTGACCTCTGGTGACCTCATTTTGCGTGTCCGGGGCGTCTTAGAAGGTAGCACAGGTCATTGACCTCTGGTGACCTCATTTTGCGTGTCCGGGGCGTCTTAGAAGATAGCAAAGGTCATAAACCTCTGGTGACCTCATTTTGCGTGTCCGGGGCGTCTTAGAAGGTAGCAAAGGTCATTGACCTCTGGTGACCTCATTTTGCGTGTGCGGAGCTACTAAGAGGATAGCAAAGGTCATTGACCTCTGGTGACCTCATTTTGCGTGTGCGGAGCTACTAAGAGGATAGCAAAGGTCATTGACCTCTGGTGACCTCATTTTGCGTGTCCGGGGCGTCTTAGAAGGTAGCAAAGGTCATTGACCTCTGGTGACCTCATTTTGCGTGTGCGGTGCTACTAAGAGGATAGCAAAGGTCATTGACCTCTGGTGACTTCATTTTGCGTGTGCGGAGCTACTAAGAGGATAGCAAAGGTCATTGACCTCTGGTGACCTCATTTTGCGTGTGCGGAGCTACTAAGAGGTTAGCAAAGGTCATTGACCTCTGGTGACCTCATTTTGCGTGTGCGGAGCTACTAAGAGGATAGCAAAGGTCATTGACCTCTGGTGACCTCATTTTGCGTGTCCGGGCGTCTTAGAAGGTAGCAAAGGTTATTGACCTCTGGTGACCTCATTTTGCGTGTCCGGGGCGTCTTAGAAGATAGCAAAGGTCATTGACCTCTGGTGACCTCATTTTGCGTGTCCGGGAACTTCTTAGAAGATAGCAAAGGTCATTGACCTCTGGTGACCTCATTTTGCGTGTCCGGGGCGTCTTAGAAGGTAGCAAAGGTCATTGACCTCTGGTGACCTCATTTTGCGTGTCCGGGGCGTCTTAGAAGATAGCAAAGATCATTGACTTCTGGTGACCTCATTTTGCGTGTCCGGGGCGTCTTAGAAGATAGCAAATGTCATTGACCTCTGGTGACCTCATTTTGCGTGTCCAGGGCGTCTTAGAAGATAGCAAAGGTCATTGACCTCTGGTGACCTCATTTTGCGTGTGCGGAGCTACTAAGAGGATAGCAAAGGTCATTGACCTCTGGTGACCTCATTTTGCGTGTCCGGGACGTCTTAGAAGGTAGCAAAGGTCATTGACCTCTGGTGACCTCATTTTGCGTGTCCGGGGCGTCTTAGAAGGTAGCAAAGGTCATTGACCTCTGGTGACCTCATTTTGCGTGTCCGGGGCGTCTTAGAAGGTAGCAAAGGTCATTGACCTCTGGTGACCTCATCTTGCGTGTCCGGGGCGTCTTAGAAGATAGAAAAGGTCATAGACTTCTGGTGACCTCATTTTGCGTGTGCGGAGCTACTAAGAGGATAGCAAAGGTCATTGATCTCTGGTGACCTCATTTTGCGTGTGCGGAGCTACTAAGAGGATAGCAAAGGTCATTGACCTCTGGTGACCTCATTTTGCGTGTCCGGGGCGTCTTAGAAGGTAGCAAAGGTCATTGACCTCTGGTGACCTCATTTTGCGTGTCCGGGGCGTCTTAGAAGATAGCAAAGATCATTGACTTCTGGTGACCTCATTTTGCGTGTCCGGGGCGTCTTAGAAGGTAGCAAAGGTCATTGACCTCTGGTGACCTCATTTTGCGTGTCCGGGGCGTCTTAGAAGATAGCAAAGATCATTGACTTCTGGTGACCTCATTTTGCGTGTCCGGGACGTCTTAGAAGGTAGCAAAGGTCATTGACCTCTGGTGACCTCATTTTGCGTGTCCGGGGCGTCTTAGAATATAGCAAAGGTCATAGACCTCTGGTGACCTCATTTTGCGTGTACGGGGCGTCTTAGAAGGTAGCACAGGTCATTGACCTCTGGTGACCTCATTTTTTGTGTCCGGGGCGTCTTAGAACATAGCAAAGGTCATAAACCTCTGGTGACCTCATTTTGCGTGTCCGGGGCGTCTTAGAAAGTAGCAAAGGTCATTGACCTCTGGTGACCTCATTTTGCGTGTGCGGAGCTACTAAGAGGATAGCAAAGGTCATTGACCTCTGGTGACCTCATTTTGCGTGTCCGGGGCGTCTTAGAAGGTAGCACAGGTCATTGACCTCTGGTGACCTCATTTTGCGTGTCCGGGGCGTCTTAGAAGATAGCAAAGGTCATAAACCTCTGGTGACCTCATTTTGCGTGTCCGGGGCGTCTTAGAAGGTAGCAAAGGTCATTGACCTCTGGTGACCTCATTTTGCGTGTGCGGAGCTACTAAGAGGATAGCAAAGGTCATTGACCTCTGGTGACCTCATTTTGCGTGTGCGGAGCTACTAAGAGGATAGCAAAGGTCATTGACCTCTGGTGACCTCATTTTGCGTGTCCGGGGCGTCTTAGAAGGTAGCAAAGGTCATTGACCTCTGGTGACCTCATTTTGCGTGTGCGGTGCTACTAAGAGGATAGCAAAGGTCATTGACCTCTGGTGACTTCATTTTGCGTGTGCGGAGCTACTAAGAGGATAGCAAAGGTCATTGACCTCTGGTGACCTCATTTTGCGTGTGCGGAGCTACTAAGAGGTTAGCAAAGGTCATTGACCTCTGGTGACCTCATTTTGCGTGTGCGGAGCTACTAAGAGGATAGCAAAGGTCATTGACCTCTGGTGACCTCATTTTGCGTGTCCGGGCGTCTTAGAAGGTAGCAAAGGTTATTGACCTCTGGTGACCTCATTTTGCGTGTCCGGGGCGTCTTAGAAGATAGCAAAGGTCATTGACCTCTGGTGACCTCATTTTGCGTGTCCGGGAACTTCTTAGAAGATAGCAAAGGTCATTGACCTCTGGTGACCTCATTTTGCGTGTCCGGGGCGTCTTAGAAGGTAGCAAAGGTCATTGACCTCTGGTGACCTCATTTTGCGTGTCCGGGGCGTCTTAGAAGATAGCAAAGATCATTGACTTCTGGTGACCTCATTTTGCGTGTCCGGGGCGTCTTAGAAGATAGCAAATGTCATTGACCTCTGGTGACCTCATTTTGCGTGTCCAGGGCGTCTTAGAAGATAGCAAAGGTCATTGACCTCTGGTGACCTCATTTTGCGTGTGCGGAGCTACTAAGAGGATAGCAAAGGTCATTGACCTCTGGTGACCTCATTTTGCGTGTCCGGGACGTCTTAGAAGGTAGCAAAGGTCATTGACCTCTGGTGACCTCATTTTGCGTGTCCGGGGCGTCTTAGAAGGTAGCAAAGGTCATTGACCTCTGGTGACCTCATTTTGCGTGTCCGGGGCGTCTTAGAAGGTAGCAAAGGTCATTGACCTCTGGTGACCTCATCTTGCGTGTCCGGGGCGTCTTAGAAGATAGAAAAGGTCATAGACTTCTGGTGACCTCATTTTGCGTGTGCGGAGCTACTAAGAGGTTAGCAAAGGTCATTGATCTCTGGTGACCTCATTTTGCGTGTGCGGAGCTACTAAGAGGATAGCAAAGGTCATTGACCTCTGGTGACCTCATTTTGCGTGTCCGGGGCGTCTTAGAAGGTAGCAAAGGTCATTGACCTCTGGTGACCTCATTTTGCGTGTCCGGGGCGTCTTAGAAGATAGCAAAGATCATTGACTTCTGGTGACCTCATTTTGCGTGTCCGGGGCGTCTTAGAAGGTAGCAAAGGTCATTGACCTCTGGTGACCTCATTTTGCGTGTCCGGGGCGTCTTAGAAGATAGCAAAGATCATTGACTTCTGGTGACCTCATTTTGCGTGTCCGGGACGTCTTAGAAGGTAGCAAAGGTCATTGACCTCTGGTGACCTCATTTTGCGTGTCCGGGGCGTCTTAGAATATAGCAAAGGTCATAGACCTCTGGTGACCTCATTTTGCGTGTACGGGGTGTCTTAGAAGGTAGCACAGGTCATTGACCTCTGGTGACCTCATTTTTTGTGTCCGGGGCGTCTTAGAACATAGCAAAGGTCATAAACCTCTGGTGACCTCATTTTGCGTGTCCGGGGCGTCTTAGAAAGTAGCAAAGGTCATTGACCTCTGGTGACCTCATTTTGCGTGTGCGGAGCTACTAAGAGGATAGCAAAGGTCATTGACCTCTGGTGACCTCATTTTGCGTGTCCGGGGCGTCTTAGAAGGTAGCACAGGTCATTGACCTCTGGTGACCTCATTTTGCGTGTCCGGGGCGTCTTAGAAGATAGCAAAGGTCATAAACCTCTGGTGACCTCATTTTGCGTGTCCGGGGCGTCTTAGAAGGTAGCAAAGGTCATTGACCTCTGGTGACCTCATTTTGCGTGTGCGGAGCTACTAAGAGGATAGCAAAGGTCATTGACCTCTGGTGACCTCATTTTGCGTGTGCGGAGCTACTAAGAGGATAGCAAAGGTCATTGACCTCTGGTGACCTCATTTTGCGTGTCCGGGGCGTCTTAGAAGGTAGCAAAGGTCATTGACCTCTGGTGACCTCATTTTGCGTGTGCGGTGCTACTAAGAGGATAGCAAAGGTCATTGACCTCTGGTGACTTCATTTTGCGTGTGCGGAGCTACTAAGAGGATAGCAAAGGTCATTGACCTCTGGTGACCTCATTTTGCGTGTGCGGAGCTACTAAGAGGTTAGCAAAGGTCATTGACCTCTGGTGACCTCATTTTGCGTGTGCGGAGCTACTAAGAGGATAGCAAAGGTCATTGACCTCTGGTGACCTCATTTTGCGTGTCCGGGCGTCTTAGAAGGTAGCAAAGGTTATTGACCTCTGGTGACCTCATTTTGCGTGTGCGGGTCGTCTTAGAAGATAGCAAAGGTCATTGACCTCTGGTGACCTCATTTTGCGTTTCCGGGAACTTCTTAGAAGATAGCAAAGGTCATTGACCTCTGGTGACCTCATTTTGCGTGTCCGGGGCGTCTTAGAAGGTAGCAAAGGTCATTGACCTCTGGTGACCTCATTTTGCGTGTCCGGGGCGTCTTAGAAGATAGCAAAGATCATTGACTTCTGGTGACATCATTTTGCGTGTCCGGGGCGTCTTAGAAGATAGCAAATGTCATTGACCTCTGGTGACCTCATTTTGCGTGTCCAGGGCGTCTTAGAAGATAGCAAAGGTCATTGACCTCTGGTGACCTCATTTTGCGTGTCCGGGGCGTCTTAGAAGGTAGCAAAGGTCATTGACCTCTGGTGACCTCATTTTGCGTGTCCGGGGCGTCTTAGAAGGTAGCAAAGGTCATTGACCTCTGGTGACCTCATCTTGCGTGTCCGGGGCGTCTTAGAAGATAGAAAAGGTCATAGACTTCTGGTGACCTCATTTTGCGTGTGCGGAGCTACTAAGAGGTTAGCAAAGGTCATTGATCTCTGGTGACCTCATTTTGCGTGTCCGGGGCGTCTTAGAAGGTAGCAAAGGTCATTGACCTCTGGTGACCTCATTTTGCGTGTCCGGGACGTCTTAGAAGGTAGCAAAGGTCATTGACCTCTGGTGACCTCATTTTGCGTGTCCGGGGCGTCTTAGAAGGTAGCAAAGGTCATTGACCTCTGGTGACCTCATTTTGCGTGTCCGGGGCGTCTTAGAAGATAGCAAAGATCATTGACTTCTGGTGACCTCATTTTGCGTGTCCGGGGCGTCTTAGAAGATAGCAAATGTCATTGACCTCTGGTGACCTCATTTTGCGTGTGCGGGGCGTCTTAGAAGATAGCAAAGGTCATTGACCTCTGGTGACCTCATTTTGCGTGTCCGGGAACTTCTTAGAAGATAGCAAAGGTCATTGACCTCTGGTGACCTCATTTTGCGTGTCCGGGGCGTCTTAGAAGGTAGCAAAGGTCATTGACCTCTGGTGACCTCATTTTGCGTGTCCGGGGCGTATTAGAAGATAGCAAAGATCATTGACTTCTGGTGACCTCATTTTGCGTGTCCGGGGCGTCTTAGAAGATAGCAAATGTCATTGACCTCTGGTGACCTCATTTTGCGTGTCCAGGGCGTCTTAGAAGATAGCAAAGGTCATTGACCTCTGGTGACCTCATTTTGCGTGTGCGGAGCTACTAAGAGGTTAGCAAAGGTCATTGACCTCTGGTGACCTCATTTTGCGTGTCCGGGACGTCTTAGAAGGTAGCAAAGGTCATTGACCTCTGGTGACCTCATTTTGCGTGTCCGGGGCGTCTTAGATGGTAGCAAAGGTCATTGACCTCTGGTGACCTCATTTTGCGTGTCCGGGGCGTCTTAGAAGGTAGCAAAGGTCATTGACCTCTGGTGACCTCATCTTGCGTGTCCGGGGCGTCTTAGAAGATAGAAAAGGTCATAGACTTCTGGTGACCTCATTTTGCGTGTGCGGAGCTACTAAGAGGTTAGCAAAGGTCATTGATCTCTGGTGACCTCATTTTGCGTGTGCGGAGTTACTAAGAGGATAGCAAAGGTCATTGACCTCTGGTGACCTCATTTTGCGTGTCCGGGGCGTCTTAGAAGGTAGCAAAGGTCATTGACCTCTGGTGACCTCATTTTGCGTGTCCGGGGCGTCTTAGAAGATAGCAAAGATCATTGACTTCTGGTGACCTCATTTTGCGTGTCCGGGGCGTCTTAGAAGGTAGCAAAGGTCATTGACCTCTGGTGACCTCATTTTGCGTGTCCGGGGCGTCTTAGAAGATAGCAAAGATCATTGACTTCTGGTGACATCATTTTGCGTGTCCGGGGCGTCTTAGAAGATAGCAAATGTCATTGACCTCTGGTGACCTCATTTTGCGTGTCCGGGGCGTCTTAGAAGATAGCAAAGGTCATTGACCTCTGGTGACCTCATTTTGCGTGTGCGGAGCTACTAAGAGGATAGCAAAGGTCATTGACCTCTGGTGACCTCATTTTGCGTGTCCGGGACGTCTTAGAAGGTAGCAAAGGTCATTGACCTCTGGTGACCTCATTTTGCGTGTCCGGGGCGTCTTAGAAGGTAGCAAAGGTCATTGACCTCTGGTGACCTCATTTTGCGTGTCCGGGGCGTCTTAGAAGGTAGCAAAGGTCATTGACCTCTGGTGACCTCATCTTGCGTGTCCGGGGCGTCTTAGAAGATAGAAAAGGTCATAGACTTCTGGTGACCTCATTTTTCGTGTGCGGAGCTACTAAGAGGTTAGCAAAGGTCATTGACCTCTGGTGACCTCATTTTGCGTGTGCGGAGCTACTAAGAGGATAGCAAAGGTCATTGACCTCTGGTGACCTCATTTTGCGTGTCCGGGCGTCTTAGAAGGTAGCAAAGGTTATTGATCTCTGGTGACCTCATTTTGCGTGTCCGGGGCGTCTTAGAAGATAGCAAAGGTCATTGACCTCTGGTGACCTCATTTTGCGTGTCCGGGAACTTCTTAGAAGATAGCAAAGGTCATTGACCTCTGGTGACCTCATTTTGCGTGTCCGGGGCGTCTTAGAAGGTAGCAAAGGTCATTGACCTCTGGTGACCTCATTTTGCGTGTCCGGGCGTCTTAGAAGATAGCAAAGATCATTGACTTCTGGTGACCTCATTTTGCGTGTCCGGGGCGTCTTAGAAGATAGCAAATGTCATTGACCTCTGGTGACCTCATTTTGCGTGTCCGGGGCGTCTTAGAAGATAGCAAAGGTCATTGACCTCTGGTGACCTCATTTTGCGTGTGCGGAGCTACTAAGAGGATAGCAAAGGTCATTGACCTCTGGTGAACTCATTTTGCGTGTCCGGGACGTCTTAGAAGGTAGCAAAGGTCATTGACCTCTGGTGACCTCATTTTGCGTGTCCGGGGCGTCTTAGAAGGTAGCAAAGGTCATTGACCTCTGGTGACCTCATTTTGCGTGTCCGGGGCGTCTTAGAAGGTAGCAAAGGTCATAGACCTCTGGTGACCTCATTTTGCGTGTTCGGGGCGTCTTAGAATATAGCAAAGGTCATAGACCTCTGGTGACCTCATTTTGCGTGTGCGGAGCTACTAAGAGGATAGCAAAGGTCATTGACCTCTGGTGACCTCATTTTGCGTGTGCGGAGCTACTAAGAGGATAGCAAAGGTCATAGACCTCTGGTGACCTCATTTTGCGTGTCCGGGGCGTCTTAGAAGATAGCAAAGGTCATAGATTTCTGGTGAACTCATTTTGCGTGTGCGGAGCTACTAAGAGGATAGCAAAGGTCATTGACCTCTGGTGACCTCATTTTGCGTGTCCGGGGCGTCTTAGAAGGTAGCAAAGGTCATTGACCTCTGGTGACCTCATCTTGCGTGTCCGGGGCGTCTTAGAAGGTAGCAAAGGTCATTGACCTCTGGTGACCTCATTTTGCGTGTCCGGGGCGTCTTAGAAGATAGAAAAGGTCATAGACCTCTGGTGACCTCATTTTGCGTGTCCGGGGCGTCTTAGAAGGTAGCAAAGGTCATTGACCTCTGGTGACCTCGTTTTGCGTGTCCGGGGCGTCTTAGAAGGTAGCAAAGGTCATTGACCTCTGGTGACCTCATTTTGCGTGTCCGGGGCGTCTTAGAAGGTAGAAAAGGTCATTGACCTCTGGTGACCTCATTTTGCGTGTGCGGAGCTACTAAGAGGTTAGCAAAGTTCATTGACCTCTGGTGACCTCATTTTGCGTGTGCGGAGCTACTAAGAGGATAGCAAAGGTCATTGACCTCTGGTGACCTCATTTTGCGTGTCCGGGGCGTCTTAGAAGGTAGCAAAGGTCATTGACCTCTGGTGACCTCATTTTGCGTGTCCGGGGCGTCTTAGAAGGTAGCAAAGGTCATTGACCTCTGGTGACCTCATTTTGCGAGTCCGGGGCGTCTTAGAAGATAGCAAAGGTCATAGACCTCTGGTGACCTCATTTTGCGTGACCGGGGCGTCTTAGAAGGTAGCAAAGGTCATTGACCTCTGGTGACCTCATTTTGCGTGTGCGGAGCTACTAAGAGGATAGCAAAGGTCATTGACCTCTGGTGACCTCATTTTGCGTGCGCGGAGCTACTAAGAGGATAGCAAAGGTCATTGACCTCTGGTGACCTCATTTTGCGTGTCCGGGGCGTCTTAGAAGGTAGCAAAGGTCATCGACCTCTGGTGACCTCATTTTGCGTGTCCGGGGCGTCTTAGAAGATAGCAAAGGTCATTGACCTCTGGTGACCTCATTTTGCGTGTGCGGAGCTACTAAGAGGATAGCAAAGGTCATTGACCTCTGGTGACCTCATTTTGCGTGTCCGGGGCGTCTTAGAAGGTAGCAAAGGTCATTGACCTCTGGTGACCTCATTTTGCGTGTCCGGGGCGTCTTAGAAGATAGCAAAGGTCATTGACCTCTGGTGACCTCATTTTGCGTTTCCGGGGCGTCTTAGAATATAGCAAAGGTCATAGACCTCTGGTGACCTCATTTTGCGTGTCCGGGGCGTCTTAGAAGGTAGCAAAGGTCATTGACCTCTGGTGACCTCATTTTGCGTGTGCGGAGCTACTAAGAGGTTAGCAAAGTTCATTGACCTCTGGTGACCTCATTTTGCGTGTGCGGAGCTACTAAGAGGATAGCAAAGGTCATTGACCTCTGGTGACCTCATTTTGCGTGTCCGGGGCGTCTTAGAAGGTAGCAAAGGTCATTGACCTCTGGTGACCTCATTTTGCGTGTCCGGGGCGTCTTAGAAGGTAGCAAAGGTCATTGACCTCTGGTGACCTCATTTTGCGAGTCCGGGGCGTCTTAGAAGATAGCAAAGGTCATAGACCTCTGGTGACCTCATTTTGCGTGACCGGGGCGTCTTAGAAGGTAGCAAAGGTCATTGACCTCTGGTGACCTCATTTTGCGTGTGCGGAGCTACTAAGAGGATAGCAAAGGTCATTGACCTCTGGTGACCTCATTTTGCGTGCGCGGAGCTACTAAGAGGATAGCAAAGGTCATTGACCTCTGGTGACCTCATTTTGCGTGTCCGGGGCGTCTTAGAAGGTAGCAAAGGTCATCGACCTCTGGTGACCTCATTTTGCGTGTCCGGGGCGTCTTAGAAGATAGCAAAGGTCATTGACCTCTGGTGACCTCATTTTGCGTGTGCGGAGCTACTAAGAGGATAGCAAAGGTCATTGACCTCTGGTGACCTCATTTTGCGTGTCCGGGGCGTCTTAGAAGGTAGCAAAGGTCATTGACCTCTGGTGACCTCATTTTGCGTGTCCGGGGCGTCTTAGAAGATAGCAAAGGTCATTGACCTCTGGTGACCTCATTTTGCGTTTCCGGGGCGTCTTAGAATATAGCAAAGGTCATAGACCTCTGGTGACCTCATTTTGCGTGTCCGGGGCGTCTTAGAAGGTAGCAAAGGTCATTGACCTCTGGTGACCTCATTTTGCGTGTCCGGGGCGTCTTAGAAGATAGCAAAGGTCATTGACCTCTGGTGACCTCATTTTGCGTGTGCGGAGCTACTAAGAGGATAGCAAAGGTCATTGACCTCTGGTGACCTCATTTTGCGTGTCCGGGACGTCTTAGAAGGTAGCAAAGGTCATTGACCTCTGGTGACCTCATTTTGCGTGTCCGGGGCGTCTTAGAATATAGCAAAGGTCATAGACCTCTGGTGACCTCATTTTGCGTGTACGGGGTGTTTGACAAGGTAGCACAGCTCATTGACCTCTGGTGACCTCATTTTTTGTGTCCGGGGCGTCTTAGAAGATAGCAAAGGTCATAAACCTCTGGTGACCTCATTTTGCGTATCCGGGGCGTCTTAGAAGGTAGCAAAGGTCATTGACCTCTGGTGACCTCATTTTGCGGGTGCGGAGCTACTAAGAGGATAGCAAAGGTCATTGAACTCTGGTGACCTCATTTTGCGTGTCCGGGGCGTCTTAGAAGGTAGCACAGGTCATTGACCTCTGGTGACCTCATTTTGCGTGTCCGGGGCGTCTTAGAAGATAGCAAAGGTCATAAACCTCTGGTGACCTCATTTTGCGTGTCCGGGGCGTCTTAGAAGGTAGCAAAGGTCATTGACCTCTGGTGACCTCATTTTGCGTGTGCGGAGCTACTAAGAGGATAGCAAAGGTCATTGACCTCTGGTGACCTCATTTTGCGTGTGCGGAGCTACTAAGTGGTTAGCAAAGGTCATTGACCTCTTGTGACCTCATTTTGCGTGTGCGAAGCTACTAAGAGGATAGCAAAGGTCATTGACCTCTGGTGACCTCATTTTGCGTGTCCGGGGCGTCTTAGAAGGTAGCAAAGGTCATTGACCTCTGGTGACCTCATTTTGCGTGTGCGGTGCTACTAAGAGGATAGCAAAGGTCATTGACCTCTGGTGACTTCATTTTGCGTGTGCGGAGCTACTAAGAGGATAGCAAAGGTCATTGACCTCTGGTGAACTCATTTTGTGTGTGCGGAGCTACTAAGAGGTTAGCAAAGGTCATTGACCTCTGGTGACCTCATTTTGCGTGTGCGGAGCTACTAAGAGGATAGCAAAGGTCATTGACCTCTGGTGACCTCATTTTGCGTGTCCGGGCGTCTTAGAAGGTAGCAAAGGTCATTGACCTCTGGTGACCTCATTTTGCGTGTCCGGGGCGTCTTAGAAGATAGCAAAGGTCATTGACCTCTGGTGACCTCATTTTGCGTGTCCGGGAACTTCTTAGAAGATAGCAAAGGTCATTGACCTCTGGTGACCTCATTTTGCGTGTCCGGGGCGTCTTAGAAGGTAGCAAAGGTCATTGACCTCTGGTGACCTCATTTTGCGTGTCCGGGGCGTCTTAGAAGATAGCAAAGATCATTGACTTCTGGTGACCTCATTTTGCGTGTCCGGGGCGTCTTAGAAGATAGCAAATGTCATTGACCTCTGGTGACCTCATTTTGCGTGTCCGGGGCGTCTTAGAAGATAGCAAAGGTCATTGACCCCTGGTGACCTCATTTTGCGTGTGCGGAGCTACTAAGAGGATAGCAAAGGTCATTGACCTCTGGTGACCTCATTTTGCGTGTCCGGGACGTCTTAGAAGGTAGCAAAGGTCATTGACCTCTGGTGACCTCATTTTGCGTGTCCGGGGCGTCTTAGAATATAGCAAAGGTCATAGACCTCTGGTGACCTCATTTTGCGTGTACGGGGTGTCTTAGAAGGTAGAACAGGTCATTGAACTCTGGTGACCTCATTTTTTGTGTCCGGGGCGTCTTAGAAGATAGCAAAGGTCATAAACCTCTGGTGACCTCATTTTGCGTGTGCGGAGCTACTAAGAGGATAGCAAAGGTCATTGACCTCTGGTGACCTCATTTTGCGTGTGCGGAGCTACTAAGAGGATAGCAAAGGTCATTGACATCTGGTGACCTCATTTTGCGTGTGCGGGGCGTCTTAGAAGATAGCAAAGTTCATTGACTTCAGGTGACCTCATTTTGCGTGTCCGGGGCGTCTTAGAAGATAGCAAAGGTCATTGACCTCTGGTGACCTCATTTTGCGTGTCCGGGGCGTCATAGAAGATAGCAAAGGTCATTGACCTCTGGTGACCTCATTTTGCGTGTGCGGAGCTACTAAGAGGATAGCAAAGGTCATTGACCTCTGGTGACCTCATTTTGCGTGTACGGGACGTCTTAGAAGGTAGCAAAGGTCATTGACCTCTGGTGACCTCATTTTGCGTTTCCGGGGCGTCTTAGAATATAGCAAAGGTCATAGACCTCTGGTGACCTCATTTTGCGTGTCCGGGGCGTCTTAGAAGGTAGCAAAGGTCATTGACCTCTGGTGACCTCATTTTGCGTGTCCGGGGCGTCTTAGAAGATAGCAAAGGTCATTGACCTCTGGTGACCTCATTTTGCGTGTGCGGAGCTACTAAGAGGATAGCAAAGGTCATTGACCTCTGGTGACCTCATTTTGCGTGTCCGGGGCGTCCTAGAAAATAGCAAAGGTCATTGACCTCTGGTGACCTCATTTTGCGTGTCCGGGGCATCTTAGAAGATAGCAAATGTCATTGACCTCTGGTGACCTCATTTTGCGTGTCCGGGGCGACTTAGAAGATAGCAAAGGTCATTGACCTCTGGTGACCTCATTTTGCGTGTCCGGGGCGTCTTAGAAGATAGCAAAGGTCATAGACCTCTGGTGACCTCATTTTGCGTGTCCGGGGCGTCTTAGAAGGTAGCAAAGGTCATTGACCTCTGGTGACCTCATTTTGCGTGCGCGGAGCTACTAAGAGGATAGCAAAGGTCATTGACCTCTGGTGACCTCATTTTGCGTGTGCGGAGCTACTAAGAGGATAGCAAAGGTCATTGATCTTTGGTGACCTCATTTTGCGTGGCCGGGGCGTCTTAGAAGGTAGCAAAGGTCATTAATCTCTGGTGACCTCATTTTGCGTGTCCGGGGCGTCTTAGAAGATAGCAAAGGTCATTGACCTCTGGTAACCTCATTTTGCGTGTCCGGGGCGTCTTAGAAGGTAGCAAAGTTCATTGACCTCTGGTGACCTCATTTTGCGTGTGCGGAGCTACTAAGAGGATAGCAAAGGTCATTGACCTCTGGTGACCTCATTTTGCGTGTGCGGAGCTACTAAGAGGATAGCAAAGGTCATTGACCTCTGGTGACCTCATTTTGCGTGTGCGGAGCTACTTAGAGGATAGCAAAGGTCATTGACCTCTGGTGACCTCATTTTGCGTGTGCGGAGCTACTTAGAGAATAGCAAAGGTCATTGACCTCTGGTGACCTCATTTTGCGTTTGCGGAGCTACTAAGAGGATAGCAAAGGTCATTAATCTCTGGTGACCTCATTTTGCGTGTCCGGGGCGTCTTAGAAGATAGCAAAGGTCATTGACCACTGGGGACCTCATTTTGCGTGTCCGGGGCGTCTTAGAAGGTAGCAAAGGTCATTGACCTCAGGTGACCTCATTTTGCGTGTGCGGAGCTACTAAGAGGATAGCAAAGGTCATTGAACTCTGGTGACCTCATTTTGCGTGTGCGGAGCTACTAAGAGGATAGCAAAGGTCATTGACCTCTGGTGACCTCATTTTGCGTGTGCGGAGCTACTAAGAGGATAGCAAAGGTCATTGACCTCTGGTGACCTCATTTTGCGTTTGCGGAGCTACTAAGAGGATAGCAAAGGTCATTGACCTCTGGTGAACTCATTTTACGTGTCGGGGGCGTCTTAGAAGAAAGCAAAGGTCATTGACCTCTGGTGACCTCATTTTGCGTGTCCGGGGCGTCCTAGAAAATAGCAAAGGTCATTGACCTCAGGTGACCTCATTTTGCGTGTGCGGAGCTACTAAGAGGATAGCAAAGGTCATTGACCTCTGGTGACCTCATTTTGCGTGTCCGGGGCGTCTTAGAAGGTAGCAAAGGTCATTAATCTCTGGTGACCTCATTTTGCGTGTCCGGGGCGACTTAGAAGATAGCAAAGGTCATTGACCTCTGGTGACCTCATTTTGCGTGTCCGGGGCGTCTTAGAAGGTAGCAAAGGTCATTGACCTCTGGTGACCTCATTTTGCGTGTGCGGAGCTACTAAGAGGATAGCAAAGGTCATTGACCTCTGGTGACCTCATTTTGCGTGTGCGGAGCTACTAAGAGGATAGCAAAGGTCATTGACCTCTGGTGACCTCATTTTGCGTTTGCGGAGCTACTAAGAGGATAGCAAAGGTCATTGACCTCTGGTGACCTCATTTTACGTGTCGGGGGCGTCTTAGAAGATAGCAAAGGTCATTGACCTCTGGTGACCTCATTTTGCGTGTCCGGGGCGTCCTAGAAAATAGCAAAGGTCATTGACCTCTGGTGACCTCATTTTGCGTGGCCGGGGCATCTTAGAAGATAGCAAAGGTCATTGACCTCTGGTGACCTCATTTTGCGTGTCCGGGGCGACTTAGAAGATAGCAAAGGTCATTGACCTCTGGTGACCTCATGTTGCGTGTCCGGGGCGTCTTAGAAGATAGCAAAGGTCATTGACCTCTGGTGACCTCATTTTGCGTGTCCGGGGCGTCTTAGAAGATAGCAAAGGTCATTGAACTCTGGTGACCTCATTTTGCGTGACCGGGGCGTCTTAGAAGGTAGCAAAGGTCATTGACCTCTGGTGACCTCATTTTGCGTGTGCGGAGCTACTAAGGGGATAGCAAAGGTCATCGACCTCTGGTGACCTCATTTTGCGTGTGCGGAGCTACTAAGAAGATAGCAAAGGTTATTGTCCTCTGGTGACCTCATTTTGCGTGTGCGGAGCTACTAAGAGGATAGCATAGGTCATTGACCTCTGGTGACCTCATTTTGCGTGTCCGGGGCGTCTTAGAAGGTAGCAAAGGTCATTGACCTCTGGTGACCTCATTTTGCGTGTCCGGGGCGTCTTAGAAGATAGCAAAGGTCATAGACCTCTGGTGACCTCATTTTGCGTGTCCGTGGCATTTTAGAAGGTAGCAAAGGTCATTGACCTCTGGTGACCTCATTTTGCGTGTGCGGAGCTACTAAGAGGATAGCAAAGGTCATTAATCTCTGGTGACCTCATTTTGCGTGTCCGGGGCGTCTTAGAAGATAGCAAAGGTCATTGACCACTGGGGACCTCATTTTGCGTGTCCGGGGCGTCTTAGAAGGTAGCAAAGGTCATTGACCTCAGGTGACCTCATTTTGCGTGTGCGGAGCTACTAAGAGGATAGCAAAGGTCATTGAACTCTGGTGACCTCATTTTGCGTGTGCGGAGCTACTAAGAGGATAGCAAAGGTCATTGACCTCTGGTGACCTCATTTTGCGTGTGCGGAGCTACTAAGAGGATAGCAAAGGTCATTGACCTCTGGTGGCCTCATTTTGCGTTTGCGGAGCTACTAAGAGGATAGCAAAGGTCATTGACCTCTGGTGAACTCATTTTACGTGTCGGGGGCGTCTTAGAAGATAGCAAAGGTCATTGACCTCTGGTGACCTCATTTTGCGTGTCCGGGGCGTCCTAGAAAATAGCAAAGGTCATTGACCTCAGGTGACCTCATTTTGCGTGTGCGGAGCTACTAAGAGGATAGCAAAGGTCATTGACCTCTGGTGACCTCATTTTGCGTGTCCGGGGCGTCTTAGAAGGTAGCAAAGGTCATTAATCTCTGGTGACCTCATTTTGCGTGTCCGGGGCGACTTAGAAGATAGCAAAGGTCATTGACCTCTGGTGACCTCATTTTGCGTGTCCGGGGCGTCTTAGAAGGTAGCAAAGGTCATTGACCTCTGGTGACCTCATTTTGCGTGTGCGGAGCTACTAAGAGGATAGCAAAGGTCATTGACCTCTGGTGACCTCATTTTGCGTGTGCGGAGCTACTAAGAGGATAGCAAAGGTCATTGACCTCTGGTGACCTCATTTTGCGTTTGCGGAGCTACTAAGAGGATAGCAAAGGTCATTGACCTCTGGTGACCTCATTTTACGTGTCGGGGGCGTCTTAGAAGATAGCAAAGGTCATTGACCTCTGGTGACCTCATTTTGCGTGTCCGGGGCGTCCTAGAAAATAGCAAAGGTCATTGACCTCTGGTGACCTCATTTTGCGTGGCCGGGGCATCTTAGAAGATAGCAAAGGTCATTGACCTCTGGTGACCTCATTTTGCGTGTCCGGGGCGACTTAGAAGATAGCAAAGGTCATTGACCTCTGGTGACCTCATGTTGCGTGTCCGGGGCGTCTTAGAAGATAGCAAAGGTCATTGACCTCTGGTGACCTCATTTTGCGTGTCCGGGGCGTCTTAGAAGATAGCAAAGGTCATTGAACTCTGGTGACCTCATTTTGCGTGACCGGGGCGTCTTAGAAGGTAGCAAAGGTCATTGACCTCTGGTGACCTCATTTTGCGTGTGCGGAGCTACTAAGGGGATAGCAAAGGTCATCGACCTCTGGTGACCTCATTTTGCGTGTGCGGAGCTACTAAGAAGATAGCAAAGGTTATTGTCCTCTGGTGACCTCATTTTGCGTGTGCGGAGCTACTAAGAGGATAGCATAGGTCATTGACCTCTGGTGACCTCATTTTGCGTGTCCGGGGCGTCTTAGAAGGTAGCAAAGGTCATTGACCTCTGGTGACCTCATTTTGCGTGTCCGGGGCGTCTTAGAAGATAGCAAAGGTCATAGACCTCTGGTGACCTCATTTTGCGTGTCCGTGGCATTTTAGAAGGTAGCAAAGGTCATTGACCTCTGGTGACCTCATTTTGCGTGTGCGGAGCTACTAAGAGGATAGCAAGGGTCATTGACCTCTGGTGACCTCATTTTGCGTGTGCGGAGCTACTAAGAGGATAGCAAAGTTCATTGAACTCTGGTGACCTCATTTTGCGTGTCCGGGGCGTCCTAGAAAATAGCAAAGGTCATTGACCTCTGGTGACCTCATTTTGCGTGTCCGGGGCATCTTAGAAGATAGCAAAGGTCATTGACCTCTGGTGACCTCATTTTGCGTGTCCGGGGCGACTTAGAAGATAGCAAAGGTCATTGACCTCTGGTGACCTCATGTTGCGTGTCCGGGGCGTCTTAGAAGATAGCAAAGGTCATTGACCTCTGGTGACCTCATTTTGCGTGTCCGGGGCGTCTTAGAAGATAGCAAAGGTCATTGAACTCTGGTGACCTCATTTTGCGTGACCGGGGCGTCTTAGAAGGTAGCAAAGGTCATTGACCTCTGGTGACCTCATTTTGCGTGTGCGGAGCTACTAAGGGGATAGCAAAGGTCATCGACCTCTGGTGACCTCATCTTGCGTGTGCGGAGCTACTAAGAGGATAGCAAAGGTTATTGTCCTCTGGTGACCTCATTTTGCGTGTGCGGAGCTACTAAGAGGATAGCATAGGTCATTGACCTCTGGTGACCTCATTTTGCGTGTCCGGGGCGTCTTAGAAGGTAGCAAAGGTCATTGACCTCTGGTGACCTCATTTTGCGTGTCCGGGGCGTCTTAGAAGATAGCAAAGGTCATAGACCTCTGGTGACCTCATTTTGCGTGTCCGTGGCATTTTAGAAGGTAGCAAAGGTCATTGACCTCTGGTGACCTCATTTTGCGTGTGCGGAGCTACTAAGAGGATAGCAAAGGTCATTGACCTCTGGTGACCTCATTTTGCGTGTGCGGAGCTACTAAGAGGATAGCAAAGGTCATTGACCTCTGGTAACCTCATTTTGCGTGTGCGGAGCTACTAAGAGGATAGCAAAGGTCATTGACCTCTGGTGACCTCATTTTGCGTGTCCGGGGCGTCTTAGAAGGTAGCAAAGGTCATTGACCTCTGGTGACCTCATTTTGCGTGTCCGGGGCGTCTTAGAAGATAGCAAAGGTCATTGACCTCTCGTGACCTCATTTTGCGTGTCCGGGGCGTCTTAGAAGGTAGCAAAGGTCATTGACCTCTGGTGACCTCAGTTTGCGTGTGCGGAGCTACTAAGAGGATAGCAAAGGTCATTGACCTCTGGTGACCTCATTTTGCGTTTGCGGAGCTACTAAGAGGATAGCAAAGGTCATTGACCTCTGGTGACCTCATTTTACGTGTCGTGGGCGTCTTAGAAGATAGCAAAGGTCATTGACCTCTGGTGACCTCATTTTGCGTTTGCGGAGCTACTAAGAGGATAGCAAAGGTCATTGACCTCTGGTGACCTCATTTTGCGTGTCCGGGGCGTCCTAGAAAATAGCAAAGGTCATTGACCTCTGGTGACCTCATTTTGCGTGTCCGTGGCGTCTTAGAAGGTAGCAAAGGTCATTGACCTCTGGTGACCTCATTTTTCGTGTCCGGGGCGACTTAGAAGATAGCAAAGGTCATTGAACTCTGGTGACCTCATGTTGCGTGTCCGGGGCGTCTTAGAATATAGCAAAGGTCATTGACCTCTGGTGACCTCATTTTGCGTGTCCGGGGCGTCTTAGAAAATAGCAAAAGTCATTAAACTCTGGTGACCTCATTTTGCGTGACTGGGGCGTCTTAGAAGGTAGCAAAGGTCATTGACCTCTGGTGACCTCATTTTGCGTGTGCGGAGCTACTAAGGGGATAGCAAAGGTCATCGACCTCTGGTGACCTCATTTTGCGTGTGCGGAGCTACTAAGAGGATAGCAAAGGTTATTGACCTCTGGTGACCTCATTTTGCGTGTGCGGAGCTACTAAGAGGATAGCATAGGTCATTGACCTCTGGTGACCTCATTTTGCGTGTCCGGGGCGTCTTAGAAGGTAGCAAAGGTCATTGACCTCTGGTGACCTCATTTTGCGTGTCCGGGGCGTCTTAGAAGATAGCAAAGGTCATAGACCTCTGGTGACCTCATTTTGCGTGTCCGTGGCGTCTTAGAAGGTAGCAAAGTTCATTGACCTCTGGTGACCTCATTTTGCGTGTGTGGAGCTACTAAGAGGATAGCAAAGGTCATTGACCTCTGGTGACCTCATGTTGCGTGTCCGGGGCGTCTTAGAAGATAGCAAAGGTCATTGACCTCTGGTGACCTCATTTTGCGTGTCCGGGGCGTCTTAGAAGATAGCAAAGGTCATTGAACTCTGGTGACCTCATTTTGCGTGACCGGGGCGTCTTAGAAGATAGCAAATTCATTGACCTCTGGTGACCTCATTTTGCGTGTCCGGGGCGTCCTAGAAAATAGCAAAGGTCATTGACCTGTGGTGACCTCATTTTGCGTGTCCGGGGCGTCTTAGAAGATAGCAAAGGTCATTGACCTCTGGTGACCTCATTTTGGGTGTCCGGGGCGTCTTAGAAGATAGCAAAGCTCATTGACCTCTGGTGACCTCATTTTGCGTGTCCGGGGCGTCTTAGAAGATAGCAAAGGTCATTGACCTCTGGTGACCTCATTTTGCGTGTCCGGGGCGTCCTAGAAAATAGCAAAGGTCATTGACCTGTGGTGACCTCATTTTGCGTGTGCGGAGCTACTAAGAGGATAGCAAAGGTCATTGACCTCTGGTGACCTCATTTTGCGTGTCCGGGGCGTCTTAGAAGATAGCAAAGGTCATTGACCTCTCGTGACCTCATTTTGCGTGTCCGGGGCGTCTTAGAAGGTAGCAAAGGTCATTGACCTCTGGTGACCTCATTTTGCGTGTGCGGAGCTACTAAGAGGATAGCAAAGGTCATTGACCTCTGGTAACCTCATTTCGCGTGTGCGGAGCTACTAAGAGGATAGCAAAGGTCATTGACCTCTGGTGACCTCATTTTGCGTGTCCGGGGCGTCTTAGAAGGTAGCAAAGGTCATTGACCTCTGGTGACCTCATTTTGCGTGTCCGGGGCGTCTTAGAAGATAGCAAAGGTCATTGACCTCTCGTGACCTCATTTTGCGTGTCCGGGGCGTCTTAGAAGGTAGCAAATGTCATTGACCTCTGGTGACCTCATTTTGCGTGTGCGGAGCTACTAAGAGGATAGCAAAGGTCATTGACCTCAGGTGACCTCATTTTGCGTGTCCGGGGCGTCCTAGAAAATAGCAAAGGTCATTGACCTGTGGTGACCTCATTTTGCGTGTCCGGGGCGTCTTAGAAGATAGCAAAGGTCATTGACCTCTGGTGACCTCATTTTGCGTGTCCGGGGCGTCTTAGAAGATAGCAAAGGTCATTGACCTCTGGTGACCTCATTTTGCGTGTCCGGGGCGTCTTAGAAGATAGGAAAGGTCATTGACCTCTGGTGACCTCATTTTGCGTGTCCGGGGCGTCCTAGAAAATAGCAAATGTCATTGACCTCTGGTGACCTCATTTTGCGTGTGCGGAGCTACTAAGAGGATAGCAAAGGTCATTGACCTCTGGTGACCTCATTGTGCGTGTCCGAGGCGTCTTAGAAGGTAGCAAAGGTCATTGACCTCTGGTGACCTCATTTTGCGTGTGCGGAGCTACTAAGAGGATAGCAAAGGTCATTGACCACTGGTGACCTCATTTAGCGTGTGCGGAGCTACTAAGAGGATAGATGGGTCATTGACCTCTGGTGACCTCATTTTGCGTGTGCGGAGCTACTAAGAGGATAGCAAAGGTCATTGACCTCTGGTGACCTCATTTTGCGTGTCCGGGGCGTCTTAGAAGGTAGCAAAGGTCATTGACCTGTGGTGACCTCATTTTGCGTGTGCGGAGCTCCTAAGAGGATAGCAAAGGTCATTGACCTCTGGTGACCTCATTTTGCGTGTCCGGGGCGTCTTAGAAGGTAGCAAGGTCATTGACCTCTGGTGACCTCATTTTGCGTGTGCGGAGCTACTAAGAGGATAGCAAAGGTCATTGACCTCTGGTGACCTCATTTTGCGTGTCCGGGGCGTCTTAGAAGATAGCAAAGGTCATTGACCTCTGGTGACCTCATTTTGCGTGTCCGGGGCGTCTTAGAAGGTAGCAAAGGTCATTGACCTCTGGTAACCTCATTTCGCGTGTGCGGAGCTACTAAGAGGATAGCAAAGGTCATTGACCTCTGGTGACCTCATTTTGCGTGTCCGGGGCGTCTTAGAAGGTAGCAAAGGTCATTGACCTCTGGTGACCTCATTTTGCGTGTCCGGGGCGTCTTAGAAGATAGCAAAGGTCATTGACCTCTCGTGACCTCATTTTGCGTGTCCGGGGCGTCTTAGAAGGTAGCAAATGTCATTGACCTCTGGTGACCTCATTTTGCGTGTGCGGAGCTACTAAGAGGATAGCAAAGGTCATTGACCTCAGGTGACCTCATTTTGCGTGTCCGGGGCGTCCTAGAAAATAGCAAAGGTCATTGACCTGTGGTGACCTCATTTTGCGTGTCCGGGGCGTCTTAGAAGATAGCAAAGGTCATTGACCTCTGGTGACCTCATTTTGCGTGTCCGGGGCGTCTTAGAAGATAGCAAAGGTCATTGACCTCTGGTGACCTCATTTTGCGTGTCCGGGGCGTCTTAGAAGATAGGAAAGGTCATTGACCTCTGGTGACCTCATTTTGCGTGTCCGGGGCGTCCTAGAAAATAGCAAATGTCATTGACCTCTGGTGACCTCATTTTGCGTGTGCGGAGCTACTAAGAGGATAGCAAAGGTCATTGACCTCTGGTGACCTCATTGTGCGTGTCCGAGGCGTCTTAGAAGGTAGCAAAGGTCATTGACCTCTGGTGACCTCATTTTGCGTGTGCGGAGCTACTAAGAGGATAGCAAAGGTCATTGACCTCTGGTGACCTCATTTTGCGTGTGCGGAGCTACTAAGAGGATAGATGGGTCATTGACCTCTGGTGACCTCATTTTGCGTGTCCGGAGCTACTAAGAGGATAGCAAAGGTCATTGACCTCTGGTGACCTCATTTTGCGTGTCCGGGGCGTCTTAGAAGGTAGCAAAGGTCATTGACCTGTGGTGACCTCATTTTGCGTGTGCGGAGCTACTAAGAGGATAGCAAAGGTCATTGACCTCTGGTGACCTCATTTTGCGTGTCCGGGGCGTCTTAGAAGGTAGCAAGGTCATTGACCTCTGGTGACCTCATTTTGCGTGTGCGGAGCTACTAAGAGGATAGCAAAGGTCATTGACCTCTGGTGACCTCATTTTGCGTGTCCGGGGCGTCTTAGAAGATAGCAAAGGTCATTGACCTCTGGTGACCTCATTTTGCGTGTCCGGGGCGTCTTAGAAGGTAGCAAAGGTCATTGACCTCTGGTGACCTCATTTTGCGTGTGCGGAGCTACTAAGAGGATAGCAAAGGTCACTGACCTCTGGTGACCTCATTTGGCGTGTGCGGAGCTACTAAGAGGATAGCAAAGGTCATTGACCTCTGGTGACCTCATTTTGCGTGTGCGGAGCTACTAAGAGGAAAGCAAAGGTCATTGACCTCTGGTGACCTCATTTTGCGTGTCCGGGGCGTCTTAGAAGGTAGCAAAGGTCATTGACCTCTGGTGACCTCATTTTTCGTGTCCGGGGCGTCTTAGAAGGTAGCAAAGGTCATTGACCTCTGGTGACCTCATTTTGCGTGTTTGGGCGTCTTAGAAGGTAGCAAAGGTCATTGACCTCTGGTGACCTCATTTTGCGTGTGCGGAGCTTCTAAGAGGATAGCAAAGGTCATTGACCTCTGGTGACCTCATTTTGCGTGTGCGGAGCTACTAAGAGGATGGCAAAGGTCATTGACCTCTGGTGACCTCATTTTGCGTGTGCGGAGATACTAAGAGGATAGCAAAGGTCATTGACCTCTGGTGACCTCATTTTGCGTGTCCGGGGCGTCTTAGAAGATAGCAAAGGTCATTGACCTCTGGTGACCTCATTATGCGTGTCCGGGGCGTCTTAGAAGATAGGAAAGGTCATTGACCTCTGGTGACCTCATTTTGCGTGTCCGGGGCGTCCTAGAAAATAGCAAAGGTCATTGACCTCTGGTGACCTCATTTTGCGTGTGCGGAGCTACTAAGAGGATAGCAAAGGTCATTGACCTCTGGTGACCTCATTGTGCGTGTCCGAGGCGTCTTAGAAGGTAGCAAAGGTCATTGACCTCTGGTGACCTCATTTTGCGTGTGCGGAGCTACTAAGAGGATAGCAAAGGTCATTGACCACTGGTGACCTCATTTAGCGTGTGCGGAGCTACTAAGAGGATAGATGGGTCATTGACCTCTGGTGACCTCATTTTGCGTGTGCGGAGCTACTAAGAGGATAGCAAAGGTCATTGACCTCTGGTGACCTCATTTTGCGTGTCCGGGGCGTCTTAGAAGGTAGCAAAGGTCATTGACCTGTGGTGACCTCATTTTGCGTGTGCGGAGCTCCTAAGAGGATAGCAAAGGTCATTGACCTCTGGTGACCTCATTTTGCGTGTCCGGGGCGTCTTAGAAGGTAGCAAGGTCATTGACCTCTGGTGACCTCATTTTGCGTGTGCGGAGCTACTAAGAGGATAGCAAAGGTCATTGACCTCTGGTGACCTCATTTTGCGTGTCCGGGGCGTCTTAGAAGATAGCAAAGGTCATTGACCTCTGGTGACCTCATTTTGCGTGTGCGGAGCTACTAAGAGGTTAGCAAAGGTCATTGACCTCTGGTGACCTCATTTTGCGTGTCCGGGACGTCTTAGAAGGTAGCAAAGGTCATTGACCTCTGGTGACCTCATTTTGCGTGTGCGGAGCTACTAAGGGGATAGCAAAGGTCATCGACCTCTGGTGACCTCATTTTGCGTGTGCGGAGCTACTAAGAGGATAGCATAGGTCATTGACCTCTGGTGACCTCATTTTGCGTGTCCGGGGCGTCTTAGAAGGTAGCAAAGGTCATTGACCTCTGGTGACCTCATTTTGCGTGTCCGGGGCGTCTTAGAAGATAGCAAAGGTCATAGACCTCTTGTGACCTCATTTTGCGTGTCCGTGGCGTCTTAGAAGGTAGCAAAGTTCATTGACCTCTGGTGACCTCATTTTGCGTGTGTGGAGCTACTAAGAGGATAGCAAAGGTCATTGACCTCTGGTGACCTCATGTTGCGTGTCCGGGGCGTCTTAGAAGATAGCAAAGGTCATTGACCTCTGGTGACCTCATTTTGCGTGTCCGGGGCGTCTTAGAAGATAGCAAAGGTCATTGACCTCTCGTGACCTCATTTTGCGTGTCCGGGGCGTCTTAGAAGGTAGCAAAGGTCATTGACCTCTGGTGACCTCATTTTGCGTGTGCGGAGCTACTAAGAGGATAGCAAAGGTCATTGACCTCTGGTAACCTCATTTTGCGTGTGCGGAGCTACTAAGAGGATAGCAAAGGTCATTGACCTCTGGTGACCTCATTTTGCGTGTCCGGGGCGTCTTAGAAGGTAGCAAAGGTCATTGACCTCTGGTGACCTCATTTTGCGTGTCCGGGGCGTCTTAGAAGATAGCAAAGGTCATTGACCTCTCGTGACCTCATTTTGCGTGTCCGGGGCGTCTTAGAAGGTAGCAAATGTCATTGACCTCTGGTGACCTCATTTTGCGTGTGCGGAGCTACTAAGAGGATAGCAAAGGTCATTGACCTCTGGTGACCTCATTTTGCGTGTCCGGGGCGTCCTAGAAAATAGCAAAGGTCATTGACCTGTGGTGACCTCATTTTGCGTGTCCGGGGCGTCTTAGAAGATAGCAAAGGTCATTGACCTCTGGTGACCTCATTTTGCGTGTCCGGGGCGTCTTAGAAGATAGCAAAGGTCATTGACCTCTGGTGACCTCATTTTGCGTGTCCGGGGCGTCTTAGAAGATAGGAAAGGTCATTGACCTCTGGTGACCTCATTTTGCGTGTCCGGGGCGTCCTAGAAAATAGCAAATGTCATTGACCTCTGGTGACCTCATTTTGCGTGTGCGGAGCTACTAAGAGGATAGCAAAGGTCATTGACCTCTGGTGACCTCATTGTGCGTGTCCGGGGCGTCTTAGAAGGTAGCAAAGGTCATTGACCTCTGGTGACCTCATTTTGCGTGTGCGGAGCTACTAAGAGGATAGCAAAGGTCATTGACCACTGGTGACCTCATTTTGCGTGTGCGGAGCTACTAAGAGGATAGATGGGTCATTGACCTCTGGTGACCTCATTTTGCGTGTGCGGAGCTACTAAGAGGATAGCAAAGGTCATTGACCTCTGGTGACCTCATTTTGCGTGTCCGGGGCGTCTTAGAAGGTAGCAAAGGTCATTGACCTGTGGTGACCTCATTTTGCGTGTGCGGAGCTACTAAGAGGATAGCAAAGGTCATTGACCTCTGGTGACCTCATTTTGCGTGTCCGGGGCGTCTTAGAAGGTAGCAAGGTCATTGACCTCTGGTGACCTCATTTTGCGTGTGCGGAGCTACTAAGAGGATAGCAAAGGTCATTGACCTCTGGTGACCTCATTTTGCGTGTCCGGGGCGTCTTAGAAGATAGCAAAGGTCATTGACCTCTGGTGACCTCATTTTGCGTGTCCGGGGCGTCTTAGAAGGTAGCAAAGGTCATTGACCTCTGGTGACCTCATTTTGCGTGTGCGGAGCTACTAAGAGGATAGCAAAGGTCACTGACCTCTGGTGACCTCATTTGGCGTGTGCGGAGCTACTAAGAGGATAGCAAAGGTCATTGACCTCTGGTGACCTCATTTTGCGTGTGCGGAGCTACTAAGAGGAAAGCAAAGGTCATTGACCTCTGGTGACCTCATTTTGCGTGTCCGGGGCGTCTTAGAAGGTAGCAAAGGTCATTGACCTCTGGTGACCTCATTTTTCGTGTCCGGGGCGTCTTAGAAGGTAGCAAAGGTCATTGACCTCTGGTGACCTCATTTTGCGTGTTTGGGCGTCTTAGAAGGTAGCAAAGGTCATTGACCTCTGGTGACCTCATTTTGCGTGTGCGGAGCTTCTAAGAGGATAGCAAAGGTCATTGACCTCTGGTGACCTCATTTTGCGTGTGCGGAGCTACTAAGAGGATGGCAAAGGTCATTGACCTCTGGTGACCTCATTTTGCGTGTGCGGAGATACTAAGAGGATAGCAAAGGTCATTGACCTCTGGTGACCTCATTTTTCGTGTCCGGGGCGTCTTAGAAGGTAGCAAAGGTCATTGACCTCTGGTGACCTCATTTTGCGTGTGCGGAGCTACTAAGGGGATAGCAAAGGTCATCGACCTCTGGTGACCTCATTTTGCGTGTGCGGAGCTACTAAGAGGATAGCATAGGTCATTGACCTCTGGTGACCTCATTTTGCGTGTCCGGGGCGTCTTAGAAGGTAGCAAAGGTCATTGACCTCTGGTGACCTCATTTTGCGTGTCCGGGGCGTCTTAGAAGATAGCAAAGGTCATAGACCTCTTGTGACCTCATTTTGCGTGTCCGTGGCGTCTTAGAAGGTAGCAAAGTTCATTGACCTCTGGTGACCTCATTTTGCGTGTGTGGAGCTACTAAGAGGATAGCAAAGGTCATTGACCTCTGGTGACCTCATGTTGCGTGTCCGGGGCGTCTTAGAAGATAGCAAAGGTCATTGACCTCTGGTGACCTCATTTTGCGTGTCCGGGGCGTCTTAGAAGATAGCAAAGGTCATTGACCTCTCGTGACCTCATTTTGCGTGTCCGGGGCGTCTTAGAAGGTAGCAAAGGTCATTGACCTCTGGTGACCTCATTTTGCGTGTGCGGAGCTACTAAGAGGATAGCAAAGGTCATTGACCTCTGGTAACCTCATTTTGCGTGTGCGGAGCTACTAAGAGGATAGCAAAGGTCATTGACCTCTGGTGACCTCATTTTGCGTGTCCGGGGCGTCTTAGAAGGTAGCAAAGGTCATTGACCTCTGGTGACCTCATTTTGCGTGTCCGGGGCGTCTTAGAAGATAGCAAAGGTCATTGACCTCTGGTGACCTCATTTTGCGTGTCCGGGGCGTCTTAGAAGGTAGCAAATGTCATTGACCTCTGGTGACCTCATTTTGCGTGTGCGGAGCTACTAAGAGGATAGCAAAGGTCATTGACCTCTGGTGACCTCATTTTGCGTGTCCGGGGCGTCCTAGAAAATAGCAAAGGTCATTGACCTGTGGTGACCTCATTTTGCGTGTCCGGGGCGTCTTAGAAGATAGCAAAGGTCATTGACCTCTGGTGACCTCATTTTGCGTGTCCGGGGCGTCTTAGAAGATAGCAAAGGTCATTGACCTCTGGTGACCTCATTTTGCGTGTCCGGGGCGTCTTAGAAGATAGGAAAGGTCATTGACCTCTGGTGACCTCATTTTGCGTGTCCGGGGCGTCCTAGAAAATAGCAAATGTCATTGACCTCTGGTGACCTCATTTTGCGTGTGCGGAGCTACTAAGAGGATAGCAAAGGTCATTGACCTCTGGTGACCTCATTGTGCGTGTCCGAGGCGTCTTAGAAGGTAGCAAAGGTCATTGACCTCTGGTGACCTCATTTTGCGTGTGCGGAGCTACTAAGAGGATAGCAAAGGTCATTGACCACTGGTGACCTCATTTTGCGTGTGCGGAGCTACTAAGAGGATAGATGGGTCATTGACCTCTGGTGACCTCATTTTGCGTGTGCGGAGCTACTAAGAGGATAGCAAAGGTCATTGACCTCTGGTGACCTCATTTTGCGTGTCCGGGGCGTCTTAGAAGGTAGCAAAGGTCATTGACCTGTGGTGACCTCATTTTGCGTGTGCGGAGCTTCTAAGAGGATAGCAAAGGTCATTGACCTCTGGTGACCTCATTTTGCGTGTCCGGGGCGTCTTAGAAGGTAGCAAGGTCATTGACCTCTGGTGACCTCATTTTGCGTGTGCGGAGCTACTAAGAGGATAGCAAAGGTCATTGACCTCTGGTGACCTCATTTTGCGTGTCCGGGGCGTCTTAGAAGATAGCAAAGGTCATTGACCTCTGGTGACCTCATTTTGCGTGTCCGGGGCGTCTTAGAAGGTAGCAAAGGTCATTGACCTCTGGTGACCTCATTTTGCGTGTGCGGAGCTACTAAGAGGATAGCAAAGGTCACTGACCTCTGGTGACCTCATTTGGCGTGTGCGGAGCTACTAAGAGGATAGCAAAGGTCATTGACCTCTGGTGACCTCATTTTGCGTGTGCGGAGCTACTAAGAGGAAAGCAAAGGTCATTGACCTCTGGTGACCTCATTTTGCGTGTCCGGGGCGTCTTAGAAGGTAGCAAAGGTCATTGACCTCTGGTGACCTCATTTTTCGTGTCCGGGGCGTCTTAGAAGGTAGCAAAGGTCATTGACCTCTGGTGACCTCATTTTGCGTGTTTGGGCGTCTTAGAAGGTAGCAAAGGTCATTGACCTCTGGTGACCTCATTTTGCGTGTGCGGAGCTTCTAAGAGGATAGCAAAGGTCATTGACCTCTGGTGACCTCATTTTGCGTGTGCGGAGCTACTAAGAGGATGGCAAAGGTCATTGACCTCTGGTGACCTCATTTTGCGTGTGCGGAGATACTAAGAGGATAGCAAAGGTCATTGACCTCTGGTGACCTCATTTTTCGTGTCCGGGGCGTCTTAGAAGGTAGCAAAGGTCATTGACCTCTGGTGACCTCATTTTGCGTGTCCGGGGCGTCTTAGAAGATAGCAAAGGTCATTGACCTCTGGTGACCTCATTTTGCGTGTCCGGGGCGTCTTAGAAGATAGCAAAGGTCATTGACCTCTGGTGACCTCATTATGCGTGTCCGGGGCGTCTTAGAAGATAGCAAAGGTCATTGACCTCTGGTGACCTCATTTTGCGTGTCCGGGGCGTCTTAGAAGATAGCAAAGGTCATTGACCTCTGGTGACCTCATTTTGCGTGTGCGGAGCTACTAAGAGGATAGCAAAGGTCATTGACCTCTGGTGACCTCATTGTGCGTGCCCGAGGCGTCTTAGAAGGTAGCAAAGGTCATTGACCTCTGGTGACCTCATTTTGCGTGTGCGGAGCTACTAAGAGGATAGCAAAGGTCATTGACCACTGGTGACCTCATTTAGCGTGTGCGGAGCTACTAAGAGGATAGATGGGTCATTGACCTCTGGTGACCTCATTTTGCGTGTGCGGAGCTACTAAGAGGATAGCAAAGGTCATTGACCTCTGGTGACCTCATTTTGCGTGTCCGGGGCGTCTTAGAAGGTAGCAAAGGTCATTGACCTGTGGAGACCTCATTTTGCGTGTGCGGAGCTCCTAAGAGGATAGCAAAGGTCATTGACCTCTGGTGACCTCATTTTGCGTGTCCGGGGCGTCTTAGAAGGTAGCAAGGTCATTGACCTCTGGTGACCTCATTTTGCGTGTGCGGAGCTACTAAGAGGATAGCAAAGGTCATTGACCTCTGGTGACCTCATTTTGCGTGTCCGGGGCGTCTTAGAAGATAGCAAAGGTCATTGACCTCTGGTGACCTCATTTTGCGTGTCCGGGGCGTCTTAGAAGGTAGCAAAGGTCATTGACCTCTGGTGACCTCATTTTGCGTGTGCGGAGCTACTAAGAGGATAGCATAGGTCATTGACCTCTGGTGACCTCATTTTGCGTGTCCGGGGCGTCTTAGAAGGTAGCAAAGGTCATTGACCTCTGGTGACCTCATTTTGCGTGTCCGGGGCGTCTTAGAAGATAGCAAAGGTCATAGACCTCTGGTGACCTCATTTTGCGTGTCCGTGGCATTTTAGAAGGTAGCAAAGGTCATTGACCTCTGGTGACCTCATTTTGCGTGTGCGGAGCTACTAAGAGGATAGCAAGGGTCATTGACCTCTGGTGACCTCATTTTGCGTGTGCGGAGCTACTAAGAGGATAGCAAAGTTCATTGACCTCTGGTGACCTCATTTTGCGTGTCCGGGGCGTCCTAGAAAATAGCAAAGGTCATTGACCTCTGGTGACCTCATTTTGCGTGTCCGGGGCATCTTAGAAGATAGCAAAGGTCATTGACCTCTGGTGACCTCATTTTGCGTGTCCGGGGCGACTTAGAAGATAGCAAAGGTCATTGACCTCTGGTGACCTCATGTTGCGTGTCCGGGGCGTCTTAGAAGATAGCAAAGGTCATTGACCTCTGGTGACCTCATTTTGCGTGTCCGGGGCGTCTTAGAAGATAGCAAAGGTCATTGAACTCTGGTGACCTCATTTTGCGTGACCGGGGCGTCTTAGAAGGTAGCAAAGGTCATTGACCTCTGGTGACCTCATTTTGCGTGTGCGGAGCTACTAAGGGGATAGCAAAGGTCATCGACCTCTGGTGACCTCATCTTGCGTGTGCGGAGCTACTAAGAGGATAGCAAAGGTTATTGTCCTCTGGTGACCTCATTTTGCGTGTGCGGAGCTACTAAGAGGATAGCATAGGTCATTGACCTCTGGTGACCTCATTTTGCGTGTCCGGGGCGTCTTAGAAGGTAGCAAAGGTCATTGACCTCTGGTGACCTCATTTTGCGTGTCCGGGGCGTCTTAGAAGATAGCAAAGGTCATAGACCTCTGGTGACCTCATTTTGCGTGTCCGTGGCATTTTAGAAGGTAGCAAAGGTCATTGACCTCTGGTGACCTCATTTTGCGTGTGCGGAGCTACTAAGAGGATAGCAAAGGTCATTGACCTCTGGTGACCTCATTTTGCGTGTGCGGAGCTACTAAGAGGATAGCAAAGGTCATTGACCTCTGGTAACCTCATTTTGCGTGTGCGGAGCTACTAAGAGGATAGCAAAGGTCATTGACCTCTGGTGACCTCATTTTGCGTGTCCGGGGCGTCTTAGAAGGTAGCAAAGGTCATTGACCTCTGGTGACCTCATTTTGCGTGTCCGGGGCGTCTTAGAAGATAGCAAAGGTCATTGACCTCTCGTGACCTCATTTTGCGTGTCCGGGGCGTCTTAGAAGGTAGCAAAGGTCATTGACCTCTGGTGACCTCAGTTTGCGTGTGCGGAGCTACTAAGAGGATAGCAAAGGTCATTGACCTCTGGTGACCTCATTTTGCGTTTGCGGAGCTACTAAGAGGATAGCAAAGGTCATTGACCTCTGGTGACCTCATTTTACGTGTCGGGGGCGTCTTAGAAGATAGCAAAGGTCATTGACCTCTGGTGACCTCATTTTGCGTTTGCGGAGCTACTAAGAGGATAGCAAAGGTCATTGACCTCTGGTGACCTCATTTTGCGTGTCCGGGGCGTCCTAGAAAATAGCAAAGGTCATTGACCTCTGGTGACCTCATTTTGCGTGTCCGTGGCGTCTTAGAAGGTAGCAAAGGTCATTGACCTCTGGTGACCTCATTTTTCGTGTCCGGGGCGACTTAGAAGATAGCAAAGGTCATTGAACTCTGGTGACCTCATGTTGCGTGTCCGGGGCGTCTTAGAATATAGCAAAGGTCATTGACCTCTGGTGACCTCATTTTGCGTGTCCGGGGCGTCTTAGAAAATAGCAAAAGTCATTAAACTCTGGTGACCTCATTTTGCGTGACTGGGGCGTCTTAGAAGGTAGCAAAGGTCATTGACCTCTGGTGACCTCATTTTGCGTGTGCGGAGCTACTAAGGGGATAGCAAAGGTCATCGACCTCTGGTGACCTCATTTTGCGTGTGCGGAGCTACTAAGAGGATAGCAAAGGTTATTGACCTCTGGTGACCTCATTTTGCGTGTGCGGAGCTACTAAGAGGATAGCATAGGTCATTGACCTCTGGTGACCTCATTTTGCGTGTCCGGGGCGTCTTAGAAGGTAGCAAAGGTCATTGACCTCTGGTGACCTCATTTTGCGTGTCCGGGGCGTCTTAGAAGATAGCAAAGGTCATAGACCTCTGGTGACCTCATTTTGCGTGTCCGTGGCGTCTTAGAAGGTAGCAAAGTTCATTGACCTCTGGTGACCTCATTTTGCGTGTGTGGAGCTACTAAGAGGATAGCAAAGGTCATTGACCTCTGGTGACCTCATGTTGCGTGTCCGGGGCGTCTTAGAAGATAGCAAAGGTCATTGACCTCTGGTGACCTCATTTTGCGTGTCCGGGGCGTCTTAGAAGATAGCAAAGGTCATTGAACTCTGGTGACCTCATTTTGCGTGACCGGGGCGTCTTAGAAGATAGCAAATTCATTGACCTCTGGTGACCTCATTTTGCGTGTCCGGGGCGTCCTAGAAAATAGCAAAGGTCATTGACCTGTGGTGACCTCATTTTGCGTGTCCGGGGCGTCTTAGAAGATAGCAAAGGTCATTGACCTCTGGTGACCTCATTTTGGGTGTCCGGGGCGTCTTAGAAGATAGCAAAGCTCATTGACCTCTGGTGACCTCATTTTGCGTGTCCGGGGCGTCTTAGAAGATAGCAAAGGTCATTGACCTCTGGTGACCTCATTTTGCGTGTCCGGGGCGTCCTAGAAAATAGCAAAGGTCATTGACCTGTGGTGACCTCATTTTGCGTGTGCGGAGCTACTAAGAGGATAGCAAAGGTCATTGACCTCTGGTGACCTCATTTTGCGTGTCCGGGGCGTCTTAGAAGATAGCAAAGGTCATTGACCTCTCGTGACCTCATTTTGCGTGTCCGGGGCGTCTTAGAAGGTAGCAAAGGTCATTGACCTCTGGTGACCTCATTTTGCGTGTGCGGAGCTACTAAGAGGATAGCAAAGGTCATTGACCTCTGGTAACCTCATTTCGCGTGTGCGGAGCTACTAAGAGGATAGCAAAGGTCATTGACCTCTGGTGACCTCATTTTGCGTGTCCGGGGCGTCTTAGAAGGTAGCAAAGGTCATTGACCTCTGGTGACCTCATTTTGCGTGTCCGGGGCGTCTTAGAAGATAGCAAAGGTCATTGACCTCTCGTGACCTCATTTTGCGTGTCCGGGGCGTCTTAGAAGGTAGCAAATGTCATTGACCTCTGGTGACCTCATTTTGCGTGTGCGGAGCTACTAAGAGGATAGCAAAGGTCATTGACCTCAGGTGACCTCATTTTGCGTGTCCGGGGCGTCCTAGAAAATAGCAAAGGTCATTGACCTGTGGTGACCTCATTTTGCGTGTCCGGGGCGTCTTAGAAGATAGCAAAGGTCATTGACCTCTGGTGACCTCATTTTGCGTGTCCGGGGCGTCTTAGAAGATAGCAAAGGTCATTGACCTCTGGTGACCTCATTTTGCGTGTCCGGGGCGTCTTAGAATATAGCAAAGGTCATTGACCTCTGGTGACCTCATTTTGCGTGTCCGGGGCGTCTTAGAAAATAGCAAAAGTCATTAAACTCTGGTGACCTCATTTTGCGTGACTGGGGCGTCTTAGAAGGTAGCAAAGGTCATTGACCTCTGGTGACCTCATTTTGCGTGTGCGGAGCTACTAAGGGGATAGCAAAGGTCATCGACCTCTGGTGACCTCATTTTGCGTGTGCGGAGCTACTAAGAGGATAGCAAAGGTTATTGACCTCTGGTGACCTCATTTTGCGTGTGCGGAGCTACTAAGAGGATAGCATAGGTCATTGACCTCTGGTGACCTCATTTTGCGTGTCCGGGGCGTCTTAGAAGGTAGCAAAGGTCATTGACCTCTGGTGACCTCATTTTGCGTGTCCGGGGCGTCTTAGAAGATAGCAAAGGTCATAGACCTCTGGTGACCTCATTTTGCGTGTCCGTGGCGTCTTAGAAGGTAGCAAAGTTCATTGACCTCTGGTGACCTCATTTTGCGTGTGTGGAGCTACTAAGAGGATAGCAAAGGTCATTGACCTCTGGTGACCTCATGTTGCGTGTCCGGGGCGTCTTAGAAGATAGCAAAGGTCATTGACCTCTGGTGACCTCATTTTGCGTGTCCGGGGCGTCTTAGAAGATAGCAAAGGTCATTGAACTCTGGTGACCTCATTTTGCGTGACCGGGGCGTCTTAGAAGATAGCAAATTCATTGACCTCTGGTGACCTCATTTTGCGTGTCCGGGGCGTCCTAGAAAATAGCAAAGGTCATTGACCTGTGGTGACCTCATTTTGCGTGTCCGGGGCGTCTTAGAAGATAGCAAAGGTCATTGACCTCTGGTGACCTCATTTTGGGTGTCCGGGGCGTCTTAGAAGATAGCAAAGGTCATTGACCTCTGGTGACCTCATTTTGCGTGTCCGGGGCGTCTTAGAAGATAGCAAAGGTCATTGACCTCTGGTGACCTCATTTTGCGTGTCCGGGGCGTCCTAGAAAATAGCAAAGGTCATTGACCTGTGGTGACCTCATTTTGCGTGTGCGGAGCTACTAAGAGGATAGCAAAGGTCATTGACCTCTGGTGACCTCATTTTGCGTGTCCGGGGCGTCTTAGAAGATAGCAAAGGTCATTGACCTCTCGTGACCTCATTTTGCGTGTCCGGGGCGTCTTAGAAGGTAGCAAAGGTCATTGACCTCTGGTGACCTCATTTTGCGTGTGCGGAGCTACTAAGAGGATAGCAAAGGTCATTGACCTCTGGTAACCTCATTTCGCGTGTGCGGAGCTACTAAGAGGATAGCAAAGGTCATTGACCTCTGGTGACCTCATTTTGCGTGTCCGGGGCGTCTTAGAAGGTAGCAAAGGTCATTGACCTCTGGTGACCTCATTTTGCGTGTCCGGGGCGTCTTAGAAGATAGCAAAGGTCATTGACCTCTCGTGACCTCATTTTGCGTGTCCGGGGCGTCTTAGAAGGTAGCAAATGTCATTGACCTCTGGTGACCTCATTTTGCGTGTGCGGAGCTACTAAGAGGATAGCAAAGGTCATTGACCTCAGGTGACCTCATTTTGCGTGTCCGGGGCGTCCTAGAAAATAGCAAAGGTCATTGACCTGTGGTGACCTCATTTTGCGTGTCCGGGGCGTCTTAGAAGATAGCAAAGGTCATTGACCTCTGGTGACCTCATTTTGCGTGTCCGGGGCGTCTTAGAAGATAGCAAAGGTCATTGACCTCTGGTGACCTCATTTTGCGTGTCCGGGGCGTCTTAGAAGATAGGAAAGGTCATTGACCTCTGGTGACCTCATTTTGCGTGTCCGGGGCGTCCTAGAAAATAGCAAATGTCATTGACCTCTGGTGACCTCATTTTGCGTGTGCGGAGCTACTAAGAGGATAGCAAAGGTCATTGACCTCTGGTGACCTCATTGTGCGTGTCCGAGGCGTCTTAGAAGGTAGCAAAGGTCATTGACCTCTGGTGACCTCATTTTGCGTGTGCGGAGCTACTAAGAGGATAGCAAAGGTCATTGACCACTGGTGACCTCATTTAGCGTGTGCGGAGCTACTAAGAGGATAGATGGATCATTGACCTCTGGTGACCTCATTTTGCGTGTGCGGAGCTACTAAGAGGATAGCAAAGGTCATTGACCTCTGGTGACCTCATTTTGCGTGTCCGGGGCGTCTTAGAAGGTAGCAAAGGTCATTGACCTGTGGTGACCTCATTTTGCGTGTGCGGAGCTCCTAAGAGGATAGCAAAGGTCATTGACCTCTGGTGACCTCATTTTGCGTGTCCGGGGCGTCTTAGAAGGTAGCAAGGTCATTGACCTCTGGTGACCTCATTTTGCGTGTGCGGAGCTACTAAGAGGATAGCAAAGGTCATTGACCTCTGGTGACCTCATTTTGCGTGTCCGGGGCGTCTTAGAAGATAGCAAAGGTCATTGACCTCTGGTGACCTCATTTTGCGTGTCCGGGGCGTCTTAGAAGGTAGCAAAGGTCATTGACCTCTGGTGACCTCATTTTGCGTGTGCGGAGCTACTAAGAGGATAGCAAAGGTCACTGACCTCTGGTGACCTCATTTGGCGTGTGTGGAGCTACTAAGAGGATAGCAAAGGTCATTGACCTCTGGTGACCTCATTTTGCGTGTGCGGAGCTACTAAGAGGAAAGCAAAGGTCATTGACCTCTGGTGACCTCATTTTGCGTGTCCGGGGCGTCTTAGAAGGTAGCAAAGGTCATTGACCTCTGGTGACCTCATTTTTCGTGTCCGGGGCGTCTTAGAAGGTAGCAAAGGTCATTGACCTCTGGTGACCTCATTTTGCGTGTTTGGGCGTCTTAGAAGGTAGCAAAGGTCATTGACCTCTGGTGACCTCATTTTGCGTGTGCGGAGCTTCTAAGAGGATAGCAAAGGTCATTGACCTCTGGTGACCTCATTTTGCGTGTGCGGAGCTACTAAGAGGATGGCAAAGGTCATTGACCTCTGGTGACCTCATTTTGCGTGTGCGGAGATACTAAGAGGATAGCAAAGGTCATTGACCTCTGGTGACCTCATTTTGCGTGTCCGGGGCGTCTTAGAAGGTAGCAAAGGTCATTGACCTCTGGTGACCTCATTTTGCGTGTCCGGGGCGTCTTAGAAGATAGCAAAGGTCATTGACCTCTGGTGACCTCATTTTGCGTGTCCGGGGCGTCTTAGAAGATAGCAAAGGTCATTGACCTCTGGTGACCTCATTATGCGTGTCCGGGGCGTCTTAGAAGATAGGAAAGGTCATTGACCTCTGGTGACCTCATTTTGCGTGTCCGGGGCGTCCTAGAAAATAGCAAAGGTCATTGACCTCTGGTGACCTCATTTTGCGTGTGCGGAGCTACTAATAGGATAGCAAAGGTCATTGACCTCTGGTGACCTCATTGTGCGTGTCCGAGGCGTCTTAGAAGGTAGCAAAGGTCATTGACCTCTGGTGACCTCATTTTGCGTGTGCGGAGCTACTAAGAGGATAGCAAAGGTCATTGACCACTGGTGACCTCATTTAGCGTGTGCGGAGCTACTAAGAGGATAGATGGGTCATTGACCTCTGGTGACCTCATTTTGCGTGTGCGGAGCTACTAAGAGGATAGCAAAGGTCATTGACCTCTGGTGACCTCATTTTGCGTGTCCGGGGCGTCTTAGAAGGTAGCAAAGGTCATTGACCTGTGGTGACCTCATTTTGCGTGTGCGGAGCTCCTAAGAGGATAGCAAAGGTCATTGACCTCTGGTGACCTCATTTTGCGTGTCCGGGGCGTCTTAGAAGGTAGCAAGGTCATTGACCTCTGGTGACCTCATTTTGCGTGTGCGGAGCTACTAAGAGGATAGCAAAGGTCATTGACCTCTGGTGACCTCATTTTGCGTGTCCGGGGCGTCTTAGAAGATAGCAAAGGTCATTGACCTCTGGTGACCTCATTTTGCGTGTCCGGGGCGTCTTAGAAGATAGCAAAAGTCATTAAACTCTGGTGACCTCATTTTGCGTGACTGGGGCGTCTTAGAAGGTAGCAAAGGTCATTGACCTCTGGTGACCTCATTTTGCGTGTGCGGAGCTACTAAGGGGATAGCAAAGGTCATCGACCTCTGGTGACCTCATTTTGCGTGTGCGGAGCTACTAAGAGGATAGCATAGGTCATTGACCTCTGGTGACCTCATTTTGCGTGTCCGGGGCGTCTTAGAAGGTAGCAAAGGTCATTGACCTCTGGTGACCTCATTTTGCGTGTCCGGGTCGTCTTAGAAGATAGCAAAGGTCATAGACCTCTTGTGACCTCATTTTGCGTGTCCGTGGCGTCTTAGAAGGTAGCAAAGTTCATTGACCTCTGGTGACCTCATTTTGCGTGTGTGGAGCTACTAAGAGGATAGCAAAGGTCATTGACCTCTGGTGACCTCATGTTGCGTGTCCGGGGCGTCTTAGAAGATAGCAAAGGTCATTGACCTCTGGTGACCTCATTTTGCGTGTCCGGGGCGTCTTAGAAGATAGCAAAGGTCATTGACCTCTCGTGACCTCATTTTGCGTGTCCGGGGCGTCTTAGAAGGTAGCAAAGGTCATTGACCTCTGGTGACCTCATTTTGCGTGTGCGGAGCTACTAAGAGGATAGCAAAGGTCATTGACCTCTGGTAACCTCATTTTGCGTGTGCGGAGCTACTAAGAGGATAGCAAAGGTCATTGACCTCTGGTGACCTCATTTTGCGTGTCCGGGGCGTCTTAGAAGGTAGCAAAGGTCATTGACCTCTGGTGACCTCATTTTGCGTGTCCGGGGCGTCTTAGAAGATAGCAAAGGTCATTGACCTCTGGTGACCTCATTTTGCGTGTCCGGGGCGTCTTAGAAGGTAGCAAATGTCATTGACCTCTGGTGACCTCATTTTGCGTGTGCGGAGCTACTAAGAGGATAGCAAAGGTCATTGACCTCTGGTGACCTCATTTTGCGTGTCCGGGGCGTCCTAGAAAATAGCAAAGGTCATTGACCTGTGGTGACCTCATTTTGCGTGTCCGGGGCGTCTTAGAAGATAGCAAAGGTCATTGACCTCTGGTGACCTCATTTTGCGTGTCCGGGGCGTCTTAGAAGATAGCAAAGGTCATTGACCTCTGGTGACCTCATTTTGCGTGTCCGGGGCGTCTTAGAAGATAGGAAAGGTCATTGACCTCTGGTGACCTCATTTTGCGTGTCCGGGGCGTCCTAGAAGATAGCAAATGTCATTGACCTCTGGTGACCTCATTTTGCGTGTGCGGAGCTACTAAGAGGATAGCAAAGGTCATTGACCTCTGGTGACCTCATTGTGCGTGTCCGAGGCGTCTTAGAAGGTAGCAAAGGTCATTGACCTCTGGTGACCTCATTTTGCGTGTGCGGAGCTACTAAGAGGATAGCAAAGGTCATTGACCACTGGTGACCTCATTTAGCGTGTGCGGAGCTACTAAGAGGATAGATGGGTCATTGACCTCTGGTGACCTCATTTTGCGTGTGCGGAGCTACTAAGAGGATAGCAAAGGTCATTGACCTCTGGTGACCTCATTTTGCGTGTCCGGGGCGTCTTAGAAGGTAGCAAAGGTCATTGACCTGTGGTGACCTCATTTTGCGTGTGCGGAGCTACTAAGAGGATAGCAAAGGTCATTGACCTCTGGTGACCTCATTTTGCGTGTCCGGGGCGTCTTAGAAGGTAGCAAGGTCATTGACCTCTGGTGACCTCATTTTGCGTGTGCGGAGCTACTAAGAGGATAGCAAAGGTCATTGACCTCTGGTGACCTCATTTTGCGTGTCCGGGGCGTCTTAGAAGATAGCAAAGGTCATTGACCTCTGGTGACCTCATTTTGCGTGTCCGGGGCGTCTTAGAAGGTAGCAAAGGTCATTGACCTCTGGTGACCTCATTTTGCGTGTGCGGAGCTACTAAGAGGATAGCAAAGGTCACTGACCTCTGGTGACCTCATTTGGCGTGTGCGGAGCTACTAAGAGGATAGCAAAGGTCATTGACCTCTGGTGACCTCATTTTGCGTGTGCGGAGCTACTAAGAGGAAAGCAAAGGTCATTGACCTCTGGTGACCTCATTTTGCGTGTCCGGGGCGTCTTAGAAGGTAGCAAAGGTCATTGACCTCTGGTGACCTCATTTTTCGTGTCCGGGGCGTCTTAGAAGGTAGCAAAGGTCATTGACCTCTGGTGACCTCATTTTGCGTGTTTGGGCGTCTTAGAAGGTAGCAAAGGTCATTGACCTCTGGTGACCTCATTTTGCGTGTGCGGAGCTTCTAAGAGGATAGCAAAGGTCATTGACCTCTGGTGACCTCATTTTGCGTGTGCGGAGCTACTAAGAGGATGGCAAAGGTCATTGACCTCTGGTGACCTCATTTTGCGTGTGCGGAGATACTAAGAGGATAGCAAAGGTCATTGACCTCTGGTGACCTCATTTTGCGTGTGCGGAGCTACTAAGAGGATAGCAAAGGTCATTGACCTCTCGTGACCTCATTTTGCGTGTCCGGGGCGTCTTAGAAGGTAGCAAAGGTCATTGACCTCTGGTGACCTCATTTTGCGTGTGCGGAGCTACTAAGAGGATAGCAAAGGTCATTGACCTCTGGTAACCTCATTTTGCGTGTGCGGAGCTACTAAGAGGATAGCAAAGGTCATTGACCTCTGGTGACCTCATTTTGCGTGTCCGGGGCGTCTTAGAAGGTAGCAAAGGTCATTGACCTCTGGTGACCTCATTTTGCGTGTCCGGGGCGTCTTAGAAGATAGCAAAGGTCATTGACCTCTCGTGACCTCATTTTGCGTGTCCGGGGCGTCTTAGAAGGTAGCAAATGTCATTGACCTCTGGTGACCTCATTTTGCGTGTGCGGAGCTACTAAGAGGATAGCAAAGGTCATTGACCTCTGGTGACCTCATTTTGCGTGTCCGGGGCGTCCTAGAAAATAGCAAAGGTCATTGACCTGTGGTGACCTCATTTTGCGTGTCCGGGGCGTCTTAGAAGATAGCAAAGGTCATTGACCTCTGGTGACCTCATTTTGCGTGTCCGGGGCGTCTTAGAAGATAGCAAAGGTCATTGACCTCTGGTGACCTCATTTTGCGTGTCCGGGGCGTCTTAGAAGATAGGAAAGGTCATTGACCTCTGGTGACCTCATTTTGCGTGTCCGGGGCGTCCTAGAAAATAGCAAATGTCATTGACCTCTGGTGACCTCATTTTGCGTGTGCGGAGCTACTAAGAGGATAGCAAAGGTCATTGACCTCTGGTGACCTCATTGTGCGTGTCCGGGGCGTCTTAGAAGGTAGCAAAGGTCATTGACCTCTGGTGACCTCATTTTGCGTGTGCGGAGCTACTAAGAGGATAGCAAAGGTCATTGACCACTGGTGACCTCATTTTGCGTGTGCGGAGCTACTAAGAGGATAGATGGGTCATTGACCTCTGGTGACCTCATTTTGCGTGTGCGGAGCTACTAAGAGGATAGCAAAGGTCATTGACCTCTGGTGACCTCATTTTGCGTGTCCGGGGCGTCTTAGAAGGTAGCAAAGGTCATTGACCTGTGGTGACCTCATTTTGCGTGTGCGGAGCTCCTAAGAGGATAGCAAAGGTCATTGACCTCTGGTGACCTCATTTTGCGTGTCCGGGGCGTCTTAGAAGGTAGCAAGGTCATTGACCTCTGGTGACCTCATTTTGCGTGTGCGGAGCTACTAAGAGGATAGCAAAGGTCATTGACCTCTGGTGACCTCATTTTGCGTGTCCGGGGCGTCTTAGAAGATAGCAAAGGTCATTGACCTCTGGTGACCTCATTTTGCGTGTCCGGGGCGTCTTAGAAGGTAGCAAAGGTCATTGACCTCTGGTGACCTCATTTTGCGTGTGCGGAGCTACTAAGAGGATAGCAAAGGTCACTGACCTCTGGTGACCTCATTTGGCGTGTGCGGAGCTACTAAGAGGATAGCAAAGGTCATTGACCTCTGGTGACCTCATTTTGCGTGTGCGGAGCTACTAAGAGGAAAGCAAAGGTCATTGACCTCTGGTGACCTCATTTTGCGTGTCCGGGGCGTCTTAGAAGGTAGCAAAGATCATTGACCTCTGGTGACCTCATTTTTCGTGTCCGGGGCGTCTTAGAAGGTAGCAAAGGTCATTGACCTCTGGTGACCTCATTTTGCGTGTTTGGGCGTCTTAGAAGGTAGCAAAGGTCATTGACCTCTGGTGACCTCATTTTGCGTGTGCGGAGCTTCTAAGAGGATAGCAAAGGTCATTGACCTCTGGTGACCTCATTTTGCGTGTGCGGAGCTACTAAGAGGATGGCAAAGGTCATTGACCTCTGGTGACCTCATTTTGCGTGTGCGGAGATACTAAGAGGATAGCAAAGGTCATTGACCTCTGGTGACCTCATTTTGCGTGTCCGGGGCGTCTTAGAAGGTAGCAAAGGTCATTGACCTCTGGTGACCTCATTTTGCGTGTCCGGGGCGTCTTAGAAGATAGCAAAGGTCATTGACCTCTGGTGACCTCATTTTGCGTGTCCGGGGCGTCTTAGAAGATAGCAAAGGTCATTGACCTCTGGTGACCTCATTATGCGTGTCCGGGGCGTCTTAGAAGATAGCAAAGGTCATTGACCTCTGGTGACCTCATTTTGCGTGTCCGGGGCGTCTTAGAAGATAGCAAAGGTCATTGACCTCTGGTGACCTCATTTTGCGTGTGCGGAGCTACTAAGAGGATAGCAAAGGTCATTGACCTCTGGTGACCTCATTGTGCGTGCCCGAGGCGTCTTAGAAGGTAGCAAAGGTCATTGACCTCTGGTGACCTCATTTTGCGTGTGCGGAGCTACTAAGAGGATAGCAAAGGTCATTGACCACTGGTGACCTCATTTAGCGTGTGCGGAGCTACTAAGAGGATAGATGGGTCATTGACCTCTGGTGACCTCATTTTGCGTGTGCGGAGCTACTAAGAGGATAGCAAAGGTCATTGACCTCTGGTGACCTCATTTTGCGTGTCCGGGGCGTCTTAGAAGGTAGCAAAGGTCATTGACCTGTGGTGACCTCATTTTGCGTGTGCGGAGCTCCTAAGAGGATAGCAAAGGTCATTGACCTCTGGTGACCTCATTTTGCGTGTCCGGGGCGTCTTAGAAGGTAGCAAGGTCATTGACCTCTGGTGACCTCATTTTGCGTGTGCGGAGCTACTAAGAGGATAGCAAAGGTCATTGACCTCTGGTGACCTCATTTTGCGTGTCCGGGGCGTCTTAGAAGATAGCAAAGGTCATTGACCTCTGGTGACCTCATTTTGCGTGTCCGGGGCGTCTTAGAAGGTAGCAAAGGTCATTGACCTCTGGTGACCTCATTTTGCGTGTGCGGAGCTACTAAGAGGATAGCAAAGGTCACTGACCTCTGGTGAACTCATTTGGCGTGTGCGGAGCTACTAAGAGGATAGCAAAGGTCATTGACCTCTGGTGACCTCATTTTGCGTGTGCGGAGCTACTAAGAGGAAAGCAAAGGTCATTGACCTCTGGTGACCTCATTTTGCGTGTCCGGGGCGTCTTAGAAGGTAGCAAAGGTCATTGACCTCTGGAAACCTCATTTTTCGTGTCCGGGGCGTCTTAGAAGGTAGCAAAGGTCATTGACCTCTGGTGACCTCATTTTGCGTGTTTGGGCGTCTTAGAAGGTAGCAAAGGTCATTGACCTCTGGTGACCTCATTTTGCGTGTGCGGAGCTTCTAAGAGGATAGCAAAGGTCATTGACCTCTGGTGACCTCATTTTGCGTGTGCGGAGCTACTAAGAGGATGGCAAATGTCATTGACCTCTGGTGACCACATTTTGCGTGTCCGGGGCGTCTTAGAAGGTAGCAAAGGTCATTGACATCTGGTGACCTCATTTTGTGTGTGCGGAGCTACTAAGAGGATAGCAAAGGTCATTGACCTCTGTTGACCTCATTTTGGTTGTGCGGAGCTACTAAGATGATAGCAAAGGTCATTGACCTCTGGTGACTTCATTTTGCGTGTGCGGAGCTACTAAGAGGATAGCAAAGGTCATTGACCTCTGGTGACCTCATTTTGCGTGTCCGGGGCGTCTTAGAAGATAGCAAAGGTCATTGACCTCTGGTGACCTCATTTTGCGTGTCCGGGGCGTCTTAGAAGGTAGCAAAGGTCATTGACATCTGGTGAACTCATTTTGCGTGTGCGGAGCTACTAAGAGGATAGCAAAGGTCACTGACCTCTGGTGACCTCATTTGGCGTGTGCGGAGCTACTAAGAGGATAACAAAGTTCATTGACCTGTGGTGACCTCATTTTGCGTGTGCGGAGCTACTAAGAGGATAGCAAAGGTCATTGACCTCTGGTGACCAAATTTTGCGTGTCCGGGGCGTCTTAGAAGATAGCAAAGGTCATTGACCTCTGGTGACCTCATTTTGCGTGTCCGGCGCGTCTTAGAAGGTAGCAAAGGTCATTGACCTCTGGTGACCTCATTTTGCGTGTCCGGGGCGTCTTAGAAGATAGCAAAGGTCATTGACCTCTGGTGACCTCATTTTGCGTGTCCGGGGCGTCTTAGAAGGTAGCAAAGGTCATTGATCTCTGGTGACCTCATTTTGCGTGTCCGGGGCGTCTTAGAAGATAGTAAAGGTCATTGACCTCTGGTGACCTCATTTTGCGTGTCCGGGGCGACTTAGAAGGTAGCAAAGGTCATTGACCTCTGGTGACCTCATTTTGCGTGTGCGGAGCTACTGAGAGGATAGCAAAGCTCATTGACCTCTGGTGACCTCATTTTGCGTGTGCGAAGCTACTAAGAGGATAGCAAAGTTCATTGACCTCTGGTGACCAAATTTTGCGTGTCCGGGGCGTCTTAGAAGATAGCAAAGGTCATTGACCTCTGGTGACCTCATTTTGCGTGTCCGGGGCGTCTTAGAAGGTAGCAAAGGTCATTGACCTCTGGTGACCTCATTTTGCGTGTCCGGGGCGTCTTAGAAGATAGCAAAGGTCATTGACCTCTGGTGACCTCATTTTGCGTGTCCGGGGCGTCTTAGAAGGTAGCAAAGGTCATTGATCTCTGGTGACCTCATTTTGCGTGTCCGGGGCGTCTTAGAAGATAGTAAAGGTCATTGACCTCTGGTGACCTCATTTTGCGTGTCCGGGGCGACTTAGAAGGTAGCAAAGGTCATTGACCTCTGGTGACCTCATTTTGCGTGTGCGGAGCTACTGAGAGGATAGCAAAGCTCATTGACCTCTGGTGACCTCATTTTGCGTGTGCGGAGCTACTAAGAGGATAGCAAAGGTCATTGACCTCTGGTGACCTCATTTTGCGTGTGCGGAGCTACTAAGAGGGTAGCAAAGGTCATTGACCTCTGGTGACCTCATTTTGCGTGTCCGGGGCGTCTTAGAAGGTAGCAAAGGTCATTGACCTCTGGTGACCTCATTTTGCGTGTCCGGGGCGTGTTAGAAGATAGCAAAGGTCATTGACCTCTGGTGACCTCATTTTGCGTGTCCGGGGCGTCTTAGAAGGTAGCAAAGGTCATTGACCTCTGGTGACCTCATTTTGCGTGTCCGGGGCGTCTTAGAAGGTAGCAAAGGTCATTGACCTCTGGTGACCTCATTGTGCGTGTGCGGAGCTACTAAGAGGATAGCAAAGGTCACTGATCTCTGGTGACCTCATTTGGCGTGTGCGGAGCTACTAAGAGGATAGCAAAGGTCATTGACCTCTGGTGACCTCATTTTGCGTGTGCGGAGCTACTAAGAGGAAAGCAAAGGTCATTGACCTCTGGTGACCTCATTTTGCGTGTCCGGGGCGTCTTAGAAGGTAGCAAAGGTCATTGACCTCTGGTGACCTCATTTTTCGTGTCCGGGGCGTCTTAGAAGGTAGCAAAGGTCATTGACCTCTGGTGACCTCATTTTGCGTGTTTGGGCGTCTTAGAAGGTAGCAAAGGTCATTGACCTCTGGTGACCTCATTTTGCGTGTGCGGAGCTTCTAAGAGGATAGCAAAGGTCATTGACCTCTGGTGACCTCATTTTGCGTGTGCGGAGCTACTAAGAGGATGGCAAAGGTCATTGACCTCTGGTGACCTCATTTTGCGTGTGCGGAGATACTAAGAGGATAGCAAAGGTCATTGACCTCTGGTGACCTCATTTTGCGTGTCCGGGGCGTCTTAGAAGGTAGCAAAGGTCATTGACCTCTGGTGACCTCATTTTGCGTGTCCGGGGCGTCTTAGAAGATAGCAAAGGTCATTGACCTCTGGTGACCTCATTTTGCGTGTCCGGGGCGTCTTAGAAGATAGCAAAGGTCATTGACCTCTGGTGACCTCATTATGCGTGTCCGGGGCGTCTTAGAAGATAGCAAAGGTCATTGACCTCTGGTGACCTCATTTTGCGTGTCCGGGGCGTCTTAGAAGATAGCAAAGGTCATTGACCTCTGGTGACCTCATTTTGCGTGTGCGGAGCTACTAAGAGGATAGCAAAGGTCATTGACCTCTGGTGACCTCATTGTGCGTGCCCGAGGCGTCTTAGAAGGTAGCAAAGGTCATTGACCTCTGGTGACCTCATTTTGCGTGTGCGGAGCTACTAAGAGGATAGCAAAGGTCATTGACCACTGGTGACCTCATTTAGCGTGTGCGGAGCTACTAAGAGGATAGATGGGTCATTGACCTCTGGTGACCTCATTTTGCGTGTGCGGAGCTACTAAGAGGATAGCAAAGGTCATTGACCTCTGGTGACCTCATTTTGCGTGTCCGGGGCGTCTTAGAAGGTAGCAAAGGTCATTGACCTGTGGTGACCTCATTTTGCGTGTGCGGAGCTCCTAAGAGGATAGCAAAGGTCATTGACCTCTGGTGACCTCATTTTGCGTGTCCGGGGCGTCTTAGAAGGTAGCAAGGTCATTGACCTCTGGTGACCTCATTTTGCGTGTGCGGAGCTACTAAGAGGATAGCAAAGGTCATTGACCTCTGGTGACCTCATTTTGCGTGTCCGGGGCGTCTTAGAAGATAGCAAAGGTCATTGACCTCTGGTGACCTCATTTTGCGTGTCCGGGGCGTCTTAGAAGGTAGCAAAGGTCATTGACCTCTGGTGACCTCATTTTGCGTGTGCGGAGCTACTAAGAGGATAGCAAAGGTCACTGACCTCTGGTGAAATCATTTGGCGTGTGCGGAGCTACTAAGAGGATAGCAAAGGTCATTGACCTCTGGTGACCTCATTTTGCGTGTGCGGAGCTACTAAGAGGAAAGCAAAGGTCATTGACCTCTGGTGACCTCATTTTGCGTGTCCGGGGCGTCTTAGAAGGTAGCAAAGGTCATTGACCTCTGGAAACCTCATTTTTCGTGTCCGGGGCGTCTTAGAAGGTAGCAAAGGTCATTGACCTCTGGTGACCTCATTTTGCGTGTTTGGGCGTCTTAGAAGGTAGCAAAGGTCATTGACCTCTGGTGACCTCATTTTGCGTGTGCGGAGCTTCTAAGAGGATAGCAAAGGTCATTGACCTCTGGTGACCTCATTTTGCGTGTGCGGAGCTACTAAGAGGATGGCAAATGTCATTGACCTCTGGTGACCACATTTTGCGTGTCCGGGGCGTCTTAGAAGGTAGCAAAGGTCATTGACATCTGGTGACCTCATTTTGTGTGTGCGGAGCTACTAAGAGGATAGCAAAGGTCATTGACCTCTGTTGACCTCATTTTGGTTGTGCGGAGCTACTAAGATGATAGCAAAGGTCATTGACCTCTGGTGACTTCATTTTGCGTGTGCGGAGCTACTAAGAGGATAGCAAAGGTCATTGACCTCTGGTGACCTCATTTTGCGTGTCCGGGGCGTCTTAGAAGATAGCAAAGTCATTGACCTCTGGTGACCTCATTTTGCGTGTCCGGGGCGTCTTAGAAGATAGCAAAGATCATTGACCTCTAGTGACCTCATTTTGCGTGTCCGGGGCGTCTTAGAAGGTAGCAAAGTTCATTGACCTGTGGTGACCTCATTTTGCGTGTGCGGAGCTACTAAGAGGATAGCAAAGGTCATTGACCTCTGGTGACCTCATTTTGCGTGTGCGGAGATACTAAGAGGATAGCAAAGGTCATTGACCTCTGGTGACCTCATTTTGCGTGTCCGGGGCGTCTTAGAAGGTAGCAAAGGTCATTGACCTCTGGTGACCTCATTTTGCGTGTCCGGGGCGTCTTAGAAGATAGCAAAGGTCATTGACCTCTGGTGACCTCATTTTGCGTGTCCGGGGCGTCTTAGAAGGTAGCAAAGGTCATTGACATCTGGTGAACTCATTTTGCGTGTGCGGAGCTACTAAGAGGATAGCAAAGGTCACTGACCTCTGGTGACCTCATTTGGCGTGTGCGGAGCTACTAAGAGGATAACAAAGTTCATTGACCTGTGGTGACCTCATTTTGCGTGTGCGGAGCTACTAAGAGGATAGCAAAGGTCATTGACCTCTGGTGACCACATTTTGCGTGTCCGGGGCGTCTTAGAAGGTAGCAAAGGTCATTGACATCTGGTGACCTCATTTTGTGTGTGCGGAGCTACTAAGAGGATAGCAAAGGTCATTGACCTCTGGTGACCTCATTTTGCGTGTCCGGGGCGTCTTAGAAGATAGCAAAGGTCATTGACCTCTGGTGACCTCATTTTGCGTGTCCGGGGCGTCTTAGAAGGTAGCAAAGGTCATTGATCTCTGGTGACCTCATTTTGCGTGTCCGGGGCGTCTTAGAAGATAGTAAAGGTCATTGACCTCTGGTGACCTCATTTTGCGTGTCCGGGGCGACTTAGAAGGTAGCAAAGGTCATTGACCTCTGGTGACCTCATTTTGCGTGTGCGGAGCTACTGAGAGGATAGCAAAGCTCATTGACCTCTGGTGACCTCATTTTGCGTGTGCGAAGCTACTAAGAGGATAGCAAAGTTCATTGACCTCTGGTGACCAAATTTTGCGTGTCCGGGGCGTCTTAGAAGATAGCAAAGGTCATTGACCTCTGGTGACCTCATTTTGCGTGTCCGGGGCGTCTTAGAAGGTAGCAAAGGTCATTGACCTCTGGTGACCTCATTTTGCGTGTCCGGGGCGTCTTAGAAGATAGCAAAGGTCATTGACCTCTGGTGACCTCATTTTGCGTGTCCGGGGCGTCTTAGAAGGTAGCAAAGGTCATTGATCTCTGGTGACCTCATTTTGCGTGTCCGGGGCGTCTTAGAAGATAGTAAAGGTCATTGACCTCTGGTGACCTCATTTTGCGTGTCCGGGGCGACTTAGAAGGTAGCAAAGGTCATTGACCTCTGGTGACCTCATTTTGCGTGTGCGGAGCTACTGAGAGGATAGCAAAGCTCATTGACCTCTGGTGACCTCATTTTGCGTGTGCGGAGCTACTAAGAGGATAGCAAAGGTCATTGACCTCTGGTGACCTCATTTTGCGTGTGCGGAGCTACTAAGAGGGTAGCAAAGGTCATTGACCTCTGGTGACCTCATTTTGCGTGTCCGGGGCGTCTTAGAAGGTAGCAAAGGTCATTGACCTCTGGTGACCTCATTTTGCGTGTCCGGGGCGTGTTAGAAGATAGCAAAGGTCATTGACCTCTGGTGACCTCATTTTGCGTGTCCGGGGCGTCTTAGAAGGTAGCAAAGGTCATTGAACTCTGGTGACCTCATTTTGCGTGTCCCGGGCGTCTTAGAAGATAGCAAAGGTCATTGACCTCTGGTGACCTCATTTTGCGTGTCCGGGGCGACTTAGAAGGTAGCAAAGGTCATTGACCTCTGGTGACCTCATTTTGCGTGTGCGGAGCTACTGAGAGGATAGCAAAGCTCATTGACCTCTGGTGACCTCATTTTGCGTGTGCGGAGCTACTAAGAGGATAGCAAAGGTCATTGACCTCTGGTGACCTCATTTTGCGTGTGCGGAGCTACTAAGAGGGTAGCAAAGGTCATTGACCTCTGGTGACCTCATTTTGCGTGTCCGGGGCGTCTTAGAAGGTAGCAAAGGTCATTGACCTCTGGTGACCTCATTTTGCGTGTCCGGGGCGTCTTAGAAGATAGCAAAGGTCATTGACCTCTGGTGACCTCACTTTGCGTGTCCGGGGCGTCTTAGAAGGTAGCAAAGGTCATTGACCTCTGGTGACCTCATTTTGCGTGTCCGGGGCGTCTTAGAAGGTAGCAAAGGTCATTGACCTCTAGTGACCTCATTTTGCGTGTGCGGAGCTACTAAGAGGATAGCAAAGGTCATTGACCTCTGGTGACCTCATTTTGCGTGTCCGGGGCTTCTTAGAAGATAGCAAAGATCATTGACCTCTGGTGACCTCATTTTGCGTGTCCGGGGCGTCTTAGAAGATAGCAAAGGTCATTGACCTCTGGTGACCTCATTTTGCGTGTGCGGAGCTACTAAGAGGATAGCAAAGGTCATTGACCTCTGGAGACCTCATTTTGCGTGTGCGGAGCTACTAAGAGGATAGATGGGTCATTGACCTCTGGTGACCTCATTTTGCGTGTGCGGAGCTACTAAGAGGATAGCAAAGGTCATTGACCTCTGGTGACCTCATTTTGCGTGTCAGGGGCGTCTTAGAAGGTAGCAAAGGTCATTGACCTGTGGTGACCTCATTTTGCATGTCCGGGGCGTCTTAGAAGGTAGCAAAGGTCATTGACCTCTGGTGACCTCATTTTGCGTGTCCGGGGCGTCTTAGAAGGTAGCAAAGGTCATTGACCTCTAGTGACCTCATTTTGCGTGTGCGGAGCTACTAAGAGGATAGCAAAGGTCATTGACCTCTGGTGACCTCATTTTGCGTGTCCGGGCCGTCTTAGAAGATAGCAAAGGTCATTGACCTCTGGTGACCTCATTTTGCGTGTGCGGAGCTACTAAGAGGATAGCAAAGGTCATTGACCTCTGGTGACCTCATTTTGCGTGTGCGGAGCTACTAAGAGGATAGCAAAGGTCATTAACCTCTGGTGACCTCATTTTGCGTGTGCGGAGCTACTAAGAGGATAGCAAAGGTCTTTGACCTCTGGTGACCTCATTTTGCGTGTGCGGAGCTACTAAGAGGATAGCCAAGGTCATTGACCTCTGGTGACCTCATTTTGCGTGTGCGGAGCTACTAAGAGGATAGCAAAGGTCATTGACCTCTGGTGACCTCATTTTGCGTGTGCGGAGCTACTAAGAGGATAGCAAAGGTCATTGACCTCTGGTGACCTCATTTTGCGTGTGCGGAGTTACTAAGAGGATAGCCAAGGTCATTGACCTCTGGTGACCTCATTTTGCGTGTCCGGGGCGTCTTAGAAGGTAGCAAGTTCATTGACCTCTGGTGACCTCATTTTGCGTGTGCGGAGCTACTAAGAGGATAGCAAAGGTCATTGACCTCTGGTGACCTCATTTTGCGTGTCCGGGGCGTCTTAGAAGATAGCAAAGGTCATTGACCTCTGGTGACCTCATTTTGCGTGTCCGGGGCGTCTTAGAAGGTAGCAAAGGTCATTGACCTCTGGTGACCTCATTTTGCGTGTGCGGAGCTACTAAGATGATAGCAAAGGTCACTGACCTCTGGTGACCTCATTTGGCGTGTGCGGAGCTACTAAGAGGATAGCAAAGGTCATTGACCTCTGGTGACCTCATTTTGCGTGTCCGGGGCTTCTTAGAAGATAGCAAAGATCATTGACCTCTGGTGACCTTATTTTGCGTGTCCGGGGCGTCTTAGAAGATAGCAAAGGTCATTGACCTCTGGTGACCTCATTTTGCGTGTGCGGAGCTACTAAGAGGATAGCAAAGGTCATTGACCTCTGGAGACCTCATTTTGCGTGTGCGGAGCTACTAAGAGGATAGATGGGTCATTGACCTCTGGTGACCTCATTTTGCGTGTGCGGAGCTACTAAGAGGATAGCAAAGGTCATTGACCTCTGGTGACCTCATTTTGCGTGTCAGGGGCGTCTTAGAAGGTAGCAAAGGTCATTGACCTGTGGTGACCTCATTTTGCATGTCCGGGGCGTCTTAGAAGGTAGCAAAGGTCATTGACCTCTGGTGACCTCATTTTGCGTGTCCGGGGCGTCTTAGAAGGTAGCAAAGGTCATTGACCTCTAGTGACCTCATTTTGCGTGTGCGGAGCTACTAAGAGGATAGCAAAGGTCATTGACCTCTGGTGACCTCATTTTGCGTGTCCGGGGCGTCTTAGAAGGTAGCAAAGGTCATTGACCTCTGGTGACCTCATTTTGCGTGTCCGGGCCGTCTTAGAAGATAGCAAAGGTCATTGACCTCTGGTGACCTCATTTTGCGTGTGCGGAGCTACTAAGAGGATAGCAAAGGTCATTGACCTCTGGTGACCTCATTTTGCGTGTGCGGAGCTACTAAGAGGATAGCAAAGGTCATTGACCTCTGGTGACCTCATTTTGCGTGTGCGGAGCTACTAAGAGGATAGCAAAGGTCTTTGACCTCTGGTGACCTCATTTTGCGTGTGCGGAGCTACTAAGAGGATAGCCAAGGTCATTGACCTCTGGTGACCTCATTTTGCGTGTGCGGAGCTACTAAGAGGATAGCAAAGGTCATTGACCTCTGGTGACCTCATTTTGCGTGTGCGGAGCTACTAAGAGGATAGCAAAGGTCATTGACCTCTGGTGACCTCATTTTGCGTGTGCGGAGTTACTAAGAGGATAGCCAAGGTCATTGACCTCTGGTGACCTCATTTTGCGTGTCCGGGGCGTCTTAGAAGGTAGCAAGGTCATTGACCTCTGGTGACCTCATTTTGCGTGTGCGGAGCTACTAAGAGGATAGCAAAGGTCATTGACCTCTGGTGACCTCATTTTGCGTGTCCGGGGCGTCTTAGAAGATAGCAAAGGTCATTGACCTCTGGTGACCTCATTTTGCGTGTCCGGGGCGTCTTAGAAGGTAGCAAAGGTCATTGACCTCTGGTGTCCTCATTTTTCGTGTCCGGGGCGTCTTAGAAGGTAGCAAAGGTCATTGACCTCTGGTGACCTCATTTTGCGTGTTTGGGCGTCTTAGAAGGTAGCAAAGGTCATTGACCTCTGGTGACCTCATTTTGCGTGTGCGGAGCTTCTAAGAGGATAGCAAAGGTCATTGACCTCTGGTGACCTCATTTTGCGTGTGCGGAGCTACTAAGAGGATGGCAAATGTCATTGACCTCTGGTGACCACATTTTGCGTGTCCGGGGCGTCTTAGAAGGTAGCAAAGGTCATTGACATCTGGTGACCTCATTTTGTGTGTGCGGAGCTACTAAGAGGATAGCAAAGGTCATTGACCTCTGGTGACCTCATTTTGGTTGTGCGGAGCTACTAAGATGATAGCAAAGGTCATTGACCTCTGGTGACTTCATTTTGCGTGTGCGGAGCTACTAAGAGGATAGCAAAGGTCATTGACCTCTGGTGACCTCATTTTGCGTGTCCGGGGCGTCTTAGAAGATAGCAAAGTCATTGACCTCTGGTGACCTCATTTTGCGTGTCCGGGGCGTCTTAGAAGATAGCAAAGATCATTGACCTCTAGTGACCTCATTTTGCGTGTCCGGGGCGTCTTAGAAGGTAGCAAAGTTCATTGACCTGTGGTGACCTCATTTTGCGTGTGCGGAGCTACTAAGAGGATAGCAAAGGTCATTGACCTCTGGTGACCTCATTTTGCGTGTGCGGAGATACTAAGAGGATAGCAAAGGTCATTGACCTCTGGTGACCTCATTTTGCGTGTCCGGGGCGTCTTAGAAGGTAGCAAAGGTCATTGACCTCTGGTGACCTCATTTTGCGTGTCCGGGGCGTCTTAGAAGATAGCAAAGGTCATTGACCTCTGGTGACCTCATTTTGCGTGTCCGGGGCGTCTTAGAAGGTAGCAAAGGTCATTGACATCTGGTGACCTCATTTTGCGTGTGCGGAGCTACTAAGAGGATAGCAAAGGTCACTGACCTCTGGTGACCTCATTTGGCGTGTGCGGAGCTACTAAGAGGATAACAAAGTTCATTGACCTGTGGTGACCTCATTTTGCGTGTGCGGAGCTACTAAGAGGATAGCAAAGGTCATTGACCTCTGGTGACCAAATTTTGCGTGTCCGGGGCGTCTTAGAAGATAGCAAAGGTCATTGACCTCTGGTGACCTCATTTTGCGTGTCCGGCGCGTCTTAGAAGGTAGCAAAGGTCATTGACCTCTGGTGACCTCATTTTTCGTGTCCGGGGCGTCTTAGAAGGTAGCAAAGGTCATTGACCTCTGGTGACCTCATTTTGCGTGTTTGGGCGTCTTAGAAGGTAGCAAAGGTCATTGACCTCTGGTGACCTCATTTTGCGTGTGCGGAGCTTCTAAGAGGATAGCAAAGGTCATTGACCTCTGGTGACCTCATTTTGCGTGTGCGGAGCTACTAAGAGGATGGCAAATGTCATTGACCTCTGGTGACCACATTTTGCGTGTCCGGGGCGTCTTAGAAGGTAGCAAAGGTCATTGACATCTGGTGACCTCATTTTGTGTGTGCGGAGCTACTAAGAGGATAGCAAAGGTCATTGACCTCTGGTGACCTCATTTTGGTTGTGCGGAGCTACTAAGATGATAGCAAAGGTCATTGACCTCTGGTGACTTCATTTTGCGTGTGCGGAGCTACTAAGAGGATAGCAAAGGTCATTGACCTCTGGTGACCTCATTTTGCGTGTCCGGGGCGTCTTAGAAGATAGCAAAGTCATTGACCTCTGGTGACCTCATTTTGCGTGTCCGGGGCGTCTTAGAAGATAGCAAAGATCATTGACCTCTAGTGACCTCATTTTGCGTGTCCGGGGCGTCTTAGAAGGTAGCAAAGTTCATTGACCTGTGGTGACCTCATTTTGCGTGTGCGGAGCTACTAAGAGGATAGCAAAGGTCATTGACCTCTGGTGACCTCATTTTGCGTGTGCGGAGATACTAAGAGGATAGCAAAGGTCATTGACCTCTGGTGACCTCATTTTGCGTGTCCGGGGCGTCTTAGAAGGTAGCAAAGGTCATTGACCTCTGGTGACCTCATTTTGCGTGTCCGGGGCGTCTTAGAAGATAGCAAAGGTCATTGACCTCTGGTGACCTCATTTTGCGTGTCCGGGGCGTCTTAGAAGGTAGCAAAGGTCATTGACATCTGGTGACCTCATTTTGCGTGTGCGGAGCTACTAAGAGGATAGCAAAGGTCACTGACCTCTGGTGACCTCATTTGGCGTGTGCGGAGCTACTAAGAGGATAACAAAGTTCATTGACCTGTGGTGACCTCATTTTGCGTGTGCGGAGCTACTAAGAGGATAGCAAAGGTCATTGACCTCTGGTGACCAAATTTTGCGTGTCCGGGGCGTCTTAGAAGATAGCAAAGGTCATTGACCTCTGGTGACCTCATTTTGCGTGTCCGGGGCGTCTTAGAAGGTAGCAAAGGTCATTGACCTCTGGTGACCTCATTTTGCGTGTCCGGGGCGTCTTAGAAGATAGCAAAGGTCATTGACCTCTGGTGACCTCATTTTGCGTGTCCGGGGCGTCTTAGAAGGTAGCAAAGGTCATTGACATCTGGTGACCTCATTTTGCGTGTGCGGAGCTACTAAGAGGATAGCAAAGGTCACTGACCTCTGGTGACCTCATTTGGCGTGTGCGGAGCTACTAAGAGGATAACAAAGTTCATTGACCTGTGGTGACCTCATTTTGCGTGTGCGGAGCTACTAAGAGGATAGCAAAGGTCATTGACCTCTGGTGACCAAATTTTGCGTGTCCGGGGCGTCTTAGAAGATAGCAAAGGTCATTGACCTCTGGTGACCTCATTTTGCGTGTCCGGCGCGTCTTAGAAGGTAGCAAAGGTCATTGACCTCTGGTGACCTCATTTTTCGTGTCCGGGGCGTCTTAGAAGGTAGCAAAGGTCATTGACCTCTGGTGACCTCATTTTGCGTGTTTGGGCGTCTTAGAAGGTAGCAAAGGTCATTGACCTCTGGTGACCTCATTTTGCGTGTGCGGAGCTTCTAAGAGGATAGCAAAGGTCATTGACCTCTGGTGACCTCATTTTGCGTGTGCGGAGCTACTAAGAGGATGGCAAATGTCATTGACCTCTGGTGACCACATTTTGCGTGTCCGGGGCGTCTTAGAAGGTAGCAAAGGTCATTGACATCTGGTGACCTCATTTTGTGTGTGCGGAGCTACTAAGAGGATAGCAAAGGTCATTGACCTCTGGTGACCTCATTTTGGTTGTGCGGAGCTACTAAGATGATAGCAAAGGTCATTGACCTCTGGTGACTTCATTTTGCGTGTGCGGAGCTACTAAGAGGATAGCAAAGGTCATTGACCTCTGGTGACCTCATTTTGCGTGTCCGGGGCGTCTTAGAAGATAGCAAAGTCATTGACCTCTGGTGACCTCATTTTGCGTGTCCGGGGCGTCTTAGAAGATAGCAAAGATCATTGACCTCTAGTGACCTCATTTTGCGTGTCCGGGGCGTCTTAGAAGGTAGCAAAGTTCATTGACCTGTGGTGACCTCATTTTGCGTGTGCGGAGCTACTAAGAGGATAGCAAAGGTCATTGACCTCTGGTGACCTCATTTTGCGTGTGCGGAGATACTAAGAGGATAGCAAAGGTCATTGACCTCTGGTGACCTCATTTTGCGTGTCCGGGGCGTCTTAGAAGGTAGCAAAGGTCATTGACCTCTGGTGACCTCATTTTGCGTGTCCGGGGCGTCTTAGAAGATAGCAAAGGTCATTGACCTCTGGTGACCTCATTTTGCGTGTCCGGGGCGTCTTAGAAGGTAGCAAAGGTCATTGACATCTGGTGACCTCATTTTGCGTGTGCGGAGCTACTAAGAGGATAGCAAAGGTCACTGACCTCTGGTGACCTCATTTGGCGTGTGCGGAGCTACTAAGAGGATAACAAAGTTCATTGACCTGTGGTGACCTCATTTTGCGTGTGCGGAGCTACTAAGAGGATAGCAAAGGTCATTGACCTCTGGTGACCAAATTTTGCGTGTCCGGGGCGTCTTAGAAGATAGCAAAGGTCATTGACCTCTGGTGACCTCATTTTGCGTGTCCGGCGCGTCTTAGAAGGTAGCAAAGGTCATTGACCTCTGGTGACCTCATTTTGCGTGTCCGGGGCGTCTTAGAAGATAGCAAAGGTCATTGACCTCTGGTGACCTCATTTTGCGTGTCCGGGGCGACTTAGAAGGTAGCAAAGGTCATTGACCTCTGGTGACCTCATTTTGCGTGTGCGGAGCTACTGAGAGGATAGCAAAGCTCATTGACCTCTGGTGACCTCATTTTGCGTGTGCGAAGCTACTAAGAGGATAGCAAAGTTCATTGACCTCTGGTGACCAAATTTTGCGTGTCCGGGGCGTCTTAGAAGATAGCAAAGGTCATTGACCTCTGGTGACCTCATTTTGCGTGTCCGGGGCGTCTTAGAAGGTAGCAAAGGTCATTGACCTCTGGTGACCTCATTTTGCGTGTCCGGGGCGTCTTAGAAGATAGCAAAGGTCATTGACCTCTGGTGACCTCATTTTGCGTGTCCGGGGCGTCTTAGAAGGTAGCAAAGGTCATTGATCTCTGGTGACCTCATTTTGCGTGTCCGGGGCGTCTTAGAAGATAGTAAAGGTCATTGACCTCTGGTGACCTCATTTTGCGTGTCCGGGGCGACTTAGAAGGTAGCAAAGGTCATTGACCTCTGGTGACCTCATTTTGCGTGTGCGGAGCTACTGAGAGGATAGCAAAGCTCATTGACCTCTGGTGACCTCATTTTGCGTGTGCGGAGCTACTAAGAGGATAGCAAAGGTCATTGACCTCTGGTGACCTCATTTTGCGTGTGCAGAGCTACTAAGAGGGTAGCAAAGGTCATTGACCTCTGGTGACCTCATTTTGCGTGTCCGGGGCGTCTTAGAAGGTAGCAAAGGTCATTGACCTCTGGTGACCTCATTTTGCGTGTCCGGGGCGTGTTAGAAGATAGCAAAGGTCATTGACCTCTGGTGACCTCATTTTGCGTGTCCGGGGCGTCTTAGAAGGTAGCAAAGGTCATTGATCTCTGGTGACCTCATTTTGCGTGTCCCGGGCGTCTTAGAAGATAGCAAAGGTCATTGACCTCTGGTGACCTCATTTTGCGTGTCCGGGGCGACTTAGAAGGTAGCAAAGGTCATTGACCTCTGGTGACCTCATTTTGCGTGTGCGGAGCTACTGAGAGGATAGCAAAGCTCATTGACCTCTGGTGACCTCATTTTGCGTGTGCGGAGCTACTAAGAGGATAGCAAAGGTCATTGACCTCTGGTGACCTCATTTTGCGTGTGCGGAGCTACTAAGAGGGTAGCAAAGGTCATTGACCTCTGGTGACCTCATTTTGCGTGTCCGGGGCGTCTTAGAAGGTAGCAAAGGTCATTGACCTCTGGTGACCTCATTTTGCGTGTCCGGGGCGTCTTAGAAGATAGCAAAGGTCATTGACCTCTGGTGACCTCATTTTGCGTGTCCGGGGCGTCTTAGAAGGTAGCAAAGGTCATTGACCTCTGGTGACCTCATTTTGCGTGTCCGGGGCGTCTTAGAAGGTAGCAAAGGTCATTGACCTCTAGTGACCTCATTTTGCGTGTGCGGAGCTACTAAGAGGATAGCAAAGGTCATTGACCTCTGGTGACCTCATTTTGCGTGTCCGGGGCTTCTTAGAAGATAGCAAAGATCATTGACCTCTGGTGACCTTATTTTGCGTGTCCGGGGCGTCTTAGAAGATAGCAAAGGTCATTGACCTCTGGTGACCTCATTTTGCGTGTGCGGAGCTTCTAAGAGGATAGCAAAGGTCATTGACCTCTGGAGACCTCATTTTGCGTGTGCGGAGCTACTAAGAGGATAGATGGGTCATTGACCTCTGGTGACCTCATTTTGCGTGTGCGGAGCTACTAAGAGGATAGCAAAGGTCATTGACCTCTGGTGACCTCATTTTGCGTGTCAGGGGCGTCTTAGAAGGTAGCAAAGGTCATTGACCTGTGGTGACCTCATTTTGCATGTCCGGGGCGTCTTAGAAGGTAGCAAAGGTCATTGACCTCTGGTGACCTCATTTTGCGTGTCCGGGGCGTCTTAGAAGGTAGCAAAGGTCATTGACCTCTAGTGACCTCATTTTACGTGTGCGGAGCTACTAAGAGGATAGCAAAGGTCATTGACCTCTGGTGACCTCATTTTGCGTGTCCGGGGCGTCTTAGAAGGTAGCAAAGGTCATTGACCTCTGGTGACCTCATTTTGCGTGTCCGGGGCGTCTTAGAAGATAGCAAAGGTCATTGACCTCTGGTGACCTCATTTTGCGTGTGCGGAGCTACTAAGAGGATAGCAAAGGTCATTGACCTCTGGTGACCTCATTTTGCGTGTGCGGAGCTACTAAGAGGATAGCAAAGGTCATTGACCTCTGGTGACCTCATTTTGCGTGTGCGGAGCTACTAAGAGGATAGCAAAGGTCTTTGACCTCTGGTGACCTCATTTTGCGTGTGCGGAGCTACTAAGAGGATAGCCAAGGTCATTGACCTCTGGTGACCTCATTTTGCGTGTGCGGAGCTACTAAGAGGATAGCAAAGGTCATTGACCTCTGGTGACCTCATTTTGCGTGTGCGGAGCTACTAAGAGGATAGCAAAGGTCATTGACCTCTGGTGACCTCATTTTGCGTGTGCGGAGCTACTAAGAGGATAGCCAAGGTCATTGACCTCTGGTGACCTCATTTTGCGTGTGCGGAGCTACTAAGAGGATAGCAAAGGTCATTGACCTCTGGTGAACTCATTTTGCGTGTGCGGAGCTACTAAGAGGATAGCAAAGGTCATTGACTTCTGGTGACCTCATTTTGCGTGTGCGGAGCTACTAAGAGGATAGCAAAGGTCATTGACCTCTGGTGACCTCATTTTGCGTGTCCGGGGCGTCTTAGAAGGTAGCAAAGTTCATTGACCTCTGGTGTCCTCATTTTGCGTGTCCGGGGCGTCTTAGAAGATAGCAAAGGTCATTGACCTCTGGTGACCTCATTTTGCGTGTGCGGAGCTACTAAGAGGATAGCAAAGGTCATTGACCTCTGGAGACCTCATTTTGCGTGTGCGGAGCTACTAAGAGGATAGATGGGTCATTGACCTCTGGTGACCTCATTTTGCGTGTGCGGAGCTACTAAGAGGATAGCAAAGGTCATTGACCTCTGGTGACCTCATTTTGCGTGTGCGGAGCTACTAAGAGGATAGCAAAGGTCATTGACCTCTGCTGACCTCATTTTGCGTGTCAGGGGCGTCTTAGAAGGTAGCAAAGGTCATTGACCTGTGGTGACCTCATTTTGCATGTCCGGGGCGTCTTAGAAGGTAGCAAAGGTCATTGACCTCTGGTGACCTCATTTTGCGTGTCCGGGGCGTCTTAGAAGGTAGCAAAGGTCATTGACCTCTAGTGACCTCATTTTGCGTGTGCGGAGCTACTAAGAGGATAGCAAAGGTCATTGACCTCTGGTGACCTCATTTTGCGTGTCCGGGGCGTCTTAGAAGATAGCAAAGATCATTGACCTCTGGTGACCTCATTTTGCGTGTCCGGGGCGTCTTAGAAGATAGCAAAGGTCATTGACCTCTGGTGACCTCATTTTGCGTGTGCGGAGCTACTAAGAGGATAGCAAAGGTCATTGACCTCTGGTGACCTCATTTTGCGTGTGCGGAGCTACTAAGAGGATAGATGGGTCATTGACCTCTGGTGACATCATTTTGCGTGTGCGGAGCTACTAAGAGGATAGCAAAGGTCATTGACCTCTGGTGACCTCATTTTGCGTGTCAGGGGCGTCTTAGAAGGTAGCAAAGGTCATTGACCTGTGGTGACCTCATTTTGCATGTCCGGGGCGTCTTAGAAGATAGCAAAGGTCATTGACCTCTGGTGACCTCATTTTGCGTGTCCTGGGCGTCATAGAAGATAGCAAAGTTCATTGACCTCTGGTGACCTCATTTTGCGTGTCCGGGGCGTCTTAGAAGGTAGCAAAGGTCATTGACCTCTGGTGACATCATTTTGCGTGTCCAAGGCGTCTTAGAAGATAGCAAAGGTCATTGACCTCTGGTGACCTCATTTTGCGTGTCCGGGGCGTCTTAGAAGGTAGCAAAGGTCATTGACCTCTGGTGACCTCATTTTGCTTGTGCGGAGCTACTAAGTGGATAGCAAAGGTCATTGACCTCTGGTGACCTCATTTTGCGTGTCCGGGGGGTCTTAGAAGATAGCAAAGGTCATTGACCTCTGGTGACCTCATTTTGCGCGTGCGGAGCTACTAAGAGGATAGCCAAGGTCATTGACCTCTGGTGACCTCATTTTGCGTGTGCGGAGCTACTAAGAGGATAGCAAAGGTCATTGACCTCTGGTGGCCTCATTTTGCGTGTGCGGAGCTACTAAGAGGATAGCAAAGGTCATTGACCTCTGGTGACCTCATTTTGCGTGTGCGGAGCTACTAAGAGGATAGCAAAGGTCATTGACCTCTGGTGACCTCATTTTGCGTGTGCGGAGCTACTAAGAGGATAGCAAAGGTCATTGACCTCTGGTGACCTCATTTTGCGTGCGCGGAGCTACTAAGAGGATAGCAAAGGTCATTGACCTCTGGTGACCTCATTTTGCGTGTCCGGGGCGTCTTAGAAGATAGCAAAGGTCATAGACCTCTGGTGACCTCATTTTGCGTGTTCGGGGCGTCTTAGAATATAGCAAAGGTCATAGACCTCTGGTGACCTCATTTTGCGTGTGCGGAGCTACTAAGAGGATAGCAAAGGTCATTGACATCTGGTGACCTCATTTTGCGTGTGCGGAGCTACTAAGCGGATAGCAAAGGTCATAGACCTCTGGTGACCTCATTTTGCGTGTCCGGGGCGTCTTAGAAGATAGCAAAGGTCATAGACTTCTGGTGAACTCATTTTGCGTGTGCGGAGCTACTAAGAGGATAGCAAAGGTCATTGACCTCTGGTGACCTCATTTTGCGTGTCCGGGGCGTCTTAGAAGGTAGCAAAGGTCATTGACCTCTGGTGACCTCATTTTCCGTGTGCGGAGCTACTAAGAGGATAGCAAAGGTCATTGACCTCTGGTGACCTCATTTTGCGTGTCCGGGGGGTCTTAGAAGGTAGCAAAGGTCATTGACCTCTGGTGACCTCATTTTGCGTGTCCGGGGCGTCTTAGAAGATAGCAAAGGTCATTGACCTCTGGTGACCTCATTTTGCGTGTCCGGGGCGTCTTAGAAGGTAGCAAAGGTCATTGACCTCTGGTGACCTCATTTTGCGTGTGCGGAGCTACTAAGAGGATAGCAAAGGTCACTGACCTCTGGTGACATCATTTGGCGTGTGCGGAGCTACTAAGAGGATAACAAATGTCATTGACATCTGGTGACCTCATTTTGCGTGTGCGGAGCTACTAAGAGGATAGCAAAGGTCATTGACCTCTGGTGACCTCATTTTGCGTGTCCGGGGCGTCTTAGAAGGTAGCAAAGGTCATTGACCTCTGGTGACCTCATTTTGCGTGTCCGGGGCGTCTTAGAAGATAGCAAAGGTCATTGACCTCTGGTGACCTCATTTTGCGTGTGCAGAGCTACTAAGAGGATAGCAAAGGTCATTAACCTCTGGTGACCTCATTTTGCGTGTGCGGAGCTACTAAGAGGATAGCAAAGGTCATTGACCTCTGGTGACCTCATTTTGCGTGTGCGGAGCTACTAAGAGGATAGCAAAGGTCTTTGACCTCTGGTGACCTCATTTTGCGTGTGCGGAGCTACTAAGAGGATAGCCAAGGTCATTGACCTCTGGTGACCTCATTTTGCGTGTGCGGAGCTACTAAGAGGATAGCAAAGGTCATTGACCTCTGGTGACCTCATTTTGCGTGTGCGGAGCTACTAAGAGGATAGCAAAGGTCATTGACCTCTGGTGACCTCATTTTGCGTGTGCGGAGCTACTAAGAGGATAGCCAAGGTCATTGACCTCTGGTGACCTCATTTTGCGTGTGCGGAGCTACTAAGAGGATAGCAAAGGTCATTGACCTCTGGTGAACTCATTTTGCGTGTGCGGAGCTACTAAGAGGATAGCAAAGGTCATTGACTTCTGGTGACCTCATTTTGCGTGTGCGGAGCTACTAAGAGGATAGCAAAGGTCATTGACCTCTGGTGACCTCATTTTGCGTGTCCGGGGCGTCTTAGAAGGTAGCAAAGTTCATTGACCTCTGGTGTCCTCATTTTGCGTGTCCGGGGCGTCTTAGAAGATAGCAAAGGTCATTGACCTCTGGTGACCTCATTTTGCGTGTGCGGAGCTACTAAGAGGATAGCAAAGGTCATTGACCTCTGGTGACCTCATTTTGCGTGTCCGGGGCGTCTTAGAAGATAGCAAAAGTCATTGATCTCTGGTGACCTCAATTTGCGAGTCCGGGGCGTCTTAGAAGATAGCAAAGGTCATTGACCTCTGGTGACCTCATTTTGCGTGTCCGGGGCGTCTTAGAAGGTAGCAAAGGTCATTGACCTCTGGTGACCTCATTTTGCTTGTGCGGAGCTACTAAGAGGATAGCAAAGGTCATTGACCTCTGGTGACCTCATTTAGCGTGTGCGGAGCTGCTAAGAGGATAGCAAAGGTCATTGACCTCTGGTGACCTCATTTTGCGTGTGCGGAGCTACTAAGAGGATAGCAAATGTCATTGACCTCTGGAGACCTCATTTTGCGTGTCCGGGGCGTCTTAGAAGGTAGCAAAGGTCATTGACCTCTGGTGACCTCATTTTGCGTGTCCGGGGCGTCTTAGAAGATTGCAAAGGTCATTGACCTCTGGTGACATCATTTTGCGTGTCCGGGGCGTCTTAGAAGGTAGCAAAGGTCATTGACCTCTGGTGACCTCATTTTGCGTGTGCGGAGCTACTAAGAGGATAGCAAAGGTCATTGACCTCTGGTGACCTCATTTTGCGTGTGCGGAGCTACTAAGAGGATAGCAAAGGTCATTGACCTCTGGTGACCTCATTTTGCGTGTGCGGAGCTACTAAGAGGATAGCAAAGGTCATTGACCTCTGGTGACCACATTTTGCGTGTGCGGAGCTACTAAGAGGTTAGCAAAGCTTATTGACCTTTGGTTACCTCATTTTGCGTGTGCGGAGCTACTAAGAGGATAGCAAAGGTCATTGACCTCTGGTGACCTCATTTGGCGTGTCCGGGGCGTCTTAGAAGGTAGCAAAGGTCATTGACCTCTGGTGACCTCATTTTGCGTGTGCGGAGCTACTAAGAGGATAGCAAAGGTCATTGACCTCTGGTGACCTCATTTTGGTTGTGCGGAGCTACTAAGATGATAGCAAAGGTCATTGACCTCTGGTGACTTCATTTTGCGTGTGCGGAGCTACTAAGAGGATAGCAAGGGTCATTGACCTCTGGTGACCTCATTTTGCGTGTCCGGGGCGTCTTAGAAGATAGCAAAGGTCATTGACCTCTAGTGACCTCATTTTGCGTGTCCGGGGAGCCTTAGAAGATAGCAAAGGTCATTGACCTCTGGTGACCCATTTTGCGTGTCCGGGGCGTCTTAGAAGATAGCAAAGGTCATTGACCTCTGGTGACCTCATTTTCCGTGTGCGGAGCTACTAAGAGAATAGCAAAGGTCATTGACATCTGGTGACCTCATTTTGCGTGTCCGGGGCGTCTTAGAAGGTAGCAATGGTCATTGACCTCTGGTGACCTCATTTTGCGTGTCCGGGGCGTCTTAGAAGATAGCAAAGGTCATTGACCTCTGGTGACCTCATTTTGCGTGTCCGGGGCGTCTTAGAAGGTAGCAAAGGTCATTGACCTCTGGTGACCTCATTTTGCGTGTGCGGAGCTACTAAGAGGATAGCAAAGGTCATTGACCTCTGGTAACCTCATTTGGCGTGTGCGGAGCTACTAAGAGGATAGCAAAGGTCATTGACCTCTGGTGACCTCATTTTGCGTGTGCGGAGCTACTAAGAGGATAGCAAAGGTCATTGACCTCTGGTGACCTCATTTTGCGTGTCCGGGGCGTCTTAGAAGGTAGCAAAGGTCATTGACCTCTGGTGACCTCATTTTGCGTGTGCGGAGCTACTAAGAGGATAGCAAAGGTCATTGACCTCTGGTGACCTCATTTTGCGTGTCCGGGGCGTCTTAGAATATAGCAAAGGTCATTGACCTCTGGTGACCTCATTTTGCGTGTCCGGGGCGTCCTAGAAGATAGCAAAGGTCATTGAACTCTGATGACCTCATTTTGCGTGTCCGGGGCGCCTTAGAAGATAGCAAAGGTCATTGACCTCTGGTGACCTCATTTTGCGTGTCCGGGGCGTCTTAGAAGATAGCGAAGGTCATTGACCTCTGGTGACCTCATTTTGCGTGTGCAGAGCTACTAAGAGGATAGCAAAGGTCATTGACCTCTGGTGACCTCATTTTGCGTGTCCGGGGCGTCATAGAAGATAGCAAAGTTCATTGACCTCTGGTGACCTCATTTTGCGTGTCCGGGGCGTCTTAGAAGGTAGCAAAGGTCATTGACCTCTGGTGACATCATTTTGCGTGTCCAAGGCGTCTTAGAAGATAGCAAAGGTCATTGACCTCTGGTGACCTCATTTTGCGTGTCCGGGGCGTCTTAGAAGGTAGCAAAGGTCATTGACCTCTGGTGACCTCATTTTGCTTGTGCGGAGCTACTAAGAGGATAGCAAAGGTCATTGACCTCTGGTGACCTCATTTTGCGTGTGCGGAGCTACTAAGAGGATAGCAAAGGTCATTGACCTCTGCTGACCTCATTTTGCGTGTGAGGAGCTACTAAGAGGATAGCAAAGGTCATTGACCTCTGGAGACCTCATTTTGCGTGTGCGGAGCTACTAAGAGGATAGCAAAGGTCATTGACCTCTGCTGACCTCATTTTGCGTGTGCGGAGCTACTAAGAGGATAGCAAAGGTCATTGACCTCTGGTGACCTCATTTTGCGTGTGCGGAGCTACTAAGAGGATAGCAAAGGTCATTGACCTCTGGTGACCACATTTTGCGTGTGCGGAGCTACTAAGAGGATAGCAAAGGTCATTGACCTCTGGTGACCTCATTTTGCGTGTCCGGGGCGTCTTAGAAGATAGCAAAGGTCATTGACCTCTAGTGACCTCATTTTGCGTGTCCGGGGAGCCTTAGAAGATAGCAAAGGTCATTGACATCTGGTGACCCATTTTCCGTGTGCGGAGCTACTAAGAGGATAGCAAAGGTCATTGACATCTGGTGACCTCATTTTGCGTGTGCGGAGCTACTAAGAGGATAGCAAAGGTCATTGACCTCTGGTGACCACATTTTGCGTGTGCGGAGCTACTAAGAGGTTAGCATAGCTTATTGACCTCTGGTTACCTCATTTTGCGTGTGCGGAGCTACTAAGAGGATAGCAAAGGTCATTGACCTCTGGTGACCTCATTTGGCGTGTCCGGGGCGTCTTAGAAGGTAGCAAAGGTCATTGACCTCTGGTGACCTCATTTTGCGTGTCCGGGGCGTCTTAGAAGGTAGCAAAGGTCATTGACCTCTGGTGACATCATTTTGCGTGTCCAAGGCTTCTTAGAAGATAGCAAAGGTCATTGACCTCTGGTGACCTCATTTTGCGTGTCCGGGGCGTCTTAGAAGGTAGCAAAGGTCATTGACCTCTGGTGACCTCATTTTGCTTGTGCGGAGCTACTAAGAGGATAGCAAAGGTCATTGACCTCTGGTGACCTCATTTTGCGTGTGCGGAGCTACTAAGAGGATAGCAAAGGTCATTGACCTCTGGTGACCTCATTTTGCGTGTGCGGAGCTACTAAGAGGATAGCAAAGGTCATTGACCTCTGGAGACCTCATTTTGCGTGTCCGGGGCGTCTTAGAAGGAAGCAAAGGTCATTGGCCTCTGGTGACCTCATTTTGTGTGTCCGGGGCGTCTTAGAAGATAGCAAAGGTCATTGACCTCTGGTGACGTCATTTTGCGTGTCCGGGGCGTTTTAGAAGGTAGCAAAGGTCATTGACCTCTGGTGACCTCATTTTGCGTGTGCGGAGCTACTAAGAGGATAGCAAAGGTCATTGACCTCTGGTGACCTCATTTTGCGTGTGCGGAGCTACTAAGAGGATAGCAAAGGTCATTGACCTCTGGTGACCACATTTTGCGTGTGCGGAGCTACTAAGAGGTTAGCAAAGCTTATTGACCTCTGGTTACCTCATTTTGCGTGTGCGGAGCTACTAAGAGGAAAGCAAAGGTCATTGACCTCTGGTGACCTCATTTGGCGTGTCCGGGGCGTCTTAGAAGGTAGCAAAGGTCATTGATCTCTGGTGACCTCATTTTGCGTGTGCGGAGCTACTGAGAGGATAGCAAAGGTCATTGACCTCTGGTGACTTCATTTTGGTTGTGCGGAGCTACTAAGATGATAGCAAAGGTCATTGACCTCTGGTGACTTCATTTTGCGTGTGCGGAGCTACTAAGAGGATAGCAAAGGTCATTGACCTCTGGTGACCTCATTTTGAGTGTCCGGGGCGTCTTAGAAGATAGCAAAGGTCATTGACCTCTAGTGACCTCATTTTGCGTGTCCGGGGAGCCTTAGAAGATAGCAAAGGTCATTGACCTCTGGTGACCCATTTTGCGTGTCCGGGGCGTCTTAGAGGATAGCAAAGGTCATTGACCTCTGGTGACCTCATTTTCCGTGTGCGGAGCTACTAAGAGGATAGCAAAGGTCATTGACCTCTGGTGACCTCATTTTGCGTGTCCGGGGCGTCTTAGAAGGTAGCAAAGGTCATTGACCTCTGGTGACCTCATTTGGCGTGTGCGGAGCTACTAAGAGGATAGCAATGGTCATTGACCTCTGGTGACCTCATTTTGCGTGTCCGGGGCGTCTTAGAAGGTAGCAAAGGTCATTGACCTCGGGTGACCTCATTTTGCGTGTCCGGGGCGTCTTAGAAGATAGCAAAGGTCATTGACCTCTGGTGACCTCATTTTGCGTGTCCGGGGCGCCTTAGAAGGTAGCAAAGGTCATTGACCTCTGGTGACCTCATTTGGCGTGTCCGGGGCGTCTTAGAAGGTAGCAAAGGTCATTGACCACTGGTGACCTCATTTTGCGTGTGCGGAGCTACTAAAAGGATAGCAAAGGTCATTGACCTCTGGTGACCTCATTTTGCGTGTGCGGAGCTACTAAGAGGATAGCAAAGGTCATTGACCTCTGGTGACCTCATTTTGCGTGTCCGGGGCGTCTTAGAAGGTAGCAAAGGTCATTGACCTCTGGTGACCTCATTTTGCGTGTCCGGGACGTCTTAGAAGATAGCAAAGGTCATTGACCTCTGGTGACCTCATTTTGCGTGTCCGGGGCGTCTTAGAAGGTAGCAAAGGTCATTGACCTCTGGTGACCTCATTTTGCGTGTGCGGAGCTACTAAGAGGATAGCAAAGGTCATTGACCTCTGGTAACCTCATTTGGCGTGTGCGGAGCTACTAAGAGGATAGCAAAGGTCATTGACCTGTGGTGACCTCATTTTGCGTGTGCGGAGCTACTAAGAGGATAGCAAAGGTCATTGACCTCTGGAGACCTCATTTTGCGTGTCCGGGGCGTCTTAGAAGGTAGCAAAGGTCATTGACCTCTGGTGACCTCATTTTGCGTGTCCGGGGCGTCTTAGAAGATAGCAAAGGTCATTGACCTCTGGTGACATCATTTTGCGTGTCCGGGGCGTCTTAGAAGGTAGCAAAGGTCATTGACCTCTGGTGACCTCATTTTGCGTGTGCGGAGCTACTAAGAGGATAGCAAAGGTCATTGACCTCTGGTGACCTCATTTTGCGTGTGCGGAGCTACTAAGAGGATAGCAAAGGTCATTGACCTCTGGTGACCACATTTTGCGTGTGCGGAGCTACTAAGAGGTTAGCAAAGCTTATTGACCTCTGGTTACCTCATTTTGCGTGTGCGGAGCTACTAAGAGGATAGCAATGGTCATTGACCTCTGGTGACCTCATTTGGCGTGTCCGGGGCGTCTTAGAAGGTAGCAAAGGTCATTGACCTCTGGTGACCTCATTTTGCGTGTGCGGAGCTACTAAGAGGATAGCAAAGGTCATTGACCTCTGGTGACCTCATTTTGGTTGTGCGGAGCTACTAAGATGATAGCAAAGGTCATTGACCTCTGGTGACTTCATTTTACGTGTGCGGAGCTACTAAGAGGATAGCAAAGGTCATTGACCTCTGGTGACCTCATTTTGCGTGTCCGGGGCGTCTTAGAAGATAGCAAAGGTCATTGACCTCTAGTGACCTCATTTTGCGTGTCCGGGGAGCATTAGAAGATAGCAAAGGTCATTGACCTCTGGTGACCCATTTTCCGTGTGCGGAGCTACTAAGAGGATAGCAAAGGTCATTGACATCTGGTGACCTCATTTTGCGTGTGCGGAGCTACTAAGAGGATAGCAAAGGTCATTGACCTCTGGTGACCACATTTTGCGTGTGCGGAGCTACTAAGAGGTTAGCAAAGCTTATTGACCTCTGGTTACCTCATTTTGCGTGTGCGGAGCTACTAAGAGGATAGCAAAGGTCATTGACCTCTGGTGACCTCATTTGGCGTGTCCGGGGCGTCTTAGAAGGTAGCAAAGGTCATTGACCTCTGGTGACCTCATTTTGCGTGTCCGGGGCGTCTTAGAAGGTAGCAAAGGTCATTGACCTCTGGTGACATCATTTTGCGTGTCCAAGGCTTCTTAGAAGATAGCAAAGGTCATTGACCTCTGGTGACCTCATTTTGCGTGTCCGGGGCGTCTTAGAAGGTAGCAAAGGTCATTGACCTCTGGTGACCTCATTTTGCTTGTGCGGAGCTACTAAGAGGATAGCAAAGGTCATTGACCTCTGGTGACCACATTTTGCGTGTGCGGAGCTACTAAGAGGTTAGCAAAGCTTATTGACCTCTGGTTACCTCATTTTGCGTGTGCGGAGCTACTAAGAGGATAGCAAAGGTCATTGACCTCTGGTGACCTCATTTGGCGTGTCCGGGGCGTCTTAGAAGGTAGCAAAGGTCATTGATCTCTGGTGACCTCATTTTGCGTGTGCGGAGCTACTAAGAGGATAGCGAAGGTCATTGACCTCTGGTGACTTCATTTTGGTTGTGCGGAGCTACTAAGATGATAGCAAAGGTCATTGACCTCTGGTGACTTCATTTTGCGTGTGCGGAGCTACTAAGAGGATAGCAAAGGTCATTGACCTCTGGTGACCTCATTTTGAGTGTCCGGGGCGTCTTAGAAGATAGCAAAGGTCATTGACCTCTGGTGACCTCATTTTGCGTGTCCGGGGCATCTTAGTAGATAGCAAAGGTCATTGACCTCTGGTGACCTAATTTTGCGAGTCCGGGGCGCCTTAGAAGATAGCAAAGGTCATTCACCTCTGGTGACCTCATTTTGCGTGTGCGGAGCTACTAAGAGGATAGCAAAGGTCATTGACCTCTGGTGACCTCATTTTGCGTGTCCGGGGCGTCTTAGAAGGTAGCAAAGGTAATTGACCTCTGGTGACCTCATTTTGCGTGTCCGGGGCGTCTTAGAAGATAGCAAAGGTCATTGACCTCTGGTGACCTCATTTTGCGTGTCCGGGGCGTCTTAGAAGGTAGCAAAGGTCATTGACCTCTGGTGACCTCATTTTGCGTGTGCGGAGCTACTAAGAGGATAGCAAAGGTCATTGACCTCTGGTGACCTCATTTTGCGTGTCCGGGGCGTCTTAGAAGGTAGCAAAGGTCATTGACCTCGGGTGACCTCATTTTGCGTGTCCGGGGCGTCTTAGAAGATAGCAAAGGTCATTGACCTCTAGTGACCTCATTTTGCGTGTCCGGGGCGTCTTAGAAGGTAGCAAAGGTCATTGACCTCTGGTGACCTCATTTGGCGTGTCCGGGGCGTCTTAGAAGGTAGCAAAGGTCATTGACCTCTGGTGACCTCATTTTGCGTGTGCGGAGCTACTAAGAGGATAGCAAAGGTCATTGACCTCTGGGGACCTCATTTTGCGTGTGCGGAGCTACTAAGAGGATAGCAAAGGTCATTGACCTCTGGTGACCTCATTTTGCGTGTGCGGAGCTACTAAGAGGATAGCAAAGGTCATTGACCTCTGGAGACCTCATTTTGCGTGTCCGGGGCGTCTTAGAAGGTAGCAAAGGTCATTGACCTCTGGTGACCTCATTTTGCGTGTCCGGGGCGTCTTAGAAGATAGCAAAGTTCATTGACCTCTGGTGACCTCATTTTGCGTGTCCGGGGCGTCTTAGAAGGTAGCAAAGGTCATTGACCTCTGGTGACCTCATTTTGCGTGTGCGGAGCTACTAAGAGGATAGCAAAGGATATTGACCTCTGGTGACCTCATTTTGCGTGTGCGGAGCTACTAAGAGGATAGCAAAGGTCATTGACCTCTGGTGACCACATTTTGCGTGTGCGGAGCTACTAAGAGGTTAGCAAAGCTTATTGACCTCTGGTTACCTCATTTTGCGTGTGCGGAGCTACTAAGAGGATAGCAAAGGTCATTGACCTCTGGTGACCTCATTTGGCGTGTGCGGAGCTACTAAGAGGATAGCAAAGGTCATTGACCTCTGGTGACCTCATTTTGCGTGTGCGGAGCTACTAAGAGGATAGCAAAGGTCATTGACCTCTGGTGACCTCATTTTGCGTGTCCGGGGCGTCTTAGAATGTAGCAAAGGTCATTGACCTCTGGTGACCTCATTTTGCGTGTGCGGAGCTACTAAGAGGATATCAAAGGTCATTGACCTCTGGTGACCTCATTTTGCGTGTCCGGGGCGTCTTAGAATATAGCAAAGGTCATTGACCTCTGGTGACCTCATTTTGCGTGTGCGGAGCTACTAAGAGGATAGCAAAGGTCATTGACCTCTGGTGACCTCATTTTGCGTGTCCGGGGCGTCTTAGAAGGTAGCAAAGGTCATTGACCTCTGGTGACCTCATTTTGCGTGTGCGGAGCTACTAAGAGGATATCAAAGGTCATTGACCTCTGGTGACCTCATTTTGCGTGTCCGGGGCGTCTTAGAATATAGCAAAGGTCATTGACCTCTGGTGACCTCATTTTGCGTGTCCGGGGCGTCCTAGAAGATAGCAAAGGTCATTGAACTCTAGTGACCTCATTTTGCGTGTCCGGGGCGCCTTAGAAGATAGCAAAGGTCATTGACCTCTGGTGACCTCATTTTGCGTGTCCGGGGCGTCTTAGAAGATAGTAAAGGTCATTGACCTCTGGTGACCCATTTTGCGTGTCCGGGGCGTCTTAGAAGATAGCAAAGGTCATTGAACTCTGGTGACCTCATTTTGCGTGTGCGGAGCTACTAAGAGGATAGCAAAGGTCATTGACCTCTGGTGACCTCATTTTGCGTGTCCGGGACGTCTTAGAAGGTAGCAAAGGTCATTGACCTCTGGTGACCTCATTTTGCGTGTGCGGAGCTACTAAGAGGATAGCAAAGGTCATTGACTTCTGGTGACCTCATTTTGCGTGTGCGGAGCTACTAAGAGGATAGCAAAGGTCATTGACCTCTGGTGACCTCATTTTGCGTGTGCGGAGCTACTAAGAGGATAGCAAAGGTCATTGACCTCTGGTGACCTCATTTTGCGTGTCCGGGGCGTCTTAGAAGGTAGCAAAGTTCATTGACCTGTGGTGACCTCATTTTGCGTGTGCGGAGCTACTAAGAGGATAGCAAAGGTCATTGACCTCTGGTGACCTCATTTTGCGTGTACGGAGCTACTAAGATGATAGCAAAGGTCCTTGACCTCTGGTGACCTCATTTTGCGTGTGCAGAGCTACTAAGAGGATAGCAAAGGTCATTGACCTCTGGTGACCTCATTTTGCGTGTCCGGGGCGTCTTAGAAGATAGCAAAGGTCATTGACCTCTGGTGACCTCATTTTGCGTGTCCGGGGCATCTTAGTAGATAGCAAAGGTCATTGACCTCTGGTGACCTAATTTTGCGAGTCCGGGGCGCCTTAGAAGATAGCAAAGGTCATTCACCTCTGGTGACCTCATTTTGCGTGTGCGGAGCTACTAAGAGGATAGCAAAGGTCATTGACCTCTGGTGACCTCATTTTGCGTGTCCGGGGCGTCTTAGAAGGTAGCAAAGGTCATTGACCTCTGGTGACCTCATTTTGCGTGTCCGGGGCGTCTTAGATGATAGCAAAGGTCATTGACCTCTGGTGACCTCATTTTGCGTGTCCGGGGCGTCTTAGAAGGTAGCAAAGGTCATTGACCTCTGGTGACCTCATTTTGCGTGTGCGGAGCTACTAAGAGGATAGCAAAGGTCATTGACCTCTGGTGACCTCATTTTGCGTGTCCGGGGCGTCTTAGAAGGTAGCAAAGGTCATTGACCTCGGGTGACCTCATTTTGCGTGTCCGGGGCGTCTTAGAAGATAGCAAAGGTCATTGACCTCTAGTGACCTCATTTTGCGTGTCCGGGGCGTCTTAGAAGGTAGCAAAGGTCATTGACCTCTGGTGACCTCATTTGGCGTGTCCGGGGCGTCTTAGAAGGTAGCAAAGGTCATTGACCTCTGGTGACCTCATTTTGCGTGTGCGGAGCTACTAAGAGGATAGCAAAGGTCATTGACCTCTGGTGACCTCATTTTGCGTGTGCGGAGCTACTAAGAGGATAGCAAAGGTCATTGACCTCTGGTGACCTCATTTTGCGTGTGCGGAGCTACTAAGAGGATAGCAAAGGTCATTGACCTCTGGAGACCTCATTTTGCGTGTCCGGGGCGTCTTAGAAGGTAGCAAAGGTCATTGACCTCTGGTGACCTCATTTTGCGTGTCCGGGGCGTCTTAGAAGATAGCAAAGGTCATTGACCTCTGGTGACCTCATTTTGCGTGTCCGGGGCGTCTTAGAAGGTAGCAAAGGTCATTGACCTCTGGTGACCTCATTTTGCGTGTGCGGAGCTACTAAGAGGATAGCAAAGGACATTGACCTCTGGTGACCTCATTTTGCGTGTGCGGAGCTACTAAGAGGATAGCAAAGGTCATTGACCTCTGGTGACCACATTTTGCGTGTGCGGAGCTACTAAGAGGTTAGCAAAGCTTATTGACCTCTGGTTACCTCATTTTGCGTGTGCGGAGCTACTAAGAGGATAGCAAAGGTAATTGACCTCTGGTGACCTCATTTGGCGTGTGCGGAGCTACTAAGAGGATAGCAAAGGTCATTGACCTCTGGTGACCTCATTTTGCCTGTGCGGATCTACTAAGAGGATAGCAAAGGTCATTGACCTCTGGTGACCTCATTTTGCGTGTCCGGGGCGTCTTAGAAGGTAGCAAAGGTCATTGACCTCTGGTGACCTCATTTTGCGTGTGCGGAGCTACTAAGAGGATATCAAAGGTCATTGACCTCTGGTGACCTCATTTTGCGTGTCCGGGGCGTCTTAGAATATAGCAAAGGTCATTGACCTCTGGTGACCTCATTTTGCGTGTCCGGGGCGTCCTAGAAGATAGCAAAGGTCATTGAACTCTGGTGACCTCATTTTGCGTGTCCGGGGCGCCTTAGAAGATAGCAAAGGTCATTGACCTCTGGTGACCTCATTTTGCGTGTCCGGGGCGTCTTAGAAGATAGTAAAGGTCATTGACCTCTGGTGACCCATTTTGCGTGTCCGGGGCGTCTTAGAAGATAGCAAAGGTCATTGAACTCTGGTGACCTCATTTTGCGTGTGCGGAGCTACTAAGAGGATAGCAAAGGTCATTGACCTCTGGTGACCTCATTTTGCGTGTCCGGGACGTCTTAGAAGGTAGCAAAGGTCATTGACCTCTGGTGACCTCATTTTGCGTGTGCGGAGCTACTAAGAGGATAGCAAAGGTCATTGACTTCTGGTGACCTCATTTTGCGTGTGCGGAGCTACTAAGAGGATAGCAAAGGTCATTGACCTCTGGTGACCTCATTTTGCGTGTGCGGAGCTACTAAGAGGATAGCAAAGGTCATTGACCTCTGGTGACCTCATTTTGCGTGTCCGGGGCGTCTTAGAAGGTAGCAAAGTTCATTGACCTGTGGTGACCTCATTTTGCGTGTGCGGAGCTACTAAGAGGATAGCAAAGGTCATTGACCTCTGGTGACCTCATTTTGCGTGTACGGAGCTACTAAGATGATAGCAAAGGTCATTGACCTCTGGTGACCTCATTTTGCGTGTGCAGAGCTACTAAGAGGATAGCAAAGGTCATTGACCTCTGGTGACCTCATTTTGCGTGTCCGGGGCGTCTTAGAAGATAGCAAAGGTCATTGACCTCTGGTGACCTCATTTTGCGTGTCCGGGGCATCTTAGTAGATAGCAAAGGTCATTGACCTCTGGTGACCTAATTTTGCGAGTCCGGGGCGTCTTAGAAGATAGCAAAGGTCATTCACCTCTGGTGACCTCATTTTGCGTGTGCGGAGCTACTAAGAGGATAGCAAAGGTCATTGACCTCTGGTGACCTCATTTTGCGTGTCCGGGGCGTCTTAGAAGGTAGCAAAGGTCATTGACCTCTGGTGACCTCATTTTGCGTATCCGAGGCGTCTTAGAAGATAGCAAAGGTCATTGACCTCTGGTGACCTCATTTTGCGTGTCCGGGGCGTCTTAGAAGGTAGCAAAGGTCATGGACCTCTGGTGACCTCATTTTGCTTGTGCGGAGCTACTAAGAGGATAGCAAAGGTCATTGACCTCTGGTGACCTCATTTTGCGTGTGCGGAGCTACTAAGAGGATAGCAAAGGTCATTGACCTCTGGTGACCTCATTTTGCGTGTCCGGGGCGTCTTAGAAGGTAGCAAAGGTCATTGACCTCTGGTGAACTCATTTTGCGTGTCCGGGGCGTCTTAGAAGATAGCAAAGGTCATTGACCTCTGGTGACCTCATTTTGCGTGTGCGGAGCTACTAAGAGGATAGCAAAGGTCATTGACCTCTGGTGACCTCATTTTGCGTGTGCGGAGCTACTAAGAGGATAGCAAAGGTCATTGACCTCTGGTGACCTCATTTTGCGTGTCCGGGGCGTCTTAGAAGATAGCAAAGGTAATTGACCTCTGGTGACATCATTTTGCGTGTCCGGGGCGTCCTAGAAGATAGCAACGGTCATTGACCTCTGGTGACCTCATTTTGCGTGTCCGGGGCGTCTTAGAAGATAGCAAAGGTCATTGACCTCTGTTGACCTCATTTTGCGTGTCCGGGGCGTCTTAGAAGATAGCAAAGGTCATTGACCTCTGGTGACCTCATTTTGCGTGTCCGGGGCGTCTTAGAAGATAGCAAAGGTCATTGACCTCTGGTGACCCATTTTGCGTGTCCGGGGCGTCTTAGAAGGAAGCAAAGGTCATTGACCCTCTGGTGACCTCATTTTGCGTGTGCGGAGCTACTAAGTGGATAGCAAAGGTCATTGACCTCTGGTGACCTCATTTTGCGTGTCCGGGGCGTCTTAGAAGGTAGCAAAAGTCATTGACCTCTTTGTGACCTCATTTTGCGTGTCCGGGGCGTCTTAGAAGATAGCAAAGGTCATTGACCTCTGGTGACCTCATTTTGCGTGTGCGGAGCTACTAAGAGGATAGCAAAGGTCATTGACTTCTGGTGACCTCATTTTGCGTGTGCGGAGCTACTAAGAGGATAGCAAAGGTCATTGACCTCTGGTGACCTCATTTTGCGTGTGCGGAGCTACTAAGAGGATAGCAAAGGTCATTGACCTCTGGTGACCTCATTTTGCGTGTCCGGGCCGTCTTAGAAGGTAGCAAAGTTCATTGACCTGTAATGACCTCATTTTGCGTTGTTGCGGAGCTACTAAGAGGATAGCAAAGGTCATTGTCCTCTGGTGACCTCATTTTGCGTGTGCGGAGCTACTAAGATGATAGCAAAGGTCATTGACCTCTGGTGACCTCATTTTGCGTGTGCAGAGCTACTAAGAGGATAGCAAAGGTCATTGACCTCTGGTGACCTCATTTTGCGTGTCCGGGGCGTCTTAGAAGATAGCAAAGGTCATTGACCTCTGGTGACCTCATTTTGCGTGTCCGGGGCGTCCTAGAAGATAGCAAAGGTCATTGACCTCTGGTGACCTCATTTTGCGTGTCCGGGGCATCTTAGTAGATAGCAAAGGTCATTGACCTCTGGTGACCTAATTTTGCGAGTCCGGGGCGTCTTAGAAGATAGCAAAGGTCATTCACCTCTGGTGACCTCATTTTGCGTGTGCGGAGCTACTAAGAGGATAGCAAAGGTCATTGACCTCTGGTGACCTCATTTTGCGTGTCCGGGGCGTCTTAGAAGGTAGCAAAGGTCATTGACCTCTGGTGACCTCATTTTGCGTGTCCAAGGCGTCTTAGAAGATAGCAAAGGTCATTGACCTCTGGTGACCTCATTTTGCGTGTCCGGGGCGTCTTAGAAGGTAGCAAAGGTCATTGACCTCTGGTGACCTCATTTTGCGTGTCCGGGGCGTCTTAGAAGATAGCAAAGGTCATTGACCTCTGGTGACCTCATTTTGCGTGTCCGGGGCGTCTTAGAAGGTAGCAAAGGTCATTGACCTCTGGTGACCTCATTTTGCGTGTGCGGAGCTACTAAGAGGATAGCAAAGGACATTGACCTCTGGTGACCTCATTTTGCGTGTGCGGAGCTACTAAGAGGATAGCAAAGGTCATTGACCTCTGGTGACCACATTTTGCGTGTGCGGAGCTACTAAGAGGTTAGCAAAGCTTATTGACCTCTGGTTACCTCATTTTGCGTGTGCGGAGCTACTAAGAGGATAGCAAAGGTAATTGACCTCTGGTGACCTCATTTGGCGTGTGCGGAGCTACTAAGAGGATAGCAAAGGTCATTGACCTCTGGTGACCTCATTTTGCCTGTGCGGATCTACTAAGAGGATAGCAAAGGTCATTGACCTCTGGTGACCTCATTTTGCGTGTCCGGGGCGTCTTAGAAGGTAGCAAAGGTCATTGACCTCTGGTGACCTCATTTTGCGTGTGCGGAGCTACTAAGAGGATATCAAAGGTCATTGACCTCTGGTGACCTCATTTTGCGTGTCCGGGGCGTCTTAGAATATAGCAAAGGTCATTGACCTCTGGTGACCTCATTTTGCGTGTCCGGGGCGTCCTAGAAGATAGCAAAGGTCATTGAACTCTGGTGACCTCATTTTGCGTGTCCGGGGCGCCTTAGAAGATAGCAAAGGTCATTGACCTCTGGTGACCTCATTTTGCGTGTCCGGGGCGTCTTAGAAGATAGTAAAGGTCATTGACCTCTGGTGACCCATTTTGCGTGTCCGGGGCGTCTTAGAAGATAGCAAAGGTCATTGAACTCTGGTGACCTCATTTTGCGTGTGCGGAGCTACTAAGAGGATAGCAAAGGTCATTGACCTCTGGTGACCTCATTTTGCGTGTCCGGGACGTCTTAGAAGGTAGCAAAGGTCATTGACCTCTGGTGACCTCATTTTGCGTGTGCGGAGCTACTAAGAGGATAGCAAAGGTCATTGACTTCTGGTGACCTCATTTTGCGTGTGCGGAGCTACTAAGAGGATAGCAAAGGTCATTGACCTCTGGTGACCTCATTTTGCGTGTGCGGAGCTACTAAGAGGATAGCAAAGGTCATTGACCTCTGGTGACCTCATTTTGCGTGTCCGGGGCGTCTTAGAAGGTAGCAAAGTTCATTGACCTGTGGTGACCTCATTTTGCGTGTGCGGAGCTACTAAGAGGATAGCAAAGGTCATTGACCTCTGGTGACCTCATTTTGCGTGTACGGAGCTACTAAGATGATAGCAAAGGTCATTGACCTCTGGTGACCTCATTTTGCGTGTGCAGAGCTACTAAGAGGATAGCAAAGGTCATTGACCTCTGGTGACCTCATTTTGCGTGTCCGGGGCGTCTTAGAAGATAGCAAAGGTCATTGACCTCTGGTGACCTCATTTTGCGTGTCCGGGGCATCTTAGTAGATAGCAAAGGTCATTGACCTCTGGTGACCTAATTTTGCGAGTCCGGGGCGTCTTAGAAGATAGCAAAGGTCATTCACCTCTGGTGACCTCATTTTGCGTGTGCGGAGCTACTAAGAGGATAGCAAAGGTCATTGACCTCTGGTGACCTCATTTTGCGTGTCCGGGGCGTCTTAGAAGGTAGCAAAGGTCATTGACCTCTGGTGACCTCATTTTGCGTATCCGAGGCGTCTTAGAAGATAGCAAAGGTCATTGACCTCTGGTGACCTCATTTTGCGTGTCCGGGGCGTCTTAGAAGGTAGCAAAGGTCATGGACCTCTGGTGACCTCATTTTGCTTGTGCGGAGCTACTAAGAGGATAGCAAAGGTCATTGACCTCTGGTGACCTCATTTTGCGTGTGCGGAGCTACTAAGAGGATAGCAAAGGTCATTGACCTCTGGTGACCTCATTTTGCGTGTCCGGGGCGTCTTAGAAGGTAGCAAAGGTCATTGACCTCTGGTGAACTCATTTTGCGTGTCCGGGGCGTCTTAGAAGATAGCAAAGGTCATTGACCTCTGGTGACCTCATTTTGCGTGTGCGGAGCTACTAAGAGGATAGCAAAGGTCATTGACCTCTGGTGACCTCATTTTGCGTGTGCGGAGCTACTAAGAGGATAGCAAAGGTCATTGACCTCTGGTGACCTCATTTTGCGTGTCCGGGGCGTCTTAGAAGATAGCAAAGGTAATTGACCTCTGGTGACATCATTTTGCGTGTCCGGGGCGTCCTAGAAGATAGCAACGGTCATTGACCTCTGGTGACCTCATTTTGCGTGTCCGGGGCGTCTTAGAAGATAGCAAAGGTCATTGACCTCTGTTGACCTCATTTTGCGTGTCCGGGGCGTCTTAGAAGATAGCAAAGGTCATTGACCTCTGGTGACCTCATTTTGCGTGTCCGGGGCGTCTTAGAAGATAGCAAAGGTCATTGACCTCTGGTGACCCATTTTGCGTGTCCGGGGCGTCTTAGAAGATAGCAAAGGTCATTGACCTCTGGTGACCTCATTTTGCGTGTGCGGAGCTACTAAGTGGATAGCAAAGGTCATTGACCTCTGGTGACCTCATTTTGCGTGTCCGGGGCGTCTTAGAAGGTAGCAAAAGTCATTGACCTCTTGTGACCTCATTTTGCGTGTCCGGGGCGTCTTAGAAGATAGCAAAGGTCATTGACCTCTGGTGACCTCATTTTGCGTGTGCGGAGCTACTAAGAGGATAGCAAAGGTCATTGACTTCTGGTGACCTCATTTTGCGTGTGCGGAGCTACTAAGAGGATAGCAAAGGTCATTGACCTCTGGTGACCTCATTTTGCGTGTGCGGAGCTACTAAGAGGATAGCAAAGGTCATTGACCTCTGGTGACCTCATTTTGCGTGTCCGGGCCGTCTTAGAAGGTAGCAAAGTTCATTGACCTGTAATGACCTCATTTTGCGTGTGCGGAGCTACTAAGAGGATAGCAAAGGTCATTGTCCTCTGGTGACCTCATTTTGCGTGTGCGGAGCTACTAAGATGATAGCAAAGGTCATTGACCTCTGGTGACCTCATTTTGCGTGTGCAGAGCTACTAAGAGGATAGCAAAGGTCATTGACCTCTGGTGACCTCATTTTGCGTGTCCGGGGCGTCTTAGAAGATAGCAAAGGTCATTGACCTCTGGTGACCTCATTTTGCGTGTCCGGGGCGTCCTAGAAGATAGCAAAGGTCATTGACCTCTGGTGACCTCATTTTGCGTGTCCGGGGCATCTTAGTAGATAGCAAAGGTCATTGACCTCTGGTGACCTAATTTTGCGAGTCCGGGGCGTCTTAGAAGATAGCAAAGGTCATTCACCTCTGGTGACCTCATTTTGCGTGTGCGGAGCTACTAAGAGGATAGCAAAGGTCATTGACCTCTGGTGACCTCATTTTGCGTGTCCGGGGCGTCTTAGAAGGTAGCAAAGGTCATTGACCTCTGGTGACCTCATTTTGCGTGTCCAAGGCGTCTTAGAAGATAGCAAAGGTCATTGACCTCTGGTGACCTCATTTTGCGTGTCCGGGGCGTCTTAGAAGGTAGCAAAGGTCATTGACCTCTGGTGACCTCATATTGCGTGTCCGGGGCGACTTAGAAGGTAGCAAAGGTCATTGACCTCTGGTGACCTCATTTTGCGTGTGCGGAGCTACTAAGAGGATAGCAAAGGTCATTGACCTCTGGTGACCTCATTTTGCGTGTGCGGAGCTACTAAGAGGATAGCAAAGCACATTGACCTCTGGTGACCTCATTTTGCGTGTGCGGAGCTACTAAGAGGATAGCAAAGGTCATTGACCTCTGGTGACCTCATTTTGCGTGTGCGGAGCTACTAAGAGGATAGCAAAGGTCATTGACCTCTGGTGACCTCATTTTGCGTGTCCGGGGCGTCTTAGAAGATAGCAAAGGTCATTGACCTCTGGTGACATCATTTTGCGTGACCGGGGCGTCCTAGAAGATAGCAACGGTCATTGACCTCTGGTGACCCATTTTGCGTGTCCGGGGCGTCTTAGAAGATAGCAAAGGTCATTGACCTCTGGTGACCTCATTTTGCGTGTGCGGAGGTACTAAGAGGATAGCAAAGGTCATTGACCTCTGGTGACCTCATTTTGCGTGTCCGGGGCGTCTTAGAAGGTAGCAAAAGTCATTGACCTCTTGTGACCTCATTTTGTGTGTCCGGGGCGTCTTAGAAGATAGCAAAGGTCATTGACCTCTGGTGACCTCATTTTGCGTGTCCGGGGCGTCTTAGAAGGTAGCAAAGGTCATTGACCTCTGATGACCTCATTTTGCGTGTGCGGAGCTACTAAGAGGATAGCAAAGGTCTTTGACCTCTGGTGACCTCATTTTGCGTGTGCGGAGCTACTAAGAGGATAGCAAAGGTCATTGACCTCTGGTGACCTCATTTTGCGTGTGCGGAGCTACTAAGAGGATAGCAAAGGTCATTGACCTCTGGTGACCTCATTTTGCGTGTCCGGGGCGTCTTAGAAGGTAGCAAAGTTCATTGATCTCTGGTGACCTCATTTTGCGTGTCCGGGGCGTCTTAGAAGATAGCAAAGGTCATTGACCTCTGGTGACCTCATTTTGCGTGTCCGGGGCGTCTTAGAAGATAGTAAAGGTCGTTGACCTCTGGTGACCTCATTTTGCGTGTCCGGGGCGTCTTAGAAGATAGCAAAGGTCATTGACCTCTGGTGACCTCATTTTGCGTGTGCGGAGCTACTAAGAGGATAGCAAAGGTCATTGACCTCTGGTGACCTCATTTTGCGTGTCCGGGGCGTCTTAGAAGGTAGCAAAGGTCATTGATCTCTGGTGACCTCATTTTGCGTGTCCGGGGCGTCTTAGAAGATAGCAAAGGTCATTGACCTCTGGTGACCTCATTTTGCGTGTCCGGGGCGACTTAGAAGGTAGCAAAGGTCATTGACCTCTGGTGACCTCATTTTGCGTGTGCGGAGCTACTGAGAGGATAGCAAAGCTCATTGACCTCTGGTGACCTCATTTTGCGTGTGCGGAGCTACTAAGAGGATAGCAAAGGTCATTGACCTCTGGTGACCTCATTTTGCGTGTGCGGAGCTACTAAGAGGATAGCAAAGGTCATAGACCTCTGGTGACCTCATTTTGCGTGTCCGGGGCGTCTTAGAAGATAGCAAAGGTCATTGACCTCTGGTGACATCATTTTGCGTGTCCGGGGCGTCCTAGAAGATAGCAAAGGTCATTGACCTCTGGTGACCTCATTTTGCGTGTCCGGGGCGTCTTAGAAGATAGCAAAGGTCATTGACCTCTGGTGACCTCATTTTGCGTGTCCGGGGCGTCTTAGAAGATAGCAAAGGTCATTGACCTCTGGTGACCTCATTTTGCGTGTGCGGAGCTACTAATAGGATAGCAAAGGTCATTGACCTCTGGTGACCTCATTTTGCGTGTCCGGGGCGTCTTAGAAGATAGCAAAGTTCATTGACCTCTGGTGACCTCATTTTGCGTGTCCGGGGCGTCCTAGAAGATAGCAAAGGTCATTGACCTCTGGTGACCTCATTTTGCGTGTCCGGGGCGTCTTAGAAGATAGCAAAGGTCATTGACCTCTGGTGACCTCATTTTGCGTGTCCGGGGCGTCTTAGGAGATAGCAAATGTCATTGACCTCTGGTGACCCATTTTGCGTGTCCGGGGCGTCTTAGAAGATAGCAAAGTTCATTGACCTCTGGTGACCTCATTTTGCGTGTCCGGGGCGTCCTAGAAGATAGCAAAGGTCATTGACCTCTGGTGACCTCATTTTGCGTGTCCGGGGCGTCTTAGAAGATAGCAAAGGTCATTGACCTCTGGTGACCTCATTTTGCGTGTCCGGGGCGTCTTAGAAGATAGCAAATGTCATTGACCTCTGGTGACCCATTTTGCGTGTCCGGGGCGTCTTAGAAGATAGCAAAGGTCATTGACCTCTGGTGACCTCATTTTGCGTGTGCGGAGCTACTAAGAGGATAGCAAAGGTCATTGACCTCTGGTGACCTCATATTGCGTGTCCGGGGCGTCTTAGAAGATAGCAAAGGTCATTGACCTCTGGTGACCTCACTTTGCGTGTCCGGGGCGTCTTAGAAGATAGCAAATGTCATTGACCTATGGTGACCTCTTTTTCGTGTCCGGGAACTTCTTAGAAGATAGCAAAGGTCATTGACCTCTGGTGACCTCATTTTGCGTGTCCGGGGCGTCTTAGAAGATAGCAAAAGTCATTGACCTCTGGTGACCTCAATTTGCGAGTCCGGGGCGTCTTAGAAGGTAGCAAAGGTCATTGACCTCTGGTGACCTCATTTTGCGTGTGCGGAGCTACTAAGAGGGTAGCAAAGGTCATTGACCTCTGGTGACCTCATTTTGCGTGTGCCGAGCTACTAAGAGGATAGCAAAGGTCATTGACCTCTGGTGACCTCATTTTGCGTGTGCGGAGCTACTAAGAGGATAGCAAAGGTCATTGACCTCTGGTGACCTCATTTTGCGTGTCCGGGGCGTCTTAGAAGATAGCAAAGGTCATTGACCTCTGGTGACCTCATTTTGCGTGTGCGGAGCTACTAAGAGGATAGCAAAGGTCATTGACCTCTGGTGACCTCATTTTGCGTGTCCGGGGCGTCTTAGAAGATAGCAAAGGTCATTGACCTCTGGTGACCTCATTTTGCGTGTCCGGGGCGTCTTAGAAGGTAGCAAAGGTCATTGACCTCTGATGACCTCATTTTGCGTGTGCGGAGCTACTAAGAGGATAGCAAAGGTCTTTGACCTCTGGTGACCTCATTTTGCGTGTGCGGAGCTACTAAGAGGATAGCAAAGGTCATTGACCTCTGGTGACCTCATTTTGCGTGTGCGGAGCTTTAAGAGGATAGCAAAGGTCATTGACCTCTGGTGACCTCATTTTGCGTGTGCGGAGCTACTAAGAGGATAGCAAAGGTCATTGACCTCTTGTGACCTCATTTTGCGTGTGCGGAGCTACTAAGAGGATAGCAAAGGTCATTGACCTCTGGTGATCTCATTTTGCGTGTCCGGGGCGTCTTAGAAGGTAGCAAAGTTCATTGACCTCTGGTGACCTCACTTTGCGTGTCCGGGGCGTCTTAGAAGATAGCAAAGGTTATTGACCTCTGGTGACCTCATTTTGCGTGTCCGGGGCGTCTTAGAAGATAGTATAGGTCATTGACCTCTGGTGACCTCATTTTGCGTGTCCGGGGCGTCTTAGAAGATAGCAAAGGTCATTGACCTCTGGTGACCTCATTTTGCGTGTGCGGAGCTACTAAGAGGATAGCAAAGGTCATTGACCTCTGGTGACCTCATTTTGCGTGTCCGGGGCGTCTTAGAAGGTAGCAAAGGTCATTGATCTCTGGTGACCTCATTTTGCGTGTCCGGGGCGTCTTAGAAGATAGCAAAGGTCATTGACCTCTGGTGACCTCATTTTGCGTGTCCGGGGCGACTTAGAAGGTAGCAAAGGTCATTGACCTCTGGTGACCTCATTTTGCGTGTGCGGAGCTACTGAGAGGATAGCAAAGCTCATTGACCTCTGGTGACCTCATTTTGCGTGTGCGGAGCTACTAAGAGGATAGCAAAGGTCATTGACCTCTGGTGACCTCATTTTGCGTGTGCGGAGCTACTAAGAGGATAGCAAAGGTCATTGACCTCTGGTGACCTCATTTTGCGTGTCCGAGGCGTCTTAGAAGATAGCAAAGGTCATTGACATCTGGTGACATCATTTTGCGTGTCCGGGGCGTCCTAGAAGATAGCAAAGGTCATTGACCTCTGGTGACCTCATTTTGCGTGTCCGGGGCGTCTTAGAGGATAGCAAAGGTCATTGACCTCTGGTGACCTCATTTTGCGTGTCCGGGGCGTCTTAGAAGATAGCAAAGGTCATTGACCTCTGGTGACCTCATTTTGCGTGTGCGGAGCTACTAAGAGGATAGCAAAGGTCATTGACCTCTGGTGACCTCATTTTGCGTGTCCGGGGCGTCTTAGAAGATAGCAAAGTTCATTGACCTCTGGTGACCTCATTTTGCGTGTCCGGGGCGTCCTAGAAGATAGCAAACGTCATTGACCTCTGGTGACCTCATTTTGCGTGTCCGGGGCGTCTTAGAAGATAGCAAAGGTCATTGACCTCTGGTGACCTCATTTTGCGTGTCCGGGGCGTCTTAGAAGATAGCAAATGTCATTGACCTCTGGTGACCCATTTTGCGTGTCCGGGGCGTCTTAGAAGATAGCAAAGGTCATTGATCTCTGGTGACCTCATTTTGCGTGTGCGGAGCTACTAAGAGGATAGCAAAGGTCATTGACCTCTGGTGACCTCATTTTGCGTGTGCGGAGCTACTAAGAGGATAGCAAAGGTCATTGACCTCTGGTGACCTCATTTTGCGTGTCCGGGGCGTCTTAGAAGATAGCAAAGATCATTGACCTCTGGTGACCTCATTTTGCGTGTCCGGGGCGTCTTAGAAGGTAGCAAAGGTCATTGACCTCTGATGACCTCATTTTGCGTGTGCGGAGCTACTAAGATGATAGCAAAGGTCTTTGACCTCTGGTGACCTCATTTTGCGTGTGCGGAGCTACTAAGAGGATAGCAAAGGTCATTGACCTCTGGTGACCTCATTTTGCGTGTCCGGGGCGTCTTAGAAGATAGCAAAGTTCATTGACCTCTGGTGACCTCATTTTGCGTGTCCGGGGCGTCCTAGAAGATAGCAAAGGTCATTGACCTCTGGTGACCTCATTTTGCGTGTCCGGGGCGTCTTAGAAGATAGCAAAGGTCATTGACCTCTGGTACCTCATTCTGCGTGTCCGGGGCGTCTTAGAAGATAGCAAATGTCATTGACCTCTGGTGACCCATTTTGCGTGTCCGGGGCGTCTTAGAAGATAGCAAAAGTCATTGACCTCTGGTGACCTCAATTTGCGAGTCCGGGGCGTCTTAGAAGTTAGCAAAGGTCATTGACCTCTGGTGACCTCATTTTGCGTGTCCGGGGCGTCTTAGAAGATAGCAAAGTTCATTGACCTCTGGTGACCTCATTTTGCGTGTCCGGGGCGTCCTAGAAGATAGCAAAGGTCATTGACCTCTGGTTACCTCATTTTGCGTGTCCGGGGCGTCTTAGAAGATAGCAAAGGTCATTGACTTCTGGTGACCTCATTTTGCGTTTCCGGGGCGTCTTAGAAGATAGCAAAAGTCATTGACCTCTGGTGACCTCAATTTGCGAGTCCGGGGCGTCTTAGAAGGTAGCAAAGGTCATTGACCTCTGGTGACCTCATTTTGCGTGTGCGGAGCTACTAAGAGGATAGCAAAGGTCGTTGACCTCTGGTGACCTCATTTTGCGTGTCGGGGGCGTCCTAGAAGATAGCAAAGGTCATTGACCTCTGGTGACCTCATTTTGCGTGTCCGGGGCGTCCTAGAAGATAGCAAAGGTCATTGACCTCTGGTGACCTCATTTTGCGTGTCCGGGGCGTCTTAGAAGATAGCAAAGGTCATTGACTTCTGGCGACCTCATTTTGCGTTTCCGGGGCGTCTTAGAAGATAGCAAAAGTCATTGACCTCTGGTGACCTCAATTTGCGAGTCCGGGGCGTCTTAGAAGGTAGCAAAGGTCATTGACCTCTGGTGACCTCATTTTGCGTGTGCGGAGCTACTAAGAGGATAGCAAAGGTCATTGACCTTTGGTGACCTCATTTTGCTTGTCGGGGGCGTCCTAGAAGATAGCAAAGGTCATTGACCTCTGGTGACCTCATTTTGCGTGTCCGGGGCGTCCTAGAAGATAGCAAAGGTCATTGACCTCTGGTGACCTCATTTTGCGTGTCCGGGGCGTCTTAGAAGGTAGCAAAGGTCATTGACCTCTGGTGACCTCATTTTGCGTGTGCGGAGCTACTAAGAGGATAGCAAAGGTCATTGACCTCTGGTGACCTCATTTTGCGTGTCCGGGGCGTCTTGGAAGATAGCAAAGGTCATTGACCTCTGGTGACCTCATTTGGCGTGTCCGGGGCGTCTTAGAAGATAGCAAAGTCCATTGACCTCTGGTGAACTCATTTTGCGTGTGCGGAGCTACTAAGAGGATAGCAAAGGTCATTGACCTCTGGTGACCTCATATTGCGTGTCCGGGGCGACTTAGACGGTAGCAAAGGTCATTGACCTCTGGTAATCTCATTTTGCGTGTGCGGAGCTACTAAGAGGATAGCAAAGGTCATTGACCTCTGGTGACCTCATTTTGCGTGTGCGGAGCTACTAAGAGCATAGCAAAGCTCATTGACCTCTGGTGACCTCATTTTGCGTGTGCGGAGCTACTAAGAGGATAGCAAAGGTCATTGACCTCTGGTGACCTCATTTTGCGTGTGCGGAGCTACTAAGAGGATAGCAAAGGTCATTGACCTCTGGTGACCCCATTTTGCGTGTCCGGGAGGTCTTAGAAGATAGCAAAGGTCATTGACCTCTGGTGACCTCATTTTGCGTGTCCGGGGCGTCTTAGAAGGTAGCAAAGGTCATTGACCTCTGATGACCTCATTTTGCGTGTGCGGAGCTACAAAGAGGATAGCAAAGGTCTTTGACCTCTGGTGACCTCATTTTGCGTGTGCGGAGCTACTAAGAGGATAGCAAAGGTCATTGACCTCTGGTGACCTCATTTTGCGTGTGCGGAGCTACTAAGAGGATAGTAAAGGTCATTGACCTCTGGTGACCTCATTTTGCGTGTGCGGAGCTACTAAGAGGATAGCAAAGGTCATTGACCTCTGGTGACCTCATTTTGCGTGTGCGGAGCTACTAAGAGGATAGCAAAGGTCATTGACCTCTGGTGACCTCATTTTGCGTGTCCGGGGCGTCTTAGAAGGTAGCAAAGTTCATTGACCTCTGGTGACCTCATTTTGCGTGTCCGGGGCGTCTTAGAAGATAGCAAAGGTCACTGACCTCTGGTGACCTCATTTTGCGTGTCCGGGGCGTCTTAGAAGGTAGCAAAGGTCATTGACCTCTGATGACCTCATTTTGCGTGTGCGGAGCTACTAAGAGGATAGCAAAGGTCATTGACCTCTGGTGACCTCATTTTGCGTGTGCGGAGCTACTAAGAGGATAGTAAAGGTCATTGACCTCTGGTGACCTCATTTTGCGTGTGCGGAGCTACTAAGAGGATAGCAAAGGTCATTGACCTCTGGTGACCTCATTTTGCGTGTGCGGAGCTACTAAGAGGATAGCAAAGGTCATTGACCTCTGGTGACCTCATTTTGCGTGTCCGGGGCGTCTTAGAAGGTAGCAAAGTTCATTGACCTCTGGTGACCTCATTTTGCGTGTCCGGGGCGTCTTAGAAGATAGCAAAGGTCACTGACCTCTGGTGACCTCATTTTGCGTGTCCAGGGCGTCTTAGAAGATAGTAAAGGTCATTGACCTCTGGTGACCTCATTTTGCGTGTCCGGGGCGTCTTAGAAGATAGCAAAGGTCATTGACCTCTGGTGACCTCATTTTGCGTGTGCGGAGCTACTAAGAGGATAGCAAAGGTCATTGACCTCTGGTGACCTCATTTTGCGTGTCCGGGGCGTCTTAGAAGATAGCAAAGGTCATTGACCTCTGGTGACCTCATTTTGCGTATCCGGGGCGACTTAGAAGGTAGCAAAGGTCATTGACCTCTGATGACCTCATTTTGCGTGTGCGGAGCTACTGAGAGGATAGCAAAGCTCATTGACCTCTGGTGACCTCATTTTGCGTGTGCGGAGCTACTAAGAGGATAGCAAAGGTCATTGACCTCTGGTGACCTCATTTTGAGTGTGCGGAGCTACTAAGAGGATAGCAAAGGTCATTGACCTCTGGTGACCTCATTTTGCGTGTCCGGGGCGTCTTAGAAGATAGCAAAGGTCATTGACCTCTGGTGACATCATTTTGCGTGTCCGGGGCGTCCTAGAAGATAGTAAAGGTCATTGACCTCTGGTGACCTCATTTTGCGTGTCCGGGGCGTCTTAGATGATAGCAAAGGTCATTGACCTCTGGTGACCTCATTTTGCGTGTCCGGGGCGTCTTAGAAGATAGCAAAGGTCATTGACCTCTGGTGACCTCATTTTGCGTGTGCGGAGCTACTAAGAGGATAGCAAAGGTCATTGACCTCTGGTGACCTCATATTGCGTGTCCGGGGCGTCTTAGAAGATAGCAAAGGTCATTGACCTCTGGTGACCTCACTTTGTGTGTCCGGGGCGTCTTAGAAGATAGCAAATGTCATTGACCTATGGTGACCTCATTTTGCGTGTCCGGGAACTTCTTAGAAGATAGCAAAGGTCATTGACCTCTGGTGACCTCATTTTGCGTGTCCGGGGCGTCTTAGAAGATAGCAAAAGTCATTGACCTCTGGTGACCTCAATTTGCGAGTCCGGGGCGTCTTAGAAGGTAGCAAAGGTCATTGACCTCTGGTGACCTCATTTTGCGTGTGCGGAGCTACTAAGAGGATAGCAAAGGTCATTGACCTCTGGTGACCTCATTTTGCGTGTGCGGAGCTACTAAGAGGATAGCAAAGGTCATTGACCTCTGGAGACCTCATTTTGCGTGTCCGGGGCGTCTTAGAAGATAGCAAAAATCATTGACCTCTGGTGACCTCATTTTGCGTGTCCGGGGCGTCTTAGAAGGTAGCAAAGGTCATTGACCTCTGATGACCTCATTTTGCGTGTGCGGAGCTACTAAGAGGATAGCAAAGGTCTTTGACCTCTGGTGACCTCATTTTGCGTGTGCGGAGCTACTAAGAGGATAGCAAAGGTCATTGACCTCTGGTGACCTCATTTTGCGTGTGCGGAGCTACTAAGAGGATAGTAAAGGTCATTGACCTCTGGTGACCTCATTTTGCGTGTGCGGAGCTACTAAGAGGATAGCAAAGGTCATTGACCTCTGGTGACCTCATTTTGCGTGTGCGGAGCTACTAAGAGGATAGCAAAGGTCATTGACCTCTGATGACCTCATTTTGCGTGTCCGGGGCGTCTTGGAAGATAGCAAAGGTCATTGACTTCTGGTGACCTCATTTGGCGTGTCCGGGGCGTCTTAGAAGATAGCAAAGTCCATTGACCTCTGGTGAACTCATTTTGCGTGTGCGGAGCTACTAAGAGGATAGCAAAGGTCATTGACCTCTGGTGACCTCATATTGCGTGTCCGGGGCGACTTAGAAGGTAGCAAAGGTCATTGACCTCTGGTGATCTCATTTTGCGTGTGCGGAGCTACTAAGAGGATAGCAAAGCTCATTGACCTCTGGTGACCTCATTTTGCGTGTGCGGAGCTACTAAGAGGATAGCAAAGGTCATTGACCTCTGGTGACCTCATTTTGCGTGTGCGGAGCTACTAAGAGGATAGCAAAGGTCATTGACCTCTGGTGACCTCATTTTGCGTGTCCGGGGCGTCTTAGAAGATAGCAAAGGTCATTGACCTCTGGTGACCTCATTTTGCGTGTCCGGGGCGTCTTAGAAGGTAGCAAAGGTCAGTGACCTCTGATGACCTCATTTTGCGTGTGCGGAGCTACTAAGAGGATAGCAAAGGTCTTTGACCTCTGGTGACCTCATTTTGCGTGTGCGGAGCTACTAAGAGGATAGCAAAGGTCATTGACCTCTGGTGACCTCATTTTGCGTGTGCGGAGCTACTAAGAGGATAGTAAAGGTCATTGACCTCTGGTGACCTCATTTTGCGTGTCCGGGGCGTCTTAGAAGATAGCAAAGTCCATTGACCTCTGGTGACCTCATTTTGCGTGTGCGGAGCTACTAAGAGGATAGTAAAGGTCATTGACCTCTGGTGACCTCATTTTGCGTGTGCGGGGCGTCTTGGAAGATAGCAAAGGTCATTGACCTCTGGTGACCTCATTTGGCGTGTCCGGGGCGTCTTAGAAGATAGCAAAGTCCATTGACCTCTGGTGACCTCATTTTGCGTGTGCGGAGCTACTAAGAGGATAGTAAAGGTCATTGACCTCTGGTGACCTCATTTTGCGTGTGCGGAGCTACTAAGAGGATAGCAAAGGTCATTGAACTCTGGTGACCTCATTTTGCGTGTCCGGGGCGTCTTAGAAGATAGCAAAGGTCACTGACCTCTGGTGACCTCATTTTGCGTGTCCGGGGCGTCTTAGAAGATAGTAAAGGTCATTGACATCTGGTGACCTCATTTTGCGTGTCCGGGGCGTCTTAGAAGATAGCAAAGGTCATTGACCTCTGGTGACCTCATTTTGCGTGTGCGGAGCTACTAAGAGGATAGCAAAGGTCATTGACCTCTGGTGACCTCATTTTGCGTGTCCGGGGCGTCTTAGAAGATAGCAAAGGTCATTGACCTCTGGTGACCTCATTTTGCGTATCCGGGGCGACTTAGAAGGTAGCAAAGGTCATTGACCTCTGATGACCTCATTTTGCGTGTGCGGAGCTACTGAGAGGATAGCAAAGCTCATTGACCTCTGGTGACCTCATTTTGCGTGTGCGGAGCTACTAAGAGGATAGCAAAGGTCATTGACCTCTGGTGACCTCATTTTGAGTGTGCGGAGCTACTAAGAGGATAGCAAAGGTCATTGACCTCTGGTGACCTCATTTTGCGTGTCCGGGGCGTCTTAGAAGATAGCAAAGGTCATTGACCTCTGGTGACATCATTTTGCGTGTCCGGGGCGTCCTAGAAGATAGTAAAGGTCATTGACCTCTGGTGACCTCATTTTGCGTGTCCGGGGCGTCTTAGAAGATAGCAAAGGTCATTGACCTCTGGTGACCTCATTTTGCGTGTGCGGAGCTACTAAGAGGATAGCAAAGGTCATTGACCTCTGGTGACCTCATATTGCGTGTCCGGGGCGTCTTAGAAGATAGCAAAGGTCATTGACCTCTGGTGACCTCACTTTGTGTGTCCGGGGCGTCTTAGAAGGTAGCAAATGTCATTGACCTATGGTGACCTCATTTTGCGTGTCCGGGAACTTCTTAGAAGATAGCAAAGGTCATTGACCTCTGGTGACCTCATTTTGCGTGTCCGGGGCGTCTTAGAAGATAGCAAAAGTCATTGACCTCTGGTGACCTCAATTTGCGAGTCCGGGGCGTCTTAGAAGGTAGCAAAGGTCATTGACCTCTGGTGACCTCATTTTGCGTGTGCGGAGCTACTAAGAGGATAGCAAAGGTCATTGACCTCTGGTGACCTCATTTTGCGTGTGCGGAGCTACTAAGAGGATAGCAAAGGTCATTGACCTCTGGTGACCTCATTTTGCGTGTCCGGGGCGTCTTAGAAGATAGCAAAGGTCATTGACCTCTGGTGACACCATTTTGCGTGTCCGGGGCGTCCTAGAAGATAGCAAAGGTCATTGACCTCTGGTGACCTCATTTTGCGTGTCCGAGGCGTCCTAGAAGATAGCAAAGGTCATTGACCTCTGGTGACCTCATTTTGCGTGTCCGGGGCGTCTTAGAAGGTAGCAAAGGTCATTGACCTCTGGTGACCTCATTTTGCGTGTGCGGAGCTACTAAGAGGATAGCAAAGGTCATTGACCTCTGGTGACCTCATTTTGCGTGTGCGGAGCTACTAAGAGGATAGCAAAGGTCATTGACCTCTGGTGACCTCATTTTGCGTGTCCGGGGCGTCTTAGAAGATAGCAAAGGTCATTGACCTCTGGTGACACCATTTTGCGTGTCCGGGGCGTCCTAGAAGATAGCAAAGGTCATTGACCTCTGGTGACCTCATTTTGCGTGTCCGGGGCGTCCTAGAAGATAGCAAAGGTCATTGACCTCTGGTGACCTCATTTTGCGTGTCCGGGGCGTCTTAGAAGGTAGCAAAGGTCATTGACCTCTGGTGACCTCATTTTGCGTGTGCGGAGCTACTAAGAGGATAGCAAAGGTCATTGACCTCTGGTGACCTCATTTTGCGTGTCCGGGGCGTCTTGGAAGATAGCAAAGGTCATTGACCTCTGGTGACCTCATTTTGCGTGTGCGGAGCTACTAAGAGGATAGCAAAGGTCATTCACCTCTGGTGACCTCATTTTGCGTTTGCGGAGCTACTAAGAGGATAGCAAAGCTCATTGACCTCTGGTGACCTCATTTTGCGTTTGCGGAGCTACTAAGAGGATAGCAAAGGTCATTGACCTCTGGTGACCTCATATTGCGTGTCCGGGGCGACTTAGAAGGTAGCAAAGGTCATTGACCTCTGGTGACCTCATTTTGCGTGTGCGGAGTTACTAAGAGGATAGCAAAGGTCATTCACCTCTGGTGACCTCATTTTGCGTTTGCGGAGCTACTAAGAGGATAGCAAAGCTCATTGACCTCTGGTGACCTCATTTTGCGTGTGCGGAGCTACTAAGAGGATAGCAAAGGTCATTGACCTCTGGTGACCTCATTTTGCGTGTGCGGAGCTACTAAGAGGATAGCAAAGGTCATTGACCTCTGGTGACCTCATTTTGCGTGTCCGGGGCGTCTTAGAAGATAGCAAAAGTCATTCACCTCTGGTGACCTCAATTTGCGAGTCCGGGGCGTCTTAGAAGGTAGCAAAGGTCATTGACCTCTGGTGACCTCATTTTGCGTGTGCGGAGCTACTAAGAGGATAGCAAAGGTCATTGACCTCTGGTGACCTCATTTTGCGTGTCCGGGACGTCTTAGAAGATAGCAAAGGTCATTGACCTCTGGTGACCTCATTTTGCGTGTCCGGGGCGTCTTAGAAGGTAGCAAAGATCATTGACCTCTGGTGACCTCATTTTGCGTGTGCGGAGCTACTAAGAGGATAGCAAAGGTCATTGACCTCTGGTGACCTCATTTTGCGTGTGCGGAGCTACTAAGAGGATAGCAAAGGTCATTGACCTCTGGTGACCTCATTTTGCGTGTGCGGAGCTACTAAGAGGATAGCAAAGGTCATTGACCTCTGCTGACCTCATTTTGCAGGTCTGGGAGCTTCTAAGAGGATCAGAATGGTCATTGACCTCATCTGACCTCATTTGACAGACGCGGCGCTTCTGAGTCTGTCTTGAAGGTCATTGAGCACTGCTGACCATTTTGTAGCGGTCCGGAAGCTTATAAGAGGATCGGAAAGGTCATTGACCTCATCTGACCTCATTCGACCGACGCGGCGCTTCTGAGTCTATCTAGAAGGTAATTGACCACTGCTGGCCACTTTGTGCCTATCTGGATGCTTCTAAGAGGATAACAAAGGTCATTGACCTCATCTGATCTCATTTGACCGACGCGGCGCTTCTGAGTCTATCTTGAAGGTCATTGACCTCTGCTGACTTAATTTAGCAGGTCCGGGAGCTTCTAAGCGGATAGCAAAGGTCATCGACCTCATCTGACCTCATTTGACCGACGCGGCGCTTCTGAGTCTATCTTGAAGGTCGTTGACCTCTACTGTCCACATTTTGCCGGTCTGGATGCATCTAAGAGGATAGCAAAGGTCATTGACCTCATCTGACCTCATATGACCGACGCGGCGCTTCTGAGTCTATCTTGAAGGTCATTGACCTCTGCTGACCACTTTTTGCCGGTCCGGGAGCTTCTAAGAGGATAGCAAAGGTCATTGACCTCATCTGATCTCATTTGACCGACGCGGCTCATCTGAGTCTATCTTGAAGGTCACTGACCTCTACTGACTTCATTTTGACGGTGCGGGATCTACTAATAAGATAGGAAAGGTCATTGACCTCATCTGACCTCATTTGACCGACGCGGCGATTCTGAGTCTTTCTTGAAGGTCATTGAGCACTGCTGACCATTTTGTAGCGGTCCGGAAGCTTATAAGAGGATCGGAAAGGTCATTGACCTCAACTGACCTCATTTGACCGACGCGGCGCTTCTGAGTCTATCTTGAAGGTCATTGACCTCTGCTGACTTAATTTAGCAGGTCCGGGAGCTTCTAAGCGGATAGCAAAGGTCATCGACCTCATCTGACCTCATTTGACCGACGCGGCGCTTCTGAGTCTATCTTGAAGGTCGTTGACCTCTGCTGACCACATTTTGCCGGTCTGGATGCATCTAAGAGGATAGCAAAGGTCATTGTCCTCATCTGATCTCATTTGACCGACGCGGCGCTTCTGAGTATATCTTGAAGGTCATTGACCTCTGCTGACCACTTTTTGCCGGTCCGGCAGCTTATAAGAGGATCGGAATGGTCATTGACCTCATCTCTCCTCATTTGAACGACGCGGCGCTTCTGAGTCTATCTAGAAGGTAATTGACCACTGCTGGCCACTTTGTGCCTATCTGGATGCTTCTAAGAGGATAGCAAAGGTCATTGACCTCATCTGACCTCATTTGACCGACGCGGCGCTTCTGAGTCTATCTTGAAGGTCATTGACCTCTGCTGACCACTTTTTGCCGGTCCGGTAGCTGATAAGAGGATCGGAATGGTCATTGACCTCATCTGACCTCATTTGACAGACGCGGCGCTTCTGAGTCTATCTTGAAGGTCATTGACATCTGCTGACCACTTTCTGCCGGTCCGGTAGCCTATAAGAGGATCGGAATTGTCATTGACCTCATCTGACCTCATTTGACAGACGCGGCGCTTCTGAGTCTATCTTGAAGGTCGCTGACCTCTGCTGACTTCATTTTGATGGTGCGGGATCTACTAATAAGATAGGAAAGGTCATTGACCTCATCTGACCTCATTTGACCGACGCGGCGCTTCTGAATCTATCTTGAAGGTCATTGACCTCTGCTGACCACTTTTTGCCGGTCCGGTAGCTTATAAGAGGATCGGAATGGTCATTGACCTCATCTGATCTCATTTGACCGACGCGGCGCTTCTGAGTCTATCTTGAAGGTCATTGACCTCTGCTGACCTCATTTTGCAGGTCTGGGAGCTTCTAAGAGGATCAGAATGGTCATTGACCTCATCTGACCTCATTTGACAGACGCGGCGCTTCTGAGTCTGTCTTGAAGGTCATTGAGCACTGCTGACCATTTTGTAGCGGTCCGGAAGCTTATAAGAGGATCGGAAAGGTCATTGACCTCATCTGACCTCATTTGACCGACGCGGCGCTTCTGAGTCTATCTAGAAGGTAATTGACCACTGCTGGCCACTTTGTGCCTATCTGGATGCTTCTAAGAGGATAGCAAAGGTCATTGACCTCATCTGATCTCATTTGACCGACGCGGCGCTTCTGAGTCTATCTTGAAGGTCATTGACCTCTGCTGACCACTTTTTGCCTGTCCGGTAGCTGATAAGAGGATCGGAATGGTCATTGACCTCATCTGACCTCATATGACCGACGCGGCGCTTCTGAGTCTATCTTGAAGGTCATTGACCTCTGCTGACCACTTTTTGCCGGTCCGGGAGCTTCTAAGAGGATAGCAAAGGTCATTGACCTCATCTGATCTCATTTGACCGACGCGGCTCATCTGAGTCTATCTTGAAGGTCACTGACCTCTACTGACTTCATTTTGACGGTGCGGGATCTACTAATAAGATAGGAAAGGTCATTGACCTCATCTGACCTCATTTGACCGACGCGGCGATTCTGAGTCTTTCTTGAAGGTCATTGAGCACTGCTGACCATTTTGTAGCGGTCCGGAAGCTTATAAGAGGATCGGAAAGGTCATTGACCTCAACTGACCTCATTTGACCGACGCGGCGCTTCTGAGTCTATCTTGAAGGTCATTGACCTCTGCTGACCACTTTTTGCCGGTCCGGGAGCTTCTAAGCGGATAGCAAAGGTCATCGACCTTATCTGACCTCATTTGACCGACGCGGCGCTTCTGAGTCTGTCTTTAAGGTCATTGACCTCTGCTGACTTAATTTAGCAGGTGCGGGAGCTTCTAAGCGGATAGCAAAGTTCATTGACCTCATCTGACCTCATTTGACCGACGCGGCGCTTCTGAGTCTATCTTGAAGGTCGTTGACCTCTGCTGACCACATTTTGCCGGTCTGGATGCATCTAAGAGGATAGCAAAGGTCATTGTCCTCATCTGATCTCATTTGACCGACGCGGCGCTTCTGAGTATATCTTGAAGGTCATTGACCTCTGCTGACCACTTTTTGCCGGTCCGGCACCTTATAAGAGGATCGGAATGGTCATTGACCTCATCTCTCCTCATTTGAACGACGCGGCGCTTCTGAGTCTATCTAGAAGGTAATTGACCACTGCTGGCCACTTTGTGCCTATCTGGATGCTTCTAAGAGGATAGCAAAGGTCATTGACCTCATCTGACCTCATTTGACCGACGCGGCGCTTCTGAGTCTATCTTGAAGGTCATTGACCTCTGCTGACCACTTTTTGCCGGTCCGGTAGCTTATAAGAGGATCGGAATGGTCATTGACCTCATCTGACCTCATTTGACCGACGCGGCGCTTCTGAGTCTATCTTGGAGGTCATTGACCTCTGCTGACCTCATTTTGCAGGTCTGAGAGCTTCTAAGAGGATAGCAAAGGTCATTGACCTCATCTGACCTCATTTGACCGACGCGGCGCTTCAGAGTCTATCTTGAAGTTCATTGACCTCTGCTGACTTAATTTAGCAGGTGCGGGAGCTTCTAAGCGGATAGCAAAGTTCATTGACCTCATCTGACCTCATTTGACCGACGCGGCGCTTCTGAGTCTATCTTGAAGGTCGTTGACCTCTGCTGACCACATTTTGCCGGTCTGGATGCATCTAAGAGGATAGCAAAGGTCATTGACCTCATCTGATCTCATTTGACCGACGCGGCGCTTCTGAGTATATCTTGTAGGTCAATGACCTCTGCTGACCTCATTTTGCCGGTCCGGTAGCTTATAAGAGGATCGGAATGGTCATTGACCTCATCTGACCTCATTTGAACGACGCGGCGCTTCTGAGTCTATCTAGAAGGTAATTGACCACTGCTGGCCACTTTGTGCCTATCTGGATGCTTCTAAGAGGATAGCAAAGGTCATTGACCTCATCTGACCTCATTTGACCGACGCGGCGCTTCTGAGTCTATCTTGAAGGTCATTGACCTCTGCTGACCACTTTTTGCCGGTCCGGTAGCTTATAAGAGGATCGGAATGGTCATTGACCTCATTTGACCTCATTTGAACGACGCGGCGCTTCTGAGTCTATCTAGAAGGTAATTGACCACTGCTGACCTCATTTTGCAGGTCTGGGAGCTTCTAAGAGGATAGCAAAGGTCATAGACCTCAACTGACCTCATTTGACCGACGCGGCGCTTCTGAGTCTATCTTGAAGGTCATTGACCTCTGCTGACCACTTTTTGCCGGTCCGGTAGCTTATAAGTGGATTGGAATGGTCATTGACCTCATTTGACCTCATTTGAACGACGCGGCGCTTCTGAGTCTATCTAGAAGGTAATTGACCACTGCTGGCCACTTTGTGCCTATCTGGATGCTTCTAAGAGGATAGCAAAGGTCACTGACCTCATCTGACCTCATTTGACCGACGCGGCGCTTCTGAGTCTATCTTGAAGGTCATTGACCTCTGCTGACCTCATTTTGCAGGTCTGGGAGCTTCTAAGAGGATAGCAAAGGTCATTGACCTCATCTGATCTCATTTGACCGACGCGGCGCTTCTGAGTCTATCTTGAAGGTCATTGACCTCTGCTGACTTAATTTAGCAGGTCCGGGAGCTTCTAAGCGGATAGCAAAGGTCATCGACCTCATCTGACCTCATTTGACCGACGCGGCGCTTCTGAGTCTATCTTGAAGGTCATTGACCTCTGCTGACCACTTTTTGCCGGTCCGGTAGCTTATAAGAGGATCGGAATGGTCATTGACCTCATTTGACCTCATTTGAACGACGCGGCGCTTCTGAGTCTATCTAGAAGGTAATTGACCACTGCTGACCTCATTTTGCAGGTCTGGGAGCTTCTAAGAGGATAGCAAAGGTCATTGACCTCATCTGACCTCATTTGACCGACGCGGCGCTTCTGAGTCTATCTTGAAGGTCATTGACCTCTGCTGACCTCATTTTGCAGGTCTGGGAGCTTCTAAGAGGATAGCAAAGGTCATTGACCTCATCTGACCTCATTTGACCGACGCGGCGCTTCTGAGTCTATCTTGAAGGTCATTGACCTCTGCTGACTTAATTTAGCAGTTTCGGGAGCTTCTAAGCGGATAGCAAAGGTCATCGACCTCATCTGACCTCATTTGACCGACGCGGCGCTTCTGAGTCTATCTTGAAGGTCATTGACCTCTGCTGACCACTTTTTGCCGGTCCGGGAGCTTCTAAGAGGATCGGAATGGTCATTGACCTCATCTGACCTCATTTGACCGACGCGGCGCTTCTGAGTCTTTTCTGAAGGTCATTGACCTCTGCTGACCACTTTTTGCCGGTCCGGTAGCTTATAAGAGGATCGGAATGGTCATTGACCTCATCTGACCTCATTTGCCTGACGCGGCGCTTCTGAGTCTATCTTGAAGGTCATTGACCTCTGCTGACTTAATTTAGCCGGTCCGGGAGCTTCTAAGCGAATAGCAAAGGTCATAGACCTCAACTGACCTCATTTGACCGACGCGGCGCTTCTGAGTCTATCTTGAAGGTCATTGACCTCTGCTGACTTAATTTAGCCGGTCCGGGAGCTTCTAAGCGAATAGCAAAGGTCATAGACCTCAACTGACCTCATTTGACCGACGCGGCGCTTCTGAGTCTATCTTGAAGGTCATTGACCTCTGCTGACCACTTTTTGCCGGTCCGGTAGCTTATAAGAGGATCGGAATGGTCATTGACCTCATCTGACCTCATTTGACAGACGCGGCGCTTCTGAGTCTATCTTGAAGGTCATTGACCTCTGCTGACCACTTTTTGCCGGTCCGGTAGCCTATAAGAGGATCGGAATTGTCATTGACTTCATCTGACCTCATTTGACAGACGCGGCGCTTCTGAGTCTATCTTGAAGGTCACTGACCTCTGCTGACTTCATTTTGATGGTGCGGGATCTACTAATAAGATAGGAAAGGTCATTGACCTCATCTGACCTCATTTGACCGACGCGGCGCTTCTGAATCTATATTGAAGGTCATTGACCTCTGCTGACCACTTTTTGCCGGTCCGGTAGCTTATAAGAGGATCGGAATGGTCATTGACCTCATCTGATCTCATTTGACCGACGCGGCGCTTCTGAGTCTATCTTGAAGGTCATTGACCTCTGCTGACCTCATTTTGCAGGTCTGGGAGCTTCTAAGACGATCGGAATGGTCATTGACCTCATCTGACCTCATTTGACAGACGCGGCGCTTCTGAGTCTATCTTGAAGGTCACTGACCTCTGCTGACTTCATTTTGATGGTGCGGGATCTACTAATAAGATAGGAAAGGTCATTGACCTCATCTGACCTCATTTGCCCGACGCGGCGCTTCTGAGTCTATCTTGAAGGTCATTGACCTATGCTGACCACTTTTTGCCGGTCCGGTAGCTTATAAGAGGATCGGAATGGTCATTGACCTCATCTGACCTCATTTGACAGACGCGGCGCTTCTGAGTCTATCTTGAAGGTCATTGACCTCTGCTGACCACATTTTGCCGGTCCGGTAGCCTATAAGAGGATCGGAATTGTCATTGACCTCATCTGACCTCATTTGACAGACGCGGCGCTTCTGAGTCTATCTTGAAGGTCACTGACCTCTGCTGACTTCATTTTGATGGTGCGGGATCTACTAATAAGATAGGAAAGGTCATTGACCTCATCTGACCTCATTTGACCGACGCGGCGCTTCTGAATCTATCTTGAAGGTCATTGACCTCTGCTGACCACATTTTGCCGGTCTGGATGCTTCTAAGAGGATATCAAAGGTCATTGTCCTCATCTGACCTCATTTGACCGACGCGGCGCTTCTCAGTATATATTGAAGGTCATTGACCTCTGCTGACCTCATTTTGCAGGTCTGGGAGCTTCTAAGAGGATAGCCAAGGCCATTGACCTCAACTGACCTCATTTGACCGTCGCGGCGCTGTGAGTCTATCTTGAAGGTCATTGACCTCTGCTGACCACTTTTTGCCGGTCCGGTAGCTTATAAGAGGATCGGAAAGGTCATTGACCTCATCTGACCTCATTTGACCGACGCGGCGCTTCTGAGACTATCTTGAAGGTCATTGTCCTCTGCTGACCACTATGTGCCTATCTCGATGCTTCTAAGTGGATAGCAAAGGTCATTGACCTCATCTGATCTCATTTGACCGACGCGGCGCTTCTGAGTCTATCTTGAAGGTCATTGACCTCTGCTGACTTAATTTAGCAGTTTCGGGAGCTTCTAAGCGGATAGCAAAGGTCATTGACCTCATCTGATCTCATTTGACCGACACGGCGCTTCTGAGTCTATCTTGAAGGTCATTGACCTCTGCTGACCTCATTTTGCAGGTCTGGGAGCTTCTAAGAGGATCGGAATGGTCATTGACCTCATCTGACCTCATTTGACAGACGCGGCGCTTCTGAGTCTATCTTGAAGGTCACTGACCTCTGCTGACCTCATTTTGCAGGTCCGGTAGCTTATAAGAGGATCGGAATGGTCATTGACCTCATTTGACCTCATTTGAACGACGCGGCGCTTCTGAGTCTATCTAGAACGTAATTGACCACTGCTGGCCACTTTGTGCCTATCTGGATGCTTCTAAGAGGATAGCAAAGGTCATTGACCTCATCTGACCTCATTTGACCGACGCGGCGCTTCTGAGTCTATCTTGAAGGTCATTGACCTCTGCTGACCACTTTTTGCCGGTCCGGTAGCTTATAAGAGGATCGGAATGGTCATTGACCTCATTTGACCTCATTTGAACGACGCGGCGCTTCTGAGTCTATCTAGAAGGTAATTGACCACTGCTGACCTCATTTTGCAGGTCTGGGAGCTTCTAAGAGGATAGCAAAGGTCATAGACCTCAACTGACCTCATTTGACCGACGCGGCGCTTCTGAGTCTATCTTGAAGGTCATTGACCTCTGCTGACCACTTTTTGCCGGTCCGGTAGCTTATAAGAGGATCGGAATGGTCATTGACCTCATTTGACCTCATTTGAACGACGCGGCGCTTCTGAGTCTATCTAGAAGGTAATTGATCACTGCTGGCCACTTTGTGCCTATCTGGATGCTTCTAAGAGGATAGCAAAGGTCATTGACCTCATCTGACCTCATTTGACCGACGCGGCGCTTCTGAGTCTATCTTGAAGGTCATTGACCTCTGCTGACCTCATTTTGATGGTGCGGGATCTACTAATAAGATAGGAAAGGTCATTGACCTCATCTGACCTCATTTGCCCGACGCGGCGCTTCTGAGTCTATCTTGAAGGTCATTGACCTATGCTGACCACTTTTTGCCGGTCCGGTAGCTTATAAGAGGATCGGAATGGTCATTGACCTCATCTGACCTCATTTGACAGACGCGGCGCTTCTGAGTCTATCTTGAAGGTCATTGACCTCTGCTGACCACTTTTTGCCGGTCCGGTAGCCTATAAGAGGATCGGAATTGTCATTGACCTCATCTGACCTCATTTGACAGACGCGGCGCTTCTGAGTCTATCTTGAAGGTCACTGACCTCTGCTGACTTCATTTTGATGGTGCGTGATCTACTAATAAGATAGGAAAGGTCATTGACCTCATCTGACCTCATTTGACCGACGCGGCGCTTCTGAATCTATCTTGAAGGTCATTGACCTCTGCTGACCACATTTTGCCGGTCTGGATGCTTCTAAGAGGATATCAAAGGTCATTGTCCTCATCTGACCTCATTTGACCGACGCGGCGCTTCTCAGTATATATTGAAGGTCATTGACCTCTGCTGACCTCATTTTGCAGGTCTGGGAGCTTCTAAGAGGATAGCCAAGGCCATTGACCTCAACTGACCTCATTTGACCGACGCGGCGCTGTGAGTCTATCTTGAAGGTCATTGACCTCTGCTGACCACTTTTTGCCGGTCCGGTAGCTTATAAGAGGATCGGAAAGGTCATTGACCTCATCTGACCTCATTTGACCGACGCGGCGCTTCTGAGTCTATCTTGAAGGTCATTGTCCTCTGCTGACCACTATGTGCCTATCTCGATGCTTCTAAGTGGATAGCAAAGGTCATTGACCTCATCTGATCTCATTTGACCGACGCGGCGCTTCTGAGTCTATCTTGAAGGTCATTGACCTCTGCTGTCTTAATTTAGCAGTTTCGGGAGCTTCTAAGCGGATAGCAAAGGTCATCGACCTCATCTGATCTCATTTGACCGACACGGCGCTTCTGAGTCTATCTTGAAGGTCATTGACCTCTGCTGACCTCATTTTGCAGGTCTGGGAGCTTCTAAGAGGATCGGAATGGTCATTGACCTCATCTGACCTCATTTGACAGACGCGGCGCTTCTGAGTCTATCTTGAAGGTCACTGACCTCTGCTGACCTCATTTTGCAGGTCCGGTAGCTTATAAGAGGATCGGAATGGTCATTGACCTCATTTGACCTCATTTGAACGACGCGGCGCTTCTGAGTCTATCTAGAAGGTAATTGACCACTGCTGGCCACTTTGTGCCTATCTGGATGCTTCTAAGAGGATAGCAAAGGTCATTGACCTCATCTGACCTCATTTGACCGACGCGGCGCTTCTGAGTCTATCTTGAAGGTCATTGACCTCTGCTGACCACTTTTTGCCGGTCCGGTAGCTTATAAGAGGATCGGAATGGTCATTGACCTCATTTGACCTCATTTGAACGACGCGGCGCTTCTGAGTCTATCTAGAAGGTAATTGACCACTGCTGACCTCATTTTGCAGGTCTGGGAGCTTCTAAGAGGATAGCAAAGGTCATAGACCTCAACTGACCTCATTTGACCGACGCGGCGCTTCTGAGTCTATCTTGAAGGTCATTGACCTCTGCTGACCACTTTTTGCCGGTCCGGTAGCTTATAAGAGGATCGGAATGGTCATTGACCTCATTTGACCTCATTTGAACGACGCGGCGCTTCTGAGTCTATCTAGAAGGTAATTGACCACTGCTGGCCACTTTGTGCCTATCTGGATGCTTCTAAGAGGATAGCAAAGGTCATTGACCTCATCTGACCTCATTTGACCGACGCGGCGCTTCTGAATCTATCTTGAAGGTCATTGACCTCTGCTGACCTCATTTTGCAGGTCTGGGAGCTTCTAAGAGGATAGCAAAGGTCATTGACCTCATCTGACCTCATTTGACCGACGCGGCGCTTCTGAGTCTATCTTGAAGGTCATTGACCTCTGCTGACCTCATTTTGCAGGTCTGGGAGCTTCTAAGAGGATAGCAAAGGTCATTGACCTCATCTGATCTCATTTGACCGACGCGGCGCTTCTGAGTCTATCTTGAAGGTCATTGACCTCTGCTGACTTAATTTAGCAGGTCCGGGAGCTTCTAAGCGGATAGCAAAGGTCATCGACCTCATCTGACCTCATTTGACCGACGCGGCGCTTCTGAGTCTATCTTGAAGGTCATTGACCTCTGCTGACTTAATTTAGCAGTTTCGGGAGCTTCTAAGCGGATAGCAAAGGTCATTGACCTCATCTGATCTCATTTGACCGACACGGCGCTTCTGAGTCTATCTTGAAGGTCATTGACCTCTGCTGACCTCATTTTGCAGGTCTGGGAGCTTCTAAGAGGATAGCAAAGGTCATTGACCTCATCTGATCTCATTTGACCGACGCGGCGCTTCTGAGTCTATCTTGAAGGTCATTGACTCTGCTGACCACTTTTTGCCTGTCCGGTAGCTTATAAGAGGATCGGAATGGTCATTGACCTCATCTGACCTCATTTGACCGACGCGGCGCTTCTGAGTCTTTTCTGAAGGTCATTGACCTCTGCTGACCACTTTTTGCCGGTCCGGTAGCTTATAAGAGGATCGGAATGGTCATTGACCTCATCTGACCTCATTTGATCGACGCGGCGCTTCTGAGTCTATCTTGAAGGTCATTGACCTCTGCTGACTTAATTTAGCCGGTCCGGGAGCTTCTAAGCGAATAGCAAAGGTCATAGACCTCAACTGACCTCAGTTGACCGACGCGGCGCTTCTGAGTCTATCTTCAAGGTCATTGACCTCTGCTGACCTCATTTTGCAGGTCTGGGAGCTTCTAAGAGGATAGCAAAGGCCATTGACCTCAACTGAACTCATTTGACCGACGCGGCGCTTCTGAGTCTATCTTGAAGGTCATTGACCTCTGCTGACCACTTTTTGCCGGTCCGGTAGCTGATAAGAGGATCGGAATGGTCATTGACCTCATCTGACCTCATTTGACAGACGCGGCGCTTCTGAGTCTATCTTGAAGGTCATTGACCTCTGCTGACCACTTTCTGCCGGTCCGGTAGCCTATAAGAGGATCGGAATTGTCATTGACCTCATCTGACCTCATTTGACAGACGCGGCGCTTCTGAGTCTATCTTGAAGGTCGCTGACCTCTGCTGACTTCATTTTGATGGTGCGGGATCTACTAATAAGATAGGAAAGGTCATTGACCTCATCTGACCTCATTTGACCGACGCGGCGCTTCTGAATCTATCTTGAAGGTCATTGACCTCTGCTGACCACTTTTTGCCGGTCCGGTAGCTTATAAGAGGATCGGAATGGTCATTGACCTCATCTGATCTCAATTGCCCGACGCGGCGCTTCTGAGTCTATCTTGAAGGTCATTGACCTCTGCTGACCTCATTTTGCAGGTCTGGGAGCTTCTAAGAGGATCAGAATGGTCATTGACCTCATCTGACCTCATTTGACAGACGCGGCGCTTCTGAGTCTGTCTTGAAGGTCACTGACCTCTGCTGACCTCATTTTGCAGGTCTGGGAGCTTCTAAGAGGATAGCAAAGGTCATAGACCTCATCTGACCTCATTTGACCGACGCGGCGCTTCTGAGTCTTTCTTGAAGGTCATTGAGCACTGCTGACCATTTTGTAGCGGTCCGGAAGCTTATAAGAGGATCGGAAATGTCATTGACCTCATCTGACCTCATTTGACCGACGCGGCGCTTCTGAGTCTATCTTGAAGGTCATTGACCTCTGCTGACCTCATTTTGCAGGTCTGGGAGCTTCTAAGAGGATCGGAAATGTCATTGACCTCATCTGACCTCATTTGACCGACGCGGCGCTTCTGAGTCTATCTTGAAGGTCATTGACCTCTGCTGACCTCATTTTGCAGGTCTGGGAGCTTCTAGGAGGATCGGAATGGTCATTGACCTCATCTGACCTCATTTGACAGACGCGGCGCTTCTGAGTCTGTCTTGAAGGTCATTGAGCACTGCTGACCATTTTGTAGCGGTCCGGAAGCTTATAAGAGGATCGGAAAGGTCATTGACCTCATCTGACCTCATTTGACCGACGCGGCGCTTCTGAGTCTATCTTGAAGGTCATTGTCCTCTGCTGACCACTATGTGCCTATCTCGATGCTTCTAAGTGGATAGCAAAGGTCATTGACCTCAACTGACCTCATTTGACCGACGCGGCGCTTCTGAGTCTATCTTGAAGGTAATTGACCTCTGCTGACCACTATGTGCCTATCTGGATGCTTCTAAGAGGATAGCAAAGGTCATTGACCTCATCTGACCTCATTTGACCGACGCGGCGCTTCTGAGTCTATCTAGAAGGTAATTGACCACTGCTGGCCACTTTGTGCCTACCTGGATGCTTCTAAGAGGATAGCAAAGGTCATTGACCTCATCTGATCTCATTTGACCGACGCGGCTCATCTGAGTCTATCTTGAAGGTCACTGACCTCTGCTGACTTCATTTTGACGGTGCGGGATCTACTAATAAGATAGGAAATGTCATTGACCTCATCTGACCTCATTTGACCGACGCGGCGATTCTGAGTCTTTCTTGAAGGTCATTGAGCACTGCTGACCATTTTGTAGCGGTCCGGAAGCTTATAAGAGGATTGGAAAGGTCATTGACCTCAACTGACCTCATTTGACCGACGCGGCGCTTCTGAGTCTTTCTTGAAGGTCATTGAGCACTGCTGACCATTTTGTAGCGGTCCGGAAGCTTATAAGAGGATCGGAAATGTCATTGACCTCATCTGACCTCATTTGACCGACGCGGCGCTTCTGAGTCTATCTTGAAGGTCATTGACCTCTGCTGACCTCATTTTGCAGGTCTGGGAGCTTCTAGGAGGATCGGAATGGTCATTGACCTCATCTGACCTCATTTGACAGACGCGGCGCTTCTGAGTCTGTCTTGAAGGTCATTGAGCACTGCTGACCATTTTGTAGCGGTCCGGAAGCTTATAAGAGGATCGGAAAGGTCATTGACCTCATCTGACCTCATTTGACCGACGCGGCGCTTCTGAGTCTATCTTGAAGGTCATTGTCCTCTGCTGACCACTATGTGCCTATCTCGATGCTTCTATGTGGATAGCAAAGGTCATTGACCTCAACTGACCTCATTTGACCGACGCGGCGCTTCTGAGTCTATCTTGAAGGTAATTGACCTCTGCTGACCACTATGTGCCTATCTGGATGCTTCTAAGAGGATAGCAAAGGTCATTGACCTCATCTGACCTCATTTGACCGACGCGGCGCTTCTGAGTCTATCTAGAAGGTAATTGACCACTGCTGGCCACTTTGTGCCTACCTGGATGCTTCTAAGAGGATAGCAAAGGTCATTGACCTCATCTGATCTCATTTGACCGACGCGGCTCATCTGAGTCTATCTTGAAGGTCATTGACCTCTGCTGACCTCATTTTGCAGGTCTGGGAGCTTCTAAGAGGATCGGAAATGTCATTGACCTCATCTGACCTTATTTGACCGACGCGGCGCTTCTGAGTCTATCTTGAAGGTCATTGACCTCTGCTGACCTCATTTTGCAGGTCTGGGAGCTTCTAGGAGGATCGGAATGGTCATTGACCTCATCTGACCTCATTTGACAGACGCGGCGCTTCTGAGTCTGTCTTGAAGGTCATTGAGCACTGCTGACCATTTTGTAGCGGTCCGGAAGCTTATAAGAGGATCGGAAAGGTCATTGACCTCATCTGACCTCATTTGACCGACGCGGCGCTTCTGAGTCTATCTTGAAGGTCATTGTCCTCTGCTGACCACTATGTGCCTATCTCGATGTTTCTAAGTGGATAGCAAAGGTCATTGACCTCAACTGACCTCATTTGACCGACGCGGCGCTTCTGAGTCTATCTTGAAGGTAATTGACCTCTGCTGACCACTATGTGCCTATCTGGATGCTTCTAAGAGGATAGCAAAGGTCATTGACCTCATCTGACCTCATTTGACCGACGCGGCGCTTCTGAGTCTATCTAGAAGGTAATTGACCACTGCTGGCCACTTTGTGCCTACCTGGATGCTTCTAAGAGGATAGCAAAGGTCATTGACCTCATCTGATCTCATTTGACCGACGCGGCTCATCTGAGTCTATCTTGAAGGTCACTGACCTCTGCTGACTTCATTTTGACGGTGCGGGATCTACTAATAAGATAGGAAATGTCATTGACCTCATCTGACCTCATTTGACCGACGCGGCGATTCTGAGTCTTTCTTGAAGGTCATTGAGCACTGCTGACCATTTTGTAGCGGTCCGGAAGCTTATAAGAGGATCGGAAAGGTCATTGACCTCATCTGACCTCATTTGACCGACGCGGCGCTTCTGAGTCTATCTTGAAGGTCATTGTCCTCTGCTGACCACTATGTGCCTATCTCGATGCTTCTAAGTGGATAGCAAAGGTCATTGACCTCAACTGACCTCATTTGACCGACGCGGCGCTTCTGAGTCTATCTTGAAGGTAATTGACCTCTGCTGACCACTATGTGCCTATCTGGATGCTTCTAAGAGGATAGCAAAGGTCATTGACCTCATCTGACCTCATTTGACCGACGCGGCGCTTCTGAGTCTATCTAGAAGGTAATTGACCACTGCTGGCCACTTTGTGCCTACCTGGATGCTTCTAAGAGGATAGCAAAGGTCATTGACCTCATCTGATCTCATTTGACCGACGCGGCTCATCTGAGTCTATCTTGAAGGTCACTGACCTCTGCTGACTTCATTTTGACGGTGCGGGATCTACTAATAAGATAGGAAATGTCATTGACCTCATCTGACCTCATTTGACCGACGCGGCGATTCTGAGTCTTTCTTGAAGGTCATTGAGCACTGCTGACCATTTTGTAGCGGTCCGGAAGCTTATAAGAGGATTGGAAAGGTCATTGACCTCAACTGACCTCATTTGACCGACGCGGCGCTTCTGAGTCTTTCTTGAAGGTCATTGAGCACTGCGGACCATTTTGTAGCGGTCCGGAAGCTTATAAGAGGATCGGAAATGTCATTGACCTCATCTGACCTCATTTGACCGACGCGGCGCTTCTGAGTCTATCTTGAAGGTCATTGACCTCTGCTGACCTCATTTTGCAGGTCTGGGAGCTTCTAAGAGGATCGGAAATGTCATTGACCTCATCTGACCTTATTTGACCGACGCGGCGCTTCTGAGTCTATCTTGAAGGTCATTGACCTCTGCTGACCTCATTTTGCAGGTCTGGGAGCTTCTAGGAGGATCGGAATGGTCATTGACCTCATCTGACCTCATTTGACAGACGCGGCGCTTCTGAGTCTGTCTTGAAGGTCATTGAGCACTGCTGACCATTTTGTAGCGGTCCGGAAGCTTATAAGAGGATCGGAAAGGTCATTGACCTCATCTGACCTCATTTGACCGACGCGGCGCTTCTGAGTCTATCTTGAAGGTCATTGTCCTCTGCTGACCACTATGTGCCTATCTCGATGCTTCTAAGTGGATAGCAAAGGTCATTGACCTCAACTGACCTCATTTGACCGACGCGGCGCTTCTGAGTCTATCTTGAAGGTAATTGACCTCTGCTGACCACTATGTGCCTATCTGGATGCTTCTAAGAGGATAGCAAAGGTCATTGACCTCATCTGACCTCATTTGACCGACGCGGCGCTTCTGAGTCTATCTAGAAGGTAATTGACCACTGCTGGCCACTTTGTGCCTACCTGGATGCTTCTAAGAGGATAGCAAAGGTCATTGACCTCATCTGATCTCATTTGACCGACGCGGCTCATCTGAGTCTATCTTGAAGGTCACTGACCTCTGCTGACTTCATTTTGACGGTGCGGGATCTACTAATAAGATAGGAAATGTCATTGATCTCATCTGACCTCATTTGACCGACGCGGCGATTCTGAGTCTTTCTTGAAGGTCATTGAGCACTGCTGACCATTTTGTAGCGGTCCGGAAGCTTATAAGAGGATTGGAAAGGTCATTGACCTCAACTGACCTCATTTGACCGACGCGGCGCTTCTGAGTCTATCTTGAAGGTCATTGACCTCTGCTGACCACTTTTTGCCGGTCCGGGAGCTTCTAAGCGGATAGCAAATGTCATCGACCTTATCTGACCTCATTTGACCGACGCGGCGCTTCTGAGTCTATCTTTAAGGTCATTGACCTCTGCTGACTTAATTTAGCAGGTGCGGGAGCTTCTAAGCGGATAGCAAAGTTCATTGACCTCATCTGACCTCATTTGACCGACGCTTCGCTTCTGAGTCTATCTTGAAGGTCGTTGACCTCTGCTGACCACATTTTGCCGGTCTGGATGCATCTAAGAGGATAGCAAAGGTCATTGACCACATCTGATCTCATTTGACCGACGCGGCGCTTCTGAGTATATCTTGAAGGTCATTGACCTCTGCTGACCACTTTTTGCCGGTCCGGTAGCTTATAAGAGGATCGGAATGGTCATTGACCTCATCTGACCTCATTTGAACGACGCGGCGCTTCTGAGTCTATCTAGAAGTTAATTGACCACTGCTGGCCACTTTGTGCCTATCTGGATGCTTCTAAGAGGATAGCAAAGGTCATTGACCTCATCTGACCTCATTTGACCGACGCGGCGCTTCTGAGTCTATCTTGAAGGTCATTGACCTCTGCTGACCACTTTTTGCCGGTCCGGTAGCTTATAAGAGGATCGGAATGGTCATTGACCTCATCTGACCTCATTTGACCGACGCGGCGCTTCTGAGTCTATCTTGGAGGTTATTGACCTCTGCTGACCTCATTTTGCAGGTCTGAGAGCTTCTAAGAGGATAGCAAAGGTCATTGACCTCATCTGACCTCATTTGACCGACGCGGCGCTTCTGAGTCTATCTTGAAGGTCATTGACTCTGCTGACCACTTTTTGCCGGTCCGGTAGCTTATAAGAGGATCGGAATGGTCATTGACCTCATCTGACCTCATTTGACCGACGCGGCGCTTCTGAGTCTATCTAGAAGGTAATTGACCACTGCTGGCCACTTTGTGCCTATCTGGATGCTTCTAAGAGGATAGCAAAGGTCATTGACCTCATCTGATCTCATTTGACCGACGCGGCGCTTCTGAGTCTATCTTGAAGGTCATTGACCTCTGCTGACTTAATTTAGCAGGTCCGGGAGCTTCTAAGCGGATAGCAAAGTTCATCGACCTCATCTGACCTCATTTGACCGACGCGGCGCTTCTGAGTCTATCTTGAAGGTCGTTGACCTCTACTGTCCACATTTTGCCGGTCTGGATGCATCTAAGATGATAGCAAAGGTCATTGACCTCATCTGACCTCATATGACCGACGCGGCGCTTCTGAGTCTATCTTGAAGGTCATTGACCTCTGCTGACCACTTTTTGCCGGTCCGGGAGCTTCTAAGAGGATAGCAAAGGTCATTGACCTCATCAGATCTCATTTGACCGACGCGGCTCATCTGAGTCTATCTTGAAGGTCATTGACCTCTGCTGACATCGTTTTGCCGGTCCTGGAGCTTCTAAGAGGATAGCAAAGGTCATTGACCTCAACTGACCTCATTTGACCGACGCGGCGCTTCTGAGTCTATCTTGAAGGTCATTGACTCTGCTGACCACTTTTTGCCGGTCCGGTAGCTTATAAGAGGATCGGAATGGTCATTGACCTCATCTGACCTCATATGACCGACGCGGCGCTTCTGAGTCTATCTTGAAGGTCGTTGACCTCTGCTGACCACATTTTGCCGGTCTGGATGCATCTAAGAGGATAGCAAAGGTCATTGACCTCATCTGATCTCATTTGACCGACGCGGCGCTTCTGAGTATATCTTGAAGGTCAATGACCTCTGCTGACCTCATTTTGCAGGTCTGGGAGCTTCTAAGAGGATAGCAAAGGTCATAGACCTCAACTGACCTCATTTAACCGACGCGGCGCTTCTGAGTCTATCTAGAAGGTAATTGACCACTGCTGGCCACTTTGTGCCTATCTGGATGCTTCTAAGAGGATAGCAAAGGTCATTGACCTCATCTGACCTCATTTGACCGACGCGGCGCTTCTGAGTCTATCTTGAAGGTCATTGACCTATGCTGACCACTTTTTGCCGGTCCGGTAGCTTATAAGAGGATCGGAATGGTCATTGACCTCATTTGACCTCATTTGAACGACGCGGCGCTTCTGAGTCTATCTAGAAGGTAATTGACCACTGCTGACCTCATTTTGCAGGTCTGGGAGCTTCTAAGAGGATAGCAAAGGTCATAGACCTCAACTGACCTCATTTGACCGACGCGGCGCTTCTGAGTCTATCTTGAAGGTCATTGACCTCTGCTGACCACTTTTTGCCGGTCCGGTAGCTTATAAGAGGATCGGAATGGTCATTGACCTCATTTGACCTCATTTGAACGACGCGGCGCTTCTGAGTCTATCTAGAAGGTAATTGACCACTGCTGGCCACTTTGTGCCTATCTGGATGCTTCTAAGAGGATAGCAAAGGTCATTGACCTCATCTGACCTCATTTGACCGACGCGGCGCTTCTGAGTCTATCTTGAAGGTCATTGACATCTGCTGACCTCATTTTGCAGGTCTGGGAGCTTCTAAGAGGATAGCAAAGGTCATTGACCTCATCTGATCTCATTTGACCGACGCGGCGCTTGTGAGTCTATCTTGAAGGTCATTGACCTCTGCTGACTTAATTTAGCAGGTCCGGGAGCTTCTAAGCGGATAGCAAAGGTCATCGACCTCATCTGACCTCATTTGACCGACGCGGCGCTTCTGCGTCTATCTTGATGGTCATTGACCTCTGCTGACCACTTTTTGCCGGTCCGGGAGCTTCTAAGAGGATCGGAATGGTCATTGACCTCATCTGACCTCATTTGACCGACGCGGCGCTTCTGAGTCTTTTCTGAAGGTCATTGACCTCTGCTGACCACTTTTTGCCGGTCCGGTAGCTTATAAGAGGATCGGAATGGTCATTGACCTCATCTGACCTCATTTGCCCGACGCGGCGCTTCTGAGTCTATCTTGAAGGTCATTGAACTCTGCTGACTTAATTTAGCCGGTCCGGGAGCATCTAAGCGAATAGCAAAGGTCATAGACCTCAACTGACCTCATTTGACCGACGCGGCGCTTCTGAGTATATCTTGAAGGTCATTGACCGCTGCTGACTTAATTTAGCCGGTCCGGGAGCTTCTAAGCGAATAGCAAAGGTCATAGACCTCAACTGACCTCATTTGATCGACGCGGCGCTTCTGAGTCTATCTTCAAGGTCATTGACCTCTGCTGACCTCATTTTGCAGGTCTGGGAGCTTCTAAGAGGATAGCAAAGGCCATTGACCTCAACTGACCTCATTTGACCGACGCGGCGCTTCTGAGTCTATCTTGAAGGTCATTGACCTCTGCTGACCACTTTTTGCCGGTCCGGTAGCTTATAAGAGGATCGGAATGGTCATTGACCTCATCTGACCTCATTTGACAGACGCGGCGCTTCTGAGTCTATCTTGAAGGTCATTGACCTCTGCTGACCACTTTTTGCCGGTCCGGTAGGGTATAAGAGGATCGGAATTGTCATTGACCTCATCTGACCTCATTTGACAGACGCGGCTCTTCTGAGTCTATCTTGAAGGTCACTGACCTCTGCTGACTTCATTTTGATGGTGCGGGATCTACTAATAAGATAGGAAAGGTCATTGACCTCATCTGACCTCATTTGACCGACGCGGCGCTTCTGAATCTATCTTGAAGGTCATTGACCTCTGCTGACCACTTTTTGCCGGTCCGGTAGGGTATAAGAGGATCGGAATGGTCATTGACCTCATCTGATCTCATTTGACCGACGCGGCGCTTCTGAGTCTGTCTTGAAGGTCATTGAGCACTGCTGACCATTTTGTAGCGGTCCGGAAGCTTATAAGAGGATCGGAAAGGTCATTGACCTCATCTGACCTCATTTGACCGACGCGGCGCTTCTGAGTCTATCTTGAAGGTCATTGTCCTCTGCTGACCACTATGTGCCTATCTCGATGCTTCTAAGTGGATAGCAAAGGTCATTGACCTCATCTGATCTCATTTGACCGACGCGGCGCTTCTGAGTCTATCTTGAAGGTCATTGACCTCTGCTGACTTAATTTAGCAGTTTCGGGAGCTTCTAAGCGGATAGCAAAGGTCATCGACCTCATCTGACCTCATTTGACCGACGCGGCGCTTCTGAGTCTTTCTTGAAGGTCATTGAGCACTGCTGACCATTTTGTAGCGGTCCGGAAGCTTATAAGAGGATCGGAAATGTCATTGACCTCATCTGACCTCATTTGACCGACGCGGCGCTTCTGAGTCTATCTTGAAGGTCATTGACCTCTGCTGACCACTTTTTGCCTGTCCGGGAGCTTCTAAGAGGATAGCAAAGGTCATTGACCTCATCTGATCTCATTTGACCGACACGGCGCTTCTGAGTCTATCTTGAAGGTCATTGACCTCTGCTGACCTCATTTTGCAGGTCTGGGAGCTTCTAAGAGGATAGCAAAGGTCATAGACCTCATCTGACCTCATTTGACCGACGCGGCGCTTCTGAGTCTTTCTTGAAGGTCATTGAGCACTGCTGACCATTTTGTAGCGGTCCGGAAGCTTATAAGAGGATCGGAAATGTCATTGACCTCATCTGACCTCATTTGACCGACGCGGCGCTTCTGAGTCTATCTTGAAGGTCATTGACCTCTGCTGACCTCATTTTGCAGGTCTGGGAGCTTCTAAGAGGATCGGAAATGTCATTGACCTCATCTGACCTCATTTGACCGACGCGGCGCTTCTGAGTCTATCTTGAAGGTCATTGACCTCTGCTGACCTCATTTTGCAGGTCTGGGAGCTTCTAAGAGGATCGGAATGGTCATTGACCTCATCTGACCTCATTTGACATACGCGGCGCTTCTGAGTCTGTCTTGAAGGTCATTGAGCACTGCTGACCATTTTGTAGCGGTCCGGAAGCTTATAAGAGGATCGGAAAGGTCATTGACCTCATCTGACCTCATTTGACCGACGCGGCGCTTCTGAGTCTATCTTGAAGGTCATTGTCCTCTGCTGACCACTATGTGCCTATCTCGATGCTTCTAAGTGGATAGCAAAGGTCATTGACCTCAACTGACCTCATTTGACCGACGCGGCGCTTCTGAGTCTATCTTGAAGGTAATTGACCTCTGCTGACCACTATGTGCATATCTGGATGCTTCTAAGAGGATAGCAAAGGTCATTGACCTCATCTGACCTCATTTGACCGACGCGGCGCTTCTGAGTCTATCTAGAAGGTAATTGACCACTGCTGGCCACTTTGTGCCTATCTGGATGCTTCTAAGAGGATAGCAAAGGTCATTGACCTCATCTGATCTCATTTGACCGACGCGGCTCATCTGAGTCTATCTTGAAGGTCACTGACCTCTGCTGACTTCATTTTGACGGTGCGGGATCTACTAATAAGATAGGAAATGTCATTGACCTCATCTGACCTCATTTGACCGACGCGGCGATTCTGAGTCTTTCTTGAAGGTCATTGAGCACTGCTGACCATTTTGTAGCGGTCCGGAAGCTTATAAGAGGATTGGAAAGGTCATTGACCTCAACTGACCTCATTTGACCGACGCGGCGCTTCTGAGTCTATCTTTAAGGTCATTGACCTCTGCTGACTTAATTTAGCAGGTGCGGGAGCTTCTAAGCGGATAGTAAAGTTCATTGACCTCATCTGACCTCATTTGACCGACGCTTCGCTTCTGAGTCTATCTTGAAGGTCGTTGACCTCTGCTGACCACATTTTGCCGGTCTGGATGCATCTAAGAGGATAGCAAAGGTCATTGACCACATCTGATCTCATTTGACCGACGCGGCGCTTCTGAGTATATCTTGAAGGTCATTGACCTCTGCTGACCACTTTTTGCCGGTCCGGTAGCTTATAAGAGGATCGGAATGGTCATTGACCTCATCTGACCTCATTTGACCGACGCGGCGCTTCTGAATCTATCTTGAAGGTCATTGACCTCTGCTGACCACTTTTTGCCGGTCCGGTAGGGTATAAGAGGATCGGAATGGTCATTGACCTCATCTGATCTCATTTGACCGACGCGGCGCTTCTGAGTCTGTCTTGAAGGTCATTGAGCACTGCTGACCATTTTGTAGCGGTCCGGAAGCTTATAAGAGGATCGGAAAGGTCATTGACCTCACCTGACCTCATTTGACCGACGCGGCGCTTCTGAGTCTATCTTGAAGGTCATTGTCCTCTGCTGACCACTATGTGCCTATCTCGATGCTTCTAAGTGGATAGCAAAGGTCATTGACCTCATCTGATCTCATTTGACCGACGCGGCGCTTCTGAGTCTATCTTGAAGGTCATTGACCTCTGCTGACTTAATTTAGCAGTTTCGGGAGCTTCTAAGCGGATAGCAAAGGTCATCGACCTCATCTGACCTCATTTGACCGACGCGGCGCTTCTGAGTCTTTCTTGAAGGTCATTGAGCACTGCTGACCATTTTGTAGCGGTCCGGAAGCTTATAAGAGGATCGGAAATGTCATTGACCTCATCTGACCTCATTTGACCGACGCGGCGCTTCTGAGTCTATCTTGAAGGTCATTGACCTCTGCTGACCACTTTTTGCCTGTCCGGGAGCTTCTAAGAGGATAGCAAAGGTCATTGACCTCATCTGATCTCATTTGACCGACACGGCGCTTCTGAGTCTATCTTGAAGGTCATTGACCTCTGCTGACCTCATTTTGCAGGTCTGGGAGCTTCTAAGAGGATAGCAAAGGTCATAGACCTCATCTGACCTCATTTGACCGACGCGGCGCTTCTGAGTCTTTCTTGAAGGTCATTGAGCACTGCTGACCATTTTGTAGCGGTCCGGAAGCTTATAAGAGGATCGGAAATGTCATTGACCTCATCTGACCTCATTTGACCGACGCGGCGCTTCTGAGTCTATCTTGAAGGTCATTGACCTCTGCTGACCTCATTTTGCAGGTCTGGGAGCTTCTAAGAGGATCGGAAATGTCATTGACCTCATCTGACCTCATTTGACCGACGCGGCGCTTCTGAGTCTATCTTGAAGGTCATTGACCTCTGCTGACCTCATTTTGCAGGTCTGGGAGCTTCTAAGAGGATCGGAATGGTCATTGACCTCATCTGACCTCATTTGACATACGCGGCGCTTCTGAGTCTGTCTTGAAGGTCATTGAGCACTGCTGACCATTTTGTAGCGGTCCGGAAGCTTATAAGAGGATCGGAAAGGTCATTGACCTCATCTGACCTCATTTGACCGACGCGGCGCTTCTGAGTCTATCTTGAAGGTCATTGTCCTCTGCTGACCACTATGTGCCTATCTCGATGCTTCTAAGTGGATAGCAAAGGTCATTGACCTCAACTGACCTCATTTGACCGACGCGGCGCTTCTGAGTCTATCTTGAAGGTAATTGACCTCTGCTGACCACTATGTGCCTATCTGGATGCTTCTAAGAGGATAGCAAAGGTCATTGACCTCATCTGACCTCATTTGACCGACGCGGCGCTTCTGAGTCTATCTAGAAGGTAATTGACCACTGCTGGCCACTTTGTGCCTATCTGGATGCTTCTAAGAGGATAGCAAAGGTCATTGACCTCATCTGATCTCATTTGACCGACGCGGCTCATCTGAGTCTATCTTGAAGGTCACTGACCTCTGCTGACTTCATTTTGACGGTGCGGGATCTACTAATAAGATAGGAAATGTCATTGACCTCATCTGACCTCATTTGACCGACGCGGCGATTCTGAGTCTTTCTTGAAGGTCATTGAGCACTGCTGACCATTTTGTAGCGGTCCGGAAGCTTATAAGAGGATTGGAAAGGTCATTGACCTCAACTGACCTCATTTGACCGACGCGGCGCTTCTGAGTCTATCTTTAAGGTCATTGACCTCTGCTGACTTAATTTAGCAGGTGCGGGAGCTTCTAAGCGGATAGTAAAGTTCATTGACCTCATCTGACCTCATTTGACCGACGCTTCGCTTCTGAGTCTATCTTGAAGGTCGTTGACCTCTGCTGACCACATTTTGCCGGTCTGGATGCATCTAAGAGGATAGCAAAGGTCATTGACCACATCTGATCTCATTTGACCGACGCGGCGCTTCTGAGTATATCTTGAAGGTCATTGACCTCTGCTGACCACTTTTTGCCGGTCCGGTAGCTTATAAGAGGATCGGAATGGTCATTGACCTCATCTGACCTCATTTGACCGACGCGGCGCTTCTGAGTCTATCTTGGAGGTTATTGACCTCTGCTGACCTCATTTTGCAGGTCTGAGAGCTTCTAAGAGGATAGCAAAGGTCATTGACCTCATCTGACCTCATTTGACCGACGCGGCGCTTCTGATTCTATCTTGAAGGTCATTGACTCTGCTGACCACTTTTTGCCGGTCCGGTAGCTTATAAGAGGATCGGAATGGTCATTGACCTCATCTGACCTCATTTGACCGACGCGGCGCTTCTGAGTCTATCTAGAAGGTAATTGACCACTGCTGGCCACTTTGTGCCTATCTGGATGCTTCTAAGAGGATAGCAAAGGTCATTGACCTCATCTGATCTCATTTGACCGACGCGGCGCTTCTGAGTCTATCTTGAAGGTCATTGACCTCTGCTGACTTAATTTAGCAGGTCCGGGAGCTTCTAAGCGGATAGCAAAGTTCATCGACCTCATCTGACCTCATTTGACCGACGCGGCGCTTCTGAGTCTATCTTGAAGGTCGTTGACCTCTACTGTCCACATTTTGCCGGTCTTGATGCATCTAAGATGATAGCAAAGTTCATTGACCTCATCTGACCTCATATGACCGACGCGGCGCTTCTGAGTCTATCTTGAAGGTCATTGACCTCTGCTGACCACTTTTTGCCGGTCCGGGAGCTTCTAAGAGGATAGCAAAGGTCATTGACCTCATCAGATCTCATTTGACCGACGCGGCTCATCTGAGTCTATCTTGAAGGTCATTGACCTCTGCTGACATCGTTTTGCCGGTCCTGGAGCTTCTAAGAGGATAGCAAAGGTCATTGACCTCAACTGACCTCATTTGACCGACGCGGCGCTTCTGAGTCTATCTTGAAGGTCATTGACTCTGCTGACCACTTTTTGCCGGTCCGGTAGCTTATAAGAGGATCGGAATGGTCATTGACCTCATCTGACCTCATATGACCGACGCGGCGCTTCTGAGTCTATCTTGAAGGTCGTTGACCTCTGCTGACCACATTTTGCCGGTCTGGATGCATCTAAGAGGATAGCAAAGGTCTTTGACCTCATCTGATCTCATTTGACCGACGCGGCGCTTCTGAGTATATCTTGAAGGTCAATGACCTCTGCTGACCTCATTTTGCAGGTCTGGGAGCTTCTAAGAGGATAGCAAAGGTCATAGACCTCAACTGACCTCATTTAACCGACGCGGCGCTTCTGAGTCTATCTAGAAGGTAATTGACCACTGCTGACTTAATTTAGCAGGTCCGGGAGCTTCTAAGCGGATAGCAAAGGTCATCGACCTCATCTGACCTCATTTGACCGACGCGGCGCTTCTGAGTCTATCTTGAAGGTCATTGACCTCTGCTGACCACTTTTTGCCGGTCCGGGAGCTTCTAAGAGGATCGGAATGGTCATTGACCTCATCTGACCTCATTTGACCGACGCGGCGCTTCTGAGTCTTTTCTGAAGGTCATTGACCTCTGCTGACCACTTTTTGCCGGTCCGGTAGCTTATAAGAGGATCGGAATGGTCATTGACCTCATCTGACCTCATTTGCCCGACGCGGCGCTTCTGAGTCTATCTTGAAGGTCATTGACCTCTGCTGACTTAATTTAGCCGGTCCGGGAGCATCTAAGCGAATAGCAAAGGTCATAGACCTCAACTGACCTCATTTGACCGACGCGGCGCTTCTGAGTATATCTTGAAGGTCATTGACCTCTGCTGACTTAATTTAGCCGGTCCGGGAGCTTCTAAGCGAATAGCAAAGGTCATAGACCTCAACTGACCTCATTTGATCGACGCGGCGCTTCTGAGTCTATCTTCAAGGTCATTGACCTCTGCTGACCTCATTTTGCAGGTCTGGGAGCTTCTAAGAGGATAGCAAAGGCCATTGACCTCAACTGACCTCATTTGACCGACGCGGCGCTTCTGAGTCTATCTTGAAGGTCATTGACTCTGCTGACCACTTTTTGCCGGTCCGGTAGCTTATAAGAGGATCGGAATGGTCATTGACCTCATCTGACCTCATTTGACAGACGCGGCGCTTCTGAGTCTATCTTGAAGGTCATTGACCTCTGCTGACCACTTTTTGCCGGTCCGGTAGGGTATAAGAGGATCGGAATTGTCATTGACCTCATCTGACCTCATTTGACAGACGCGGCGCTTCTGAGTCTATCTTGAAGGTCACTGACCTCTGCTGACTTCATTTTGATGGTGCGGGATCTACTAATAAGATAGGAAAGGTCATTGACCTCATCTGACCTCATTTGACCGACGCGGCGCTTCTGAATCTATCTTGAAGGTCATTGACCTCTGCTGACCACTTTTTGCCGGTCCGGTAGCTTATAAGAGGATCGGAATGGTCATTGACCTCATCTGATCTCATTTGACCGACGCGGCGCTTCTGAGTCTGTCTTGAAGGTCATTGAGCACTGCTGACCATTTTGTAGCGGTCCGGAAGCTTATAAGAGGATCGGAAAGGTCATTGACCTCATCTGACCTCATTTGACCGACGCGGCGCTTCTGAGTCTATCTTGAAGGTCATTGTCCTCTGCTGACCACTATGTGCCTATCTCGATGCTTCTAAGTGGATCGCAAAGGTCATTGACCTCATCTGATCTCATTTGACCGACGCGGCGCTTCTGAGTCTATCTTGAAGGTCATTGACCTCTGCTGACTTAATTTAGCAGTTTCGGGAGCTTCTAAGCGGATAGCAAAGGTCATCGACCTCATCTGACCTCATTTGACCGACGCGGCGCTTCTGAGTCTTTCTTGAAGGTCATTGAGCACTGCTGACCATTTTGTAGCGGTCCGGAAGCTTATAAGAGGATCGGAAATGTCATTGACCTCATCTGACCTCATTTGACCGACGCGGCGCTTCTGAGTCTATCTTGAAGGTCATTGACCTCTGCTGACCACTTTTTGCCTGTCCGGGAGCTTCTAAGAGGATAGCAAAGGTCATTGACCTCATCTGATCTCATTTGACCGACACGGCGCTTCTGAGTCTATCTTGAAGGTCATTGACCTCTGCTGACCTCATTTTGCAGGTCTGGGAGATTCTAAGAGGATCGGAATGGTCATTGACCTCATCTGACCTCATTTGACAGACGCGGCGCTTCTGAGTCTATCTTGAAGGTCACTGACCTCTGCTGACCTCATTTTGCAGGTCTGGGAGCTTCTAAGATGATAGCAAAGGTCATAGACCTCATCTGACCTCATTTGACCGACGCGGCGCTTCTGAGTCTTTCTTGAAGGTCATTGAGCACTGCTGACCATTTTGTAGCGGTCCGGAAGCTTATAAGAGGATCGGAAATGTCATTGACCTCATCTGACCTCATTTGACCGACGCGGCGCTTCTGAGTCTATCTTGAAGGTCATTGACCTCTGCTGACCTCATTTTGCAGGTCTGGGAGCTTCTAAGAGGTTCGGAATGGTCATTGACCTCATCTGATCTCATTTGACAGACGCGGCGCTTCTGAGTCTATCTTGAAGGTCACTGACCTCTGCTGACCTCATTTTACAGGTCTGGGAGCTTCTAAGAGGATAGCAAAGGTCATAGACCTCAACTGACCTCATTTGACCGACGCGGCGCTTCTGAGTCTATCTTGAAGGTCATTGATTTCTGCTGACCACTTTTTGCCGGTCCGGGAGCTTCTAAGAGGATAGCAAAGGTCATTGACCTCATCTGATCTCATTTGACCGACGCGGCGCTTCTGAGTCTATCTTGAAGGTCATTGACCTCTGCTGACCACTTTTTGCCGGTCCGGTAGGGTATAAGAGGATCGGAATTGTCATTGACCTCATCTGACCTCATTTGACAGACGCGGCGCTTCTGAGTCTATCTTGAAGGTCACTGACCTCTGCTGACTTCATTTTGATGGTGCGGGATCTACTAATAAGATAGGAAAGGTCATTGACCTCATCTGACCTCATTTGACCGACGCGGCGCTTCTGAATCTATCTTGAAGGTCATTGACCTCTGCTGACCACTTTTTGCCGGTCCGGTAGCTTATAAGAGGATCGGAATGGTCATTGACCTCATCTGATCTCATTTGACCGACGCGGCGCTTCTGAGTCTGTCTTGAAGGTCATTGAGCACTGCTGACCATTTTGTAGCGGTCCGGAAGCTTATAAGAGGATCGGAAAGGTCATTGACCTCATCTGACCTCATTTGACCGACGCGGCGCTTCTGAGTCTATCTTGAAGGTCATTGTCCTCTGCTGACCACTATGTGCCTATCTCGATGCTTCTAAGTGGATCGCAAAGGTCATTGACCTCATCTGATCTCATTTGACCGACGCGGCGCTTCTGAGTCTATCTTGAAGGTCATTGACCTCTGCTGACTTAATTTAGCAGTTTCGGGAGCTTCTAAGCGGATAGCAAAGGTCATCGACCTCATCTGACCTCATTTGACCGACGCGGCGCTTCTGAGTCTTTCTTGAAGGTCATTGAGCACTGCTGACCATTTTGTAGCGGTCCGGAAGCTTATAAGAGGATCGGAAATGTCATTGACCTCATCTGACCTCATTTGACCGACGCGGCGCTTCTGAGTCTATCTTGAAGGTCATTGACCTCTGCTGACCACTTTTTGCCTGTCCGGGAGCTTCTAAGAGGATAGCAAAGGTCATTGACCTCATCTGATCTCATTTGACCGACACGGCGCTTCTGAGTCTATCTTGAAGGTCATTGACCTCTGCTGACCTCATTTTGCAGGTCTGGGAGATTCTAAGAGGATCGGAATGGTCATTGACCTCATCTGACCTCATTTGACAGACGCGGCGCTTCTGAGTCTATCTTGAAGGTCACTGACCTCTGCTGACCTCATTTTGCAGGTCTGGGAGCTTCTAAGATGATAGCAAAGGTCATAGACCTCATCTGACCTCATTTGACCGACGCGGCGCTTCTGAGTCTTTCTTGAAGGTCATTGAGCACTGCTGACCATTTTGTAGCGGTCCGGAAGCTTATAAGAGGATCGGAAATGTCATTGACCTCATCTGACCTCATTTGACCGACGCGGCGCTTCTGAGTCTATCTTGAAGGTCATTGACCTCTGCTGACCTCATTTTGCAGGTCTGGGAGCTTCTAAGAGGTTCGGAATGGTCATTGACCTCATCTGATCTCATTTGACAGACGCGGCGCTTCTGAGTCTATCTTGAAGGTCACTGACCTCTGCTGACCTCATTTTACAGGTCTGGGAGCTTCTAAGAGGATAGCAAAGGTCATAGACCTCAACTGACCTCATTTGACCGACGCGGCGCTTCTGAGTCTATCTTGAAGGTCATTGATTTCTGCTGACCACTTTTTGCCGGTCCGGGAGCTTCTAAGAGGATAGCAAAGGTCATTGACCTCATCTGATCTCATTTGACCGACGCGGCTCTTCTGAGTCTATCTTGAAGGTCATTGACCTCTGCTGACCTCATTTTGCAGGTCTGGGAGCTTCTAAGAGGATAGCAAAGGTCATAGACCTCAACTGACCTCATTTGACCGACGCGGCGCTTCTGACTCTATCTTGAAGGTCATTGACCTCTGCTGACCACTTTTTGCCGGTCCGGTAGCTTATAAGAGGATCGGAATGGTCATTGACCTCATTTGACCTCATTTGAACGACGCGGCGCTTCTGAGTCTATCTAGAAGGTAATTGACCACTGCTGGCCACTTTGTGCCTATCTGGATGCTTCTAAGAGGATAGCAAAGGTCATTGACCTCATCTGACCTCATTTGACCGACGCGGCGCTTCTGAGTCTATCTTGAAGGTCATTGACCTCTGCTGACCACTTTTTGCCGGTCCGGTAGCTTATAAGAGGATCGGAATGGTCATTGACCTCATTTGACCTCATTTGAACGACGCGGCGCTTCTGAGTCTATCTAGAAGGTAATTGACCACTGCTGACCTCATTTTGCAGGTCTGGGAGCTTCTAAGAGGATAGCAAAGGTCATAGACCTCAACTGACCTCATTTGACCGACGCGGCGCTTCTGAGTCTATCTTGAAGGTCATTGACCTCTGCTGACCACTTTTTGCCGGTCCGGTAGCTTATAAGATGATCGGAATGGTCATTGACCTCATCTGACCTCATTTGCCCGACGCGGCGCCTCTGAGTCTATCTTGAAGGTCATTGACCTCTGCTGACTTAATTTAGCCGGTCCGGGAGCTTCTAAGCGAATAGCAAAGGTCATAGACCTCAACTGACCTCATTTGACCGACGCGGCGCTTCTGAGTCTATCTTGAAGGTCATTGACCTCTGCTGACTTAATTTAGCCGGTCCGGGAGCTTCTAAGCGAATAGCAAAGGTCATAGACCTCAACTGACCTCATTTGACCGACGCGGCGCTTCTGAGTCTATCTTGAAGGTCATTGACGTCTGCTGACTTAATTTAGCCGGTCCGGGAGCTTCTAAGCGAATAGCAAAGGTCATTGACCTCATCTGACCTCATTTGACCGACGCGGCGCTTCTGAGTCTATCTTGAAGGTCATTGACCTCTGCTGACCACTTTTTGCCTGTCCGGGAGCTTCTAAGAGGATAGCAAAGGTCATTGACCTCATCTGATCTCATTTGACCGACACGGCGCTTCTGAGTCTATCTTGAAGGTCATTGACCTCTGCTGACCTCATTTTGCAGGTCTGGGAGCTTCTAAGAGGATCGGAATGGTCATTGACATCATCTGACCTCATTTGACAGACGCGGCGCTTCTGAGTCTATCTTGAAGGTCACTGACCTCTGCTGACCTCATTTTGCAGGTCTGGGAGCTTCTAAGAGGATAGCAAAGGTCATAGACCTCAACTGACCTCATTTGACCGACGCGGCGCTTCTGAGTCTATCTTGAAGGTCATTGACCTCTGCTGACCACTTTTTGCCGGTCCGGGAGCTTCTAAGAGGATAGCAAAGGTCATTGACCTCATTTGACCTCATTTGAACGACGCGGCGCTTCTGAATCTATCTAGAAGGTAATTGACCACTGCTGGCCACTTTGTGCCTATCTGGATGCTTCTAAGAGGATAGCAAAGGTCATTGACCTCATCTGACCTCATTTGACCGACGCGGCGCTTCTGAGTCTATCTTGAAGGTCATTGACCTCTGCTGACCACTTTTTGGCGGTCCGGTAGCTTATAAGAGGATCGGAATGGTCATTGACCTCATTTGACCTCATTTGAACGACGCGGCGCTTCTGAGTCTATCTAGAAGGTAATTGACCACTGCTGGCCACTTTGTGCCTATCTGGATGCTTCTAAGAGGATAGCAAAGGTCATTGACCTCATCTGACCTCATTTGACCGACGCGGCGCTTCTGAGTCTATCTTGAAGGTCATTGACCTCTGCTGACCACTTTTTGCCGGTCCGGTAGCTTATAAGAGGATCGGAATGGTCATTGACCTCATCTGACCTCATTTGCCCGACGCGGCGCTTCTGAGTCTATCTTGAAGGTCATTGACCTCTGCTGACTTAATTTAGCCGGTCCGGGAGCTTCTAAGCGAATAGCAAAGGTCATAGACCTCAACTGACCTCATTTGACCGACGCGGCGCTTCTGAGTCTATCTTGAAGGTCATTGACCTCTGCTGACTTAATTTAGCCGGTCCGGGAGCTTATAAGAGGATCGGAATGGTCATTGACCTCATCTGACCTCATTTGCCCGACGCGGCGCTTCTGAGTCTATCTTGAAGGTCATTGACCTCTGCTGACCTCATTTTGCAGGTCTGGGAGCTTCTAAGAGCATAGCAAAGGTCATAGACCTCAACTGACCTCATTTGACCGACGCGGCGCTTCTGAGTCTATCTTGAAGGTCATTGACCTCTGCTGACCACTTTTTGCCGGTCCGGTAGCTTATAAGAGGATCGGAATGGTCATTGACCTCATCTGACCTCATTTGCCCGACGCGGCGCTTCTGAGTCTATCTTGAAGGTCATTGACCTCTGCTGACTTAATTTAGCCGGTCCGGGAGCTTCTAAGCGAATAGCAAAGGTCATAGACCTCAACTGACCTCATTTGACCGACGCGGCGCTTCTGAGTCTATCTTGAAGGTCATTGACCTCTGCTGACTTAATTTAGCCGGTCCGGGAGCTTCTAAGCGAATAGCAAAGGTCATTGACCTCATCTGATCTCATTTGACCGACGCGGCGCTTCTGAGTCTATCTTGAAGGTCATTGACCTCTGCTGACCTCATTTTGCAGGTCTGGGAGCATCTAAGAGGATCAGAGTGGTCATTGACCTCATCTGACCTCATTTGACAGACGCGGCGCTTCTGAGTCTGTCTTGAAGGTCATTGAGCACTGCTGACCATTTTGTAGCGGTCCGGAAGCTTATAAGAGGATCGGAAAGGTCATTGACCTCATCTGACCTCATTTGACCGACGCGGCGCTTCTTAGTCTATCTTGAAGGTCATTGTCCTCTGCTGACCACTATGTGCCTATCTCGATGCTTCTAAGTGGATAGCAAAGGTCATTGACCTCATCTGATCTCATTTGACCGACGCGGCGCTTCTGAGTCTATCTTGAAGGTCATTGACCTCTGCTGACTTAATTTAACAGTTTCGGGAGCTTCTAAGCGGATAGCAAAGGTAATCGACCTCATCTGATCTCATTTGACTGACGCGGCGCTTCTGAGTCTATCTTCAAGGTCATTGACCTCTGCTGACCTCATTTTGCAGGTCTGGGAGCTTCTAAGAGGATAGCAAAGGCCATTGACCTCAACTGACCTCATTTGACCGACGCGGCGCTTCTGAGTCTATCTTGAAGGTCATTGACCTCTGCTGACCACTTTTTGCCGGTCCGGTAGCTTATAAGAGGATCGGAATGGTCATTGACCTCAACTGACCTCATTTGACCGACGCGGCGCTTCTGAGTCTATCTTGAAGGTCATTGACCTCTGCTGACCACTTTTTGCCGGTCCGGTAGCCTATAAGAGGATCGGAATTGTCATTGACCTCATCTGACCTCATTTGACAGACGCGGCGCTTCTGAGTCTATCTTGAAGGTCACTGACCTCTGCTGACTTCATTTTGATGGTGCGGGATCTACTAATAAGATAGGAAAGGTCATTGACCTCATCTGATCTCATTTGACCGACGCGGCGCTTCTGAATCTATCTTGAAGGTCATTGACCTCTGCTGACCACTTTTTGCCGGTCCGGTAGCTTATAAGAGGATCGGAATGGTCATTGACCTCATCTGATCTCATTTGACCGACGCGGCGCTTCTGAGTCTGTCTTGAAGGTCATTGAGCACTGCTGACCATTTTGTAGCGGTCCGGAAGCTTATAAGAGGATCGGAAAGGTCATTGACCTCATCTGACCTCATTTGACCGACGCGGCGCTTCTGAGACTATCTTGAAGGTCATTGTCCTCTGCTGACCACTATGTGCCTATCTCGATGCTTCTAAGTGGATAGCAAAGGTCATTGACCTCATCTGATCTCATTTGACCGACGCGGCGCTTCTGAGTCTATCTTGAAGGTCATTGACCTCTGCTGACTTAATTTAGCAGTTTCGGGAGCTTCTAAGCGGATAGCAAAGGTCATTGACCTCATCTGATCTCATTTGACCGACACGGCGCTTCTGAGTCTATCTTGAAGGTCATTGACCTCTGCTGACCTCATTTTGCAGGTCTGGGAGCTTCTAAGAGGATCGGAATGGTCATTGACCTCATCTGACCTCATTTGACAGACGCGGCGCTTCTGAGTCTATCTTGAAGGTCACTGACCTCTGCTGACCTCATTTTGCAGGTCCGGTAGCTTATAAGAGGATCGGAATGGTCATTGACCTCATTTGACCTCATTTGAACGACGCGGCGCTTCTGAGTCTATCTAGAACGTAATTGACCACTGCTGGCCACTTTGTGCCTATCTGGATGCTTCTAAGAGGATAGCAAAGGTCATTGACCTCATCTGACCTCATTTGACCGACGCGGCGCTTCTGAGTCTATCTTGAAGGTCATTGACCTCTGCTGACCACTTTTTGCCGGTCCGGTAGCTTATAAGAGGATCGGAATGGTCATTGACCTCATTTGACCTCATTTGAACGACGCGGCGCTTCTGAGTCTATCTAGAAGGTAATTGACCACTGCTGACCTCATTTTGCAGGTCTGGGAGCTTCTAAGAGGATAGCAAAGGTCATAGACCTCAACTGACCTCATTTGACCGACGCGGCGCTTCTGAGTCTATCTTGAAGGTCATTGACCTCTGCTGACCACTTTTTGCCGGTCCGGTAGCTTATAAGAGGATCGGAATGGTCATTGACCTCATTTGACCTCATTTGAACGACGCGGCGCTTCTGAGTCTATCTAGAAGGTAATTGATCACTGCTGGCCACTTTGTGCCTATCTGGATGCTTCTAAGAGGATAGCAAAGGTCATTGACCTCATCTGACCTCATTTGACCGACGCGGCGCTTCTGAGTCTATCTTGAAGGTCGTTGACCTCTGCTGTCCACATTTTGCCGGTCTGGATGCATCTAAGAGGATAGCAAAGGTCATTGACCTCATCAGAACTCATTTGACCGACGCGGCGCTTCTGAGTCTATCTTGAAGGTCATTGACCTCTGCTGACCACTTTTTGCCGGTCCGGGAGCTTCTAAGAGGATAGCAAAGGTCATTGACCTCATCTGATCTCATTTGACTGACGCGGCTCTTCTGAGTCTATCTTGAAGGTAATTGACCTCTGCTGACATCGTTTTGCCGGTCCGGGAGCTTCTAAGAGGATAGCAAAGGTCATTGTCCTCATCTGACCTCATTTGACCGACGCGGCGCATCTGAGTCTTTTCTGAAGGTCATTGACCTCTGCTGACCACTTTTTGCCGGTCCGGTAGCTTATAAGAGGATCGGAATGGTAATTCACCTCATCTGACCTCATTTGCCCGACGCGGCGCTTCTGAGTATATCTTGAAGGTCATTGACCTCTGCTGACTTAATTTAGCCGGTCCGGGAGCTTCTAAGCGAATAGCAAAGGTCATAGACCTCAACTGACCTCATTTGACCGACGCGGCGCTTCTGAGTCTATCTTGAAGGTCATTGACCTCTGCTGACTTAATTTAGCCGGTCCGGGAGCTTCTAAGCGAATAGCAAAGGTCATTGACCTCATCTGATCTCATTTGACCGACGCGGCGCTTCTGAGTCTATCTTCAAGGTCATTGACCTCTGCTGACCTCATTTTGCAGGTCTGGGAGCTTCTAAGAGGATAGCAAAGGCCATTGACCTCAACTGACCCCATTTGACCGACGCGGCGCTTCTGAGTCTATCTTGAAGGTCATTGACCTCTGCTGACCACTTTTTGCCGGTCCGGTAGCTTATAAGAGAATCGGAATGGTCATTGACCTCATCTGACCTCATTTGACAGACGCGGCGCTTCTGAGTCTATCTTGAAGGTCGTTGACCTCTGCTGACCACATTTTGCCGGTCTGGATGCATCTAAGAGGATAGCAAAGGTCATTGACCTCATCTGATCTCATTTGACCGACGCGGCGCTTCTGAGTATATCTTGAAGGTCATTGACCTCTGCTGACCACTTTTTGCCGGTCCGGCAGCTTATAAGAGGATCGGAATGGTCATTGACCTCATCTCTCCTCATTTGAACGACGCGGCGCTTCTGAGTCTATCTAGAAGGTAATTGACCACTGCTGACCTCATTTAGCAGGTCTGGTAGCTTCTAAGAGTATAGCAAAGGCCATTGACCTCAACTGACCTCATTTGACCGACGCGGCGCTTCTGAGTCTATCTTGAAGGTCATTGACCTCTGCTGACCACTTTTTGCCGGTCCGGTAGCTTATAAGAGGATCGGAATGGTCATTGACCTCATCTGACCTCATTTGAACGACGCGGCGCTTCTGAGTCTATCTAGAAGGTAATTGACCACTGCTGGCCACTTTGTGCCTATCTGGATGCTTCTAAGAGGATAGCAAAGGTCATTGACCTCATCTGACCTCATTTGACCGACGCGGCGCTTCTGAGTCTATCTTGAAGGTCATTGACCTCTGCTGACCTCATTTTGCAGGTCTGGGAGCTTCTAAGAGGATAGCAAAGGTCATTGACCTCATCTGATCTCATTTGACCGAGGCGGCGCTTCTGAGTCTATCTTGAAGGTCATTGACCTCTGCTGACTTAATTTAGCCGGTCCGGGAGCTTCTAAGCGAATAGCAAATGTCATTGACCTCATCTGATCTCATTTGACCGACGCGGCGCTTCTGAGTCTATCTTCAAGGTCATTGACCTCTGCTGACCTCATTTTGCAGGTCTGGGAGCTTCTAAGAGGATAGCAAAGGTCATAGACCTCAACTGACCTCATTTGACCGACGCGGCGCTTCTGAGTCTATCTTGAAGGTCATTGACCTCTGCTGACCACTTTTTGCCGGTCCGGTAGCTTATAAGAGGATCGGAATGGTCATTGACCTCATCTGATCTCATTTGACTGACGCGGCTCTTCTGAGTCTATCTTGAAGGTAATTGACCTCTGCTGACATCGTTTTGCCGGTCCGGGAGCTTCTAAGAGGATAGCAAAGGTCATTGTCCTCATCTGACCTCATTTGACCGACGCGGCGCATCTGAGTCTTTTCTGAAGGTCATTGACCTCTGCTGACCACTTTTTGCCGGTCCGGTAGCTTATAAGAGGATCGGAATGGTAATTCACCTCATCTGACCTCATTTGCCCGACGCGGCGCTTCTGAGTATATCTTGAAGGTCATTGACCTCTGCTGACTTAATTTAGCCGGTCCGGGAGCTTCTAAGCGAATAGCAAAGGTCATAGACCTCAACTGACCTCATTTGACCGACGCGGCGCTTCTGAGTCTATCTTGAAGGTCATTGACCTCTGCTGACTTAATTTAGCCGGTCCGGGAGCTTCTAAGCGAATAGCAAAGGTCATTGACCTCATCTGATCTCATTTGACCGACGCGGCGCTTCTGAGTCTATCTTCAAGGTCATTGACCTCTGCTGACCTCATTTTGCAGGTCTGGGAGCTTCTAAGAGGATAGCAAAGGCCATTGACCTCAACTGACCCCATTTGACCGACGCGGCGCTTCTGAGTCTATCTTGAAGGTCATTGACCTCTGCTGACCACTTTTTGCCGGTCCGGTAGCTTATAAGAGAATCGGAATGGTCATTGACCTCATCTGACCTCATTTGACAGACGCGGCGCTTCTGAGTCTATCTTGAAGGTCGTTGACCTCTGCTGACCACATTTTGCCGGTCTGGATGCATCTAAGAGGATAGCAAAGGTCATTGACCTCATCTGATCTCATTTGACCGACGCGGCGCTTCTGAGTATATCTTGAAGGTCATTGACCTCTGCTGACCACTTTTTGCCGGTCCGGCAGCTTATAAGAGGATCGGAATGGTCATTGACCTCATCTCTCCTCATTTGAACGACGCGGCGCTTCTGAGTCTATCTAGAAGGTAATTGACCACTGCTGACCTCATTTAGCAGGTCTGGTAGCTTCTAAGAGTATAGCAAAGGCCATTGACCTCAACTGACCTCATTTGACCGACGCGGCGCTTCTGAGTCTATCTTGAAGGTCATTGACCTCTGCTGACCACTTTTTGCCGGTCCGGTAGCTTATAAGAGGATCGGAATGGTCATTGACCTCATCTGACCTCATTTGAACGACGCGGCGCTTCTGAGTCTATCTAGAAGGTAATTGACCACTGCTGGCCACTTTGTGCCTATCTGGATGCTTCTAAGAGGATAGCAAAGGTCATTGACCTCATCTGACCTCATTTGACCGACGCGGCGCTTCTGAGTCTATCTTGAAGGTCATTGACCTCTGCTGACCTCATTTTGCAGGTCTGGGAGCTTCTAAGAGGATAGCAAAGGTCATTGACCTCATCTGATCTCATTTGACCGAGGCGGCGCTTCTGAGTCTATCTTGAAGGTCATTGACCTCTGCTGACTTAATTTAGCCGGTCCGGGAGCTTCTAAGCGAATAGCAAATGTCATTGACCTCATCTGATCTCATTTGACCGACGCGGCGCTTCTGAGTCTATCTTCAAGGTCATTGACCTCTGCTGACCTCATTTTGCAGGTCTGGGAGCTTCTAAGAGGATAGCAAAGGTCATAGACCTCAACTGACCTCATTTGACCGACGCGGCGCTTCTGAGTCTATCTTGAAGGTCATTGACCTCTGCTGACCACTTTTTGCCGGTCCGGTAGCTTATAAGAGGATCGGAATGGTCATTGACCTCATCTGACCTCATTTGAACGACGCGGCGCTTCTGAGTCTATCTAGAAGGTAATTGACCACTGCTGGCCACTTTGTGCCTATCTGGATGCTTCTAAGAGGATAGCAAAGGTCATTGACCTCATCTGACCTCATTTGACCGACGCGGCGCTTCTGAGTCTATCTTGAAGGTCATTGACCTCTGCTGACCTCATTTTGCAGGTCTGGGAGCTTCTAAGAGGATAGCAAAGGTCATTGACCTCATCTGATCTCATTTGACCGAGGCGGCGCTTCTGAGTCTATCTTGAAGGTCATTGTCCTCTGCTGACTTAATTTAGCAGGTCCGGGATCTTCTAAGCGGATAGCAAAGGTCATCGACCTCATCTGACCTCATTTGACCGACGCGGCGCTTCTGAGTCTATCTTGAAGGTCGTTGACCTCTGCTGTCCACATTTTGCCGGTCTGGATGCATCTAAGAGGATAGCAAAGGTCATTGACCTCATCTGAACTCATTTGACCGACGCGGCGCTTCTGAGTCTATCTAGAAGGTAATTGATCACTGCTGGCCACTTTGTGCCTATCTGGATGCTTCTAAGAGGATAGCAAAGGTCATTGACCTCATCTGACCTCATTTGACCGACGCGGCGCTTCTGAGTCTATCTTGAAGGTCGTTGACCTCTGCTGTCCACATTTTGCCGGTCTGGATGCATCTAAGAGGATAGCAAAGGTCATTGACCTCATCAGAACTCATTTGACCGACGCGGCGCTTCTGAGTCTATCTTGAAGGTCATTGACCTCTGCTGACCACTTTTTGCCGGTCCGGGAGCTTCTAAGAGGATAGCAAAGGTCATTGACCTCATCTGATCTCATTTGACTGACGCGGCTCTTCTGAGTCTATCTTGAAGGTAATTGACCTCTGCTGACATCGTTTTGCCGGTCCGGGAGCTTCTAAGAGGATAGCAAAGGTCATTGTCCTCATCTGACCTCATTTGACCGACGCGGCGCATCTGAGTCTTTTCTGAAGGTCATTGACCTCTGCTGACCACTTTTTGCCGGTCCGGTAGCTTATAAGAGGATCGGAATGGTAATTCACCTCATCTGACCTCATTTGCCCGACGCGGCGCTTCTGAGTATATCTTGAAGGTCATTGACCTCTGCTGACTTAATTTAGCCGGTCCGGGAGCTTCTAAGCGAATAGCAAAGGTCATAGACCTCAACTGACCTCATTTGACCGACGCGGCGCTTCTGAGTCTATCTTGAAGGTCATTGACCTCTGCTGACTTAATTTAGCCGGTCCGGGAGCTTCTAAGCGAATAGCAAAGGTCATTGACCTCATCTGATCTCATTTGACCGACGCGGCGCTTCTGAGTCTATCTTCAAGGTCATTGACCTCTGCTGACCTCATTTTGCAGGTCTGGGAGCTTCTAAGAGGATAGCAAAGGCCATTGACCTCAACTGACCCCATTTGACCGACGCGGCGCTTCTGAGTCTATCTTGAAGGTCATTGACCTCTGCTGACCACTTTTTGCCGGTCCGGTAGCTTATAAGAGGATCGGAATGGTCATTGACCTCATCTGACCTCATTTGACAGACGCGGCGCTTCTGAGTCTATCTTGAAGGTCGTTGACCTCTGCTGACCACATTTTGCCGGTCTGGATGCATCTAAGAGGATAGCAAAGGTCATTGACCTCATCTGATCTCATTTGACCGACGCGGCGCTTCTGAGTATATCTTGAAGGTCATTGACCTCTGCTGACCACTTTTTGCCGGTCCGGCAGCTTATAAGAGGATCGGAATGGTCATTGACCTCATCTCTCCTCATTTGAACGACGCGGCGCTTCTGAGTCTATCTAGAAGGTAATTGACCACTGCTGACCTCATTTAGCAGGTCTGGAAGCTTCTAAGAGTATAGCAAAGGCCATTGACCTCAACTGACCTCATTTGACCGACGCGGCGCTTCTGAGTCTATCTTGAAGGTCATTGACCTCTGCTGACCACTTTTTGCCGGTCCGGTAGCTTATAAGAGGATCGGAATGGTCATTGACCTCATCTGACCTCATTTGAACGACGCGGCGCTTCTGAGTCTATCTAGAAGGTAATTGACCACTGCTGGCCACTTTGTGCCTATCTGGATGCTTCTAAGAGGATAGCAAAGGTCATTGACCTCATCTGACCTCATTTGACCGACGCGGCGCTTCTGAGTCTATCTTGAAGGTCATTGACCTCTGCTGACCTCATTTTGCAGGTCTGGGAGCTTCTAAGAGGATAGCAAAGGTCATTGACCTCATCTGATCTCATTTGACCGAGGCGGCGCTTCTGAGTCTATCTTGAAGGTCATTGACCTCTGCTGACTTAATTTAGCCGGTCCGGGAGCTTCTAAGCGAATAGCAAATGTCATTGACCTCATCTGATCTCATTTGACCGACGCGGCGCTTCTGAGTCTATCTTCAAGGTCATTGACCTCTGCTGACCTCATTTTGCAGGTCTGGGAGCTTCTAAGAGGATAGCAAAGGTCATAGACCTCAACTGACCTCATTTGACCGACGCGGCGCTTCTGAGTCTATCTTGAAGGTCATTGACCTCTGCTGACCACTTTTTGCCGGTCCGGTAGCTTATAAGAGGATCGGAATGGTCATTGACCTCATCTGACCTCATTTGAACGACGCGGCGCTTCTGAGTCTATCTAGAAGGTAATTGACCACTGCTGGCCACTTTGTGCCTATCTGGATGCTTCTAAGAGGATAGCAAAGGTCATTGACCTCATCTGACCTCATTTGACCGACGCGGCGCTTCTGAGTCTATCTTGAAGGTCATTGACCTCTGCTGACCTCATTTTGCAGGTCTGGGAGCTTCTAAGAGGATAGCAAAGGTCATTGACCTCATCTGATCTCATTTGACCGAGGCGGCGCTTCTGAGTCTATCTTGAAGGTCATTGTCCTCTGCTGACTTAATTTAGCAGGTCCGGGATCTTCTAAGCGGATAGCAAAGGTCATCGACCTCATCTGACCTCATTTGACCGACGCGGCGCTTCTGAGTCTATCTTGAAGGTCGTTGACCTCTGCTGTCCACATTTTGCCGGTCTGGATGCATCTAAGAGGATAGCAAAGGTCATTGACCTCATCTGAACTCATTTGACCGACGCGGCGCTTCTGAGTCTATCTTGAAGGTCATTGACCTCTGCTGACCACTTTTTGCCGGTCCGGGAGCTTCTAAGAGGATAGCAAAGGTCATTGACCTCATCTGATCTCATTTGACTGACGCGGCTCTTCTGAGTCTATCTTGAAGGTCATTGACCTCTGCTGACATCGTTTTGCCGGTCCGGGAGCTTCTAAGAGGATAGCAAAGGTCATTGTCCTCATCTGACCTCATTTGACCGACGCGGCGCATCTGAGTCTTTTCTGAAGGTCATTGACCTCTGCTGACCACTTTTTGCCGGTCCGGTAGCTTATAAGAGGATCGGAATGGTAATTCACCTCATCTGACCTCATTTGCCCGACGCGGCGCTTCTGAGTCTATCTTGAAGGTCATTGACCTCTGCTGACTTAATTTAGCCGGTCCGGGAGCTTCTAAGCGAATAGCAAAGGTCATAGACCTCAACTGACCTCATTTGACCGACGCGGCGCTTCTGAGTCTATCTTGAAGGTCATTGACCTCTGCTGACTTAATTTAGCCGGTCCGGGAGCTTCTAAGCGAATAGCAAAGGTCATTGACCTCATCTGATCTCATTTGACCGACGCGGCGCTTCTGAGTCTATCTTCAAGGTCATTGACCTCTGCTGACCTCATTTTGCAGGTCTGGGAGCTTCTAAGAGGATAGCAAAGGCCATTGACCTCAACTGACCCCATTTGACCGACGCGGCGCTTCTGAGTCTATCTTGAAGGTCATTGACCTCTGCTGACCACTTTTTGCCGGTCCGGTAGCTTATAAGAGGATCGGAATGGTCATTGACCTCATCTGACCTCATTTGACAGACGCGGCGCTTCTGAGTCTATCTTGAAGGTCGTTAACCTCTGCTGACCACATTTTGCCGGTCTGGATGCATCTAAGAGGATAGCAAAGGTCATTGACCTCATCTGATCTCATTTGACCGACGCGGCGCTTCTGAGTATATCTTGAAGGTCATTGACCTCTGCTGACCACTTTTTGCCGGTCCGGCAGCTTATAAGAGGATCGGAATGGTCATTGACCTCATCTCTCCTCATTTGAACGACGCGGCGCTTCTGAGTCTATCTAGAAGGTAATTGACCACTGCTGACCTCATTTAGCAGGTCTGGTAGCTTCTAAGAGTATAGCAAAGGCCATTGACCTCAACTGACCCCATTTGACCGACGCGGCGCTTCTGAGTCTATCTTGAAGGTCATTGACCTCTGCTGACCACTTTTTGCCGGTCCGGTAGCTTATAAGAGGATCGGAATGGTCATTGACCTTATCTGACCTCATTTGACCGACGCGGCGCTTCTGAGTCTATCTTGAAGGTCATTGACCTCAGCTGACTTAATTTAGCCGGTCTGGGAGCTTCTAAGAGGATCGGAATGGTCATTGACCTCATCTGACCTCATTTGACAGACGCGGCGCTTCTGAGTCTATCTTGAAGGTCACTGACCTCTGCTGACTTCATTTTGACGGTGCGGGATCTACTAATAAGATAGGAAAGGTCATTGACCTCATCTGAACTCATTTGACCGACGCGGCGATTCTGAGTCTATCTTGAAGGTCATTGACCTCTGCTGACTTAATTTAGCCGGTCCGGGAGCTTCTAAGCGAATAGCAAAGGTCATAGACCTCAACTGACCTCATTTGACCGACGCGGCGCTTCTGAGTCTATCTTGAAGGTCATTGACCTCTGCTGACTTAATTTAGCCGGTCCGGGAGCTTCTAAGCGAATAGCAAATGTCATTGACCTCATCTGATCTCATTTGACCGACGCGGCGCTTCTGAGTCTATCTTCAAGGTCATTGACCTCTGCTGACCTCATTTTGCAGGTCTGGGAGCTTCTAAGAGGATAGCAAAGGCCATTGACCTCAACTGACCCCATTTGACCGACGCGGCGCTTCTGAGTCTATCTTGAAGGTCATTGACCTCTGCTGACCACTTTTTGCCGGTCCGGTAGCTTATAAGAGGATCGGAATGGTCATTGACCTCATCTGACCTCATTTGACAGACGCGGCGCTTCTGAGTCTATCTTGAAGGTCACTGACCTCTGCTGACCTCATTTTGCAGGTCTGGGAGCTTCTAAGAGGATAGCAAAAACCATTGACCTCAACTGACCTCATTTGACCGACGCGGCGCTTCTGAGTCTATCTTGAAGGTCATTGACCTCTGCTGACCACTTTTTGCCTGTCCGGTAGCCTATAAGAGGATCGGAATTGTCATTGACCTCATCTGACCTCATTTGACAGACGCGGCGCTTCTGAGTCTATCTTGAAGGTCACTGACCTCTGCTGACTTCATTTTGATTGTGCGGGATCTACTAATAAGATAGGAAAGGTCATTGACCTCATCTGACCTCATTTGACCGACGCGGCGCTTCTGAGTCTATCTTGAAGGTAATTGACCTCTGCTGACCACTATGTGCCTATCTGGATGCTTCTAAGAGGATAGCAAAGTTCATTGACCTCAACTGACCTCATTTGACCGACGCGGCGCTTCTGAACCTATCTTGAAGGTCATTGACCTCTGCTGACCACTTTTTGCCGGTCCGGTAGCTTATAAGAGGATCGGAATGGTCATTGACCTCATCTGACCTCATTTGACAGACGCGGCGCTTCTGAATCTGTCTTGAAGGTCATTGAGCACTGCTGACCATTTTGTAGCGGTCCGGAAGCTTATAAGAGGATCGGAATGGTCATTGACCTCATCTCTCCTCATTTGAACGACGCGGCGCTTCTGAGTCTATCTAGAAGGTAATTGACCACTGCTGACCTCATTTAGCAGGTCTGGTAGCTTCTAAGAGTATAGCAAAGGCCATTGACCTCAACTGACCTCATTTGACCGACGCGGCGCTTCTGAGTCTATCTTGAAGGTCATTGACCTCTGCTGACCACTTTTTGCCGGTCCGGTAGCTTATAAGAGGATCAGAATGGTCATTGACCTTATCTGACCTCATTTGACCGACGCGGCGCTTCTGAGTCTATCTTGAAGGTCATTGACCTCAGCTGACTTAATTTAGCCGGTCTGGGAGCTTCTAAGAGGATCGGAATGGTCATTGACCTCATCTGACCTCATTTGACATACGCGGCGCTTCTGAGTCTATCTTGAAGATCACTGACCTCTGCTGACTTCAATTTGACGGTGCGGGATCTACTAATAAGATAGGAAAGGTCATTGACCTCATCTGACCTCATTTGACCGACGCGGCGATTCTGAGTCTATCCTGAAGGTAATTGACCTCTGCTGACCACTATGTGCCTATCTGGATGCTTCTAAGAGGAAAGCAAAGGTCATTGACCTCATCTGACCTCATTTGACCGACGCGGCGCTTCTGAGTCTTTTCTGAAGATCATTGACCTCTGCTGACCACTTTTTGCCGGTCCGGTAGCTTATGAGAGGATCGGAATGGTCATTGACCTCATCTGACCTCATTTGACCGACGCGGCGTTTCTGAGTCTATCTTGAAGGTCATTGAGCTCTGCTGACCACTTTGTAGCGGTCCGTAAGCTTATAAGAGGATCGGAAAGGTCATTGACCTCATCTGACCTCATTTGACCGACGCGGCGCTTCTGAGTCTATCTTGAAGGTCATTGACCTCTGCTGACTTAATTTAGCAGGTGCGGGAGCTTCTAAGCGGATAGCAAAGTTCATTGACCTCATCTGACCTCATTTGACCGACGCGGCGCTTCAGAGTCTATCTTGAAGGTCGTTGACCTCTGCTGACCACATTTTGCCGGTCTGGATGCATCTAAGAGGATAGCAAAGGTCATTGACCTCATCTGATCTCATTTGACCGACGCGGCGCTTCTGAGTCTATCTTGAAGGTCGTTGACCTCTGCTGACCACATTTTGCCGGTCTGGATGCATCTAAGAGGATAGCAAAGGTCATTGACCTCATCTGATCTCATTTGACCGACGCGGCGCTTCTGAGTCTATCTTGAAGGTAATTGACCTCTGCTGACCACTATGTGCCTATCTGGATGCTTCTAAGAGGATAGCAAAGTTCATTGACCTCAACTGACCTCATTTGACCGACGCGGCGCTTCTGAACCTATCTTGAAGGTCATTGACCTCTGCTGACCACTTTTTGCCGGTCCGGTAGCTTATAAGAGGATCGGAATGGTCATTGACCTCATCTGACCTCATTTGACAGACGCGGCGCTTCTGAATCTGTCTTGAAGGTCATTGAGCACTGCTGACCATTTTGTAGCGGTCCGGAAGCTTATAAGAGGATCGGAAAGGTCATTGACCTCATCTGACCTCAATTGACCGACGCGGCGCTTCTGAGTCTATCTTGAAGGTCATTGTCCGCTGCTGACCACTATGTGCCTATCTCGATGCTTCTAAGTGGATAGCAAAGGTCATTGACCTCATCTCTCCTCATTTGACCGACGCGGCGCTTCTGAGTCTATCTTGAAGGTCATTGACCTCTGCTGACTAAATTTAGCAGTTTCGGGAGCTTCTAAGCGGATAGCAAAGGTCATCGACCTCATCTGACCTCATTTGACCGACGCGGCGCTTCTGAGTCTTTCTTGAAGGTCATTGAGCCCTGCTGACCATTTTGTAGCGGTCCGGAAGCTTATAAGAGGATCGGAAATGTCATTGACCTCATCTGACCTCATTTGACAGACGCGGCGCTTCTGAGTCTATCTTGAAGGTCACTGACCTCTGCTGACTTCATTTTGACGGTGCGGGATCTACTAATAAGATAGGAAAGGTCATTGACCTCATCTGACCTCATTTGACCGACGCGGCGATTCTGAGTCTATCTTGAAGGCAATTGACCTCTGCTGACCACTATGTGCCTATCTGGATGCTTCTAAGAGGAAAGCAAAGGTCATTGACCTCATCTGATCTCATTTGACAAACGCGGCGCTTCTGAGTCTTTCTTGAAGGTCATTGACCTCTGCTGACTTAATTTAGCCGGTCCGGGAGCTTCTAAGCGAATAGCAAAGGTCATTGACCTCATCTGACCTCATTTGACCGACGCGGCGCTTCTGAGTCTATCTTGAAGGTCATTGACCTCTGCTGACCTCATTTTGCAGGTCTGGGAGCTTCTAAGAGGATCGGAATGGTCATTGACCTCATCTGACCTCATTTGACAGACGCGGCGCTTCTGAGTCTATCTTGAAGGTCACTGACCTCTGCTGACCTCATTTTGCAGGTCTGGGAGCTTCTAAGAGGGTAGCAAAAACCATTGACCTCAACTGACCTCATTTGACCGACGCGGCGCTTCTGAGTCTATCTTGAAGGTCATTGACCTCTGCTGACCACTTTTTGCCTGTCCGGTAGCCTATAAGAGGATCGGAATGGTCATTGACCTCATCTGACCTCATTTGACAGACGCGGCGCTTCTGAGTCTATCTTGAAGGTCACTGACCTCTGCTGACCTCATTTTGCAGGTCTGGGAGCTTCTAAGAGGATAGCAAAAACCATTGACCTCAACTGACCTCATTTGACCGACGCGGCGCTTCTGAGTCTATCTTGAAGGTCATTGACCTCTGCTGACCACTTTTTGCCTGTCCGGTAGCCTATAAGAGGATCGGAATTGTCATTGACCTCATCTGACCTCATTTGACAGACGCGGCGCTTCTGAGTCTATCTTGAAGGTCACTGACCTCTGCTGACTTCATTTTGATTGTGCGGGATCTACTAATAAGATAGGAAAGGTCATTGACCTCATCTGACCTCATTTGACCGACGCGGCGCTTCTGAGTCTATCTTGAAGGTAATTGACCTCTGCTGACCACTATGTGCCTATCTGGATGCTTCTAAGAGGATAGCAAAGTTCATTGACCTCAACTGACCTCATTTGACCGACGCGGCGCTTCTGAACCTATCTTGAAGGTCATTGACCTCTGCTGACCACTTTTTGCCTGTCCGGTAGCTTATAAGAGGATCGGAATGGTCATTGACCTCATCTGACCTCATTTGACAGACGCGGCGCTTCTGAATCTGTCTTGAAGGTCATTGAGCACTGCTGACCATTTTGTAGCGGTCCGGAAGCTTATAAGAGGATCGGAAAGGTCATTGACCTCATCTGACCTCATTTGACCGACGCGGCGCTTCTGAGTCTATCTTGAAGGTCATTGTCCGCTGCTGACCACTATGTGCCTATCTCGATGCTTCTAAGTGGATAGCAAAGGTCATTGACCTCATCTGATCTCATTTGACCGACGCGGCGCTTCTGAGTCTATCTTGAAGGTCATTGACCTCTGCTGACTAAATTTAGCAGTTTCGGGAGCTTCTAAGCGGATAGCAAAGGTCATCGACCTCATCTGACCTCATTTGACCGACGCGGCGCTTCTGAGTCTTTCTTGAAGGTCATTGAGCCCTGCTGACCATTTTGTAGCGGTCCGGAAGCTTATAAGAGTATCGGAAATGTCATTGACCTCATCTGACCTCATTTGACAGACGCGGCGCTTCTGAGTCTATCTTGAAGGTCATTGACCTCTGCTGACCACTTTTTGCCGGTCCGGTAGCTTATAAGAGGATCGGAATGGTCATTGACCTCATCTGACCTCATTTGAACGACGCGGCGCTTCTGAGTCTATCTAGAAGGTAATTGACCACTGCTGGCCACTTTGTGCCTATCTGGATGCTTCTAAGAGGATAGCAAAGGTCATTGACCTCATCTGACCTCATTTGACCGACGCGGCGATTCTGAGTCTATCTTGAAGGTAATTGACCTCTGCTGACCACTATGTGCCTATCTGGATGCTTCTAAGAGGAAAGCAAAGGTCATTGACCTCATCTGATCTCATTTGACAAACGCGGCGCTTCTGAGTCTTTCTTGAAGGTCATTGAGCACTGCTGACCATTTTGTAGCGGTCCGGAAGCTTATAAGAGGATCGGAAAGGTCATTGACCTCATCTGACCTCATTTGACCGACGCGGCGCTTCTGAGTCTATCTTGAAGGTCATTGACCTCTGCTGACTTAATTTAGCCGGTCCGGGAGCTTCTAAGCGAATAGCAAAGGTCATTGACCTCATCTGACCTCATTTGATCGACGCGGCGCTTCTGAGTCTATCTTGAAGGTCATTGACCTCTGCTGACCTCATTTTGCAGGTCTGGGAGCTTCTAAGAGGATCGGAATGGTCATTGACCTCATCTGACCTCATTTGACATACGCGGCGCTTCTGAGTCTATCTTGAAGATCACTGACCTCTGCTGACTTCATTTTGACGGTGCGGGATCTACTAATAAGATAGGAAAGGTCATTGACCTCATCTGACCTCATTTGACCGACGCGGCGATTCTGAGTCTATCTTGAAGGTAATTGACCTCTGCTGACCACTATGTGCCTATCTGGATGCTTCTAAGAGGAAAGCAAAGGTCATTGACCTCATCTGACCTCATTTGACCGACGCGGCGCTTCTGAGTCTTTTCTGAAGATCATTGACCTCTGCTGACCACTTTTTGCCGGTCCGGTAGCTTATGAGAGGATCGGAATGGTCATTGACCTCATCTGACCTCATTTGACCGACGCGGCGTTTCTGAGTCTATCTTGAAGGTCATTGAGCTCTGCTGACCACTTTGTAGCGGTCCGTAAGCTTATAAGAGGATCGGAAAGGTCATTGACCTCATCTGACCTCATTTGACCGACGCGGCGCTTCTGAGTCTATCTTGAAGGTCGTTGACCTCTGCTGACCACATTTTGCCGGTCTGGATGCATCTAAGAGGATAGCAAAGGTCATTGACCTCATCTGATCTCATTTGACCGACGCGGCGCTTCTGAGTCTATCTTGAAGGTCGTTGACCTCTGCTGACCACATTTTGCCGGTCTGGATGCATCTAAGAGGATAGCAAAGGTCATTGACCTCATCTGATCTCATTTGACCGACGCGGCGCTTCTGAGTATATCTTGAAGGTCAATGACCTCTGCTGACCTCATTTTGCAGGTCTGGGAGCTTCTAAGAGGATAGCAAAGGTCATAGACCTCAACTGACCTCATTTGACCGACGCGGCGCTTCTGAGTCTATCTTGAAGGTCATTGACCTCTGCTGACCTCATTTTGCAGGTCTGGGAGCTTCTAAGAGGATTGCAAAGTTCATTGACCTCATCTGATCTCATTTGACCGACGCGGCGCTTCTGAGTCTATCTTGAAGTTCATTGACCTCTGCTGACTTAATTTAGCTGGTCCAGGAGCTTCTAAGCGGATAGCAAAGGTCATCGACCTCATCTGAACTCATTTGACCGACGCGGCGCTTCTGAGTCTATCTTGAAGGTCATTGACCTCTGCTGACCACTTTTTGCCGGTCCGGGAGCTTCTAAGAGGATAGCAAAGGTCATTGACCTCATCTGATCTCATTTGACCGACGCGGCTCTTCTGTGTCTATCTTGAAGGTCATTGACCTCTGCTGACATCGTTCTGCCGGTCCGGGAGCTCCTAAGAGGATAGCAAAGGTCATTGACCTCATCTGACCTCATTTGACCGACGCGGCGCTTCTGAGTCTTTTCTGAAGGTCATTGACCTCTGCTGACCACTTTTTGCCGGTCCGGTAGCTTATAAGAGGATCGGAATGGTCATTGACCTCATCTGACCTCATTTGCCCGACGCGGCGCTTCTGAGTCTTTCTTGAAGGTCATTGAGCACTGCTGACCATTTTGTAGCGGTCCGGAAGCTTATAAGTGGATCGGAAAGGTCATTGACCTCATCTGACCTCATTTGACCGACGCGGCGCTTCTGAGTCTATCTTGAAGGTCATTGACCTCTGCTGACTTAATTTAGCAGTTTCGGGAGCTTCTAAGCGGATAGCAAAGGTCATCGACCTCATCTTACCTCATTTGACCGACGCGGCGCTTCTGAGTCTATCTTGAAGGTCGTTGACCTCTACTGGCCACATTTTGCCGGTCTGGATGCATCTGAGAGGATAGCAAAGGTCATTGACCTCATCTGACCTCATTTGACCGACGCGGCGCTTCTGAGTCTATCTTGAAGGTCATTGACCTCTGCTGACCACATTTTGCCGGTCTGGATGCTTCTAAGAGGATAGCGAAGGTCATTGACCTCATCTGAACTCATCTGACCGACGCGGCGCTTCTGAGTCTTTCTTGAAGGTCATTGAGCACTGCTGACCATTTTGTAGCGGTCCGGAAGCTTATAAGAGGATCGGAAATGTCATTGACCTCATCTGACCTCATTTGACCGACGCGGCGCTTCTGAGTCTAACTTGAAGGTCATTGACCTCTGCTGACCACTTTTTGCCTGTCCGGGAGCTTCTAAGAGGATAGCAAAGGTCATTGACCTCATCTGATCTCATTTGACCGACACGGCGCTTCTGAGTCTATCTTGAAGGTCATGGACCTCTGCTGACCACTTTTTGCCGGTCCGGTAGCTTATAAGAGGATCGGAATGGTCATTGACCTCATCTGACCTCATTTGACAGACGCGGCGCTTCTGAGTCTATCTTGAAGGTCACTGACCTCTGCTGACTTCATTTTGACGGTGCGGGATCTACTAATAAGATAGGAAAGGTCATTGACCTCATCTGACCTCATTTGACCGACGCGGCGCTTCTGAGTCTATCTTGAAGGTAATTGACCTCTGCTGACCACTATGTGCCTATCTGGATGCTTCTAAGAGGAAAGCAAAAGTCATTGATCTCATCTGACCTCATTTGACCGACGCGGCGCTTATGAGTCTTTTCTGAAGGTCATTGACCTCTGCTGACCACTTTTTGCCGGTCCGGTAGCTTATAAGAGGATCGGAATGGTCATTGACCTCATCTGACCTCATTTGCCCGACGCGGCGCTTCTGAGTCTTTCTTGAAGGTCATTGAGCACTGCTGACCATTTTGTAGCGGTCCGGAAGCGTATAAGTGGATCGGAAAGGTCATTGACCTCATCTGACCTCATTTGACCGACGCGGCGCTTCTGAGTCTATCTTGAAGGTCATTGACCTCTGTTGACTTAATTTAGCAGTTTCGGGAGCTTCTAAGCGGATAGCAAAGGTCATCGACCTCATCTTACCTCATTTGACCGACGCGGCGCTTCTGAGTCTATCTTGAAGGTCGTTGACCTCTACTGGCCACATTTTGCCGGTCTGGATGCATCTGAGAGGATAGCAAAGGTCATTGACCTCATCTGACCTCATTTGACCGACGCGGCGCTTCTGAGTCTATCTTGAAGGTCATTGACCTCTGCTGACCACTTTTTGCCGGTCCGGGAGCTTCTAAGAGGATAGCAATGGTCATTGACCTCATCTGATCTCATTTGACCGACGCGGCGCTTCTGAGTCTAGCTTGAAGGTCATTGACCTCTGCTGACCACATTTTGCCGGTCTGGATGCTTCTAAGAGGATAGCGAAGGTCATTGACCTCATCTGACCTCATCTGACCGACGCGGCGCTTCTGAGTCTTTCTTGAAGGTCATTGAGCACTGCTGACCATTTTGTAGCGGTCCGGAAGCTTATAAGAGGATCGGAAATGTCATTGACCTCATCTGACCTCATTTGACCGACGCGGCGCTTCTGAGTCTAACTTGAAGGTCATTGACCTCTGCTGACCACTTTTTGCCTGTCCGGGAGCTTCTAAGAGGATAGCAAAGGTCATTGACCTCACCTGATCTCATTTGACCGACACGGCGCTTCTGAGTCTATCTTGAAGGTCATGGACCTCTGCTGACCACTTTTTGCCGGTCCGGTAGCTTATAAGAGGATCGGAATGGTCATTGACCTCATCTGACCTCATTTGACAGACGCGGCGCTTCTGAGTCTATCTTGAAGGTCACTGACCTCTGCTGACTTCATTTTGACGGTGCGGGATCTACTAATAAGATAGGAAAGGTCATTGACCTCATCTGACCTCATTTGACCGACGCGGCGCTTCTGAGTCTATCTTGAAGGTAATTGACCTCTGCTGACCACTATGTGCCTATCTGGATGCTTCTAAGAGGAAAGCAAAGGTCATTGATCTCATCTGACCTCATTTGACCGACGCGGCGCTTATGAGTCTTTTCTGAAGGTCATTGACCTCTGCTGACCACTTTTTGCCGGTCCGGTAGCTTATGAGAGGATCGGAATGGTCATTGACCTCATCTGACCTCATTTGACCAACGCGGCGTTTCTGAGTCTATCTTCAAGGTCATTGACCTCTGCTGACCTCATTTTGCAGGTCTGGGAGCTTCTAAGAGGATAGCAAAGGCCATTGACCTCAACTGACCTCATTTGACCGACGCGGCGCTTCTGAGTCTATCTTGAAGGTCATTGTCCTCTGCTGACCTCATTTTGCAGGTCTGGGAGCTTCTAAGAGGATAGCAAAGGTCATTGACCTCATCTGATCTCATTTGACCGACGCGGCGCTTCTGAGTCTATCTTGAAGGTCATTGACCTCTGCTGACTTAATTTAGCAGGTCCGGGAGCTTCTAAGCGTATAGCAAAGGTCATTGACCTCATCTGATCTCATTTGACCGACGCGGCGCTTCTGAGTCTATCTTGAAGGTCATTGACCTCTGCTGACTTAATTTAGCAGGTCCGGGAGCTTCTAAGCGGATAGCAAAGGTCATCGACCTCATCTGACTTCATTTGACCGACGCGGCGCTTCTGAGTCTATCTAGAAGGTAATTGACCACTGCTGGCCACTTTGTGCCTATCTGGATGCTTCTAAGAGGATAGCAAAGGTCATTGACCTCATCTGATCTCATTTGACCGACGCGGCGCTTCTGAGTATATCTTGAAGGTCATTGACCTCTGCTGACTTAATTTAGCAGGTCCGGGAGCTTCTAAGCGGATAGCAAAGGTCATCGACCTCATCTGACCTCATTTGACCGACGCGGCGCTTCTGAGTCTATCTTGAAGGTCGTTGACCTCTACTGTCCACATTTTGCCGGTCTGGATGCATCTAAGGGGATAGCAAAGGTCATTGACCTCATCTGACCTCATTTGACCGACGCGGCGCTTCTGAGTCTATCTTGAAGGTCATTGACCTCTGCTGACCACTTTTTGCAGGTCCGGGAGCTTCTAAGAGGATAGCAAAGGTCATTGACCTCATCTGATCTCATTTGACCGACGCGGCTCATCTGAGTCTATCTTGAAGTTCATTGACCTCTGCTGACATCGTTTTGCCGGTCCTGGAGCTTCTAAGAGGATAGCAAAGGTCATTGACCTCATCTGACCTCATTTGACCGACGCGGCGCTTCTGAGTCTTTTCTGAAGGTCAATGACCTCTGCTGACCACTTTTTGCCGGTCCGGTAGCTTATGAGAGGATCGGAATGGTCATTGACCTCATCTGACCTCATTTGATCGACGCGGCGTTTCTGAGTCTATCTTGAAGGTCATTGACCTCTGCTGACCACTTTTTGCCGGTCCGGGAGCTTCTAAGAGGATAGCAAAGGTCATTGACCTCATCTGATCTCATTTGACCGACGCGGCTCATCTGAGTCTATCTTGAAGGTCATTGACCTCTGCTGACATCGTTTTGCCGGTCCTGGAGCTTCTAAGGGGATAGCAAAGGTCATTGACCTCATCTGACCTCATTTGACCGACGCGGCGCTTCTGAGTCTTTTCTGAAGGTCATTGACCTCTGCTGACCACTTTTTGCCGGTCCGGTAGCTTATGAGAGGATCGGAATGGTCATTGACCTCATCTGACCTCATTTGACCGACGCGGCGTTTCTGAGTCTATCTCGAAGGTCATAGAGCTCTGCTGACCACTATGTGCCTATCTCGATGCTTCTAAGAGGAAAGCAAATGTCATTGACCTCATCTGACCTCATTTGACCGACGCGGCGCTTCTGAGTCTATCTTGAAGGTCATTGAACTCTGCTGACTTAATTTAGCAGGTGCGGGAGCTTCTAAGCGGATAGCAAAGTTCATTGACCTCATCTGACCTCATTTGACCGACGCGGCACTTCTGAGTCTATCTTGAAGGTCGTTGACCTCTGCTGACCACATTTTGCCGGTCTGGATGCATCTAAGAGGATAGCAAAGGTCATTGACCTCATCTGATCTCATTTGACCGACGCGGCTCTTCTGAGTCTATCTTGAAGGTCATTGACCTCTGCTGACTTAATTTAGCAGGTCCGGGATCTTCTAAGCGGATAGCAAAGGTCATCGACCTCATCTGACCTCATTTGACCGACGCGGCGCTTCTGAGTCTATCTTGAAGGTCATTGACCTCTGCTGACTTAATTTAGCCGGTCCGGGAGCTTCTAAGCGAATAGCAAAGGTCATTGACCTCATCTGACCTCATTTGACCGACGCGGCGCTTCTGAGTCTATCTTGAAGGTCATTGACCTCTGCTGACCACTTTTTGCCTGTCCGGTAGCCTATAAGAGGATCGGAATGGTCATTGACCTCATCTGACCTCATTTGACAGACGCGGCGCTTCTGAGTCTATCTTGAAGGTCACTGACCTCTGCTGACCTCATTTTGCAGGTCTGGGAGCTTCTAAGAGGATAGCAAAAACCATTAGCCTCAACTGACCTCATTTGACCGACGCGGCGCTTCTGAGTCTATCTTGAAGGTCATTGACCTCTGCTGACCACTTTTTGCCTGTCCGGTAGCCTATAAGAGGATCGGAATTGTCATTGACCTCATCTGACCTCATTTGACATACGCGGCGCTTCTGAGTCTATCTTGAAGGTCACTGACCTCTGCTGACTTCATTTTGATTGTGCGGGATCTACTAATAAGATAGGAAAGGTCATTGACCTCATCTGACCTCATTTGACCGACGCGGCGCTTCTGAGTCTATCTTGAAGGTCATTGACCTCTGCTGACATCGTTTTGCCGGTCCTGGAGCTTCTAAGGGGATAGCAAAGGTCATTGACCTCATCTGACCTCATTTGACCGACGCGGCGCTTCTGAGTCTTTTCTGAAGGTCATTGACCTCTGCTGACCACTTTTTGCCGGTCCGGTAGCTTATGAGAGGATCGGAATGGTCATTGACCTCATCTGACCTCATTTGACCGACGCGGCGTTTCTGAGTCTATCTTGAAGGTCATAGAGCTCTGCTGACCACTATGTGCCTATCTCGATGCTTCTAAGAGGAAAGCAAATGTCATTGACCTCATCTGACCTCATTTGACCGACGCGGCGCTTCTGAGTCTATCTTGAAGGTCATTGAAATCTGCTGACTTAATTTAGCAGGTGCGGGAGCTTCTAAGCGGATAGCAAAGTTCATTGACCTCATCTGACCTCATTTGACCGACGCGGCACTTCTGAGTCTATCTTGAAGGTCGTTGACCTCTGCTGACCACATTTTGCCGGTCTGGATGCATCTAAGAGGATAGCAAAGGTCATTGACCTCATCTGATCTCATTTGACCGACGCGGCTCTTCTGAGTCTATCTTGAAGGTCATTGACCTCTGCTGACTTAATTTAGCAGGTCCGGGATCTTCTAAGCGGATAGCAAAGGTCATCGACCTCATCTGACCTCATTTGACCGACGCGGCGCTTCTGAGTCTATCTTGAAGGTCATTGACCTCTGCTGACTTAATTTAGCCGGTCCGGGAGCTTCTAAGCGAATAGCAAAGGTCATTGACCTCATCTGACCTCATTTGACCGACGCGGCGCTTCTGAGTCTATCTTGAAGGTCATTGACCTCTGCTGACCACTTTTTGCCTGTCCGGTAGCCTATAAGAGGATCGGAATGGTCATTGACCTCATCTGACCTCATTTGACAGACGCGGCGCTTCTGAGTCTATCTTGAAGGTCACTGACCTCTGCTGACCTCATTTTGCAGGTCTGGGAGCTTCTAAGAGGATAGCAAAAACCATTAGCCTCAACTGACCTCATTTGACCGACGCGGCGCTTCTGAGTCTATCTTGAAGGTCATTGACCTCTGCTGACCACTTTTTGCCTGTCCGGTAGCCTATAAGAGGATCGGAATTGTCATTGACCTCATCTGACCTCATTTGACAGACGCGGCGCTTCTGAGTCTATCTTGAAGGTCACTGACCTCTGCTGACTTCATTTTGATTGTGCGGGATCTACTAATAAGATAGGAAAGGTCATTGACCTCATCTGACCTCATTTGACCGACGCGGCGCTTCTGAGTCTATCTTGAAGGTCATTGACCTCTGCTGACCACTTTTTGCCGGTCCGGGAGCTTCTAAGAGGATAGCAAAGGTCATTGACCTCATCTGATCTCATTTGACCGACGCGGCGCTTCTGAGTCTTTTCTGAAGGTCATTGACCTCTGCTGACCACTTTTTGCCGGTCCGGTAGCTTATAAGAGGATCGGAATGTTCATTGACCTCATCTGACCTCATTTGCCCGACGCGGCGCTTCTGAGTCTATCTTGAAGGTAATTGACATCTGCTGACTTAATTTAGCAGGTGCGGGAGCTTCTAAGCGGATAGCAAAGGTCATTGACCTCATCTGACCTCATTTGACCAACGCGGCGCTTCTGAGTCTATCTTGAAGGTCGTTGACCTCTGCTGTCCACATTTTGCCGGTCTGGATGCATCTAAGAGGATAGCAAAGGTCATTGACCTCATCTGACCTCATTTGACCGACGCGGCGCTTCTGAGTCTATCTTGAAGGTCATTGACCTCTGCTGACCACTTTTTGCCGGTCCGGGAGCTTCTAAGAGGATAGCAAAGGTCATTGACCTCATCTGATCTCATTTGACCGACGCGGCTCTTCTGAGTCTATCTTGAAGGTCATTGACCTCTGCTGACATCGTTTTGCCGGTCCGGGAGCTTCTAAGAGGATAGCAAAGGTCATTGTCCTCATCTGACCTCATTTGACCGACGCGGCGCTTCTGAGTCTTTTCTGAAGGTCATTGACCTCTGCTGACCACTTTTTGCCGGTCCGGTAGCTTATAAGAGGATCGGAATGGTCATTGACCTCATCTGACCTCATTTGCCCGACGCGGCGCTTCTGAGTCTATCTTGAAGGTAATTGACATCTGCTGACTTAATTTAGCAGGTGCGGGAGCTTCTAAGCGGATAGCAAAGGTCATTGACCTCATCTGACCTCATTTGACCGACGCGGCGCTTCTGAGTCTATCTTGAAGGTCATTGACCTCTGCTGACTTAATTTAGCAGGTCCGGGAGCTTCTAAGCGGATAGCAAAGGTCATTGACCTCATCTGATCTCATTTGACCGACGCGGCTCCTCTGAGTCTATCTTGAAGGTCATTGACCTCTGCTGACATCGTTTTGCCGGTCCGGGAGCTTCTAAGAGGATAGCAAAGGTCATTGTCCTCATCTGACCTCATTTGACCGACGCGGCGCTTCTGAGTCTTTTCTGAAGGTCATTGACCTCTGCTGACCACTTTTTGCCGGTCCGGTACCTTATAAGAGGATCGGAATGGTCATTGACCTCATCTGACCTCATTTGCCCGACGCAGCGCTTCTGAGTCTATCTTGAAGGTAATTGACATCTGCTGACTTAATTTAGCAGGTGCGGGAGCTTCTAAGCGGATAGCAAAGGTCATTGACCTCATCTGACCTCATTTGACCGACGCGGCGCTTCTGAGTCTATCTTGAAGGTCATTGACCTCTGCTGACTTAATTTAGCAGGTCCGGGAGCTTCTAAGCGGATAGCAAAGGTCATCGACCTCATCTGACCTCATTTGACCGACGCGGCGCTTCTGAGTCTATCTTGAAGGTCGTTGACCTCTACTGTCCACATTTTGCCGGTCTGGATGCATCTAAGAGGATAGCAAAGGTCATTGACCTCATCTGACCTCATTTGACCGACGCGGCGCTTCTGAGTCTATCTTGAAGGTCATTGACATCTGCTGACCACTTTTTGCCGGTCCGGGAGCTTCTAAGAGGATAGCAAAGGTCATTGACCTCATCTGATCTCATTTGACCGACGCGGCTCATCTGAGTCTATCTTGAAGGTCATTGACCTCTGCTGACATCGTTTTGCCGGTCCTGGAGCTTCTAAGAGGATAGCAAAGGTCATTGACCTCATCTGACCTCATTTGACCGACGCGGCGCTTCTGAGTCTTTTCTGAAGGTCATTGACCTCTGCTGACCACTTTTTGCCGGTCCGGTAGCTTATGAGAGGATCGGAATGGTCATTGACCTCATCTGACCTCATTTGACCGACGCGGCGTTTCTGAGTCTATCTTGAAGGTCATAGAGCTCTGCTGACCACTATCTACCTATCTCGATGCTTCTAAGAGGAAAGCAAACGTCATTGACCTCATCTGACCTCATTTGACCGACGCGGCGCTTCTGAGTCTATCTTGAAGGTCATTGACCTCTGCTGACCACTTTTTGCCGGTCCGGGAGCTTCTAAGAGGATAGCAAAGGTCATTGACCTCATCTGATCTCATTTGACCGACGCGGCTCATCTGAGTCTATCTTGAAGGTCATTGACCTCTGCTGACATCGTTTTGCCGGTCCTGGAGCTTCTAAGGGGATAGCAAAGGTCATTGACCTCATCTGACCTCATTTGACCGACGCGGCGCTTCTGAGTCTTTTCTCAAGGTCATTGACCTCTGCTGACCACTTTTTGCCGGTCCGGTAGCTTATGAGAGGATCGGAAGGTCATTGACCTCATCTGACCTCATTTGACCGACGCGGCGTTTCTGAGTCTATCTTGAAGGTCATAGAGCTCTGCTGACCACTATGTGCCTATCTCGATGCTTCTAAGAGGAAAGCAAATGTCATTGACCTCATCTGACCTCATTTGACCGACGCGGCGCTTCTGAGTCTATCTTGAAGGTCACTGACCTCTGCTGACCTCATTTTGCAGGTCTGGGAGCTTCTAAGAGGATAGCAAAGGTCATAGACCTCAACTGACCTCATTTGACCGACGCGGCGCTTCTGAGTCTATCTTGAAGGTCATTGACCTCTGCTGACCACTTTTTGCCGGTCCGGTAGCTTATAAGAGGATCGGAATGGTCATTGACCTCATCTGACCTCATTAGAACGACGCGGCGCTTCTGAGTCTATCTAGAAGGTAATTGACCACTGCTGGCCACTTTGTGCCTATCTGGATGCTTCTAAGAGGATAGCAAAGGTCATTGACCTCATCTGACCTCATTTGACCGACGCGGCGCATCTGAGTCTATCTTGAAGGTCGTTGACCTCTGCTGACCACATTTTGCCGGTCTGGATGCATCTAAGAGGATAGCAAAGGTCATTGACCTCATCTGACCTCATTTGACAGACGCGGAGCTTCTGAGTCTATCTTGAAGTTCATTGACCTCTGCTGACTTCATTTTGATTGTGCGGGATCTACTAATAAGATAGGAAAGGTCATTGACCTCATCTGACCTCATTTGACCGACGCGGCGCTTCTGAGTCTATCTTGAAGGTCATTGACCTCTGCTGACATCGTTTTGCCGGTCCGGGAGCTTCTAAGAGGATAGCAAAGGTCATTGTCCTCATCTGACCTCATTTGACCGACGCAGCGCTTCTGAGTCTTTTCTGAAGGTCATTGACCTCTGCTGACCACTTTTTGCCGGTCCGGTAGCTTATAAGAGGATTGGAATGGTCATTGACCTCATCTGACCTCATTTGCCCGACGCGGCGCTTCTGAGTCTATCTTGAAGGTAATTGACATCTGCTGACATAATTTAGCATGTGCGGGAGCTTCTAAGCGGATAGCAAAGGTCATTGACCTCAACTGACCTCATTTGACCGACGCGGCGCTTCTGAGTCTATCTAGAAGGTAATTGACCACTGCTGGCCACTTTGTGCCTATCTGGATGCTTCTAAGAGGATAGCAAAGGTCATTGACCTCATCTGACCTCATTTGACCGACGCGGCGCTTCTGAGTCTATCTTGAAGGTCATTGACCTCTGCTGATCTCATTTTGCAGGTCTGGGAGCTTCTAAGAGGATAGCAAAGGTCATTGACCTCAACTGACCTCATTTGACCGACGCGGCGCTTCTGAGTCTATCTTGAAGGTCATTGACCTCTGCTGACCACTTTTTGCCTGTCCGGTAGCCTATAAGAGGATCGGAATGGTCATTGACCTCATCTGACCTCATTTGACAGACGCGGCGCTTCTGAGTCTATCTTGAAGGTCACTGACCTCTGCTGACCTCATTTTGCAGGTCTGGGAGCTTCTAAGAGGATAGCAAAAACCATTGACCTCAACTGACCTCATTTGACCGACGCGGCGCTTCTGAGTCTATCTTGAAGGTCATTGACCTCTGCTGACCACTTTTTGCCTGTCCGGTAGCCTATAAGAGGATCGGAATTGTCATTGACCTCATCTGACCTCATTTGACAGACGCGGCGCTTCTGAGTCTATCTTGAAGTTCATTGACCTCTGCTGACTTCATTTTGATTGTGCGGGATCTACTAATAAGATAGGAAAGGTCATTGACCTCATCTGACCTCATTTGACCGACGCGGCGCTTCTGAGTCTATCTTGAAGGTCATTGACCTCTGCTGACATCGTTTTGCCGGTCCTGGAGCTTCTAAGGGGATAGCAAAGGTCATTGACCTCATCTGACCTCATTTGACCGACGCGGCGCTTCTGAGTCTTTTCTGAAGGTCATTGACCTCTGCTGACCACTTTTTGCCGGTCCGGTAGCTTATGAGAGGATCGGAATGGTCATTGACCTCATCTGACCTCATTTGACCGACGCGGCGTTTCTGAGTCTATCTTGAAGGTCATAGAGCTCTGCTGACCACTATGTGCCTATCTCGATGCTTCTAAGAGGAAAGCAAATGTCATTGACCTCATCTGACCTCATTTGACCGACGCGGCGCTTCTGAGTCTATCTTGAAGGTCACTGACCTCTGCTGACCTCATTTTGCAGGTCTGGGAGCTTCTAAGAGGATAGCAAAGGTCATAGACCTCAACTGACCTCATTTGACCGACGCGGCGCTTCTGAGTCTATCTTGAAGGTCATTGACCTCTGCTGACCACTTTTTGCCGGTCCGGTAGCTTATAAGAGGATCGGAATGGTCATTGACCTCATCTGACCTCATTAGAACGACGCGGCGCTTCTGAGTCTATCTAGAAGGTAATTGACCACTGCTGGCCACTTTGTGCCTATCTGGATGCTTCTAAGAGGATAGCAAAGGTCATTGACCTCATCTGACCTCATTTGACCGACGCGGCGCATCTGAGTCTATCTTGAAGGTCGTTGACCTCTGCTGACCACATTTTGCCGGTCTGGATGCATCTAAGAGGATAGCAAAGGTCATTGACCTCATCTGACCTCATTTGACAGACGCGGCGCTTCTGAGTCTATCTTGAAGTTCATTGACCTCTGCTGACTTCATTTTGATTGTGCGGGATCTACTAATAAGATAGGAAAGGTCATTGACCTCATCTGACCTCATTTGACCGACGCGGCGCTTCTGAGTCTATCTTGAAGGTCATTGACCTCTGCTGACATCGTTTTGCCGGTCCGGGAGCTTCTAAGAGGATAGCAAAGGTCATTGTCCTCATCTGACCTCATTTGACCGACGCAGCGCTTCTGAGTCTTTTCTGAAGGTCATTGACCTCTGCTGACCACTTTTTGCCGGTCCGGTAGCTTATAAGAGGATTGGAATGGTCATTGACCTCATCTGACCTCATTTGCCCGACGCGGCGCTTCTGAGTCTATCTTGAAGGTAATTGACATCTGCTGACATAATTTAGCATGTGCGGGAGCTTCTAAGCGGATAGCAAAGGTCATTGACCTCATCTGACCTCATTTGACCGACGCGGCGCTTCTGAGTCTATCTAGAAGGTAATTGACCACTGCTGGCCACTTTGTGCCTATCTGGATGCTTCTAAGAGGATAGCAAAGGTCATTGACCTCATCTGACCTCATTTGACCGACGCGGCGCTTCTGAGTCTATCTTGAAGGTCATTGACCTCTGCTGATCTCATTTTGCAGGTCTGGGAGCTTCTAAGAGGATAGCAAAGGTCATTGACCTCATCTGATCTCATTTGACCGACGCGGCTCTTCTGAGTCTATCTTGAAGGTCATTGACCTCTGCTGACTTAATTTAGCAGGTCCGGGATCTTCTAAGCGGATAGCAAAGGTCATCGACCTCATCTGACCTCATTTGACCGACGCGGCGCTTCTGAGTCTATCTTGAAGGTCATTGACCTCTGCTGACTTAATTTAGCCGGTCCGGGAGCTTCTAAGCGAATAGCAAAGGTCATTGACCTCATCTGATCTCATTTGACCGACGCGGCGCTTCTGAGTCTATCTTCAAGGTCATTGACCTCTGCTGACCTCATTTTGCAGGTCTGGGAGCTTCTAAGAGGATAGCAAAGGCCATTGACCTCAACTGACCTCATTTGACCGACGCGGCGCTTCTGAGTCTATCTTGAAGGTCATTGACCTCTGCTGACCACTTTTTGCCTGTCCGGTAGCCTATAAGAGGATCGGAATGGTCATTGACCTCATCTGACCTCATTTGACAGACGCGGCGCTTCTGAGTCTATCTTGAAGGTCACTGACCTCTGCTGACCTCATTTTGCAGGTCTGGGAGCTTCTAAGAGGATAGCAAAAACCATTGACCTCAACTGACCTCATTTGACCGACGCGGCGCTTCTGAGTCTATCTTGAAGGTCATTGACCTCTGCTGACCACTTTTTGCCTGTCCGGTAGCCTATAAGAGGATCGGAATTGTCATTGACCTCATCTGACCTCATTTGACAGACGCGGCGCTTCTGAGTCTATCTTGAAGTTCATTGACCTCTGCTGACTTCATTTTGATTGTGCGGGATCTACTAATAAGATAGGAAAGGTCATTGACCTCATCTGACCTCATTTGACCGACGCGGCGCTTCTGAGTCTATCTTGAAGGTCATTGACCTCTGCTGACATCGTTTTGCCGGTCCGGGAGCTTCTAAGAGGATAGCAAAGGTCATTGTCCTCATCTGACCTCATTTGACCGACGCAGCGCTTCTGAGTCTTTTCTGAAGGTCATTGACCTCTGCTGACCACTTTTTGCCGGTCCGGTAGCTTATAAGAGGATTGGAATGGTCATTGACCTCATCTGACCTCATTTGCCCGACGCGGCGCTTCTGAGTCTATCTTGAAGGTAATTGACATCTGCTGACTTAATTTAGCAGGTGCGGGAGCTTCTAAGCGGATAGCAAAGGTCATCGACCTCATCTGACCTCATTTGACCGACGCGGCGCTTCTGAGTCTATCTTGAAGGTCGTTGACCTCTACTGGCCACATTTTGCCGGTCTGGATGCATCTAAGAGGATAGCAAAGGTCATTGACCTCATCTGACCTCATTTGACCGACGCGGCGCTTCTGAGTCTTTTCTGAAGGTCATTGACCTCTGCTTACCACTTTTTGCCGGTCCGGTAGCTTATAAGAGGATCGGAATGGTCATTGACCTCATCTGACCTCATTTGACCGACGCGGCTCTTCTGAGTCTATCTTGAAGGTCATTGACCTCTGCTGACATCGTTTTGCCGGTCCGGGAGCTTCTAAGAGGATAGCAAAGGTCATTGTCCTCATCTGACCTCATTTGACCGACGCGGCGCTTCTGAGTCTTTTCTGAAGGTCATTGACCTCTGCTTACCACTTTTTGCCGGTCCGGTAGCTTATAAGAGGATCGGAATGGTCATTGACCTCATCTGACCTCATTTGACCGACGCGGTGCTTCTGGGTCTATCTTGAAGGTCATTGACCTCTGCTGACTTAATTTAGCAGTTTCGGGAGCTTCTAAGCGGATAGCAAAGGTCATCGACCTCATCTGACCTCATTTGACCGACGCGGCGCTTCTGAGTCTATCTTGAAGGTCGTTGACCTCTACTGGCCACATTTTGCCGGTCTGGATGCATCTAAGAGGATAGCAAAGGTCATTGACCTCATCTGACCTCATTTGACCGCCGCGGCGCTTCTGAGTCTATCTTGAAGGTCATTGTCCTCTGCTGACCACTTTTTGCCGGTCCGGGAGCTTCTAAGAGGATAGCAAAGGTCATTGACCTCATCTGATCTCATTTGACCGACACGGCGCTTCTGAGTCTATCTTGAAGTTCATTGACCTCTGCTGACTTCATTTTGACGGTGCGGGATCTACTAATAAGATAGGAAAGGTCATTGACCTCATCTGACCTCATTTGACCGACGCGGCGATTCTGAGTCTTTCTTGAAGGTCATTGAGCACTGCTGACCATTTTGTAGCGGTCCGGAAGCTTATAAGAGGATCGGAAAGGTCATTGACCTCAACTGACCTCATTTGACCGACGCGGCGCTTCTGAGTCTTTTCTGAAGGTCATTGACCTCTGCTGACATCGTTTTGCCGGTCCGGGAGCTTCTAAGAGGATAGCAAAGGTCATTGTCCTCATCTGACCTCATTTGACCGTCGCGGCGCTTCTGAGTCTTTTCTGAAGGTCATTGACCTCTGCTGACCACTTTTTGCCGGTCCGGTAGCTTATAAGAGGATCGGAATGGTCATTGACCTCATCTGACCTCATTTGCCCGACGCGGCGCTTCTGAGTCTATCTTGAAGGTAATTGACATATGCTGACTTAATTTAGCAGGTGCGGGAGCTTCTAAGCGTATAGCAAAGTTCATTGACCTCATCTTACCTCATTTGACCGACGCGGCGCTTCTGAGTCTATCTTGAAGGTCATTGACCTCTGCTGACATCGTTCTGCCGGTCCGGGAGCTTCTAAGAGGATAGCAAAGGTCATTGACCTCATCTGACCTCATTTGACCGACGCGGCGCTTCTGAGTCTTTTCTGAAGGTCATTGACCCCTGCTGACCACTATGTGCCTATCTGGATGCTTCTAAGAGGAAAGCAAAGGTCATTGACCTCATCTGACCTCATTTGACCGACGCTGCGCTTATGAGTCTTTTCTGAAGGTCATTGACCTCTGCTGACCACTTTTTGCCGGTCCGGTAGCTTTTGAGAGGATCGGAATGGTCATTGACCTCATCTGACCTCATTTGACCGACGCGGCGTTTCTGAGTCTATCTTGAAGGTCATTGAGCTCTGCTGACCACTTTGTAGCGGTCCTTAAGCTTATAAGAGGATCGGAAAGGTCATTGACCTCATCTGAACTCTTTTGACCGACGCGGTGCTTCTGGGTCTATCTTGAAGGTCATTGACCTCTGCTGACTTAATTTAGCAGTTTCGGGAGCTTCTAAGCGGATAGCAAAGGTCATCGACCTCATCTGACCTCATTTGACCGACGCGGCGCTTCTGAGTCTATCTTGAAGGTCGTTGACCTCTACTGGCCACATTTTGCCGGTCTGGATGCATCTAAGAGGATAGCAAAGGTCATTGACCTCATCTGACCTCATTTGACCGACGCGGCGCTTCTGAGTCTATCTTGAAGGTCATTGACCTCTGCTGACCACTTTTTGCCGGTCCGGGAGCTTCTAAGAGGATAGCAAAGGTCATTGACCTCATCTGATCTCATTTGACCGACACGGCGCTTCTGAGTCTATCTTGAAGTTCATTGACCTCTGCTGACTTCATTTTGACGGTGCGGGATCTACTAATAAGATAGGAAAGTTCATTGACCTCATCTGACCTCATTTGACCGACGCGATGATTCTGAGTCTTTCTTGAAGGTCATTGAGCACTGCTGACCATTTTGTAGCGGTCCGGAAGCTTATAAGAGGATCGGAAAGGTCATTGACCTCAACTGACCTCATTTGACCGACGCGGCGCTTCTGAGTCTTTTCTGAAGGTCATTGACCTCTGCTGACCACTTTTTGACGGTCCGGTAGCTTATGAGAGGATCGGAATGATCATTGACCTCATCTGACCTCATTTGACCGACGCGGCGTTTCTGAGTCTATCTTGAAGGTCATTGAGCTCTGCTGACCACTTTGTAGCGGTCCGTAAGCTTATAGGAGGATCGGAAAGGTCATTGACCTCATCTGACCTCATTTGACCGACGCGGCGCTTCTGAGTCTATCTTCAAGGTCATTGACCTCTGCTGACCTCATTTTGCAGGTCTGGGAGCTTCTAAGAGGATAGCAAAGGCCATTGACCTCAACTGACCTCATTTGCCCGACGCGGCGCTTCTGAGTCTATCTTGAAGGTCATTGACCTCTGCTGACTTAATTTAGCAGGTCCGGGAGCTTCTAAGCGGATAGCAAAGGTCATCGACCTCATCTGACCTCATTTGACCGACGCGGCGCTTCTGAGTCTATCTTGAAGGTCGTTGACCTCTGCTGACCACTATGTGCCTATCTCGATGCTTCTAAGAGGAAAGCAAAGGTCATTGACCTCATCTGACCTCATTTGACAGACGCGGCGCTTCTGAGTCTTTCTTGAAGGTCATTGAGCACTGCTGACCATTTTGTAGCGGTCCGGAAGCTTATAAGAGGATCGGAAAGGTCATTGACCTCATCTGAACTCATTTGACCGACGCGGTGCTTCTGAGTCTATCTTGAAGGTCGTTGAACTCTACTGGCCACATTTTGCCGGTCTGGATGCATCTAAGAGGATAGCAAAGGTCATTGACCTCATCTGACCTCATTTGACCGACGCGGCGCTTGTGAGTCTATCTAGAAGGTAATTGACCACTGCTGGCCACTTTGTGCCTATCTGGATGCTTCTAAGAGGATAGCAAAGGTCATTGACCTCATCTGATCTCATTTGACCGACGCGGCGCTTCTGAGTCTATCTTGAAGGTCATTGACCTCTGCTGAATTAATTTAGCAGGTCCGGGAGCTTCTAAGCGGATAGCAAAGGTCATCGACCTCATCTGACCTCATTTGACCGACGCGGCGCTTCTGAGTCTATCTTGAAGGTCGTTGACCTCTACTGTCCACATTTTGCCGGTCTGGATGCATCTAAGAGGATAGCAAAGGTCATTGACCTCATCTGACCTCATTTGACCGACGCGGCGCTTCTGAGTCTATCTTGAAGGTCATTGACCTCTGCTGACCACTTTTTGCCGGTCCGGGAGCTTCTAAGAGGATAGCAAAGGTCATTGACCTTATCTGATCTCATTTGACCGACGCGGCTCATCTGAGTCTATCTTGAAGGTCATTGACCTCTGCTGACATCGTTTTGCCGGTCCTGGAGCTTCTAAGAGGATAGCAAAGGTCATTGACCTCATCTGACCTCATTTGACCGACGCGGCGCTTCTGAGTCTTTTCTGAAGGTCATTGACCTCTGCTGACAACTTTTTGCCGGTCCGGTAACTTATGAGAGGATCGGAATGGTCATTGACCTCATCTGACCTCATTTGACCGACGCGGCGTTTCTGAGTCTATCTTGAAGGTCATAGAGCTCTGCTGACCACTATGTGCCTATCTCGATGCTTCTAAGAGGAAAGCAAAGGTCATTGACCTCATCTGACCTCATTTGACCGACGCGGCGCTTCTGAGTCTATCTTGAAGGTCATTGACCTCTGCTGACCACTTTTTGCCGGTCCGGGAGCTTCTAAGAGGATAGCAAAGGTCATTGACCTCATCTGATCTCATTTGACCGACGCGGCTCATCTGAGTCTATCTTGAAGGTCATTGACCTCTGCTGACATCGTTTTGCCGGTCCTGGAGCTTCTAAGGGAATAGCAAAGGTCATTGACCTCATCTGACCTCATTTGACCGACGCGGCGCTTCTGAGTCTTTTCTGAAGGTCATTGACCTCTGCTGACCACTTTTTGCCGGTCCGGTAGCTTATGAGAGGATCGGAATGGTCATTGACCTCATCTGACCTCATTTGACCGACGCGGCGTTTCTGAGTCTATCTTGAAGGTCATAGAGCTCTGCTGACCACTATGTGCCTATCTCGATGCTTCTAAGAGGAAAGCAAATGTCATTGACCTCATCTGACCTCATTTGACCGACGCGGCGCTTCTGAGTCTATCTTGAAGGTCATTGACCTCTGCTGACTTAATTTAGCAGGTGCGGGAGCTTCTAAGCGGATAGCAAAGTTCATTGACCTCATCTGACCTCATTTGACCGACGCGGCGCTTCTGAGTCTATCTTGAAGGTCGTTGACCTCTGCTGACCACATTTTGCCGGTCTGGATGCATCTAAGAGGATAGCAAAGGTCATTGACCTCATCTGATCTCATTTGACCGACGCGGGGCTTCTAAGTATATCTTGAAGGTCAATGACCTCTGCTGACCTCATTTTTTAGGTCTGGGAGCTTCTAAGAGGATAGCAAAGGTCATAGACCTCAACTGACCTCATTTGACCGACGCGGCGCTGCTGAGTCTATCTTGAAGGTCATTGACCTCTGCTGACCACTTTTTGCCGGTCCGGTAGCTTATAAGAGGATCGGAATGGTCATTGACCTCATCTGATCTCATTTGACCGACGCGGCGCTTCTGAGTCTACCTTGAAGGTCATTGACCTCTACTGATCTCATTTTGCAGGTCTGGGAGCTTCTAAGAGGATAGCAAAGGTCATTGACCTCATCTGATCTCATTTGACCGACGCGGCGCTTCTGAGTCTATCTTGAAGGTCATTGACCTCTGCTGACTTAATTTAGCAGGTCCGGGATCTTCTAAGCGGATAGCAGATGTCATCGACCTCATCTGACCTCATTTGACCGACGCGGCGCTTCTGAGTCTATCTTGAAGGTCGTTGACCACTGCTGACCACTTTTTGCCGGTCCGGGAGCTTCTAAGAGGATAGCAAAGGTCATTGACCTCATCTGATCTCATTAATCGACGCGGCTCTTCTGAGTCTATCTTGAAGGTCATTGACCTCTGCTGACATCGTTTTGCCGGTCCGGGAGCTTCTAAGAGGATAGCAAAGGTCATTGTCCTCATCTGACCTCATTTGACCGACGCGGCGCTTCTGAGTCTTTTCTGAAGGTCATTGACCTCTGCTGACCACTTTTTGCCGGTCCGGTAGCTTATAAGAGGATCGGAATGGTCATTGACCTCATCTGACCTCATTTGCCCGACGCGGCGCTTCTGAGTCTATCTTGAAGGTAATTGACATCTGCTGACTTAATTTAGCAGGTGCGGGAGCTTCTAAGCGGATAGCAAAGTTCATTGACCTCATCTGACCTCATTTGACCGACGCGGCGCTTCTGAGTCTATCTTGAAGGTCGTTGACCTCTGCTGACCACATTTTGCCGGTCTGGATGCATCTAAGAGGATAGCAAAGGTCATTGACCTCATCTGATCTCATTTGACCGACGCGGCGCTTCTGAGTATATCTTGAAGGTCAATGACCTCTGCTGACCTCATTTTGCAGGTCTGGGAGCTTCTAAGAGGATAGCAAAGGTCATAGACCTCAACTGACCTCATTTGACCGACGCGGCGCTTCTGAGTCTATCTTGAAGGTCATTGACCTCTGCTGACCACTTTTTGCCGGTCCGGTAGCTTATAAGAGGATCGGAATGGTCATTGACCTCATCTGACCTCATTTGACCGACGCGGCGCTTCTGAGTCTATCTAGAAGGTAATTGACCACTGCTGGCCACTTTGTGCCTATCTGGATGCTTCTAAGAGGATAGCAAAGGTCATTGACCTCATCTGACCTCATTTGACCGACGCGGCGCTTCTGAGTCTATCTTAAAGGTCATTGACCTCTGCTGACCTCATTTTGCAGGTCTGGGAGCTTCTAAGAGGATTGCAAAGGTCATTGACCTCATCTGATCTCATTTGACCGACGCGGCGCTTCTGAGTCTATCTTGAAGTTCATTGACCTCTGCTGACTTAATTTAGCAGTTCCGGGAGCTTCTAAGCGGATAGCAAAGGTCATCGACCTCATCTGAACTCATTTGCCCGACGCGGCGCTTCTGAGTCTTTTCTGAAGGTCAGTGACCTCTGCTGACCACTATGTGCCTATCTGGATGCTTCTAAGAGGAAAGCAAAGGTCATTGACCTCATCTGACCTCATTTGACGGACGCGGCGCTTATGAGTCTTTTCTGAAGGTCATTGACCTCTGCTGACCACTTTTTGCCGGTCCGGTAGCTTATGAGAGGATCGGAATGGTCATTGACCTCATCTGACCTCATTTGACCGACGCGGCGTTTCTGAGTCTATCTTGAAGGTCATTGAGCTCTGCTGACCACTTTGTAGCGGTCCGTAAGCTTATAAGAGGATCGGAAAGGTCATTGACCTCATCTGACCTCATTTGACCGACGCGGCGCTTCTGAGTCTATCTTGAAGGTCATTGACCTCTGCTGACCACTTTTTGCCAGTCCGGGAGCTTCTAAGAGGATAGCAAAGATCATTGACCTCATCTGATCTCATTTGACCGACGCGGCGCTTCTGAGTCTATCTTGAAGGTCATTGACCTCTGCTGACCTCATTTTGCAGGTCTGGGAGCTTCTAAGAGGATTGCAAAGGTCATTGACCTCATCTGATCTCATTTGACCGACGCGGCGCTTCTGAGTCTATCTTGAAGTTCATTGACCTCTGCTGACTTAATTTAGCAGGTCCGGGAGCTTCTAAGCGGATAGCAAAGGTCATCGACCTCATCTGAACTCATTTGCCCGACGCGGCGCTTCTGAGTCTATCTTGAATGTCATTGACCTCTGCTGACATCGTTCTGCCGGTCCGGGAGCTACTAAGAGGATAGCAAAGGTCATTGACCTCATCTGACCTCATTTGACCGACGCGGCGCTTCTGAGTCATTTCTGAAGGTCAGTGACCTCTGCTGACCACTATGTGCCTATCTGGATGCTTCTAAGAGGAAAGCAAAGGTCATTGACCTCATCTGACCTCATTTGACCGACGCGGCGCTTCTGAGTCTTTCTTGAAGGTCATTGAGCACTGCTGACCATTTTGTAGCGGTCCGGAAGCTTATAAGAGGATCGGAAAGGTCATTGACCTCAACTGACCTCATTTGACCGACGCGGCGCTTCTGAGACTATCTTGAAGGTCATTGACCTCTGCTGACCACTTTTTGCCGGTCCGGGAGCTCCTAAGAGGAAGGCAAAGGTCATTGACCTCATCTGATCTCATTTGACCGACGCGGCTCATCTGAGTCTATCTTGAAGGTCATTGACCTCTGCTGACATCGTTTTGCCGGTCCTGGAGCTTCTAAGAGGATAGCAAAGGTCATTGACCTCATCTGACCTCATTTGACCGACGCGGCGCTTCTGAGTCTTTTCTGAAGGTCATTGACCTCTGCTGACCACTTTTTGCCGGTCCGGTAGCTTATGAGAGGATCGGAATGGTCATTGACCTCATCTGACCTCATTTGACCGACGCGCCGTTTCTGAGTCTATCTTGAAGGTCATAGAGCTCTGCTGACCACTATGTGCCTATCTCGATGCTTCTAAGAGGAAAGCAAAGGTCATTGACCTCATCTGACCTCATTTGACCGACGCGGCGCTTCTGAGTCTATCTTGAAGGTCATTGACCTCTGCTGACTTAATTTAGCAGGTGCGGGAGCTTCTAAGCGGATAGCAAAGTTCATTGACCTCATCTGACCTCATTTGACCGACGCGGCGCTTCTGAGTCTATCTTGAAGGTCATTGACCTCTGCTGACCACTTTTTGCCAGTCCGGGAGCTTCTAAGAGGATAGCAAAGATCATTGACCTCATCTGATCTCATTTGACCGACGCGGGGCTTCTAAGTATATCTTGAAGGTCAATGACCTCTGCTGACCTCATTTTTTAGGTCTGGGAGCTTCTAAGAGGATAGCAAAGGTCATAGACCTCAACTGACCTCATTTGACCGACGCGGCGCTTCTGAGTCTATCTTGAAGGTCATTGACCTCTGCTGACCACTTTTTGCCGGTCCGGTAGCTTATAAGAGGATCGGAATGGTCATTGACCTCATCTGACCTCATTTGAACGACGCGGCGCTTCTGAGTATATCTAGAAGGTAATTGACCACTGCTGGCCACTTTGTGCCTATCTGGATGCTTCTAAAAGGATAGCAAAGGTCATTGACCTCATCTGACCTCATTTGACCGACGCGGCGCTTCTGAGTCTATCTTGAAGGTCATTGACCTCTGCTGATCTCATTTTGCAGGTCTGGGAGCTTCTAAGAGGATAGCAAAGGCCATTGACCTCAACTGACCTCATTTGACCGACGCGGCGCTTCTGAGTCTATCTTGAAGGTCATTGACCTCTGCTGACCTCATTTTGCAGGTCTGGGAGCTTCTAAGAGGATAGCAAAGTTCATTGACCTCATCTGATCTCATTTGACCGACGCGGCGCTTCTGAGTCTATCTTGAAGGTCATTGACCTCTGCTGACTTAATTTAGCAGGTCCGGGAGCTTCTAAGCGGATAGCAAAGGTCATCGACCTCATCTGACCTCATTTGACCGACGCGGCGCTTCTGAGTCTATCTTGAAGGTCGTTTACTTCTGCTGACCACTATGTGCCTATCTCGATGCTTCTAAGAGGAAAGCAAAGGTCATTGACCTCATCTGACCTCATTTGACCGACGCGGCGCTTCTGAGTCTTTCTTGAAGGTCATTGAGCACTGCTGACCATTTTGGAGCGGTCCGGAAGCTTATAAGAGGATCGGAAAGGTCATTGACCTCAACTGACCTCATTTGACCGACGCGGCGCTTCTGAGTCTATCTAGAAGGTAATTGACCACTGCTGGCCACTTTGTGCCTATCTGGATGCTTCTAAGAGGATAGCAAAGGTCATTGACCTCATCTGATCTCATTTGACCGACGCGGAGCTTCTGAGTCTATCTTGAAGGTCATTGACCTCTGCTGACTTAATTTAGCAGGTCCGGGAGCTTCTAAGCGGATAGCAAAGGTCATCGACCTCATCTGACCTCATTTGACCGACGCGGCGCTTCTGAGTCTATCTTGAAGGTCAATGACCTCTGCTGACCTCATTTTTTAGGTCTGGGAGCTTCTAAGAGGATAGCAAAGGTCATTGACCTCATCTGATCTCATTTGACCGACGCGGCTCTTCTGAGTCTATCTTGAAGGTCATTGACCTCTGCTGACTTAATTTAGCAGGTCCGGGATCTTCTAAGCGGATAGCAAAGGTCATCGACCTCATCTGACCTCATTTGACCGACGCGGCGCTTCTGAGTCTATCTTGAAGGTCATTGACCTCTGCTGACCACTTTTTGCCGGTCCGGTAGCTTATAAGAGGATCGGAATGGTCTTTGAACTCGTCTGACCTCATTTGACAGATGCGGCGCTTCTGAGTCTATCTTGAAGGTCACTGACCTCTGCTGACCTCATTTTGCAGGTCTGGGAGCTTCTAAGAGGATAGCAAAGGCCATTGACCTCAACTGACCTCATTTGACCGACGCGGCGCTTCTGAGTCTATCTTGAAGGTCATTGACCTCTGCTGACCACTATGTGCCTATCTCGATGCTTCTAAGAGGAAAGCAAAGGTCATTGACCTCATCTGACCTCATTTGACCGACGCGGCGCTTCTGAGTCTATCTTGAAGGTCATTGACCTCTGCTGACTTAATTTAGCAGTTTCGGGAGCTTCTAAGCGGATAGCAAAGGTCATCGACCTCATCTGACCTCATTTGACCGACGCGGCGCTTCTGAGTCTTTCTTGAAGGTCATTGAGCACTGCTGACCATTTTGTAGCGGTCCGAAAGCTTATAAGAGGATCGGAAAGGTCATTGACCTCAACTGACCTCATTTGACCGACGCGGCGCTTCTGAGTCTATCTTGAAGTTTATTGACCTCTGCTGACTTAATTTAGCAGGTCCGGGAGCTTCTAAGCGGATAGCAAAGGTCATCGACCTCATCTGAACTCATTTGACCGACGCGGCGCTTCTGAGTCTATCTTGAAGGTCATTGACCTCTGCTGACCACTTTTTGCCGGTCCGGGAGCTTCTAAGAGGATAGCAAAGGTCATTGACCTCATCTGATCTCATTTGACCGACGCGGCTCTTCTGAGTCTATCTTGAAAGTCATTGACCTCTGCTGACATCGTTCTGCCGGTCCGGGAGCTTCTAAGAGGATTGCAAAGGTCATTGACCTCATCTGACCTCATTTGACCGACGCGGCGCTTCTGAGTCTTTTCTGAAGGTCATTGACCTCTGCTGACCACTTTTTGCCGGTCCGGTAGCTTATAAGAGGATCGGAATGGTCACTGACCTCATCTGTCCTTATTTGCCCGACGCGGCGCTTCTGAGTCTATCTTGAAGGTCATTGACCTCTGCTGACCTCATTTTGCAGGTCTGGGAGCTTCTAAGAGGATTGCAAAGGTCATTGACCTCATCTGATCTCATTTGACCGACGCGGCGCTTCTGAGTCTATCTTGAAGTTCATTGACCTCTGCTGACTTAATTTAGCAGGTCCGGGAGCTTCTAAGCGGATAGCAAAGGTCATCGACCTCATCTGAACTCATTTGACCGACGCGGCGCTTTTGAGTCTATCTTGAAAGTCGTTGACCTCTACTGTCCACATTTTGCCGGTCTGGATACATCTAAGAGGATAGCAAAGGTCATTGACCTCATCTGACCTCATTTGACCGACGCGGCGCTTCTGAGTCTATCTTGAAGGTCACTGACCTCTGCTGACCTCATTTTGCAGGTCTGGGAGCTTCTAAGCGGATAGCAAAGGTCATCGACCTCATCTGACCTCATTTGACCGACGCGGCGCTTCTGAGTCTTTCTTGAAGGTCATTGAGCACTGCTGACCAGTTTGTAGCGGTCCGGAAGCTTATAAGAGGATCGGAAAGGTCATTGACCTCATCTGACCTCATTTGACAGACGCGGCGCTTCTGAGTCTTTCTTGAAGGTCATTGAGCACTGCTGACCATTTTGTAGCGGTCCGGAAGCTTATAAGAGGATCGGAAAGGTCATTGACCTCAACTGACCTCATTTGACCGACGCGGCGCTTCTGAGTCTATCTTGAAGTTTATTGACCTCTGCTGACTTAATTTAGCAGGTCCGGGAGCTTCAAAGCGGATAGCAAAGGTCATCGACCTCATCTGAACTCATTTGACCGACGCGGCGCTTTTGAGTCTATCTTGAAAGTCGTTGACCTCTACTGTCCACATTTTGCCGGTCTGGATACATCTAAGAGGATAGCAAAGGTCATTGACCTCATCTGACCTCATTTGACCGACGCGGCGCTTCTGAGTCTATCTTGAAGGTCATTGACCTCTGCTGACCACTTTTTGCCGGTCCGGGAGCTCCTAAGAGGATAGCAAAGGTCATTGACCTCATCTGATCTCATTTGACCGACGCGGCTCATCTGAGTCTATCTTGAAGGTCATTGACCTCTGCTGACATCGTTTTGCCGGTCCTGGAGCTTCTAAGAGGATAGCAAAGGTCATTGACCTCATCTGACCTCATTTGACCGACGCGGCGCTTCTGAGTCTTTTCTGAAGGTCATTGACCTCTGCTGACCACTTTTTGCCGGTCCGGTAGCTTATAAGAGGATCGGAATGGTCATTGACCTCGTCTGACCTCATTTGACAGACGCGGCGCTTCTGAGTCTATCTTGAAGGTCAGTGACCTCTGCTGACCTCATTTTGCAGGTCTGGGAGCTTCTAAGCGGATAGCAAAGGTCATCGACCTCATCTGACCTCATTTGACCGACGCGGCGCTTCTGAGTCTTTCTTGAAGGTCATTGAGCACTGCTGACCAGTTTGTAGCGGTCCGGAAGCTTATAAGAGGATCGGAAAGGTCATTGACCTCATCTGACCTCATTTGACAGACGCGGCGCTTCTGAGTCTTTCTTGAAGGTCATTGAGCACTGCTGACCATTTTGTAGCGGTCCGGAAGCTTATAAGAGGATCGGAAAGGTCATTGACCTCAACTGACCTCATTTGACCGACGCGGCGCTTCTGAGTCTATCTTGAAGTTTATTGACCTCTGCTGACTTAATTTAGCAGGTCCGGGAGCTTCTAAGCGGATAGCAAAGGTCATCGACCTCATCTGAACTCATTTGACCGACGCGGCGCTTCTGAGTCTATCTAGAAGGTAATTGACCACTGCTGGCCACTTTGTGCCTATCTGGATGCTTCTAAAAGGATAGCAAAGGTCATTGACCTCATCTGACCTCATTTGACCGACGCGGCGCTTCTGAGTCTATCTTGAAGGTCATTGACCTCTGCTGATCTCATTTTGCAGGTCTGGGAGCTTCTAAGAGGATAGCAAAGGTCATTGACCTCATCTGATCTCATTTGACCGACGCGGCTCTTCTGAGTCTATCTTGAAGGTCATTGACCTCTGCTGACTTAATTTAGCAGGTCCGGGATCTTCTAAGCGGATAGCAAAGGTCATCGACCTCATCTGACCTCATTTGACCGACGCGGCGCTTCTGAGTCTATCTTGAAGGTCATTGACCTCTGCTGACCACTTTTTGCCGGTCCGGTAGCTTATAAGAGGATCGGAATGGTCATTGAACTCGTCTGACCTCATTTGACAGACGCGGCGCTTCTGAGTCTATCTTGAAGGTCACTGACCTCTGCTGACCTCATTTTGCAGGTCTGGGAGCTTCTAAGAGGATAGCAAAGGACATTGACCTCAACTGACCTCATTTGACCGACGCGGCGCTTCTGAGTCTATCTTGAAGGTCATTGACCTCTGCTGACCACTATGTGCCTATCTCGATGCTTCTAAGAGGAAAGCAAAGGTCATTGACCTCATCTGACCTCATTTGACCGACGCGGCGCTTCTGAGTCTATCTTGAAGGTCATTGACCTCTGCTGACTTAATTTAGCAGGTCCGGGAGCTTCTAAGCGGATAGCAAAGGTCATCGAACTCATCTGAACTCATTTGACCGACGCGGCGCTTTTGAGTCTATCTTGAAAGTCGTTGACCTCTACTGTCCACATTTTGCCGGTCTGGATGCATCTAAGAGGATAGCAAAGGTCATTGACCTCATCTGACCTCATTTGACCGACGCGGAGCTTCTGAGTCTATCTTGAAGGTCATTGACCTCTGCTGACTTAATTTAGCAGGTCCGGGAGCTTCTAAGCGGATAGCAAAGGTCATCGACCTCATCTGACCTCATTTGACCGACGCGGCGCTTCTGAGTCTATCTTGAAGGTCAATGACCTCTGCTGACCTCATTTTTTAGGTCTGGGAGCTTCTAAGAGGATAGCAAAGGTCATTGACCTCATCTGATCTCATTTGACCGACGCGGCTCTTCTGAGTCTATCTTGAAGGTCATTGACCTCTGCTGACTTAATTTAGCAGGTCCGGGATCTTCTAAGCGGATAGCAAAGGTCATCGACCTCATCTGACCTCATTTGACCGACGCGGCGCTTCTGAGTCTATCTTGAAGGTCATTGACCTCTGCTGACCACTTTTTGCCGGTCCGGTAGCTTATAAGAGGATCGGAATGGTCATTGAACTCGTCTGACCTCATTTGACAGATGCGGCGCTTCTGAGTCTATCTTGAAGGTCACTGACCTCTGCTGACCTCATTTTGCAGGTCTGGGAGCTTCTAAGAGGATAGCAAAGGCCATTGACCTCAACTGACCTCATTTGACCGACGCGGCGCTTCTGAGTCTATCTTGAAGTTTATTGACCTCTGCTGACTTAATTTAGCAGGTCCGGGAGCTTCTAAGCGGATAGCAAAGGTCATCGACCTCATCTGAACTCATTTGACCGACGCGGCGCTTCTGAGTCTATCTTGAAGGTCATTGACCTCTGCTGACCACTTTTTGCCGGTCCGGGAGCTTCTAAGAGGATAGCAAAGGTCATTGACCTCATCTGATCTCATTTGACCGACGCGGCTCTTCTGAGTCTATCTTGAAAGTCATTGACCTCTGCTGACATCGTTCTGCCAGTCCGGGAGCTTCTAAGAGGATTGCAAAGGTCATTGACCTCATCTGACCTCATTTGACCGACGCGGCGCTTCTGAGTCTTTTCTGAAGGTCATTGACCTCTGCTGACCACTTTTTGCCGGTCCGGTAGCTTATAAGAGGATCGGAATGGTCATTGACCTCATCTGTCCTTATTTGCCCGACGCGGCGCTTCTGAGTCTATCTTGAAGGTCATTGACCTCTGCTGACCTCATTTTGCAGGTCTGGGAGCTTCTAAGAGGATTGCAAAGGTCATTGACCTCATCTGATCTCATTTGACCGACGCGGCGCTTCTGAGTCTATCTTGAAGTTCATTGACCTCTGCTGACTTAATTTAGCAGGTCCGGGAGCTTCTAAGCGGATAGCAAAGGTCATCGACCTCATCTGAACTCATTTGACCGACGCGGCGCTTTTGAGTCTATCTTGAAAGTCGTTGACCTCTACTGTCCACATTTTGCCGGTCTGGATGCATCTAAGAGGATAGCAAAGGTCATTGACCTCATCTGACCTCATTTGACCGACGCGGCGCTTCTGAGTCTATCTTGAAGGTCATTGACCTCTGCTGACCACTTTTTGCCGGTCCGGGAGCTCCTAAGAGGATAGCAAAGGTCATTGACCTCATCTGATCTCATTTGACCGACGCGGCTCATCTGAGTCTATCTTGAAGGTCATTGACCTCTGCTGACATCGTTTTGCCGGTCCTGGAGCTTCTAAGAGGATAGCAAAGGTCATTGACCTCATCTGACCTCATTTGACCGACGCGGCGCTTCTGAGTCTTTTCTGAAGGTCATTGACCTCTGCTGACCACTTTTTGCCGGTCCGGTAGCTTATAAGAGGATCGGAATGGTCATTGACCTCGTCTGACCTCATTTGACAGACGCGGCGCTTCTGAGTCTATCTTGAAGGTCACTGACCTCTGCTGACCTCATTTTGCAGGTCTGGGAGCTTCTAAGCGGATAGCAAAGGTCATCGACCTCATCTGACCTCATTTGACCGACGCGGCGCTTCTGAGTCTTTCTTGAAGGTCATTGAGCACTGCTGACCAGTTTGTAGCGGTTCGGAAGCTTATAAGAGGATCGGAAAGGTCATTGACCTCATCTGACCTCATTTGACAGACGCGGCGCTTCTGAGTCTTTCTTGAAGGTCATTGAGCACTGCTGACCATTTTGTAGCGGTCCGGAAGCTTATAAGAGGATCGGAAAGGTCATTGACCTCAACTGACCTCATTTGACCGACGCGGCGCTTCTGAGTCTATCTTGAAGTTTATTGACCTCTGCTGACTTAATTTAGCAGGTCCGGGAGCTTCTAAGCGTATAGCAAAGGTCATCGACCTCATCTGAACTCATTTGACCGACGTGGCGCTTCTGAGTCTATCTAGAAGGTAATTGACCACTGCTGGCCACTTTGTGCCTATCTGGATGCTTCTAAAAGGATAGCAAAGGTCATTGACCTCATCTGACCTCATTTGACCGACGCGGCGCTTCTGAGTCTATCTTGAAGGTCATTGACCTCTGCTGATCTCATTTTGCAGGTCTGGGAGCTTCTAAGAGGATAGCAAAGGTCATTGACCTCATCTGATCTCATTTGACCGACGCGGCTCTTCTGAGTCTATCTTGAAGGTCATTGACCTCTGCTGACTTAATTTAGCAGGTCCGGGATCTTCTAAGCGGATAGCAAAGGTCATCGACCTCATCTGACCTCATTTGACCGACGCGGCGCTTCTGAGTCTATCTTGAAGGTCATTGACCTCTGCTGACCACTTTTTGCCGGTCCGGTAGCTTATAAGAGGATCGGAATGGTCATTGAACTCGTCTGACCTCATTTGACAGACGCGGCGCTTCTGAGTCTATCTTGAAGGTCACTGACCTCTGCTGACCTCATTTTGCAGGTCTGGGAGCTTCTAAGAGGATAGCAAAGGACATTGACCTCAACTGACCTCATTTGACCGACGCGGCGCTTCTGAGTCTATCTTGAAGGTCATTGACCTCTGCTGACCACTATGTGCCTATCTCGATGCTTCTAAGAGGAAAGCAAAGGTCATTGACCTCATCTGACCTCATTTGACCGACGCGGCGCTTCTGAGTCTATCTTGAAGGTCATTGACCTCTGCTGACTTAATTTAGCAGTTTCGGGAGCTTCTAAGCGGATAGCAAAGGTCATCGACCTCATCTGACCTCATTTGACCGACGCGGAGCTTCTGAGTCTTTCTTGAAGGTCATTGAGCACTGCTGACCATTTTGTAGCGGTCCGGAAGCTTATAAGAGGATCGGAAAGGTCATTGACCTCAACTGACCTCATTTGACCGACGCGGCGCTTCTGAGTCTATCTTGAAGTTTATTGACCTCTGCTGACTTAATTTAGCAGGTCCGGGAGCTTCTAAGCGGATAGCAAAGGTCATCGACCTCATCTGAACTCATTTGACCGACGCGGCGCTTCTGAGTCTATCTTGAAGGTCATTGACCTCTGCTGACCACTTTTTGCCGGTCCGGGAGCTTCTAAGAGGATAGCAAAGGTCATTGACCTCATCTGATCTCATTTGACCGACGCGGCTCTTCTGATTCTATCTTGAAGGTCATTGACCTCTGCTGACATCGTTCTGCCGGTCCGGGAGCTTCTAAGAGGATTGCAAAGGTCATTGACCTCATCTGACCTCATTTGACCGACGCGGCGCTTCTGAGTCTTTTCTGAAGGTCATTGACCTCTGCTGACCACTTTTTGCCGGTCCGGTAGCTTATAAGAGGATCGGAATGGTCATTGAACTCGTCTGACCTCATTTGACAGACGCGGCGCTTCTGAGTCTATCTTGAAGGTCACTGACCTCTGCTGACCTCATTTTGCAGGTCTGGGAGCTTCTAAGAGGATAGCAAAGGACATTGACCTCAACTGACCTCATTTGACCGACGCGGCGCTTCTGAGTCTATCTTGAAGGTCATTGACCTCTGCTGACCACTATGTGCCTATCTCGATGCTTCTAAGAGGAAAGCAAAGGTCATTGACCTCATCTGACCTCATTTGACCGACGCGGCGCTTCTGAGTCTATCTTGAAGGTCATTGACCTCTGCTGACCACTATGTGCCTATCTGGATGCTTCTAAGAGGATAGCAAAGGTCATTGACCTCATCTGACCTCATTTGACCGACGCGACGCTTCTGAGTCTATCTTGAAGGTCATTGACATCTCCTGACCACTTTTTGCCAGTCCGGGAGCTTCTAAGAGGATAGCAAAGATCATTGACCTCATCTGATCTCATTTGACCGACGCGGCGCTTCTGAGTCTATCTTGAAGGTCATTGACCTCTGCTGACCACTTTTTGCCGGTCCGGTAGCTTATAAGAGGATCGGAATGGTCATTGAACTCGTCTGACCTCATTTGACAGACGCGGCGCTTCTGAGTCTATCTTGAAGGTCACTGACCTCTGCTGACCTCATTTTGCAGGTCTGGGAGCTTCTAAGAGGATAGCAAAGGACATTGACCTCAACTGACCTCATTTGACCGACGCGGCGCTTCTGAGTCTATCTTGAAGGTCATTGACCACTGCTGGCCACTTTGTGCCTATCTGGATGCTTCTAAAAGGATAGCAAAGGTCATTGACCTCATCTGACCTCATTTGACCGACGCGGCGCTTCTGAGTCTATCTTGAAGGTCATTGACCTCTGCTGATCTCATTTTGCAGGTCTGGGAGCTTCTAAGAGGATAGCAAAGGTCATTGACCTCATCTGATCTCATTTGACCGACGCGGCTCTTCTGAGTCTATCTTGAAGGTCATTGACCTCTGCTGACTTAATTTAGCAGGTCCGGGATCTTCTAAGCGGATAGCAAAGGTCATCGACCTCATCTGACCTCATTTGACCGACGCGGCGCTTCTGAGTCTATCTTGAAGGTCATTGACCTCTGCTGACCACTTTTTGCCGGTCCGGTAGCTTATAAGAGGATCGGAATGGTCATTGAACTCGTCTGACCTCATTTGACAGACGCGGCGCTTCTGAGTCTATCTTGAAGGTCACTGACCTCTGCTGACCTCATTTTGCAGGTCTGGGAGCTTCTAAGAGGATAGCAAAGGACATTGACCTCAACTGACCTCATTTGACCGACGCGGCGCTTCTGAGTCTATCTTGAAGGTCATTGACCTCTGCTGACCACTATGTGCCTATCTCGATGCTTCTAAGAGGAAAGCAAAGGTCATTGACCTCATCTGACCTTATTTGACCGACGCGGCGCTTCTGAGTCTATCTTGAAGGTCATTGACCTCTGCTGACCACTTTTTGCCGGTCAGGGAGCTTCTAAGAGGATAGCAAAGGTCATTGACCTCATCTGATCTCATTTGACCGACGCGGCTCTTCTGAGTCTATCTTGAAGGTCATTGACCTCTGCTGACATCGTTCTGCCGGTCCGGGAGCTTCTAAGAGGATTGCAAAGGTCATTGACCTCATCTGATCTCATTTGACCGACGCGGCGCTTCTGAGTCTTTTCTGAAGGTCATTGACCTCTGCTGACCACTTTTTGCCGGTCCGGTAGCTTATAAGAGGATCGGAATGGTCATTGACCTCGTCTGACCTCATTTGACAGACGCGGCGCTTCTGAGTCTATCTTGAAGGTCACTGACCTCTGCTGACCTCATTTTGCAGGTCTGGGAGCTTCTAAGCGGATAGCAAAGGTCATCGACCTCATCTGACCTCATTTGACCGACGCGGCGCTTCAGAGTCTTTCTTGAAGGTCATTGAGCACTGCTGACCAGTTTGTAGCGGTCCGGAAGCTTATAAGAGGATCGGAAAGGTCATTGACCTCATCTGACCTCATTTGACAGACGCGGCGCTTCTGAGTCTTTCTTGAAGGTCATTGAGCACTGCTGACCATTTTGTAGCGGTCCGGAAGCTTATAAGAGGATCGGAAAGGTCATTGACCTCAACTGACCTCATTTGACCGACGCGGCGCTTCTGAGTCTATCTTGAAGTTTATTGACCTCTGCTGACTTAATTTAGCAGGTCCGGGAGCTTCTAAGCGGATAGCAAAGGTCATCGACCTCATCTGAACTCATTTGACCGACGCGGCGCTTCTGAGTCTATCTTGAAGGTCATTGACCTCTGCTGACCACTTTTTGCCGGTCCGGGAGCTTCTAAGAGGATCGGAATGGTCATTGAACTCGTCTGACCTCATTTGACAGACGCGGCGCTTCTGAGTCTATCTTGAAGGTCATTGACCTCTGCTGACATCGTTCTGCCGGTCCGGGAGCTTCTAAGAGGATTGCAAAGGTCATTGACCTCATCTGACCTCATTTGACCGACGCGGCGCTTCTGAGTCTTTTCTGAAGGTCATTGACCTCTGCTGACCACTTTTTGCCGGTCCGGTAGCTTATAAGAGGATCGGAATGGTCATTGAACTCGTCTGACCTCATTTGACAGACGCGGCGCTTCTGAGTCTATCTTGAAGGTCACTGACCTCTGCTGACCTCATTTTGCAGGTCTGGGAGCTTCTAAGAGGATAGCAAAGGACATTGACCTCAACTGACCTCATTTGACCGACGCGGCGCTTCTGAGTCTATCTTGAAGGTCATTGACCTCTGCTGACCACTATGTGCCTATCTCGATGCTTCTAAGAGGAAAGCAAAGGTCATTGACCTCATCTGACCTCATTTGACCGACGCGGCGCTTCTGAGTCTATCTTGAAGGTCATTGACCTCTGCTGACCACTATGTGCCTATCTGGATGCTTCTAAGAGGATAGCAAAGGTCATTGACCTCATCTGACCTCATTTGACCGACGCGACGCTTCTGAGTCTATCTTGAAGGTCATTGACATCTCCTGACCACTTTTTGCCAGTCCGGGAGCTTCTAAGAGGATAGCAAAGATCATTGACCTCATCTGATCTCATTTGACCGACGCGGCGCTTCTGAGTCTATCTTGAAGGTCATTGACCTCTGCTGACCACTTTTTGCCGGTCCGGTAGCTTATAAGAGGATCGGAATGGTCATTGAACTCGTCTGACCTCATTTGACAGACGCGGCGCTTCTGAGTCTATCTTGAAGGTCACTGACCTCTGCTGACCTCATTTTGCAGGTCTGGGAGCTTCTAAGAGGATAGCAAAGGACATTGACCTCAACTGACCTCATTTGACCGACGCGGCGCTTCTGAGTCTATCTTGAAGGTCATTGACCACTGCTGGCCACTTTGTGCCTATCTGGATGCTTCTAAAAGGATAGCAAAGGTCATTGACCTCATCTGACCTCATTTGACCGACGCGGCGCTTCTGAGTCTATCTTGAAGGTCATTGACCTCTGCTGATCTCATTTTGCAGGTCTGGGAGCTTCTAAGAGGATAGCAAAGGTCATTGACCTCATCTGATCTCATTTGACCGACGCGGCTCTTCTGAGTCTATCTTGAAGGTCATTGACCTCTGCTGACTTAATTTAGCAGGTCCGGGATCTTCTAAGCGGATAGCAAAGGTCATCGACCTCATCTGACCTCATTTGACCGACGCGGCGCTTCTGAGTCTATCTTGAAGGTCATTGACCTCTGCTGACCACTTTTTGCCGGTCCGGTAGCTTATAAGAGGATCGGAATGGTCATTGAACTCGTCTGACCTCATTTGACAGACGCGGCGCTTCTGAGTCTATCTTGAAGGTCACTGACCTCTGCTGACCTCATTTTGCAGGTCTGGGAGCTTCTAAGAGGATAGCAAAGGACATTGACCTCAACTGACCTCATTTGACCGACGCGGCGCTTCTGAGTCTATCTTGAAGGTCATTGACCTCTGCTGACCACTATGTGCCTATCTCGATGCTTCTAAGAGGAAAGCAAAGGTCATTGACCTCATCTGACCTTATTTGACCGACGCGGCGCTTCTGAGTCTATCTTGAAGGTCATTGACCTCTGCTGACCACTTTTTGCCGGTCCGGGAGCTTCTAAGAGGATAGCAAAGGTCATTGACCTCATCTGATCTCATTTGACCGACGCGGCTCTTCTGAGTCTATCTTGAAGGTCATTGACCTCTGCTGACATCGTTCTGCCGGTCCGGGAGCTTCTAAGAGGATTGCAAAGGTCATTGACCTCATCTGATCTCATTTGACCGACGCGGCGCTTCTGAGTCTTTTCTGAAGGTCATTGACCTCTGCTGACCACTTTTTGCCGGTCCGGTAGCTTATAAGAGGATCGGAATGGTCATTGACCTCGTCTGACCTCATTTGACAGACGCGGCGCTTCTGAGTCTATCTTGAAGGTCACTGACCTCTGCTGACCTCATTTTGCAGGTCTGGGAGCTTCTAAGCGGATAGCAAAGGTCATCGACCTCATCTGACCTCATTTGACCGACGCGGCGCTTCTGAGTCTTTCTTGAAGGTCATTGAGCACTGCTGACCAGTTTGTAGCGGTCCGGAAGCTTATAAGAGGATCGGAAAGGTCATTGACCTCATCTGACCTCATTTGACAGACGCGGCGCTTCTGAGTCTTTCTTGAAGGTCATTGAGCACTGCTGACCATTTTGTAGCGGTCCGGAAGCTTATAAGAGGATCGGAAAGGTCATTGACCTCAACTGACCTCATTTGACCGACGCGGCGCTTCTGAGTCTATCTTGAAGTTTATTGACCTCTGCTGACTTAATTTAGCAGGTCCGGGAGCTTCTAAGCGGATAGCAAAGGTCATCGAACTCATCTGAACTCATTTGACCGACGCGGCGCTTCTGAGTCTATCTTGAAGGTCATTGACCTCTGCTGACCACTTTTTGCCGGTCCGGGAGCTTCTAAGAGGATAGCAAAGGTCATTGACCTCATCTGATCTCATTTGACCGACGCGGCTCTTCTGAGTCTATCTTGAAGGTCATTGACCTCTGCTGACCACTTTTTGCCGGTCCGGTAGCTTATAAGAGGATCGGAATGGTCATTGACCTCGTCTGACCTCATTTGACAGACGCGGCGCTTCTGAGTCTATCTTGAAGGTCACTGACCTCTGCTGACCTCATTTTGCAGGTCTGGGAGCTTCTAAGAGGATAGCAAAGGCCATTGACCTCAACTGACCTCATGTGACCGACGCGGCGCTTCTGAGTCTATCTTGAAGGTCATTGACCTCTGCTGACCACTATGTGCCTATCTCGATGCTTCTAAGAGGAAAGCAAAGGTCATTGACCTCATCTGACATCATTTGACCGACGCGACGCTTCTGAGTCTATCTTGAAGGTCACTGACCTCTGCTGACCTCATTTTGCAGGTCTGGGAGCTTCTAAGAGGATAGCAAAGGACATTGACCTCAACTGACCTCATTTGACCGACGCGGCGCTTCTGAGTCTATCTTGAAGGTCATTGACCTCTGCTGACCACTATGTGCCTATCTCGATGCTTCTAAGAGGAAAGCAAAGGTCATTGACCTCATCTGACCTTATTTGACCGACGCGGCGCTTCTGAGTCTATCTTGAAGGTCATTGACCTCTGCTGACCACTTTTTGCCGGTCCGGGAGCTTCTAAGAGGATAGCAAAGGTCATTGACCTCATCTGATCTCATTTGACCGACGCGGCTCTTCTGAGTCTATCTTGAAGGTCATTGACCTCTGCTGACATCGTTCTGCCGGTCCGGGAGCTTCTAAGAGGATTGCAAAGGTCATTGACCTCATCTGATCTCATTTGACCGACGCGGCGCTTCTGAGTCTTTTCTGAAGGTCATTGACCTCTGCTGACCACTTTTTGCCGGTCCGGTAGCTTATAAGAGGATCGGAATGGTCATTGACCTCGTCTGACCTCATTTGACAGACGCGGCGCTTCTGAGTCTATCTTGAAGGTGTCTGACCTCTGCTGACCTCATTTTGCAGGTCTGGGAGCTTCTAAGCGGATAGCAAAGGTCATCGACCTCATCTGACCTCATTTGACCGACGCGGCGCTTCTGAGTCTTTCTTGAAGGTCATTGAGCACTGCTGACCAGTTTGTAGCGGTCCGGAAGCTTATAAGAGGATCGGAAAGGTCATTGACCTCATCTGACCTCATTTGACAGACGCGGCGCTTCTGAGTCTTTCTTGAAGGTCATTGAGCACTGCTGACCATTTTGTAGCGGTCCGGAAGCTTATAAGAGGATCGGAAAGGTCATTGACCTCAACTGACCTCATTTGACCGACGCGGCGCTTCTGAGTCTATCTTGAAGTTTATTGACCTCTGCTGACTTAATTTAGCAGGTCCGGGAGCTTCTAAGCGGATAGCAAAGGTCATCGAACTCATCTGAACTCATTTGACCGACGCGGCGCTTCTGAGTCTATCTTGAAGGTCATTGACCTCTGCTGACCACTTTTTGCCGGTCCGGGAGCTTCTAAGAGGATAGCAAAGGTCATTGACCTCATCTGATCTCATTTGACCGACGCGGCTCTTCTGAGTCTATCTTGAAGGTCATTGACCTCTGCTGACCACTTTTTGCCGGTCCGGTAGCTTATAAGAGGATCGGAATGGTCATTGACCTCGTCTGACCTCATTTGACAGACGCGGCGCTTCTGAGTCTATCTTGAAGGTCACTGACCTCTGCTGACCTCATTTTGCAGGTCTGGGAGCTTCTAAGAGGATAGCAAAGGCCATTGACCTCAACTGACCTCATGTGACCGACGCGGCGCTTCTGAGTCTATCTTGAAGGTCATTGACCTCTGCTGACCACTATGTGCCTATCTCGATGCTTCTAAGAGGAAAGCAAAGGTCATTGACCTCATCTGACATCATTTGACCGACGCGACGCTTCTGAGTCTATCTTGAAGGTCACTGACATCTCCTGACCACTTTTTGCCAGTCCGGGAGCTTCTAAGAGGATAGCAAAGATCATTGACCTCATCTGATCTCATTTGACCGACGCGGCGCTTCTGAGTCTATCTTGAAGGTCATTGACCTCTGCTGACCACTTTTTGCCGGTCCGGTAGCTTCTAAGAGGATAGCAAAGGTCATTGACCTCATCTGACCTCATTTGACCGACGCGGCGCTTCTGAGTCTTTTCTGAAGGTCATTGACCTCTGCTGACCACTTTTTGCCGGTCCGGTAGCTTATAAGAGGATCGGAATGGTCATTGACCTCATCTGACCTCATTTGCCCGCCGCGGCGCTTCTGAGTCTATCTTGAAGGTCATTGACCTCTGCTGACTTAATTTAGCCGGTCCGGGAGCTTCTAAGCGAATAGCAAAGGTCATTGACCTCATCTGACCTCATTTGACCGACGCGGCGCTTCTGAGTCTATCTTGAAGGTCATTGACCTCTGCTGACTTAATTTAGCCGGTCCGGGAGCTTCTAAGCGAATAGCAAAGGCCATTGACCTCAACTGACCTCATTTGACCGACGCGGAGCTTCTGAGTCTATCTTGAAAGTCATTGACCTCTGCTGACCACTTTTTGCCGGTCCGGTAGCTTATAAGAGGATCGGAATGGTCATTGACCTCATCTGACCTCATTTGACAGACGCGGCGCTTCTGAGTCTATCTTGAAGGTCACTGACCTCTGCTGACTTCATTTTGACGGTGCGGGATCTACTAATAAGATAGGAAAGGTCATTGACCTCATCTGACCTCATTTGACCGACCCGGCGCTTCTGAGTCTATCTTGAAGGTAATTGACCTCTGCTGACCACTATGTGCCTATCTGGATGCTTCTAAGAGGATAGCAAAGGTCATTGACCTCATCTGACCTCATTTGACCGACGCGACGCTTCTGAGTCTATCTTGAAGGTCACTGACATCTCCTGACCACTTTTTGCCAGTCCGGGAGCTTCTATGAGGATAGCAAAGATCATTGACCTCATCTGATCTCATTTGACCGACGCGGCGCTTCTGAGTCTATCTTGAAGGTCATTGACCTCTGCTGACCACTTTTTGCCGGTCCGGTAGCTTATAAGAGGATCGGAATGGTCATTGACCTCATCTGATCTCATTTGACCGACGCGGCGCTTCTGAGTCTATCTTGAAGGTCATTTACCTCTGCTGACCACTTTTTGCCGGTCCGGTAGCTTATAAGAGGATCGGAATGGTCATTGACCTCAACTGACCTCATTTGACCGACGCGGCGCTTCTGAGTCTATCTTGAAGGTCACTGAACTCTGCTGACTTCATTTTGACGGTGCGGGATCTACTAATAAGATAGGAAAGGTCATTGACCTCATCTGACCTCATTTGACAGACGCGGCGCTTCTGAGTCTATCTTGAGGGTCACTGAACTCTGCCGACTTCATTTTGACGGTGCGGGATCTACTAATAAGATAGGAAAGGTCATTGACCTCATCTGACCTCATTTGACCGACGCGGAGCTTCTGAGTCTAGCTTGAAGGTCATTGACCTCTGCTGACTTAATTTAGCAGGTGCGGGAGCTTCTAAGCGGATAGCAAAGTTCATTGAACTCATCTGACCTCATTTGACCGACGCGGCGCTTCTGAATCTATCTTGAAGGTCATTGATCTCTGCTGACCACTTTTTGCCAGTCCGGGAGCTTCTAAGAGGATAGCCAAGGCCATTGACCTCAACTGACCTCATTTGACCGACGCGGCGCGTCTGAGTCTATCTTGAAGGTAATTGACCTCTGCTGACCACTATGTGCCTATCTGGATGCTTCTAAGAGGATAGCAAAGGTCATTGACCTCATCTGACCTCATTTGACCGACGCGACGCTTCTGAGTCTATCTTGAAGGTCATTGACATCTCCTGACCACTTTTTGCCAGTCCGGGAGCTTCTAAGAGGATAGCGAAGATCATTGACCTCATCTGACCTCATTTGACCGACGCGGCGCTTCTGAGTCTATCTTGAAGGTCATTGACCTCTGCTGACCACTTTTTGCCGGTCCGGTAGCTTATAAGAGGATCGGAATGGTCATTGACTTCATCTGATCTCATTTGACCGACGCGGCGCTTCTGAGTCTATCTTGAAGGTCATTGACCTCTGCTGACCTCATTTTGCAGGTCTGGGAGCTTCTAAGAGGATAGCCAAGGCCATTGACCTCAACTGACCTCATTTGACCGACGCGGCGCTTCTGAGTCTATCTTGAAGGTCATTTACCTCTGCTGACCACTTTTCGCCGGTCCGGTAGCTTATAAGAGGATCGGAATTGTCATTGACCTCAACTGACCTCATTTGACCGACGCGGCGCTTCTGAGTCTATCTTGAACGTCACTGAACTCTGCTGACTTCATTTTGACGGTGCGGGATCTACTAATAAGATAGGAAAGGTCATTGACCTCATCTGACCTCATTTGACAGACGCGGCGCTTCTGAGTCTATCTTGAAGGTCACTGAACTCTGCTGACTTCATTTTGACGGTGCGGGATCTACTAATAAGATAGGAAAGGTCATTGACCTCATCTGACCTCATTTGACCGACGCGGCGCTTCTGAGTATATCTTGAAGGTAATTGACCTCTGCTGACCACTATGTGCCTATCTGGTTGCTTCTAAGAGGATAGCAAAGGTCATTGACCACATCTGACCTCATTTGACCGACGCGGCGCTTCTGAGTCTTTCTTGAAGGTCATTGAGCACTGCTGACCACTTTGTAGCGGTGCGGAAGCTTATAAGAGGATCGGAAAGGTCATTGACCTCATCTGACCTCATTTGACCGACGCGGCGCTTCTGAGTCTATCTTGAAGGTCATTGACCTCTGCTGACTTAATTTAGCAGGTGCGGGAGCTTCTAAGCGGATAGCAAAGGTCATTGACCTCATCTGACCTCATTTGACCGACGCGACGCTTCTGAGTCTATCTTGAAGGTCATTGACATCTCCTGACCACTTTTTGCCAGTCCGGGAGCTTCTAAGAGGATAGCGAAGATCATTGACCTCATCTGACCTCATTTGACCGACGCGGCGCTTCTGAGTCTATCTTGAAGGTCATTGACCTCTGCTGACCACTTTTTGCCGGTCCGGTAGCTTATAAGAGGATCGGAATGGTCATTGACTTCATCTGATCTCATTTGACCGACGCGGCGCTTCTGAGTCTATCTTGAAGGTCATTGACCTCTGCTGACCTCATTTTGCAGGTCTGGGAGCTTCTAAGAGGATAGCCAAGGCCATTGACCTCAACTGACCTCATTTGACCGACGCGGCGCTTCTGAGTCTATCTTGAAGGTCACTGAACTCTGCTGACTTCATTTTGACGGTGCGGGATCTACTAATAAGATAGGGAAGGTCATTGACCTCATCTGACCTCATTTGACAGACGCGGCGCTTCTGAGTCTATCTTGAAGGTCACTGAACTCTGCTGACTTCATTTTGACGGTGCGGGATCTACTAATAAGATAGGAAAGGTCATTGACCTCATCTGACCTCATTTGACCGACGCGGCGCTTCTGAGTCTATCTTGAAGGTAATTGACCTCTGCTGACCACTATGTGCCTATCTGGATGCTTCTAAGAGGATAGCAAAGGTCATTGACCTCATCTGACCTCATTTGACCGACGCGGCGCTTCTGAGTCTATCTTGAAGGTCATTGACCTCTGCTGACTTAATTTAGCCGGTCCGGGAGCTTCTAAGCGAATAGCAAAGGTCATTGACCTCATCTGACCTCATTTGACCGACGCGGCGCTTCTGAGTCTATCTTGAAGGTCATTGACCTCTGCTGACTTAATTTAGCCGGTCCGGGAGCTTCTAAGCGAATAGCAAAGGCCATTGACCTCAACTGACCTCATTTGACCGACGCGGAGCTTCTGAGTCTATCTTGAAGGTCATTGACCTCTGCTGACCACTTTTTGACGGTCCGGTAGCTTATAAGAGGATCGGAATGGTCATTGACCTCATCTGACCTCATTTGACAGACGCGGCGCTTCTGAGTCTATCTTGAAGGTCACTGACCTCTGCTGACTTCATTTTGACGGTGCGGGATCTACTAATAAGATAGGAAAGGTCATTGACCTCATCTGACCTCATTTGACCGACGCGGCGCTTCTGAGTCTATCTTGAAGGTAATTGACCTCTGCTGACCACTATGTGCCTATCTGGATGCTTCTAAGAGGATAGCAAAGGTCATTGACCTCATCTGACCTCATTTGACCGACGCGGCCCTTCTGAGTCTATCTTGAAGGTCATTGACCTCTGCTGACCACTTTTTGCCGGTCCGGTAGCTTATAAGAGGATCGGAATGGTCATTGACCTCATCTGACCTCATTTGCCCGCCGCGGCGCTTCTGAGTCTATCTTGAAGGTCATTGACCTCTGCTGACTTAATTTAGCCGGTCCGGGAGCTTCTAAGCGAATAGCAAAGGTCATTGACCTCATCTGACCTCATTTGACAGACGCGGCGCTTCTGAGTCTATCTTGAAGGTCATTGACCTCTGCTGACTTAATTTAGCCGGTCCGGGAGCTTCTAAGCGAATAGCTAAGGCCATTGACCTCAACTGACCTCATTTGACCGACGCGGAGCTTCTGAGTCTATCTTGAAAGTCATTGACCTCTGCTGACCACTTTTTGCCGGTCCGGTAGCTTATAAGAGGATCGGAATGGTCATTGACCTCATCTGACCTCATTTGACAGACGCGGCGCTTCTGAGTCTATCTTGAAGGTCACTGACCTCTGCTGACTTCATTTTGACGGTGCGGGATCTACTAATAAGATAGGAAAGGTCATTGACCTCATCTGACCTCATTGACCGACGCGGCGCTTCTGAGTCTATCTTGAAGGTAATTGACCTCTGCTGACCACTATGTGCCTATCTGGATGCTTCTAAGGGGATAGCAAAGGTCATTGACCTCATCTGACCTCATTTGACCGACGCGACGCTTCTGAGTCTATCTTGAAGGTCATTGACATCTCCTGACCACTTTTTGCCAGTCCGAGAGCTTCTAAGAGGATAGCAAAGATCATTGACCTCATCTGATCTCATTTGACCGACGCGGCGCTTCTGAGTCTATCTTGAAGGTCATTGACCTCTGCTGACCACTTTTTGCCGGTCCGGTAGCTTATAAGAGGATCGGAATGGTCATTGACCTCATCTGATCTCATTTGACCGACGCGGCGCTTCTGAGTCTATCTTGAAGGTCATTTATCTCTGCTGACCACTTTTTGCCGGTCCGGTAGCTTATAAGAGGATCGGAATGGTCATTGACCTCAACTGACCTCATTTGACCGACGCGGCGCTTCTGAGTCTATCTTGAAGGTCACTGAACTCTGCTGACTTCATTTTGACGGTGCGGGATCTACTAATAAGATAGGAAAGGTCATTGACCTCATCTGACCTCATTTGACAGACGCGGCGCTTCTGAGTCTATCTTGAAGGTCACTGAACTCTGCTGACTTCATTTTGACGGTGCGGGATCTACTAATAAGATAGGAAAGGTCATTGACCTCATCTGACCTCATTTGACCGACGCGGCGCTTCTGAGTCTATCTTGAAGGTAATTGACCTCTGCTGACCACTATGTGCCTATCTGGTTGCTTCTAAGAGGATAGCAAAGGTCATTGACCTCATCTGACCTCATTTGACCGACGCGGAGCTTCTGAGTCTAGCTTGAAGGTCATTGACCTCTGCTGACTTAATTTAGCAGGTGCGGGAGCTTCTAAGCGGATAGCAAAGTTCATTGAACTCATCTGACATCATTTGACCGACGCGGCGCTTCTGAGTCTATCTTGAAGGTCATTGATCTCTGCTGACCACTTTTTGCCAGTCCGGGAGCTTCTAAGAGGATAGCAAAGATCATTGACCTCATCTGACCTCATTTGACCGACGCGGCGCTTCTGAGTCTTTTCTGAAGGTCATTGACCTCTGCTGACCACTTTTTGCCGGTCCGGTAGCTTATAAGAGGATCGGAATGGTCATTGACCTCATCTGACCTCATTTGCCCGCCGCGGCGCTTCTGAGTCTATCTTGAAGGTCATTGACCTCTGCTGACTTAATTTAGCCGGTCCGGGAGCTTCTAAGCGAATAGCAAAGGTCATTGACCTCATCTGACCTCATTTGACCGACGCGGCGCTTCTGAGTCTATCTCGAAGGTCATTGACCTCTGCTGACTTAATTTAGCCGGTCCGGGAGCTTCTAAGCGAATAGCAAAGGCCATTGACCTCAACTGACCTCATTTGACCGACGCGGAGCTTCTGAGTCTATCTTGAAGGTCATTGACCTCTGCTGACCACTTTTTGACGGTCCGGTAGCTTATAAGAGGATCGGAATGGTCATTGACCTCATCTGACCTCATTTGACAGACGCGGCGCTTCTGAGTCTATCTTGAAGGTCACTGACCTCTGCTGACTTCATTTTGACGGTGCGGGATCTACTAATAAGATAGGAAAGGTCATTGACCTCATCTGACCTCATTTGACCGACGCGGCGCTTCTGAGTCTATCTTGAAGGTCATTGACCTCTGCTGACTTAATTTAGCCGGTCCGGGAGCTTCTAAGCGAATAGCAAAGGCCATTGACCTCATCTGACCTCATTTGACCGACGCGGCGCTTCTGAGTCTATCTTGAAGGTCATTGACCTCTGCTGACCACTTTTTGCCGGTCCGGTAGCTTATAAGAGGATCGGAATGGTCATTGACCTCATCTGACCTCATTTGAACGACGCGGCGCTTCTGAGTCCATCTAGAAGGTAATTGACCACTGCTGGCCACTTTGTGCCTTTCTGGATGCTTCTAAAAGGATAGCAAAGGTCATTGACCTCATCTGACCTCATTTGACCGACGCGGCGCTTCTGAGTCTATCTTGAAGGTCATTGACCTCTGCTGACCACTTTTTGCCGGTCCGGGAGCTTCTAAGAGGATAGCAAAGGTCATTGACCTCATCTGATCTCATTTGACCGACGCGGCTCTTCTGAGTCTATCTTGAAGGTCATTGACCTCTGCTGACATCGTTTTGCCGGTCCGGGAGCTTCTAAGAGGATAGCAAAGGTCATTGACCTCATCTGACCTCATTTGACCGACGCGGCGCTTCTGAGTCTTTTCTGAAGGTCATTGACCTCTGCTGACCACTTTTTGCCGGTCCGGTAGCTTATAAGAGGATCGGAATGGTCATTGACCTCATCTGACCTCATTTGCCCGCCGCGGCGCTTCTGAGTCTATCTTGAAGGTCATTGACCTCTGCTGACTTAATTTAGCCGGTCCGGGAGCTTCTAAGCGAATAGCAAATGTCATTGACCTCATCTGACCTCATTTGACCGACGCGGCGCTTCTGAGTCTATCTTGAAGGTCATTGAACTCTGCTGACTTAATTTAGCCGGTCCGGGAGCTTCTAAGCGAATAGCAAAGGCCATTGACCTCAACTGACCTCATTTGACCGACGCGGAGCTTCTGAGTCTATCTTGAAAGTCATTGACCTCTGCTGACCACTTTTTGCCGGTCCGGTAGCTTATAAGAGGATCGGAATGGTCATTGACCTCATCTGACCTCATTTGACAGACGCGGCGCTTCTGAGTCTATCTTGAAGGTCACTGACCTCTGCTGACTTCATTTTGACGATGCGGGATCTACTAATAAGATAGGAAAGGTCATTGACCTCATCTGACCTCATTTGACCGACGCGGCGCTTCTGAGTCTATCTTGAAGGTAATTGACCTCTGCTGACCACTATGTGCCTATCTGGATGCTTCTAAGAGGATAGCAAAGGTCATTGACCTCATCTGACCTCATTTGACCGACGCGGCGCTTCTGAGTCTATCTTGAAGGTCATTGACCTCTGCTGACCACTTTTTGCCGGTCCGGTAGCTTATAAGAGGATCGGAATGGTCATTGACTTCATCTGATCTCATTTGACCGACGCGGCGCTTCTGAGTCTATCTTGAAGGTCATTTACCTCTGCTGACCACTTTTCGCCGGTCCGGTAGCTTATAAGAGGATCGGAATTGTCATTGACCTCAACTGACCTCATTTGACCGACGCGGCGCTTCTGAGTCTATCTTGAAGGTCACTGAACTCTGCTGACTTCATTTTGACGGTGCGGGATCTACTAATAAGATAGGAAAGGTCGTTGACCTCATCTGACCTCAATTGACAGACGCGGCGCTTCTGAGTCTATCTTGAAGGTCACTGAACTCTGCTGACTTCATTTTGACGGTGCGGGATCTACTAATAAGATAGGAAAGGTCATTGACCTCATCTGACCTCATTTGACCGACGCGGCGCTTCTGAGTCTATCTTGAAGGTAATTGACCTCTGCTGACCACTATGTGCCTATCTGGTTGCTTCTAAGAGGATAGCAAAGGTCATTGACCTCATCTGACCTCATTTGACCGACTTGGCGCTTCTGAGTCTTTCTTGAAGGTCATTGAGCACTGCTGACCACTTTGTAGCGGTGCGGAAGCTTATAAGAGGATCGGAAAGGTCATTGACCTCATCTGACCTCATTTGACCGACGCGGCGCTTCTGAGTCTATCTTGAAGGTCATTGACCTCTGCTGACTTAATTTAGCAGGTGCGGGAGCTTCTAAGCGGATAGCAAAGTTCATTGAACTCATCTGACATCATTTGACCGACGCGGCGCTTCTGAGTCTATCTTGAAGGTCATTGATCTCTGCTGACCACTTTTTGCCAGTCCGGGAGCTTCTAAGAGGATAGCAAAGATCATTGACCTCATCTGACCTCATTTGACCGACGCGGCGCTTCTGAGTCTTTTCTGAAGGTCATTGACCTCTGCTGACCACTTTTTGCCGGTCCGGTAGCTTATAAGAGGATCGGAATGGTCATTGACCTCATCTGACCTCATTTGCCCGCCGCGGCGCTTCTGAGTCTATCTTGAAGGTCATTGACATCTGCTGACTTAATTTAGCCGGTCCGGGAGCTTCTAAGCGAATAGCAAAGGTCATTGACCTCATCTGACCTCATTTGACCGACGCGGCGCTTCTGAGTCTATCTTGAAGGTCATTGACCTCTGCTGACTTAATTTAGCCGGTCCGGGAGCTTCTAAGCGAATAGCAAAGGCCATTGACCTCATCTGACCTCATTTGACCGACGCGGCGCTTCTGAGTCTATCTTGAAGGTCATTTACCTCTGCTGACCACTTTTTGCCGGTCCGGTAGCTTATAAGAGGATCGGAATGGTCATTGACCTCAACTGACCTCATTTGACCGACGCGGCGCTTCTGAGTCTATCTTGAAGGTCACTGAACTCTGCTGACTTCATTTTGACGGTGCGGGATCTACTAATAAGATAGGAAAGGTCATTGACCTCATCTGACCTCATTTGACAGACGCGGCGCTTCTGAGTCTATCTTGAAGGTCACTGAACTCTGCTGACTTCATTTTGACGGTGCGGGATCTACTAATAAGATAGGAAAGGTCATTGACCTCATCTGACCTCATTTGACCGACGCGGCGCTTCTGAGTCTATCTTGAAGGTAATTGACCTCTGCTGACCACTATGTGCCTATCTGGTTGCTTCTAAGAGGATAGCAAAGGTCATTGACCTCATCTGAACTCATTTGACCGACGCGGAGCTTCTGAGTCTAGCTTGAAGGTCATTGACCTCTGCTGACTTAATTTAGCAGGTGCGGGAGCTTCTAAGCGGATAGCAAAGTTCATTGAACTCATCTGACATCATTTGACCGACGCGGCGCTTCTGAGTCTATCTTGAAGGTCATTGATCTCTGCTGACCACTTTTTGCCAGTCCGGGAGCTTCTAAGAGGATAGCAAAGATCATTGACCTCATCTGACCTCATTTGACCGACGCGGCGCTTCTGAGTCTTTTCTGAAGGTCATTGACCTCTGCTGACCACTTTTTGCCGGTCCGGTAGCTTATAAGAGGATCGGAATGGTCATTGACCTCATCTGACCTCATTTGCCCGCCGCGGCGCTTCTGAGTCTATCTTGAAGGTCATTGACCTCTGCTGACTTAATTTAGCCGGTCCGGGAGCTTCTAAGCGAATAGCAAAGGTCATTGACCTCATCTGACCTCATTTGACCGACGCGGCGCTTCTGAGTCTATCTCGAAGGTCATTGACCTCTGCTGACTTAATTTAGCCGGTCCGGGAGCTTCTAAGCGAATAGCAAAGGCCATTGACCTCAACTGACCTCATTTGACCGACGCGGAGCTTCTGAGTCTATCTTGAAGGTCATTGACCTCTGCTGACCACTTTTTGACGGTCCGGTAGCTTATAAGAGGATCGGAATGGTCATTGACCTCATCTGACCTCATTTGACAGACGCGGCGCTTCTGAGTCTATCTTGAAGGTCACTGACCTCTGCTGACTTCATTTTGACGGTGCGGGATCTACTAATAAGATAGGAAAGGTCATTGACCTCATCTGACCTCATTTGACCGACGCGGCGCTTCTGAGTCTATCTTGAAGGTCATTGACCTCTGCTGACTTAATTTAGCCGGTCCGGGAGCTTCTAAGCGAATAGCAAAGGCCATTGACCTCATCTGACCTCATTTGACCGACGCGGCGCTTCTGAGTCTATCTTGAAGGTCATTGACCTCTGCTGACCACTTTTTGCCGGTCCGGTAGCTTATAAGAGGATCGGAATGGTCATTGACCTCATCTGACCTCATTTGAACGACGCGGCGCTTCTGAGTCTATCTAGAAGGTAATTGACCACTGCTGGCCACTTTGTGCCTTTCTGGATGCTTCTAAAAGGATAGCAAAGGTCATTGACCTCATCTGACCTCATTTGACCGACGCGGCGCTTCTGAGTCTATCTTGAAGGTCATTGACCTCTGCTGACCACTTTTTGCCGGTCCGGGAGCTTCTAAGAGGATAGCAAAGGTCATTGACCTCATCTGATCTCATTTGACCGACGCGGCTCTTCTGAGTCTATCTTGAAGGTCATTGACCTCTGCTGACCACTTTTTGCCGGTCCGGTAGCTTATAAGAGGATCGGAATGGTCATTGACCTCATCTGACCTCATTTGAACGACGCGGCGCTTCTGAGTCTATCTAGAAGGTAATTGACCACTGCTGGCCACTTTGTGCCTTTCTGGATGCTTCTAAAAGGATAGCAAAGGTCATTGACCTCATCTGACCTCATTTGACCGACGCGGCGCTTCTGAGTCTATCTTGAAGGTCATTGACCTCTGCTGACTTAATTTAGCCGGTCCGGGAGCTTCTAAGCGAATAGCAAATGTCATTGACCTCATCTGACCTCATTTGACCGACGCGGCGCTTCTGAGTCTATCTTGAAGGTCATTGAACTCTGCTGACTTAATTTAGCCGGTCCGGGAGCTTCTAAGCGAATAGCAAAGGCCATTGACCTCAACTGACCTCATTTGACCGACGCGGAGCTTCTGAGTCTATCTTGAAGGTCATTTACCTCTGCTGACCACTTTTTGCCGGTCCGGTAGCTTATAAGAGGATCGGAATGGTCATTGACCTCAACTGACCTCATTTGACCGACGCGGCGCTTCTGAGTCTATCTTGAAGGTCACTGAACTCTGCTGACTTCATTTTGACGGTGCGGGATCTACTAATAAGATAGGAAAGGTCATTGACCTCATCTGACCTCATTTGACAGACGCGGCGCTTCTGAGTCTATCTTGAAGGTCACTGAACTCTGCTGACTTCATTTTGACGGTGCGGGATCTACTAATAAGATAGGAAAGGTCATTGACCTCATCTGACCTCATTTGACCGACGCGGCGCTTCTGAGTCTATCTTGAAGGTAATTGACCTCTGCTGACCACTATGTGCCTATCTGGTTGCTTCTAAGAGGATAGCAAAGGTCATTGACCTCATCTGAACTCATTTGACCGACGCGGAGCTTCTGAGTCTAGCTTGAAGGTCATTGACCTCTGCTGACTTAATTTAGCAGGTGCGGGAGCTTCTAAGCGGATAGCAAAGTTCATTGAACTCATCTGACATCATTTGACCGACGCGGCGCTTCTGAGTCTATCTTGAAGGTCATTGATCTCTGCTGACCACTTTTTGCCAGTCCGGGAGCTTCTAAGAGGATAGCAAAGATCATTGACCTCATCTGACCACATTTGACCGACGCGGCGCTTCTGAGTCTTTTCTGAAGGTCATTGACCTCTGCTGACCACTTTTTGCCGGTCCGGTAGCTTATAAGAGGATCGGAATGGTCATTGACCTCATCTGACCTCATTTGCCCGCCGCGGCGCTTCTGAGTCTATCTTGAAGGTCATTGACCTCTGCTGACTTAATTTAGCCGGTCCGGGAGCTTCTAAGCGAATAGCAAAGGTCATTGACCTCATCTGACCTCATTTGACCGACGCGGCGCTTCTGAGTCTATCTCGAAGGTCATTGACCTCTGCTGACTTAATTTAGCCGGTCCGGGAGCTTCTAAGCGAATAGCAAAGGCCATTGACCTCAACTGACCTCATTTGACCGACGCGGAGCTTCTGAGTCTATCTTGAAGGTCATTGACCTCTGCTGACCACTTTTTGACGGTCCGGTAGCTTATAAGAGGATCGGAATGGTCATTGACCTCATCTGACCTCATTTGACAGACGCGGCGCTTCTGAGTCTATCTTGAAGGTCACTGACCTCTGCTGACTTCATTTTGACGGTGCGGGATCTACTAATAAGATAGGAAAGGTCATTGACCTCATCTGACCTCATTTGACCGACGCGGCGCTTCTGAGTCTATCTTGAAGGTCATTGACCTCTGCTGACTTAATTTAGCCGGTCCGGGAGCTTCTAAGCGAATAGCAAAGGCCATTGACCTCATCTGACCTCATTTGACCGACGCGGCGCTTCTGAGTCTATCTTGAAGGTCATTGACCTCTGCTGACCACTTTTTGCCGGTCCGGTAGCTCATAAGAGGATCGGAATGGTCATTGACCTCATCTGACCTCATTTGAACGACGCGGCGCTTCTGAGTCTATCTAGAAGGTAATTGACCACTGCTGGCCACTTTGTGCCTTTCTGGATGCTTCTAAAAGGATAGCAAAGGTCATTGACCTCATCTGACCTCATTTGACCGACGCGGCGCTTCTGAGTCTATCTTGAAGGTCATTGACCTCTGCTGACCACTTTTTGCCGGTCCGGGAGCTTCTAAGAGGAAAGCAAAGGTCATTGACCTCATCTGATCTCATTTGACCGACGCGGCTCTTCTGAGTCTATCTTGAAGGTCATTGACCTCTGCTGACATCGTTTTGCCGGTCCGGGAGCTTCTAAGAGGATAGCAAAGGTCATTGACCTCATCTGACCTCATTTGACCGACGCGGCGCTTCTGAGTCTTTTCTGAAGGTCATTGACCTCTGCTGACCACTTTTTGCCGGTCCGGTAGCTTATAAGAGGATCGGAATGGTCATTGACCTCATCTGACCTCATTTGCCCGCCGCGGCGCTTCTGAGTCTATCTTGAAGGTCATTGACCTCTGCTGACTTAATTTAGCCGGTCCGGGAGCTTCTAAGCGAATAGCAAATGTCATTGACCTCATCTGACCTCATTTGACCGACGCGGCGCTTCTGAGTCTATCTTGAAGGTCATTGAACTCTGCTGACTTAATTTAGCCGGTCCGGGAGCTTCTAAGCGAATAGCAAAGGCCATTGACCTCAACTGACCTCATTTGACCGACGCGGAGCTTCTGAGTCTATCTTGAAAGTCATTGACCTCTGCTGACCACTTTTTGCCGGTCCGGTAGCTTATAAGAGGATCGGAATGGTCATTGACCTCATCTGACCTCATTTGACAGACGCGGCGCTTCTGAGTCTATCTTGAAGGTCATTGACCTCTGCTGACCTAATTTTGCAGGTCTGGGAGCTTCTAAGAGGATAGCCAAGGCCATTGACCTCAACTGACCTCATTTGACCGACGCGGCGCTTCTGAGTCTATCTTGAAGGTAATTGACCTCTGCTGACCACTATGTGCCTATCTGGATGCTTCTAAGAGGATAGCAAAGGTCATTGACCTCATTTGACCTCATTTGACCGACGCGACGCTTCTGAGTCTATCTTGAAGGTCATTGACATCTCCTGACCACTTTTTGCCAGTCCGGGAGCTTCTAAGAGGATAGCAAAGATCATTGACCTCATCTGATCTCATTTGACCGACGCGGCGCTTCTGAGTCTATCTTGAAGGTCATTGACCTCTGCTGACCACTTTTTGCCGGTCCGGTAGCTTATAAGAGGATCGGAATGGTCATTGACCTCAACTGACCTCATTTGACCGACGCGGCGCTTCTGAGTCTATCTTGAAGGTCACTGAACTCTGCTGACTTCATTTTGACGGTGCGGGATCTACTAATAAGATAGGAAAGGTCATTGACCTCATCTGACCTCATTTGACAGACGCGGCGCTTCTGAGTCTATCTTGAAGGTCAATGAACTCTGCTGACTTCATTTTGACGGTGCGGGATCTACTAATAAGATAGGAAAGGTCATTGACCTCATCTGACCTCATTTGACCGACGCGGCGCTTCTGAGTCTATCTTGAAGGTAATTGACCTCTGCTGAGCACTATGTGCCTATCTGGATGCTTCTAAGAGGATAGCAAAGGTCATTGACCTCATCTGACCTCATTTGACCGACGCGACGCTTCTGAGTCTATCTTGAAGGTCATTGACCTCTGCTGACCTAATTTTGCAGGTCTGGGAGCTTCTAAGAGGATAGCCAAGGCCATTGACCTCAACTGACCTCATTTGACCGACGCGGCGCTTCTGAGTCTATCTTGAAGGTAATTGACCTCTGCTGACCACTATGTGCCTATCTGGATGCTTCTAAGAGGATAGCAAAGGTCATTGACCTCATCTGACCTCATTTGACCGACGCGACGCTTCTGAGTCTATCTTGAAGGTCATTGACATCTCCTGACCACTTTTTGCCAGTCCGGGAGCTTCTAAGAGGATAGCAAAGATCATTGACCTCATCTGACCTCATTTGACCGACGCGGCGCTTCTGAGTCTATCTTGAAGGTCATTGACCTCTGCTGACCACTTTTTGCCGGTCCGGTAGCTTATAAGAGGATCGGAATGGTCATTGACTTCATCTGATCTCATTTGACCGACGCGGCGCTTCTGAGTCTATCTTGAAGGTCATTTACCTCTGCTGACCACTTTTCGCCGGTCCGGTAGCTTATAAGAGGATCGGAATTGTCATTGACCTCAACTGACCTCATTTGACCGACGCGGCGCTTCTGAGTCTATCTTGAAGGTCACTGAACTCTGCTGACTTCATTTTGACGGTGCGGGATCTACTAATAAGATAGGAAAGGTCATTGACCTCATCTGACCTCAATTGACAGACGCGGCGCTTCTGAGTCTATCTTGAAGGTCACTGAACTCTGCTGACTTCATTTTGACGGTGCGGGATCTACTAATAAGATAGGAAAGGTCATTGACCTCATCTGACCTCATTTGACCGACGCGGCGCTTCTGAGTCTATCTTGAAGGTAATTGACCTCTGCTGACCACTATGTGCCTATCTGGTTGCTTCTAAGAGGATAGCAAAGGTCATTGACCTCATCTGACCTCATTTGACCGACGCGGCGCTTCTGAGTCTTTCTTGAAGGTCATTGAGCACTGCTGACCACTTTGTAGCGGTGCGGAAGCTTATAAGAGGATCGGAAAGGTCATTGACCTCATCTGACCTCATTTGACCGACGCGGCGCTTCTGAGTCTATCTTGAAGGTCATTGACCTCTGCTGACTTAATTTAGCAGGTGCGGGAGCTTCTAAGCGGATAGCAAAGTTCATTGAACTCATCTGACATCATTTGACCGACGCGGCGCTTCTGAGTCTATCTTGAAGGTCATTGATCTCTGCTGACCACTTTTTGCCAGTCCGGGAGCTTCTAAGAGGATAGCAAAGATCATTGACCTCATCTGACCTCATTTGACCGACGCGGCGCTTCTGAGTCTTTTCTGAAGGTCATTGACCTCTGCTGACCACTTTTTGCCGGTCCGGTAGCTTATAAGAGGATCGGAATGGTCATTGACCTCATCTGACCTCATTTGCCCGCCGCGGCGCTTCTGAGTCTATCTTGAAGGTCATTGACCTCTGCTGACTTAATTTAGCCGGTCCGGGAGCTTCTAAGCGAATAGCAAAGGTCATTGACCTCATCTGACCTCATTTGACCGACGCGGCGCTTCTGAGTCTATCTTGAAGGTCATTGACCTCTGCTGACTTAATTTAGCCGGTCCGGGAGCTTCTAAGCGAATAGCAAAGGCCATTGACCTCAACTGACCTCATTTGACCGACGCGGAGCTTCTGAGTCTATCTTGAAGGTCATTGACCTCTGCTGACCACTTTTTGACGGTCCGGTAGCTTATAAGAGGATCGGAATGGTCATTGACCTCATCTGACCTCATTTGACAGACGCGGCGCTTCTGAGTCTATCTTGAAGGTCACTGACCTCTGCTGACTTCATTTTGACGGTGCGGGATCTACTAATAAGATAGGAAAGGTCATTGACCTCATCTGACCTCATTTGACCGACGCGGCGCTTCTGAGTCTATCTTGAAGGTAATTGACCTCTGCTGACCACTATGTGCCTATCTGGATGCTTCTAAGAGGATAGCAAAGGTCATTGACCTCATCTGACCTCATTTGACCGACGCGGCCCTTCTGAGTCTATCTTGAAGGTCATTGACCTCTGCTGACCACTTTTTGCCGGTCCGGTAGCTTATAAGAGGATCGGAATGGTCATTGACCTCATCTGACCTCATTTGCCCGCCGCGGCGCTTCTGAGTCTATCTTGAAGGTCATTGACCTCTGCTGACTTAATTTAGCCGGTCCGGGAGCTTCTAAGCGAATAGCAAAGGTCATTGACCTCATCTGACCTCATTTGCCCGCCGCGGCGCTTCTGAGTCTATCTTGAAGGTCATTGACCTCTGCTGACTTAATTTAGCCGGTCCGGGAGCTTCTAAGCGAATAGCAAAGGTCATTGACCTCAACTGACCTCATTTGACCGACGCGGCGCTTCTGAGTCTATCTTGAAGGTCACTGAACTCTGCTGACTTCATTTTGACGGTGCGGGATCTACTAATAAGATAGGAAAGGTCATTGACCTCATCTGACCTCAATTGACAGACGCGGCGCTTCTGAGTCTATCTTGAAGGTCACTGAACTCTGCTGACTTCATTTTGACGGTGCGGGATCTACTAATAAGATAGGAAAGGTCATTGACCTCATCTGACCTCATTTGACCGACGCGGCGCTTCTGAGTCTATCTTGAAGGTAATTGACCTCTGCTGACCACTATGTGCCTATCTGGTTGCTTCTAAGAGGATAGCAAAGGTCATTGACCTCATCTGACCTCATTTGACCGACGCGGCGCTTCTGAGTCTTTCTTGAAGGTCATTGAGCACTGCTGACCACTTTGTAGCGGTGCGGAAGCTTATAAGAGGATCGGAAAGGTCATTGACCTCATCTGACCTCATTTGACCGACGCGGCGCTTCTGAGTCTATCTTGAAGGTCATTGACCTCTGCTGACTTAATTTAGCAGGTGCGGGAGCTTCTAAGCGGATAGCAAAGTTCATTGAACTCATCTGACATCATTTGACCGACGCGGCGCTTCTGAGTCTATCTTGAAGGTCATTGATCTCTGCTGACCACTTTTTGCCAGTCCGGGAGCTTCTAAGAGGATAGCAAAGATCATTGACCTCATCTGACCTCATTTGACCGACGCGGCGCTTCTGAGTCTTTTCTGAAGGTCATTGACCTCTGCTGACCACTTTTTGCCGGTCCGGTAGCTTATAAGAGGATCGGAATGGTCATTGACCTCATCTGACCTCATTTGCCCGCCGCGGCGCTTCTGAGTCTATCTTGAAGGTCATTGACCTCTGCTGACTTAATTTAGCCGGTCCGGGAGCTTCTAAGCGAATAGCAAAGGTCATTGACCTCATCTGACCTCATTTGACCGACGCGGCGCTTCTGAGTCTATCTTGAAGGTCATTGACCTCTGCTGACTTAATTTAGCCGGTCCGGGAGCTTCTAAGCGAATAGCAAAGGCCATTGACCTCAACTGACCTCATTTGACCGACGCGGAGCTTCTGAGTCTATCTTGAAGGTCATTGACCTCTGCTGACCACTTTTTGACGGTCCGGTAGCTTATAAGAGGATCGGAATGGTCATTGACCTCATCTGACCTCATTTGACAGACGCGGCGCTTCTGAGTCTATCTTGAAGGTCACTGACCTCTGCTGACTTCATTTTGACGGTGCGGGATCTACTAATAAGATAGGAAAGGTCATTGACCTCATCTGACCTCATTTGACCGACGCGGCGCTTCTGAGTCTATCTTGAAGGTAATTGACCTCTGCTGACCACTATGTGCCTATCTGGATGCTTCTAAGAGGATAGCAAAGGTCATTGACCTCATCTGACCTCATTTGACCGACGCGGCCCTTCTGAGTCTATCTTGAAGGTCATTGACCTCTGCTGACCACTTTTTGCCGGTCCGGTAGCTTATAAGAGGATCGGAATGGTCATTGACCTCATCTGACCTCATTTGCCCGCCGCGGCGCTTCTGAGTCTATCTTGAAGGTCATTGACCTCTGCTGACTTAATTTAGCCGGTCCGGGAGCTTCTAAGCGAATAGCAAAGGTCATTGACCTCATCTGACCTCATTTGACCGACGCGGCGCTTCTGAGTCTATCTTGAAGGTCATTGACCTCTGCTGACTTAATTTAGCCGGTCCGGGAGCTTCTAAGCGAATAGCAAAGGCCATTGACCTCAACTGACCTCATTTGACCGACGCGGAGCTTCTGAGTCTATCTTGAAAGTCATTGACCTCTGCTGACCACTTTTTGCCGGTCCGGTAGCTTATAAGAGGATCGGAATGGTCATTGACCTCATCTGACCTCATTTGACAGACGCGGCGCTTCTGAGTCTATCTTGAAGGTCACTGACCTCTGCTGACTTCATTTTGACGGTGCGGGATCTACTAATAAGATAGGAAAGGTCATTGACCTCATCTGACCTCATTTGACCGACGCGGCGCTTCTGAGTCTATCTTGAAGGTAATTGACCTCTGCTGACCACTATGTGCCTATCTGGATGCTTCTAAGAGGATAGCAAAGGTCATTGACCTCATCTGACCTCATTTGACCGACGCGACGCTTCTGAGTCTATCTTGAAGGTCATTGACATCTCCTGACCACTTTTTGCCAGTCTGGGAGCTTCTAAGAGGATAGCAAAGATCATTGACCTCATCTGATCTCATTTGACCGACGCGGCGCTTCTGAGTCTATCTTGACGGTCATTGACCTCTGCTGACCACTTTTTGCCGGTCCGGTAGCTTATAAGAGGATCGGAATGGTCATTGACCTCATCTGATCTCATTTGACCGACGCGGCGCTTCTGAGTCTATCTTGAAGGTCATTTACCTCTGCTGACCACTTTTTGCCGGTCCGGTAGCTTATAAGAGGATCGGAATGGTCATTGACCTCAACTGACCTCATTTGACCGACGCGGCGCTTCTGAGTCTATCTTGAAGGTCACTGAACTCTGCTGACTTCATTTTGACGGTGCGGGATCTACTAATAAGATAGGAAAGGTCATTGACCTCATCTGACCTCATTTGACCGACGCGGCGCTTCTGAGTCTATCTTGAAGGTAATTGACCTCTGCTGACCACTATGTGCCTATCTGGTTGCTTCTAAGAGGATAGCAAAGGTCATTGACCTCATCTGACCTCATTTGACCGACGCGGAGCTTCTGTGTCTAGCTTGAAGGTCATTGACCTCTGCTGACTTAATTTGGCAGGTGCGGGAGCTTCTAAGCGGATAGCAAAGTTCATTGAACTCATCTGACATCATTTGACCGACGCGGCGCTTCTGAGTCTATCTTGAAGGTCATTGATCTCTGCTGACCACTTTTTGCCAGTCCGGGAGCTTCTAAGAGGATAGCAAAGATCATTGACCTCATCTGACCTCATTTGACCGACGCGGCGCTTCTGAGTCTTTTCTGAAGGTCATTGACTTCTGCTGACCACTTTTTGCCGGTCCGGTAGCTTATAAGAGGATCGGAATGGTCATTGACCTCATCTGACCTCATTTGCCCGCCGCGGCGCTTCTGAGTCTATCTTGAAGGTCATTGACCTCTGCTGACTTAATTTAGCCGGTCCGGGAGCTTCTAAGCGAATAGCAAAGGTCATTGACCTCATCTGACCTCATTTGACCGACGCGGCGCTTCTGAGTCTATCTTGAAGGTCATTGACCTCTGCTGACTTAATTTAGCCGGTCCGGGAGCTTCTAAGCGAATAGCAAAGGCCATTGACCTCAACTGACCTCATTTGACCGACGCGGAGCTTCTGAGTCTATCTTGAAGGTCATTGACCTCTGCTGACCACTTTTTGACGGTCCGGTAGCTTATAAGAGGATCGGAATGGTCATTGACCTCATCTGACCTCATTTGACAGACGCGGCGCTTCTGAGTCTATCTTGAAGGTCACTGACCTCTGCTGACTTCATTTTGACGGTGCGGGATCTACTAATAAGATAGGAAAGGTCATTGACCTCATCTGACCTCATTTGACCGACGCGGCGCTTCTGAGTCTATCTTGAAGGTAATTGACCTCTGCTGACCACTATGTGCCTATCTGGATGCTTCTAAGAGGATAGCAAAGGTCATTGACCTCATCTGACCTCATTTGACCGACGCGACGCTTCTGAGTCTATCTTGAAGGTCATTGACATCTCCTGACCACTTTTTGCCAGTCTGGGAGCTTCTAAGAGGATAGCAAAGATCATTGACCTCATCTGATCTCATTTGACCGACGCGGCGCTTCTGAGTCTATCTTGACGGTCATTGACCTCTGCTGACCACTTTTTGCCGGTCCGGTAGCTTATAAGAGGATCGGAATGGTCATTGACCTCATCTGATCTCATTTGACCGACGCGGCGCTTCTGAGTCTATCTTGAAGGTCATTTACCTCTGCTGACCACTTTTTGCCGGTCCGGTAGCTTATAAGAGGATCGGAATGGTCATTGACCTCAACTGACCTCATTTGACCGACGCGGCGCTTCTGAGTCTATCTTGAAGGTCACTGAACTCTGCTGACTTCATTTTGACGGTGCGGGATCTACTAATAAGATAGGAAAGGTCATTGACCTCATCTGACCTCATTTGACAGACGCGGCGCTTCTGAGTCTATCTTGAAGGTCACTGAACTCTGCTGACTTCATTTTGACGGTGCGGGATCTACTAATAAGATAGGAAAGGTCATTGACCTCATCTGACCTCATTTGACCGACGCGGCGCTTCTGAGTCTATCTTGAAGGTAATTGACCTCTGCTGACCACTATGTGCCTATCTGGTTGCTTCTAAGAGGATAGCAAAGGTCATTGACCTCATCTGACCTCATTTGACCGACGCGGAGCTTCTGTGTCTAGCTTGAAGGTCATTGACCTCTGCTGACTTAATTTGGCAGGTGCGGGAGCTTCTAAGCGGATAGCAAAGTTCATTGAACTCATCTGACATCATTTGACCGACGCGGCGCTTCTGAGTCTATCTTGAAGGTCATTGATCTCTGCTGACCACTTTTTGCCAGTCCGGGAGCTTCTAAGAGGATAGCAAAGATCATTGACCTCATCTGACCTCATTTGACCGACGCGGCGCTTCTGAGTCTTTTCTGAAGGTCATTGACTTCTGCTGACCACTTTTTGCCGGTCCGGTAGCTTATAAGAGGATCGGAATGGTCATTGACCTCATCTGACCTCATTTGCCCGCCGCGGCGCTTCTGAGTCTATCTTGAAGGTCATTGACCTCTGCTGACTTAATTTAGCCGGTCCGGGAGCTTCTAAGTGAATAGCAAAGGTCATTGACCTCATCTGACCTCATTTGACCGACGCGGCGCTTCTGAGTCTATCTTGAAGGTCACTGAACTCTGCTGACTTCATTTTGACGGTGCGGGATCTACTAATAAGATAGGAAAGGTCATTGACCTCATCTGACCTCATTTGACAGACGCAGCGCTTCTGAGTCTATCTTGAAGGTCACTGAACTCTGCTGACTTCATTTTGACGGTGCGGGATCTACTAATAAGATAGGAAAGGTCATTGACCTCATCTGACCTCATTTGACCGACGCGGCGCTTCTGAGTCTATCTTGAAGGTAATTGACCTCTGCTGACCACTATGTGCCTATCTGGTTGCTTCTAAGAGGATAGCAAAGGTCATTGACCTCATCTGACCTCATTTAACCGACGCGGAGCTTCTGTGTCTAGCTTGAAGGTCATTGACCTCTGCTGACTTAATTTGGCAGGTGCGGGAGCTTCTAAGCGGATAGCAAAGTTCATTGAACTCATCTGACATCATTTGACCGACGCGGCGCTTCTGAGTCTATCTTGAAGGTCATTGATCTCTGCTGACCACTTTTTGCCAGTCCGGGAGCTTCTAAGAGGATAGCAAAGATCATTGACCTCATCTGACCTCATTTGACCGACGCGGCGCTTCTGAGTCTTTTCTGAAGGTCATTGACTTCTGCTGACCACTTTTTGCCGGTCCGGTAGCTTATAAGAGGATCGGAATGGTCATTGACCTCATCTGACCTCATTTGCCCGCCGCGGCGCTTCTGAGTCTATCTTGAAGGTCATTGACCTCTGCTGACTTAATTTAGCCGGTCCGGGAGCTTCTAAGCGAATAGCAAAGGTCATTGACCTCATCTGACCTCATTTGACCGACGCGGCGCTTCTGAGTCTATCTTGAAGGTCATTGACCTCTGCTGACTTAATTTAGCCGGTCCGGGAGCTTCTAAGCGAATAGCAAAGGCCATTGACCTCAACTGACCTCATTTGACCGACGCGGAGCTTCTGAGTCTATCTTGAAGGTCATTGACCTCTGCTGACCACTTTTTGACGGTCCGGTAGCTTATAAGAGGATCGGAATGGTCATTGACCTCATCTGACCTCATTTGACAGACGCGGCGCTTCTGAGTCTATCTTGAAGGTCACTGACCTCTGCTGACTTCATTTTGACGGTGCGGGATCTACTAATAAGATAGGAAAGGTCATTGACCTCATCTGACCTCATTTGACCGACGCGGCGCTTCTGAGTCTATCTTGAAGGTAATTGACCTCTGCTGACCACTATGTGCCTATCTGGATGCTTCTAAGAGGATAGCAAAGTTCATTGAACTCATCTGACCTCATTTGACCGACGCGGCGCTTCTGAGTCTATCTTGAAGGTCATTGATCTCTGCTGACCACTTTTTGCCAGTCCGGGAGCTTCTAAGAGGATAGCAAAGATCATTGACCTCATCTGACCTCATTTGACCGACGCGGCCCTTCTGAGTCTATCTTGAAGGTCATTGACCTCTGCTGACCACTTTTTGCCGGTCCGGTAGCTTATAAGAGGATCGGAATGGTCATTGACCTCATCTGACCTCATTTGCCCGCCGCGGCGCTTCTGAGTCTATCTTGAAGGTCATTGACCTCTGCTGACTTAATTTAGCCGGTCCGGGAGCTTCTAAGCGAATAGCAAAGGTCATTGACCTCATCTGACCTCATTTGACCGACGCGGCGCTTCTGAGTCTATCTTGAAGGTCATTGACCTCTGCTGACTTAATTTAGCCGGTCCGGGAGCTTCTAAGCGAATAGCAAAGGCCATTGACCTCAACTGACCTCATTTGACCGACGCGGAGCTTCTGAGTCTATCTTGAAGGTCATTGACCTCTGCTGACCACTTTTTGACGGTCCGGTAGCTTATAAGAGGATCGGAATGGTCATTGACCTCATCTGACCTCATTTGACAGACGCGGCGCTTCTGAGTCTATCTTGAAGGTCACTGACCTCTGCTGACTTCATTTTGACGGTGCGGGATCTACTAATAAGATAGGAAAGGTCATTGACCTCATCTGACCTCATTTGACCGACGCGGCGCTTCTGAGTCTATCTTGAAGGTAATTGACCTCTGCTGACCACTATGTGCCTATCTGGATGCTTCTAAGAGGATAGCAAAGTTCATTGAACTCATCTGACCTCATTTGACCGACGCGGCGCTTCTGAGTCTATCTTGAAGGTCATTGATCTCTGCTGACCACTTTTTGCCAGTCCGGGAGCTTCTAAGAGGATAGCAAAGATCATTGACCTCATCTGACCTCATTTGACCGACGCGGCCCTTCTGAGTCTATCTTGAAGGTCATTGACCTCTGCTGACCACTTTTTGCCGGTCCGGTAGCTTATAAGAGGATCGGAATGGTCATTGACCTCATCTGACCTCATTTGCCCGCCGCGGCGCTTCTGAGTCTATCTTGAAGGTCATTGACCTCTGCTGACTTAATTTAGCCGGTCCGGGGGCTTCTAAGCGAATAACAAAGGCCATTGACCTCAACTGACCTCATTTGACCGACGCGGAGCTTCTGAGTCTATCTTGAAAGTCATTGACCTCTGCTGACCACTTTTTGCCGGTCCGGTAGCTTATAAGAGGGTCGGAATGGTCATTGACCTCATCTGACCTCATTTGACAGACGCGGCGCTTCTGAGTCTATCTTGAAGGTCACTGACCTCTGCTGACTTCATTTTGACGGTGCGGGATCTACTAATAAGATAGGAAAGGTCATTGACCTCATCTGACCTCATTTGACCGACGCGGCGCTTCTGAGTCTATCTTGAAGGTAATTGACCTCTGCTGACCACTATGTGCCTATCTGGATGCTTCTAAGAGGATAGCAAAGGTAATTGACCTCATCTGACCTCATTTGACCGACGCGACGCTTCTGAGTCTATCTTGAAGGTCATTGACATCTCCTGACCACTTTTTGCCAGTCCGGGAGCTTCTAAGAGGATAGCAAAGATCATTGACCTCATCTGATCTCATTTGACCGACGCGGCGCTTCTGAGTCAATCTTGAAGGTCATTGACCTCTGCTGACCACTTTTTGCCGGTCCGGTAGCTTATAAGAGGATCGGAATGGTCATTGACCTCATCTGATCTCATTTGACCGACGCGGCGCTTCTGAGTCTATCTTGAAGGTCATTTACCTCTGCTGACCACTTTTTGCCGGTCCGGTAGCTTATAAGAGGATCGGAATGGTCATTGACCTCAACTGACCTCATTTGACCGACGCGGCGCTTCTGAGTCTATCTTGAAGGTCACTGAACTCTGCTGACTTCATTTTGACGGTGCGGGATCTACTAATAAGATAGGAAAGGTCATTGACCTCATCTGACCTCATTTGACAGACGCGGCGCTTCTGAGTCTATCTTGAAGGTCACTGAACTCTGCTGACTTCATTTTGACGGTGCGGGATCTACTAATAAGATAGGAAAGGTCATTGACCTCATCTGACCTCATTTGAGCGACGCGGCGCTTCTGAGTCTATCTTGAAGGTAATTGACCTCTGCTGACCACTATGTGCCTATCTGGTTGCTTCTAAGAGGATAGCAAAGGTCATTGACCTCATCTGACCTCATTTGACCGACGCGGAGCTTCTGAGTCTAGCTTGAAGGTCATTGACCTCTGCTGACTTAATTTAGCAGGTGCGGGAGCTTCTAAGCGGATAGCAAAGTTCATTGAACTCATCTGACCTCATTTGACCGACGCGGCGCTTCTGAGTCTATCTTGAAGGTCATTGACCTCTGCTGACCACTTTTTGCCAGTCCGGGAGCTTCTAAGAGGATAGCAAAGATCATTGACCTCATCTGACCTCATTTGACCGACGCGGCGCTTCTGAGTCTTTTCTGAAGGTCATTGACCTCTGCTGACCACTTTTTGCCGGTCCGGTAGCTTATAAGAGGATCGGAATGGTCATTGACCTCATCTGACCTCATTTGCCCGCCGCGGCGCTTCTGAGTCTATCTTGAAGGTCATTGACCTCTGCTGACTTAATTTAGCCGGTCCGGGAGCTTCTAAGCGAATAGCAAAGGTCATTGACCTCATCTGACCTCATTTGACCGACGCGGCGCTTCTGAGTCTATCTTGAAGGTCATTGACCTCTGCTGACTTAATTTAGCCGGTCCGGGAGCTTCTAAGCGAATAGCAAAGGCCATTGACCTCAACTGACCTCATTTGACCGACGCGGAGCTTCTGAGTCTATCTTGAAGGTCATTGACCTCTGCTGACCACTTTTTGACGGTCCGGTAGCTTATAAGAGGATCGGAATGGTCATTGACCTCATCTGACCTCATTTGACAGACGCGGCGCTTCTGAGTCTATCTTGAAGGTCACTGACCTCTGCTGACTTCATTTTGACGGTGCGGGATCTACTAATAAGATAGGAAAGGTCATTGACCTCATCTGACCTCATTTGACCGACGCGGCGCTTCTGAGTCTATCTTGAAGGTAATTGACCTCTGCTGACCACTATGTGCCTATCTGGATGCTTCTAAGAGGATAGCAAAGGTCATTGACCTCATCTGACCTCATTTGACCGACGCGGCGCTTCTGAGTCTATCTTGAAGGTAATTGACCTCTGCTGACCACTATGTGCCTATCTGGTTGCTTCTAAGAGGATAGCAAAGGTCATTGACCTCATCTGACCTCATTTGACCGACGCGGAGCTTCTGAGTCTAGCTTGAAGGTCATTGACCTCTGCTGACTTAATTTAGCAGGTGCGGGAGCTTCTAAGCGGATAGCAAAGTTCATTGAACTCATCTGACCTCATTTGACCGACGCGGCGCTTCTGAGTCTATCTTGAAGGTCATTGACCTCTGCTGACCACTTTTTGCCAGTCCGGGAGCTTCTAAGAGGATAGCAAAGATCATTGACCTCATCTGACCTCATTTGACCGACGCGGCGCTTCTGAGTCTTTTCTGAAGGTCATTGACCTCTGCTGACCACTTTTTGCCGGTCCGGTAGCTTATAAGAGGATCGGAATGGTCATTGACCTCATCTGACCTCATTTGCCCGCCGCGGCGCTTCTGAGTCTATCTTGAAGGTCATTGACCTCTGCTGACTTAATTTAGCCGGTCCGGGAGCTTCTAAGCGAATAGCAAAGGTCATTGACCTCATCTGACCTCATTTGACCGACGCGGCGCTTCTGAGTCTATCTTGAAGGTCATTGACCTCTGCTGACTTAATTTAGCCGGTCCGGGAGCTTCTAAGCGAATAGCAAAGGCCATTGACCTCAACTGACCTCATTTGACCGACGCGGAGCTTCTGAGTCTATCTTGAAGGTCATTGACCTCTGCTGACCACTTTTTGACGGTCCGGTAGCTTATAAGAGGATCGGAATGGTCATTGACCTCATCTGACCTCATTTGACAGACGCGGCGCTTCTGAGTCTATCTTGAAGGTCACTGACCTCTGCTGACTTCATTTTGACGGTGCGGGATCTACTAATAAGATAGGAAAGGTCATTGACCTCATCTGACCTCATTTGACCGACGCGGCGCTTCTGAGTCTATCTTGAAGGTAATTGACCTCTGCTGACCACTATGTGCCTATCTGGATGCTTCTAAGAGGATAGCAAAGGTCATTGACCTCATCTGACCTCATTTGACCGACGCGACGCTTCTGAGTCTATCTTGAAGGTCATTGACCTCTGCTGACCACTTTTTGCCGGTCCGGTAGCTTATAAGAGGATCGGAATGGTCATTGACCTCATCTGATCTCATTTGACCGACGCGGCGCTTCTGAGTCTATCTTGAAGGTCATTTACCTCTGCTGACCACTTTTTGCCGGTCCGGTAGCTTATAAGAGGATCGGAATGGTCATTGACCTCAACTGACCTCATTTGACCGACGCGGCGCTTCTGAGTCTATCTTGAAGGTCACTGAACTCTGCTGACTTCATTTTGACGGTGCGGGATCTACTAATAAGATAGGAAAGGTCATTGACCTCATCTGACCTCATTTGACAGACGCGGCGCTTCTGAGTCTATCTTGAAGGTCACTGAACTCTGCTGACTTCATTTTGACGGTGCGGGATCTACTAATAAGATAGGAAAGGTCATTGACCTCATCTGACCTCATTTGAGCGACGCGGCGCTTCTGAGTTTATCTTGAAGGTAATTTACCTCTGCTGACCACTATGTGCCTATCTGGTTGCTTCTAAGAGGATAGCAAAGGTCATTGACCTCATCTGACCTCATTTGACCGACGCGGAGCTTCTGAGTCTAGCTTGAAGGTCATTGACCTCTGCTGACTTAATTTAGCAGGTGCGGGAGCTTCTAAGCGGATAGCAAAGTTCATTGAACTCATCTGACCTCATTAGACCGACACGGCGCTTCTGAGTCTATCTTGAAGGTCATTGATCTCTGCTGACCACTTTTTGCCAGTCCGGGAGCTTCTAAGAGGATAGCAAAGATCATTGACCTCATCTGATCTCATTTGACGGACGCGGCGCTTCTGAGTCTATCTTGAAGGTCATTGACCTCTGCTGACCTAATTTTGCAGGTCTGGGAGCTTCTAAGAGGATAGCCAAGGCCATTGACCTCAACTGACCTCATTTGACCGACGCGGCGCTTCTGAGTCTATCTTGAAGGTAATTTACCTCTGCTGACCACTATGTGCCTATCTGGATGCTTCTAAGAGGATAGCAAAGGTCATTGACCTCATCTGACCTCATTTGACCGACGCGACGCTTCTGAGTCTATCTTCAAGGTCATTGACATCTCCTGACCACTTTTTGCCAGTCCGGGAGCTTCTAAGAGGATAGCAAAGATCATTGACCTCATCTGACCTCATTAGACCGACACGGCGCTTCTGAGTCTATCTTGAAGGTCATTGATCTCTGCTGACCACTTTTTGCCAGTCCGGGAGCTTCTAAGAGGATAGCAAAGATCATTGACCTCATCTGATCTCATTTGACCGACGCGGCGCTTCTGAGTCTATCTTGAAGGTCATTGACCTCTGCTGACCTAATTTTGCAGGTCTGGGAGCTTCTAAGAGGATAGCCAAGGCCATTGACCTCAACTGACCTCATTTGACCGACGCGGCGCTTCTGAGTCTATCTTGAAGGTAATTGACCTCTGCTGACCACTATGTGCCTATCTGGTTGCTTCTAAGAGGATAGCAAAGGTCATTGACCTCATCTGACCTCATTTGACCGACGCGGAGCTTCTGAGTCTAGCTTGAAGGTCATTGACCTCTGCTGACCACTTTTTGCCGGTCCGATAGCTTATAAGAGGATCGGAATGGTCATTGACCTCATCTGATCTCATTTGACCGACGCGGCGCTTCTGAGTCTATCTTGAAGGTCATTTACCTCTGCTGACCACTTTTTGCCGGTCCGGTAGCTTATAAGAGGATCGGAATGGTCATTGACCTCAACTGACCTCATTTGACCGACGCGGCGCTTCTGAGTCTATCTTGAAGGTCACTGAACTCTGCTGACTTCATTTTGACGGTGCGGGATCTACTAATAAGATAGGAAAGGTCATTGACCTCATCTGACCTCATTTGACAGACGCGGCGCTTCTGAGTCTATCTTGAAGGTCACTGAACTCTGCTGACTTCATTTTGACGGTGCGGAATCTACTAATAAGATAGGAAAGGTCATTGACCTCATCTGACCTCATTTGACCGACGCGGCGCTTCTGAGTCTATCTTGAAGGTAATTGACCTCTGCTGACCACTATGTGCCTATCTGGTTGCTTCTAAGAGGATAGCAAAGGTCATTGACCTCATCTGACCTCATTTGACCGACGCGGAGCTTCTGAGTCTAGCTTGAAGGTCATTGACCTCTGCTGACTTAATTTAGCAGGTGCGGGAGCTTCTAAGCGGATAGCAAAGTTCATTGAACTCATCTGACCTCATTTGACCGACGCGGCGCTTCTGAGTCTATCTTGAAGGTCATTGATCTCTGCTGACCACTTTTTGCCAGTCCGGGAGCTTCTAAGAGGATAGCAAAGATCATTGACCTCATCTGATCTCATTTGACCGACGCGGCGCTTCTGAGTCTATCTTGAAGGTCATTGACCTCTGCTGACCTAATTTTGCAGGTCTGGGAGCTTCTAAGAGGATAGCCAAGGCCATTGACCTCAACTGACCTCATTTGACCGACGCGGCGCTTCTGAGTCTATCTTGAAGGTCACTGAACTCTGCTGACTTCATTTTGACGGTGCGGGATCTACTAATAAGATAGGAAAGGCCATTGACCTCATCTGACCTCATTTGACAGACGCGGCGCTTCTGAGTCTACCTTGAAGGTCACTGAACTCTGCTGACTTCATTTTGACGGTGCGGGATCTACTAATAAGATAGGAAAGGTCATTGACCTCATCTGACCTCATTTGACAGACGCGGCGCTTCTGAGTCTATCTTGAAGGTCACTGAACTCTGCTGACTTCATTTTGACGGTGCGGGATCTACTAATAAGATAGGAAAGGTCATTGACCTCATCTGACCTCATTTGACAGACGCGGCGCTTCTGAGTCTATCTTGAAGGTAATTGACCTCTGCTGACCACTATGTGCCTATCTGGTTGCTTCTAAGAGGATAGCAAAGGTCATTGACCTCATCTGATCTCATTTGACCGACGCGGCGCTTCTGAGTCTATCTTGAAGGTCATTGACCTCTGCTGACCACTTTTTGCCGGTCCGGTAGCTTATAAGAGGATCGGAATGGTCATTGACCTCATCTGATCTCATTTGACCGACGCGGCGCTTCTGAGTCTATCTTGTAGGTCATTTACCTCTGCTGACCACTTTTTGCCGGTCCGGTAGCTTATAAGAGGATCGGAATGGTCATTGACCTCATCTGATCTCATTTGACCGACGCGGCGCTTCTGAGTCTATCTTGAAGGTCATTTACCTCTGCTGACCACTTTTTGCCGGTCCGGTAGCTTATAAGAGGATCGGAATGGTCATTGACCTCAACTGACCTCATTTGACCGACGCGGCGCTTCTGAGTCTATCTTGAAGGTCACTGAACTCTGCTGACTTCATTTTGACGGTGCGGGATCTACTAATAAGATAGGAAAGGTCATTGACCTCATCTGACCTCATTTGACAGACGCGGCGCTTCTGAGTCTATCTTGAAGGTCACTGAACTCTGCTGACTTCATTTTGACGGTGCGGGATCTACTAATAAGATAGGAAAGGTCATTGACCTCATCTGACCTCATTTGACCGACGCGGCGCTTCTGAGTCTATCTTGAAGGTAATTGACCTCTGCTGACCACTATGTGCCTATCTGGATGCTTCTAAGAGGATAGCAAAGGTCATTGACCTCATCTGACCTCATTTGACCGACGCGACGCTTCTGAGTCTATCTTGAAGGTCATTGACCTCTGCTGACCACTTTTTGCCGGTCCGGTAGCTTATAAGAGGATCGGAATGGTCATTGACCTCATCTGATCTCATTTGACCGACGCGGCGCTTCTGAGTCTATCTTGAAGGTCATTTACCTCTGCTGACCACTTTTTGCCGGTCCGGTAGCTTATAAGAGGATCGGAATGGTCATTGACCTCAACTGACCTCATTTGACCGACGCGGCGCTTCTGAGTCTATCTTGAAGGTCACTGAACTCTGCTGACTTCATTTTGACGGTGCGGGATCTACTAATAAGATAGGAAAGGTCATTGACCTCATCTGACCTCATTTGACAGACGCGGCGCTTCTGAGTCTATCTTGAAGGTCACTGAACTCTGCTGACTTCATTTTGACGGTGCGGGATCTACTAATAAGATAGGAAAGGTCATTGACCTCATCTGACCTCATTTGAGCGACGCGGCGCTTCTGAGTTTATCTTGAAGGTAATTGACCTCTGCTGACCACTATGTGCCTATCTGGTTGCTTCTAAGAGGATAGCAAAGGTCATTGACCTCATCTGACCTCATTTGACCGACGCGGAGCTTCTGAGTCTAGCTTGAAGGTCATTGACCTCTGCTGACTTAATTTAGCAGGTGCGGGAGCTTCTAAGCGGATAGCAAAGTTCATTGAACTCATCTGACCTCATTAGACCGACACGGCGCTTCTGAGTCTATCTTGAAGGTCATTGATCTCTGCTGACCACTTTTTGCCAGTCCGGGAGCTTCTAAGAGGATAGCAAAGATCATTGACCTCATCTGATCTCATTTGACGGACGCGGCGCTTCTGAGTCTATCTTGAAGGTCATTGACCTCTGCTGACTTAATTTATCCGGTCCGGGAGCTTCTAAGCGAATAGCAAAGGCCATTGACCTCAACTGACCTCATTTGACCGACGCGGAGCTTCTGAGTCTATCTTGAAGGTCATTTACCTCTGCTGACCACTTTTTGCCGGTCCGGTAGCTTATAAGAGGATCGGAATGGTCATTGACCTCAACTGACCTCATTTGACCGACGCGGCGCTTCTGAGTCTATCTTGAAGGTCACTGAACTCTGCTGACTTCATTTTGACGGTGCGGGATCTACTAATAAGATAGGAAAGGTCATTGACCTCATCTGACCTCATTTGACAGACGCGGCGCTTCTGAGTCTATCTTGAAGGTCACTGAACTCTGCTGACTTCATTTTGACGGTGCGGGATCTACTAATAAGATAGGAAAGGTCATTGACCTCATCTGACCTCATTTGACCGACGCGGCGCTTCTGAGTCTATCTTGAAGGTAATTGACCTCTGCTGACCACTATGTGCCTATCTGGATGCTTCTAAGAGGATAGCAAAGGTCATTGACCTCATCTGACCTCATTTGACCGACGCGACGCTTCTGAGTCTATCTTGAAGGTCATTGACCTCTGCTGACCACTTTTTGCCGGTCCGGTAGCTTATAAGAGGATCGGAATGGTCATTGACCTCATCTGATCTCATTTGACCGACGCGGCGCTTCTGAGTCTATCTTGAAGGTCATTTACCTCTGCTGACCACTTTTTGCCGGTCCGGTAGCTTATAAGAGGATCGGAATGGTCATTGACCTCAACTGACCTCATTTGACCGACGCGGCGCTTCTGAGTCTATCTTGAAGGTCACTGAACTCTGCTGACTTCATTTTGACGGTGCGGGATCTACTAATAAGATAGGAAAGGTCATTGACCTCATCTGACCTCATTTGACAGACGCGGCGCTTCTGAGTCTATCTTGAAGGTCACTGAACTCTGCTGACTTCATTTTGACGGTGCGGGATCTACTAATAAGATAGGAAAGGTCATTGACCTCATCTGACCTCATTTGAGCGACGCGGCGCTTCTGAGTTTATCTTGAAGGTAATTGACCTCTGCTGACCACTATGTGCCTATCTGGTTGCTTCTAAGAGGATAGCAAAGGTCATTGACCTCATCTGACCTCATTTGACCGACGCGGAGCTTCTGAGTCTAGCTTGAAGGTCATTGACCTCTGCTGACTTAATTTAGCAGGTGCGGGAGCTTCTAAGCGGATAGCAAAGTTCATTGAACTCATCTGACCTCATTAGACCGACACGGCGCTTCTGAGTCTATCTTGAAGGTCATTGATCTCTGCTGACCACTTTTTGCCAGTCCGGGAGCTTCTAAGAGGATAGCAAAGATCATTGACCTCATCTGATCTCATTTGACGGACGCGGCGCTTCTGAGTCTATCTTGAAGGTCATTGACCTCTGCTGACCTAATTTTGCAGGTCTGGGAGCTTCTAAGAGGATAGCCAAGGCCATTGACCTCAACTGACCTCATTTGACCGACGCGGCGCTTCTGAGTCTATCTTGAAGGTAATTTACCTCTGCTGACCACTATGTGCCTATCTGGATGCTTCTAAGAGGATAGCAAAGGTCATTGACCTCATCTGACCTCATTTGACCGACGCGACGCTTCTGAGTCTATCTTCAAGGTCATTGACATCTCCTGACCACTTTTTGCCAGTCCGGGAGCTTCTAAGAGGATAGCAAAGATCATTGACCTCATCTGACCTCATTAGACCGACACGGCGCTTCTGAGTCTATCTTGAAGGTCATTGATCTCTGCTGACCACTTTTTGCCAGTCCGGGAGCTTCTAAGAGGATAGCAAAGATCATTGACCTCATCTGATCTCATTTGACCGACGCGGCGCTTCTGAGTCTATCTTGAAGGTCATTGACCTCTGCTGACCTAATTTTGCAGGTCTGGGAGCTTCTAAGAGGATAGCCAAGGCCATTGACCTCAACTGACCTCATTTGACCGACGCGGCGCTTCTGAGTCTATCTTGAAGGTAATTGACCTCTGCTGACCACTATGTGCCTATCTGGTTGCTTCTAAGAGGATAGCAAAGGTCATTGACCTCATCTGACCTCATTTGACCGACGCGGAGCTTCTGAGTCTAGCTTGAAGGTCATTGACCTCTGCTGACCACTTTTTGCCGGTCCGATAGCTTATAAGAGGATCGGAATGGTCATTGACCTCATCTGATCTCATTAGACCGACGCGGCGCTTCTGAGTCTATCTTGAAGGTCATTTACCTCTGCTGACCACTTTTTGCCGGTCCGGTAGCTTATAAGAGGATCGGAATGGTCATTGACCTCAACTGACCTCATTTGACCGACGCGGCGCTTCTGAGTCTATCTTGAAGGTCACTGAACTCTGCTGACTTCATTTTGACGGTGCGGGATCTACTAATAAGATAGGAAAGGTCATTGACCTCATCTGACCTCATTTGACAGACGCGGCGCTTCTGAGTCTATCTTGAAGGTCACTGAACTCTGCTGACTTCATTTTGACGGTGCGGGATCTACTAATAAGATAGGAAAGGTCATTGACCTCATCTGACCTCATTTGACCGACGCGGCGCTTCTGAGTCTATCTTGAAGGTAATTGACCTCTGCTGACCACTATGTGCCTATCTGGTTGCTTCTAAGAGGATAGCAAAGGTCATTGACCTCATCTGACCTCATTTGACCGACGCGGAGCTTCTGAGTCTAGCTTGAAGGTCATTGACCTCTGCTGACTTAATTTAGCAGGTGCGGGAGCTTCTAAGCGGATAGCAAAGTTCATTGAACTCATCTGACCTCATTTGACCGACGCGGCGCTTCTGAGTCTATCTTGAAGGTCATTGATCTCTGCTGACCACTTTTTGCCAGTCCGGGAGCTTCTAAGAGGATAGCAAAGATCATTGACCTCATCTGATCTCATTTGACCGACGCGGCGCTTCTGAGTCTATCTTGAAGGTCATTGACCTCTGCTGACCTAATTTTGCAGGTCTGGGAGCTTCTAAGAGGATAGCCAAGGCCATTGACCTCAACTGACCTCATTTGACCGACGCGGCGCTTCTGAGTCTATCTTGAAGGTCACTGAACTCTGCTGACTTCATTTTGACGGTGCGGGATCTACTAATAAGATAGGAAAGGCCATTGACCTCATCTGACCTCATTTGACAGACGCGGCGCTTCTGAGTCTATCTTGAAGGTCACTGAACTCTGCTGACTTCATTTTGACGGTGCGGGATCTACTAATAAGATAGGAAAGGTCATTGACCTCATCTGACCTCATTTGACAGACGCGGCGCTTCTGAGTCTATCTTGAAGGTCACTGAACTCTGCTGACTTCATTTTGACGGTGCGGGATCTACTAATAAGATAGGAAAGGTCATTGACCTCATCTGACCTCATTTGACCGACGCGGCGCTTCTGAGTCTATCTTGAAGGTCACTGAACTCTGCTGACTTCATTTTGACGGTGCGGGATCTACTAATAAGATAGGAAAGGTCATTGACCTCATCTGACCTCATTTGACAGACGCGGCGCTTCTGAGTCTATCTTGAAGGTCATTTACCTCTGCTGACCACTTTTTGCCGGTCCGGTAGCTTATAAGAGGATCGGAATGGTCATTGACCTCAACTGACCTCATTTGACCGACGCGGCGCTTCTGAGTCTATCTTGAAGGTCACTGAACTCTGCTGACTTCATTTTGACGGTGCGGGATCTACAAATAAGATAGGAAAGGTCATTGACCTCATCTGACCTCATTTGACCGACGCGGCGCTTCTGAGTCTATCTTGAAGGTAATTGACCTCTGCTGACCACTATGTGCCTATCTGGTTGCTTCTAAGAGGATAGCAAAGGTCATTGACCTCATCTGACCTCATTTGACCGACGCGGAGCTTCTGAGTCTAGCTTGAAGGTCATTGACCTCTGCTGACTTAATTTAGCAGGTGCGGGAGCTTCTAAGCGGATAGCAAAGTTCATTGAACTCATCTGACCTCATTTGACCGACGCGGCGCTTCTGAGTCTATCTTGAAGGTCATTGATCTCTGCTGACCACTTTTTGCCAGTCCGGGAGCTTCTAAGAGGATAGCAAAGATCATTGACCTCATCTGATCTCATTTGACCGACGCGGCGCTTCTGAGTCTATCTTGAAGGTCATTGACCTCTGCTGACCTAATTTTGCAGGTCTGGGAGCTTCTAAGAGGATAGCCAAGGCCATTGACCTCAACTGACCTCATTTGACCGACGCGGCGCTCTGAGTCTATCTTGAAGGTCACTGAACTCTGCTGACTTCATTTTGACGGTGCGGGATCTACTAATAAGATAGGAAAGGCCATTGACCTCATCTGACCTCATTTGACAGACGCGGCGCTTCTGAGTCTATCTTGAAGGTCACTGAACTCTGCTGACTTCATTTTGACGGTGCGGGATCTACTAATAAGATAGGAAAGGTCATTGACCTCATCTGACCTCATTTGACCGACGCGGCGCTTCTGAGTCTATCTTGAAGGTAATTGACCTCTGCTGACCACTATGTGCCTATCTGGTTGCTTCTAAGAGGATAGCAAAGGTCATTGACCTCATCTGACCTCATTTGAGCGACGCGGAGCTTCTAAGTCTAGCTTGAAGGTCATTGACCTCTACTGACTTAATTTAGCAGGTGCGGGAGCTTCTAAGCGGATTGCAAAGTTCATTGAACTCATCTGACATCATTTGACCGACGCGGCGCTTCTGAGTCTATCTTGAAGGTCATTGATCTCTGCTGACCACTTTTTGCCAGTCCGGGAGCTTCTAAGAGGATCGGAATGGTCATTGACCTCATCTGACCTCATTTGCCCGCCGCGGCGCTTCTGAGTCTATCTTGAAGGTCATTGACCTCTGCTGACTTAATTTAGCCGGTCCGGGAGCTTCTAAGCGAATAGCAAAGGTCATTGACCTCATCTGATCTCATTTGACCGACGCGGCGCTTCTGAGTCTATCTTGAAGGTCATTGACCTCTGCTGACTTAATTTATCCGGTCCGGGAGCTTCTAAGCGAATAGCAAAGGCCATTGACCTCAACTGACCTCATTTGACCGACGCGGAGCTTCTGAGTCTATCTTGAAGGTCATTGACCTCTGCTGACCACTTTTTGACGGTCCGGTAGCTTATAAGAGGATCGGAATGGTCATTGACCTCATCTGACCTCATTTGACAGACGCGGCGCTTCTGAGTCTATCTTGAAGGTCACTGACCTCTGCTGACTTTATTTTGACGGTGCGGGATCTACTAATAAGATAGGAAAGGTCATTGACCTCATCTGACCTCATTTGACCGACGCGGCGCTTCTGAGTCTATCTTGAAGGTAATTGACCTCTGCTGACCACTATGTGCCTATCTGGATGCTTCTAAGAGGATAGCAAAGGTCATTGACCTCATCTGACCTCATTTGACCGACGCGACGCTTCTGAGTCTATCTTGAAGGTCATTGACCTCTGCTGACCACTTTTTGCCGGTCCGGTAGCTTATAAGAGGATCGGAATGGTCATTGACCTCATCTGATCTCAACTGGCCGACGCGGCGCTTCTGAGTCTATCTTGAAGGTCATTTACCTCTGCTGACCACTTTTTGCCGGTCCGGTAGCTTATAAGAGGATCGGAATGGTCATTGACCTCAACTGACCTCATTTGACCGACGCGGCGCTTCTGAGTCTATCTTGAAGGTCACTGAACTCTGCTGACTTCATTTTGACGGTGCGGGATCTACTAATAAGATAGGAAAGGTCATTGACCTCATCTGACCTCATTTGACAGACGCGGCGCTTCTGAGTCTATCTTGAAGGTCACTGAACTCTGCTGACTTCATTTTGACGGTGCGGGATCTACTAATAAGATAGGAAAGGTCATTGACCTCATCTGACCTCATTTGAGCGACGCGGCGCTTCTGAGTCTATCTTGAAGGTAATTGACCTCTGCTGACCACTATGTGCCTATCTGGTTGCTTCTAAGAGGATAGCAAAGGTCATTGACCTCATCTGACCTCATTTGACCGACGCGGAGCTTCTGAGTCTAGCTTGAAGGTCATTGACCTCTGCTGACTTAATTTAGCAGGTGCGGGAGCTTCTAAGCGGATAGCAAAGTTCATTGAACTCATCTGACCTCATTAGACCGACACGGCGCTTCTGAGTCTATCTTGAAGGTCATTGATCTCTGCTGACCACTTTTTGCCAGTCCGGGAGCTTCTAAGAGGATAGCAAAGATCATTGACCTCATCTGATCTCATTTGACCGACGCGGCGCTTCTGAGTCTATCTTGAAGGTCATTGACCTCTGCTGACCTAATTTTGCAGGTCTGGGAGCTTCTAAGAGGATAGCCAAGGCCATTGACCTCAACTGACCTCATTTGACCGACGCGGCGCTTCTGAGTCTATCTTGAAGGTAATTTACCTCTGCTGACCACTATGTGCCTATCTGGATGCTTCTAAGAGGATAGCAAAGGTCATTGACCTCATCTGACCTCATTTGACCGACGCGACACTTCTGAGTCTATCTTGAAGGTCATTGACATCTCCTGACCACTTTTTGCCAGTCCGGGAGCTTCTAAGAGGATAGCAAAGATCATTGACCTCATCTGACCTCATTTGACCGACGCGGCGCTTCTGAGTCTATCTTGAAGGTAATTGACCTCTGCTGACCACTATGTGCCTATCTGGTTGCTTCTAAGAGGATAGCAAAGGTCATTGACCTCATCTGACCTCATTTGACCGACGCGGAGCTTCTGAGTCTAGCTTGAAGGTCATTGACCTCTGCTGACTTAATTTAGCAGGTGCGGGAGCTTCTAAGCGGATAGCAAAGTTCATTGAACTCATCTGACCTCATTTGACCGACGCGGCGCTTCTGAGTCTATCTTGAAGGTCATTGATCTCTGCTGACCACTTTTTGCCAGTCCGGGAGCTTCTAAGAGGATAGCAAAGATCATTGACCTCATCTGATCTCATTTGACCGACGCGGCGCTTCTGAGTCTATCTTGAAGGTCATTGACCTCTGCTGACCTAATTTTGCAGGTCTGGGAGCTTCTAAGAGGATAGCCAAGGCCATTGACCTCAACTGACCTCATTTGACCGACGCGGCGCTCTGAGTCTATCTTGAAGGTCACTGAACTCTGCTGACTTCATTTTGACGGTGCGGGATCTACTAATAAGATAGGAAAGGCCATTGACCTCATCTGACCTCATTTGACAGACGCGGCGCTTCTGAGTCTATCTTGAAGGTCACTGAACTCTGCTGACTTCATTTTGACGGTGCGGGATCTACTAATAAGATAGGAAAGGTCATTGACCTCAACTGATCTCATTTGACCGACGCGGCGCTTCTGAGTCTATCTTGAAGGTAATTGACCTCTGCTGACCACTATGTGCCTATCTGGATGCTTCTAAGAGGATAGCAAAGGTCATTGACCTCATCTGACCTCATTTGACCGACGCGGCGCTTCTGAGTCTATCTTGAAGGTCATTGATCTCTGCTGACCACTTTTTGCCAGTCCGGGAGCTTCTAAGAGGATAGCAAAGATCATTGACCTCATCTGACCTCATTTGACCGACGCGGCGCTTCTAAGTCTTTTCTGAAGGTCATTGACCTCTGCTGACCACTTTTTGCCGGTCCGGTAGCTTATAAGAGGATCGGAATGGTCATTGACCTCATCTGACCTCATTTGCCCGCCGCGGCGCTTCTGAGTCTATCTTGAAGGTCATTGACCTCTGCTGACTTAATTTAGCCGGTCCGGGAGCTTCTAAGCGAATAGCAAAGGTCATTGACCTCATCTGATCTCATTTGACCGACGCGGCGCTTCTGAGTCTATCTTGAAGGTCATTGACCTCTGCTGACTTAATTTATCCGGTCCGGGAGCTTCTAAGCGAATAGCAAAGGCCATTGACCTCAACTGACCTCATTTGACCGACGCGGAGCTTCTGAGTCTATCTTGAAGGTCATTGACCTCTGCTGACCACTTTTTGACGGTCCGGTAGCTTATAAGAGGATCGGAATGGTCATTGACCTCATCTGACCTCATTTGACAGACGCGGCGCTTCTGAGTCTATCTTGAAGGTCACTGACCTCTGCTGACTTCATTTTGACGGTGCGGGATCTACTAATAAGATAGGAAAGGTCATTGACCTCATCTGACCTCATTTGACCGACGCGGCGCTTCTGAGTCTATCTTGAAGGTAATTGACCTCTGCTGACCACTATGTGCCTATCTGGATGCTTCTAAGAGGATAGCAAAGGTCATTGACCTCATCTGACCTCATTTGACCGACGCGACGCTTCTGAGTCTATCTTGAAGGTCATTGACCTCTGCTGAACACTTTTTGCCGGTCCGGTAGCTTATAAGAGGATCGGAATGGTCATTGACCTCATCTGATCTCATTTGGCCGACGCGGCGCTTCTGAGTCTATCTTGAAGGTCATTTACCTCTGCTGACCACTTTTTGCCGGTCCGGTAGCTTATAAGAGGATCGGAATGGTCATTGACCTCAACTGACCTCATTTGACCGACGCGGCGCTTCTGAGTCTATCTTGAAGGTCACTGAACTCTGCTGACTTCATTTTGACGGTGCGGGATCTACTAATAAGATAGGAAAGGTCATTGACCTCATCTGACCTCATTTGACAGACGCGGCGCTTCTGAGTCTATCTTGAAGGTCACTGAACTCTGCTGACTTCATTTTGACGGTGCGGGATCTACTAATAAGATAGGAAAGGTCATTGACCTCATCTGACCTCATTTGAGCGACGCGGCGCTTCTGAGTCTATCTTGAAGGTAATTGACCTCTGCTGACCACTATGTGCCTATCTGGTTGCTTCTAAGAGGATAGCAAAGGTCATTGACCTCATCTGACCTCATTTGACCGACGCGGAGCTTCTGAGTCTAGCTTGAAGGTCATTGACCTCTGCTGACTTAATTTAGCAGGTGCGGGAGCTTCTAAGCGGATAGCAAAGTTCATTGAACTCATCTGACCTCATTTGACCGACGCGGCGCTTCTGAGTCTATCTTGAAGGTCATTGATCTCTGCTGACCACTTTTTGCCAGTCCGGGAGCTTCTAAGAGGATAGCAAAGATCATTGACCTCATCTGATCTCATTTGACCGACGCGGCGCTTCTGAGTCTATCTTGAAGGTCATTGACCTCTGCTGACCTAATTTTGCAGGTCTGGGAGCTTCTAAGAGGATAGCCAAGGCCATTGACCTCAACTGACCTCATTTGACCGACGCGGCGCTTCTGAGTCTATCTTGAAGGTAATTTACCTCTGCTGACCACTATGTGCCTATCTGGATGCTTCTAAGAGGATAGCAAAGGTCATTGACCTCATCTGACCTCATTTGACCGACGCGACACTTCTGAGTCTATCTTGAAGGTCATTGACATCTCCTGACCACTTTTTGCCAGTCCGGGAGCTTCTAAGAGGATAGCAAAGATCATTGACCTCATCTGACCTCATTTGACCGACGCGGCGCTTCTGAGTCTATCTTGAAGGTAATTGACCTCTGCTGACCACTATGTGCCTATCTGGTTGCTTCTAAGAGGATAGCAAAGGTCATTGACCTCATCTGACCTCATTTGACCGACGCGGAGCTTCTGAGTCTAGCTTGAAGGTCATTGACCTCTGCTGACTTAATTTAGCAGGTGCGGGAGCTTCTAAGCGGATAGCAAAGTTCATTGAACTCATCTGACCTCATTAGACCGACGCGGCGCTTCTGAGTCTATCTTGAAGGTCACTGAACTCTGCTGACTTCATTTTGACGGTGCGGGATCTACTAATAAGATAGGAAAGGTCATTGACCTCATCTGACCTCATTTGAGCGACGCGGAGCTTCTGAGTCTAGCTTGAAGGTCATTGACCTCTGCTGACTTAATTTAGCAGGTGCGGGAGCTTCTAAGCGGATAGCAAAGTTCATTGAACTCATCTGACCTCATTAGACCGACGCGGCGCTTCTGAGTCTATCTTGAAGGTCATTGATCTCTGTTGACCACTTTTTGCCAGTCCGGGAGCTTCTAAGAGGATAGCAAAGATCATTGACCTCATCTGATCTCATTTGACCGACGCGGCGCTTCTGAGTCTATCTTGAAGGTAATTGACCTCTGCTGACCACTATGTGCCTATCTGGATGCTTCTAAGAGGATAGCAAAGGTCATTGACCTCATCTGACCTCATTTGACCGACGCGACGCTTCTGAGTCTATCTTGAAGGTCATTGACATCTCCTGACCACTTTTTGCCAGTCCGGGAGCTTCTAAGAGGATAGCAAAGATAGTTGACCTCATCTGACCTCATTTGACCGACGCGGCGCTTCTGAGTCTATCTTGAAGGTCATTGACCTCTGCTGACCACTTTTTGCCGGTCCGGTAGCTTATAAGAGGATCGGAATGGTCATTGACTTCATCTGATCTCATTTGACCGACGCGGCGCTTCTGAGTCTATCTTGAAGGTCATTGACCTCTGCTGACTTAATTTAGCCGGTCCGGGAGCTTCTAAGCGAATAGCAAAGGCCATTGACCTCAACTGACCTCATTTGACTGACGCGGAGCTTCTGAGTCTATCTTGAAGGTCACTGACCTCTGCTGACTTCATTTTGACGGTGCGGGATCTACTAATAAGATAGGAAAGGTCATTGACCTCATCTGACCTCATTTGACCGACGCGGCGCTTCTGAGTCTATCTTGAAGGTAATTGACCTCTGCTGACCACTATGTGCCTATCTGGATGCTTCTAAGAGGATAGCAAAGGTCATTGACCTCATCTGACCTCATTTGACCGACGCGACGCTTCTGAGTCTATCTTGAAGGTCATTGACATCTCCTGACCACTTTTTGCCAGTCCGGGAGCTTCTAAGAGGATAGCAAAGATCATTGACCTCATCTGATCTCATTTGACCGACGCGGCGCTTCTGAGTCTATCTTGAAGGTCATTGACCTCTGCTGACCACTTTTTGCCGGTCCGGTAACTTATAAGAGGATCGGAATGGTCATTGACCTCATCTGATCTCATTTGACCGACGCGGCGCTTCTGAGTCTATCTTGAAGGTCACTGACCTCTGCTGACTTCATTTTGACGGTGCGGGATCTACTAATAAGATAGGAAAGGTCATTGACCTCATCTGACCTCATTTGACCGACGCGGCGCTTCTGAGTCTATCTTGAAGGTCATTGTCCTCTGCTGACCACTATGTGCCTATCTCGATGCTTCTAAGAGGAAAGCAAAGGTCATTGACCTCATCTGACCTCATTTGACCGACGCGGCGCTTCTGAGTCTATCTTGAATGTCATTGACCTCTGCTGACTTAATTTAGCAGTTTCGGGAGCTTCTAAGCGGATAGCAAAGGTCATCGACCTCATCTGACCTCATTTGACCGACGCGGCGCTTCTGAGTCTTTCTTGAAGGTCATTGAGCACTGCTGACCATTTTGTAGCGGTCCGGAAGCTTATAAGAGGATCGGAAAGGTCATTGACCTCAACTGACCTCATTTGAACGACGCGGCGCTTCTGAGTCTATCTTGAAGGTAATTGACCTCTGCTGACCACTATGTGCCTATCTGGATGCTTCTAAGAGGATAGCAAAGGTCATTGACCTCATCTGACCTCATTTGACCGACGCGGCGCTTCTGAGTCTTTCTTGAAGGTCATTGAGCACTGCTGACCACTTTGTAGCTGTCCGGAAGCTTATAAGAGGATCGGAAAGGTCATTGACCTCATCTGACCTCATTTGACCGACGCGGCCCTTCTGAGTCTATCTTGAAGGTCATTGACCTCTGCTGACTTAATTTAGCAGGTGCGGGAGCTTCTAAGCGGATAGCAAAGTTCATTGACCTCATCTGACCTCATTTGACCGACGCGGCGCTTCTGAGTCTATCTTGAAGGTCGTTGACCTCTGCTGACCACATTTTGCCGGTCTGGATGCATCTAAGAGGATAGCAAAGGTCATTGACCTCATCTGATCTCATTTGACCGACGCGGCGCTTCTGAGTCTATCTTGAAGGTCACTGACCTCTGCTGACTTCATTTTGACGGTGCGGGATCTACTAATAAGATAGGAAAGGTAATTGACCTCATCTGACCTCATTTGACCGACCCGGCGCTTCTGAGTCTATCTTGAAGGTAATTGACCTCTGCTGACCACTATGTGCCTATCTGGATGCTTCTAAGAGGATAGCAAAGGTCATTGACCTCATCTGACCTCATTTGACCGACGCGGCGCTTCTGAGTCTTTCTTGAAGGTCATTGAGCACTGCTGACCACTTTGTAGCGGTCCCGAAGCTTATAAGAGGATCGGAAAGGTCATTGACCTCATCTGACCTCATTTGACCGACGCGGCGCTTCTGAGTCTATCTTGAAGGTCATTGACCTCTGCTGACTTAATTTAGCAGGTGCGGGAGCCTCTAAGCGGATAGCAAAGTTCATTGACCTCAACTGACCTCATTTGACCGACGCGGAGCTTCTGAGTCTATCTTGAAGTTCATTGACCTCTGCTGACCACTTTTTGCCGGTCCGGTAGCTTATAAGAGGATCGGAATGGTCATTGACCTCATCTGACCTCATTTGACAGACGCGGCGCTTCTGAGTCTATCTTGAAGGTCACTGACCTCTGCTGACCTCATTTTGCAGGTATGGGAGCTTCTAAGAGGATAGCAAAGGCCATTGACCACAACTGACCTCATTTGACCGACGCGGCGCTTCTGAGTCTATCTTGAAGGTCATTGACCTCTGCTGACCACTTTTTGCCGGTCCGGTAGCCTATAAGAGGATCGGAATGGTCATTGACCTCATCTGACCTCATTTGACAGACGCGGCGCTTCTGAGTCTATCTTGAAGGTCACTGACCTCTGCTGACTTCATTTTGACGGTGCGTGATCTACTAATAAGATGGGAAAGGTCATTGACCTCATCTGACCTCATTTGACCGACGCGGCGCTTCTGAGTCTATCTTGAAGGTCATTGACATCTCCTGACCACTTTTTGCCAGTCCGGGAGCTTCTAAGAGGATAGCAAAGATAGTTGACCTCATCTGACCTCATTTGACCGACGCGGCGCTTCTGAGTCTATCTTGAAGGTCATTGACCTCTGCTGACCACTTTTTGCCGGTCCGGTAGCTTATAAGAGGATCGGAATGGTCATTGACTTCATCTGATCTCATTTGACCGACGCGGCGCTTCTGAGTCTATCTTGAAGGTCATTGACCTCTGCTGACTTAATTTAGCCGGTCCGGGAGCTTCTAAGCGAATAGCAAAGGCCATTGACCTCAACTGACCTCATTTGACTGACGCGGAGCTTCTGAGTCTATCTTGAAGGTCACTGACCTCTGCTGACTTCATTTTGACGGTGCGGGATCTACTAATAAGATAGGAAAGGTCATTGACCTCATCTGACCTCATTTGACCGACGCGGCGCTTCTGAGTCTATCTTGAAGGTAATTGACCTCTGCTGACCACTATGTGCCTATCTGGATGCTTCTAAGAGGATAGCAAAGGTCATTGACCTCATCTGACCTCATTTGACCGACGCGACGCTTCTGAGTCTATCTTGAAGGTCATTGACATCTCCTGACCACTTTTTGCCAGTCCGGGAGCTTCTAAGAGGATAGCAAAGATCATTGACCTCATCTGATCTCATTTGACCGACGCGGCGCTTCTGAGTCTATCTTGAAGGTCATTGACCTCTGCTGACCACTTTTTGCCGGTCCGGTAACTTATAAGAGGATCGGAATGGTCATTGACCTCATCTGATCTCATTTGACCGACGCAGCGCTTCTGAGTCTATCTTGAAGGTCACTGACCTCTGCTGACTTCATTTTGACGGTGCGGGATCTACTAATAAGATAGGAAAGGTCATTGACCTCATCTGACCTCATTTGACCGACGCGGCGCTTCTGAGTCTATCTTGAAGGTCATTGTCCTCTGCTGACCACTATGTGCCTATCTCGATGCTTCTAAGAGGAAAGCAAAGGTCATTGACCTCATCTGACCTCATTTGACCGACGCGGCGCTTCTGAGTCTATCTTGAATGTCATTGACCTCTGCTGACTTAATTTAGCAGTTTCGGGAGCTTCTAAGCGGATAGCAAAGGTCATCGACCTCATCTGACCTCATTTGACCGACGCGGCGCTTCTGAGTCTTTCTTGAAGGTCATTGAGCACTGCTGACCATTTTGTAGCGGTCCGGAAGCTTATAAGAGGATCGGAAAGGTCATTGACCTCAACTGACCTCATTTGATCGACGCGGCGCTTCTGAGTCTATCTTGAAGGTCATTGACCTCTGCTGACCACTTTTTGCCGGTCCGGTAGCTTATAAGAGGATCGGAATGGTCATTGACCTCACCTGACCTCATTTGACAGACGCGGCGCTTCTGAGTCTATCTTGAAGGTCACTGACCTCTGCTGACTTCATTTTGACGGTGCGGGATCTACTAATAAGATAGGAAAGGTCATTGACCTCATCTGACCTCATTTGAACGACGCGGCGCTTCTGAGTCTATCTTGAAGGTAATTGACCTCTGCTGACCACTATGTGCCTATCTGGATGCTTCTAAGAGGATAGCAAAGGTCATTGACCTCATCTGACCTCATTTGACCGACGCGGCGCTTCTGAGTCTTTCTTGAAGGTCATTGAGCACTGCTGACCACTTTGTAGCGGTCCGGAAGCTTATAAGAGGATCGGAAAGGTCATTGACCTCATCTGACCTCATTTGACCGACGCGGCCCTTCTGAGTCTATCTTGAAGGTCATTGACCTCTGCTGACTTAATTTAGCAGGTGCGGGAGCTTCTAAGCGGATAGCAAAGTTCATTGACCTCATCTGACCTCATTTGACCGACGCGGCGCTTCTGAGTCTATCTTGAAGGTCGTTGACCTCTGCTGACCACATTTTGCCGGTCTGGATGCATCTAAGAGGATAGCAAAGGTCATTGACCTCATCTGATCTCATTTGACCGACGCGGCGCTTCTGAGTCTATCTTGAAGGTCACTGACCTCTGCTGACTTCATTTTGACGGTGCGGGATCTACTAATAAGATAGGAAAGGTAATTGACCTCATCTGACCTCATTTGACCGACCCGGCGCTTCTGAGTCTATCTTGAAGGTAATTGACCTCTGCTGACCACTATGTGCCTATCTGGATGCTTCTAAGAGGATAGCAAAGGTCATTGACCTCATCTGACCTCATTTGACCGACGCGGCGCTTCTGAGTCTTTCTTGAAGGTCATTGAGCACTGCTGACCACTTTGTAGCGGTCCCGAAGCTTATAAGAGGATCGGAAAGGTCATTGACCTCATCTGACCTCATTTGACCGACGCGGCGCTTCTGAGTCTATCTTGAAGGTCATTGACCTCTGCTGACTTAATTTAGCAGGTGCGGGAGCCTCTAAGCGGATAGCAAAGTTCATTGACCTCAACTGACCTCATTTGACCGACGCGGAGCTTCTGAGTCTATCTTGAAGTTCATTGACCTCTGCTGACCACTTTTTGCCGGTCCGGTAGCTTATAAGAGGATCGGAATGGTCATTGACCTCATCTGACCTCATTTGACAGACGCGGCGCTTCTGAGTCTATCTTGAAGGTCACTGACCTCTGCTGACCTCATTTTGCAGGTATGGGAGCTTCTAAGAGGATAGCAAAGGCCATTGACCACAACTGACCTCATTTGACCGACGCGGCGCTTCTGAGTCTATCTTGAAGGTCATTGACCTCTGCTGACCACTTTTTGCCGGTCCGGTAGCCTATAAGAGGATCGGAATGGTCATTGACCTCATCTGACCTCATTTGACAGACGCGGCGCTTCTGAGTCTATCTTGAAGGTCACTGACCTCTGCTGACTTCATTTTGACGGTGCGTGATCTACTAATAAGATGGGAAAGGTCATTGACCTCATCTGACCTCATTTGACCGACGCGGCGCTTCTGAGTCTATCTTGAAGGTAATTGACCTCTGCTGTCCACTATGTGCCTATCTGGATGCTTCTAAGAGGATAGCAAAGTTCATTGAACTCATCTGACCTCATTTGACCGACGCGGCGCTTCTGAGTCTATCTTGAAGGTCATTGACCTCTGCTGACCACTTTTTGCCGGTCCGGTAGCTTATAAGAGGATCGGAATGGTCATTGACCTCATCTGATCTCAACTGGCCGACGCGGCGCTTCTGAGTCTATCTTGAAGGTCATTTACCTCTGCTGACCACTTTTTGCCGGTCCGGTAGCTTATAAGAGGATCGGAATGGTCATTGACCTCAACTGACCTCATTTGACCGACGCGGCGCTTCTGAGTCTATCTTGAAGGTCACTGAACTCTGCTGACTTCATTTTGACGGTGCGGGATCTACTAATAAGATAGGAAAGGTCATTGACCTCATCTGACCTCATTTGACAGACGCGGCGCTTCTGAGTCTATCTTGAAGGTCACTGAACTCTGCTGACTTCATTTTGACGGTGCGGGATCTACTAATAAGATAGGAAAGGTCATTGACCTCATCTGACCTCATTTGACAGACGCGGCGCTTCTGAGTCTATCTTGAAGGTCACTGAACTCTGCTGACTTCATTTTGACGGTGCGGGATCTACTAATAAGATAGGAAAGGTCATTGACCTCATCTGACCTCATTTGACCGACGCGGCGCTTCTGAGTCTATCTTGAAGGTAATTGACCTCTGCTGACCACTATGTGCCTATCTGGTTGCTTCTAAGAGGATAGCAAAGGTCATTGACCTCATCTGACCTCATTTGACCGACGCGGCGCTTCTGAGTCTTTCTTGAAGGTCATTGATCTCTGCTGACCACTTTTTGCCAGTCCGGGAGCTTCTAAGAGGATAGCAAAGATCATTGACCTCATCTGACCTCATTTGACCGACGCGGCGCTTCTGAGTCTTTTCTGAAGGTCATTGACCTCTGCTGACCACTTTTTGCCGGTCCGGTAGCTTATAAGAGGATCGGAATGGTCATTGACCTCATCTGACCTCATTTGCCCGCCGCGGCGCTTCTGAGTCTATCTTGAAGGTCATTTACCTCTGCTGACCACTTTTTGCCGGTCCGGTAGCTTATAAGAGGATCGGAATGGTCATTGACCTCAACTGACCTCATTTGACCGACGCGGCGCTTCTGAGTCTATCTTGAAGGTCACTGAACTCTGCTGACTTCATTTTGACGGTGCGGGATCTACTAATAAGATAGGAAAGGTCATTGACCTCATCTGACCTCATTTGACAGACGCGGCGCTTCTGAGTCTATCTTGAAGGTCACTGAACTCTGCTGACTTCATTTTGACGGTGCGGGATCTACTAATAAGATAGGAAAGGTCATTGACCTCATCTGACCTCATTTGACCGACGCGGCGCTTCTGAGTCTATCTTGAAGGTAATTGACCTCTGCTGACCACTATGTGCCTATCTGGTTGCTTCTAAGGGGATAGCAAAGGTCATTGACCTCATCTGACCTCATTTGACCGACGCGGCGCTTCTGAGTCTTTCTTGAAGGTCATTGAGCACTGCTGACCACTTTGTAGCGGTGCGGAAGCTTATAAGAGGATCGGAAAGGTCATTGACCTCATCTGACCTCATTTGACCGACGCGGCGCTTCTGAGTCTATCTTAAAGGTCATTGACCTCTGCTGACTTAATTTAGCAGGTGCGGGAGCTTCTAAGCGGATAGCAAAGTTCATTGAACTCATCTGACCTCATTTGACCGACGCGGCGCTTCTGAGTCTATCTTGAAGGTCATTGACCTCTGCTGACTTAATTTAGCCGGTCCGGGAGCTTCTAAGCGAATAGCAAAGGTCATTGACCTCATCTGACCTCATTTGACCGACGCGGCGCTTCTGAGTCTATCTTGAAGGTCATTGACCTCTGCTGACTTAATTTAGCCGGTCCGGGAGCTTCTAAGCGAATAGCAAAGGCCATTGACCTCAACTGACCTCATTTGACCGACGCGGAGCTTCTGAGTCTATCTTGAAGGTCATTGACCTCTGCTGACCACTTTTTGACGGTCCGGTAGCTTATAAGAGGATCGGAATGGTCATTGACCTCATCTGACCTCATTTGACAGACGCGGCGCTTCTGAGTCTATCTTGAAGGTCACTGACCTCTGCTGACTTCATTTTGACGGTGCGGGATCTACTAATAAGATAGGAAAGGTCATTGACCTCATCTGACCTCATTTGACCGACGCGGCGCTTCTGAGTCTATCTTGAAGGTAATTGACCTCTGCTGACCACTATGTGCCTATCTGGATGCTTCTAAGAGGATAGCAAAGGTCATTGACCTCATCTGACCTCATTTGACCGACGCGACACTTCTGAGTCTATCTTGAAGGTCATTGACATCTCCTGACCACTTTTTGCCAGTCCGGGAGCTTCTAAGAGGATAGCAAAGATCATTGACCTCATCTGATCTCATTTGACCGACGCGGCGCTTCTGAGTCTATCTTGAAGGTCATTGACCTCTGCTGATCACTTTTTGCCGGTCCGGTAGCTTATAAGAGGATCGGAATGGTCATTGACCTCATCTGATCTCATTTGACCGACGCGGCGCTTCTGAGTCTATCTTGATGGTCATTGACCTCTGCTGACCTCATTTTGCAGGTCTGGGAGCTTCTAAGAGGATCAGAATGTTCATTGACCTCATCTGACCTCATTTGACAGACGCGGCGCTTCTGAGTCTTTCTTGAAGGTCATTGAGCACTGCTGACCATTCTGTAGCGGTACGGAAGCTTATAAGAGGATCGGAAAGGTCATTGACCTCATCTGACCTCATTTGACCGACGCGGCGCTTCTGAGTCTATCTTGAAGGTCATTGTCCTCTGCTGACCACTATGTGCCTATCTCGATGCTTCTAAGAGGAAAGCAAAGGTCATTGATCTCATCTGACCTCATTTGACCGACGCGGCGCTTCTGAGTCTATCTTGAAGGTCATTGACCTCTGCTGACTTAATTTAGCAGTTTCGGGAGCTTCTAAGCGGATAGCAAAGGTCATCGACCTCATCTGACCTCATTTGACCGACGCGGCGCTTCTGAGTCTTTCTTGAAGGTCATTGACCTCTGCTGACAACTTTTTGCCGGTCCGGTAGCTTATAAGAGGATCGGAATGGTTATTGACCTCACCTGACCTCATTTGACAGACGCGGCGCTTCTGAGTCTATCTTGAAGGTCACTGACCTCTGCTGACTTCATTTTGACGGTGCGGGATCTACTAATAAGATAGGAAAGGTCATTGACCTCATCTGACCTCATTTGACCGACGCGGCGCTTCTGAGTCTTTCTTGAAGGTCATTGAGCACTGCTGACCATTTTGTAGCGGTCCGGAAGCTTATAAGAGGATCGGAAAGGTCATTGACCTCAACTGACCTCATTTGACCGACGCGGCGCTTCTGAGTCTATCTTGAAGGTCATTGACCTCTGCTGACCACTTTTTGCCGGTCCGGTAGCTTATAAGAGGATCGGAATGGTCATTGACCTCACCTGACCTCATTTGACAGACGCGGCGCTTCTGAGTCTATCTTGAAGGTCACTGACCTCTGCTGACTTCATTTTGACGGTGCGGGATCTACTAATAAGATAGGAAAGGTCATTGACCTCATCTGACCTCATTTGACCGACGCGGCGCTTCTGAGTCTATCTTGAAGGTAATTGACCTCTGCTGACCACTATGTGCCTATCTGGATGCTTCTAAGAGGATAGCAAAGGTCATTGACCTCATCTGACCTCATTTGACCGACGCGGCGCTTCTGAGTCTTTCTTGAAGGTCATTGAGCACTGCTGACCACTTTGTAGCGGTGCGGAAGCTTATAAGAGGATCGGAAAGGTCATTGACCTCATCTGACCTCATTTGACCGACGCGGCGCTTCTGAGTCTATCTTGAAGGTCATTGACCTCTGCTGACTTAATTTAGCAGGTGCGGGAGCTTCTAAGCGGATAGCAAAGTTCATTGAACTCATCTGACCTCATTTGACCGACGCGGCGCTTCTGAGTCTATTTTGAAGGTCATTGACCTCTGCTGACTTAATTTAGCCGGTCCGGGAGCTTCTAAGCGAATAGCAAAGGCCATTGACCTCAACTGACCTCATTTGACCGACGCGGAGCTTCTGAGTCTATCTTGAAGGTCATTGACCTCTGCTGACCACTTTTTGACGGTCCGGTAGCTTATAAGAGGATCGGAATGGTCATTGACCTCATCTGACCTCATTTGACAGACGCGGCGCTTCTGAGTCTATCTTGAAGGTCACTGACCTCTGCTGACTTCATTTTGACGGTGCGGGATCTACTAATAAGATAGGAAAGGTCATTGACCTCATCTGACCTCATTTGACCGACGCGGGGCTTCTGAGTCTATCTTGAAGGTAATTGACCTCTGCTGACCACTATGTGCCTATCTGGATGCTTCTAAGAGGATAGCAAAGGTCATTGACCTCATCTGACCTCATTTGACCGACGCGACGCTTCTGAGTCTATCTTGAAGGTCATTGACATCTCCTGACCACTTTTTGCCAGTCCGGGAGCTTCTAAGAGGATAGCAAAGATCATTGACCTCATCTGATCTCATTTGACCGACGCGGCGCTTCTGAGTCTATCTTGAAGGTCATTGACCTCTGCTGACCACTTTTTGCCGGTCCGGTAGCTTATAAGAGGATCGGAATGGTCATTGACCTCATCTGATCTCATTTGACCGACGCGGCGCTTCTGAGTCTATCTTGAAGGTCATTGACCTCTGCTGACTTAATTTAGCCGGTCCGGGAGCTTCTAAGCGAATAGCAAAGTTCATTGAACTCATCTGACCTCATTTGACCGACGCGGCGCTTCTGAGTCTATCTTGAAGGTCATTGACCTCTGCTGACTTAATTTAGCCGGTCCGGGAGCTTCTAAGCGAATAGCAAAGGCCATTGACCTCAACTGACCTCATTTGACCGACGCGGCGCTTCTGAGTCTATCTTGAAGGTCATTGACCTCTGCTGACTTAATTTAGCCGGTCCGGGAGCTTCTAAGCGAATAGCAAAGGTCATTGACCTCATCTGACCTCATTTGACCGACGCGGCGCTTCTGAGTCTATCTTGAAGGTCATTGACCTCTGCTGACTTAATTTAGCCGGTCCGGGAGCTTCTAAGCGAATAGCAAAGGCCATTGACCTCAACTGACCTCATTTGACCGACGCGGAGCTTCTGAGTCTATCTTGAAGGTCATTGACCTCTGCTGACCACTTTTTGACGGTCCGGTAGCTTATAAGAGGATCGGAATGGTCATTGACCTCATCTGACCTCATTTGACAGACGCGGCGCTTCTGAGTCTATCTTGAAGGTCACTGACCTCTGCTGACTTCATTTTGACGGTGCGGGATCTACTAATAAGATAGGAAAGGTCATTGACCTCATCTGACCTCATTTGACCGACGCGGGGCTTCTGAGTCTATCTTGAAGGTAATTGACCTCTGCTGACCACTATGTGCCTATCTGGATGCTTCTAAGAGGATAGCAAAGGTCATTGACCTCATCTGACCTCATTTGACCGACGCGACGCTTCTGAGTCTATCTTGAAGGTCATTGACATCTCCTGACCACTTTTTGCCAGTCCGGGAGCTTCTAAGAGGATAGCAAAGATCATTGACCTCATCTGATCTCATTTGACCGACGCGGCGCTTCTGAGTCTATCTTGAAGGTCATTGACCTCTGCTGACCACTTTTTGCCGGTCCGGTAGCTTATAAGAGGATCGGAATGGTCATTGACCTCATCTGATCTCATTTGACCGACGCGGCGCTTCTGAGTCTATCTTGAAGGTCATTGACCTCTGCTGACTTAATTTAGCCGGTCCGGGAGCTTCTAAGCGAATAGCAAAGTTCATTGAACTCATCTGACCTCATTTGACCGACGCGGCGCTTCTGAGTCTATCTTGAAGGTCATTGACCTCTGCTGACTTAATTTAGCCGGTCCGGGAGCTTCTAAGCGAATAGCAAAGGCCATTGACCTCAACTGACCTCATTTGACCGACGCGGAGCTTCTGAGTCTATCTTGAAGGTCATTGACCTCTGCTGACCACTTTTTGACGGTCCGGTAGCTTATAAGAGGATCGGAATGGTCATTGACCTCATCTGACCTCATTTGACAGACGCGGCGCTTCTGAGTCTATCTTGAAGGTCACTGACCTCTGCTGACTTCATTTTGACGGTGCGGGATCTACTAGTAAGATAGGAAAGGTCATTGACCTCATCTGACCTCATTTGACCGACGCGGCGCTTCTGAGTCTATCTTGAAGGTAATTGACCTCTGCTGACCACTATGTGCCTATCTGGATGCTTCTAAGAGGATAGCAAAGGTCATTGACCTCATCTGACCTCATTTGACCGACGCGACACTTCTGAGTCTATCTTGAAGGTCATTGACATCTCCTGACCACTTTTTGCCAGTCCGGGAGCTTCTAAGAGGATAGCAAAGATCATTGACCTCATCTGATCTCATTTGACCGACGCGGCGCTTCTGAGTCTATCTTGAAGGTCATTGACCTCTGCTGACCACTTTTTGCCGGTCCGGTAGCTTATAAGAGGATCGGAATGGTCATTGACCTCATCTGATCTCATTTGACCGACGCGGCGCTTCTGAGTCTATCTTGAAGGTCATTGCCCTCTGCTGACCTCATTTTGCAGGTCTGGGAGCTTCTAAGAGGATCAGAATTGTCATTGACCTCATCTGACCTCATTTGACCGACGCGGCGCTTCTGAGTCTATCTTGAAGGTCATTGTCCTCTGCTGACCACTATGTGCCTATCTCGATGCTTCTAAGAGGAAAGCAAAGGTCATTGATCTCATCTGACCTCATTTGACCGACGCGGCGCTTCTGAGTCTATCTTGAAGGTCATTGACCTCTGCTGACTTAATTTAGCAGTTTCGGGAGCTTCTAAGCGGATAGCAAAGGTCATCGACCTCATCTGACCTCATTTGACCGACGCGGCGCTTCTGAGTCTTTCTTGAAGGTCATTGACCTCTGCTGACCACTTTTTGCCGGTCCGGTAGCTTATAAGAGGATCGGAATGGTCATTGACCTCATCTGACCTCATTTGACAGACGCGGCGCTTCTGAGTCTATCTTGAAGGTCACTGACCTCTGCTGACCTCATTTTGCAGGTCTGGGAGCTTCTAAGAGGATAGCAAAGGCCATTGACCACAACTGACCTCATTTGACCGACGCGGCGCTTCTGAGTCTATCTTGAAGGTCATTGACCTCTGCTGACCACTTTTTGCCGGCCCGGTAGCCTATAAGAGGATCGGAATGGTCATTGACCTCATCTGACCTCATTTGACAGACGCGGCGCTTCTGAGTCTATCTTGAAGGTCACTGACCTCTGCTGACTTCATTTTGACGGTGCGTGATCTACTAATAAGATGGGAAAGGTCATTGACCTCATCTGACCTCATTTGACCGACGCGGCGCTTCTGAGTCTATCTTGAAGGTAATTGACCTCTGCTGACCACTATGTGCCTATCTGGATGCTTCTAAGAGGATAGCAAAGGTCATTGAGCACTGCTGACCACTTTGTAGCGGTCCGGAAGCTTATAAGAGGATCGGAAAGGTCATTGACCTCATCTGACCTCATTTGACCGACGCGGGGCTTCTGAGTCTATCTTGAAGGTCATTGACATCTCCTGACCACTTTTTGCCAGTCCGGGAGCATCTAAGAGGATAGCAAAGATCATTGACCTCATCTGATCTCATTTGACCGACGCGGCGCTTCTGAGTCTATCTTGAAGGTCATTGACCTCTGCTGACCACTTTTTGCCGGTCCGGTAGCTTATAAGAGGATCGGAATGGTCATTGACCTCATCTGATCTCATTTGACCGACGCGGCGCTTCTGAGTCTATCTTGAAGGTCATTGAACTCAGCTGACTTAATTTAGCCGGTCCGGGAGCTGCTAAGCGGATAGCAAAGGTCATTGACCTCATCTGACCTCATTTGACCGACGCGGCGATTCTGAGTCTATCTATAAGGTAATTGACCTCTGCTGAACACTTTTTGCGGTCCGGTAGCTTATAAGCGTATCGGAAATGTCATTGACCTCATCTTACCTCATTTCACCGACGCGGCGCTTCTGAGTCTATCTTGAAGGACATTGACCTCTGCTGACCACATTTTGCGGTCTGGATGCTTCTAAGAGGATATCAAAGGTCATTGACCTCATCTGACCTCATTTGACCGACGCGGCGCTTCTCAGTATATATTGAAGGTCATTGACCTCATCTGACCTCATTTGACCGACGCGGCGCTTCTGAGTCTATCTTGAAGGTCATTGATCTCTGCTGACCACTTTTTGCCAGTCCGGGAGCTTCTAAGAGGATAGCAAAGATCATTGACCTCATCTGATCTCATTTGACCGACGCGGCGCTTCTGAGTCTATCTTGAAGGTCATTGACCTCTGCTGACCTAATTTTGCAGGTCTGGGAGCTTCTAAGAGGATAGCCAAGGCCATTGACCTCAACTGATCTCATTTGACCGACGCGGCGCTTCTGAGTCTATCTTGAAGGTCATTGACCTCTGCTGACCACTTTTTGCCGGTCCGGTAGCTTATAAGAGGATCGGAATGGTCATTGACCTCATCTGACCTCATTTGACCGACGCGGCGCTTCTGAGTCTATCTTGAAGGTCATTGAACTCAGCTGACTTAATTTAGCCGGTCCGGGAGCTGCTAAGCGGATAGCAAAGGTCATTGACCTCATCTGACCTCATTTGACCGACGCGGCGATTCTGAGTCTATCTATAAGGTAATTGACCTCTGCTGAACACTTTTTGCGGTCCGGTAGCTTATAAGAGTATCGGAAATGTCATTGACCTCATCTTACCTCATTTCACCGACGCGGCGCTTCTGAGTCTATCTTGAAGGACATTGACCTCTGCTGACCACATTTTGCGGTCTGGATGCTTCTAAGAGGATATCAAAGGTCATTGACCTCATCTGACCTCATTTGACCGACGCGGCGCTTCTGAGTCTATCTTGAAGGTCATTGACCTCTGCTGACCACTTTTTGCCGGTCCGGTAGCTTATAAGAGGATCGGAATGGTCATTGACCTCATCTGATCTCATTTGACCGACGCGGCGCTTCTGAGTCTATCTTGAAGGTCATTGCCCTCTGCTGACCTCATTTTCCGGTCAGGGAGCTTATAAGAGGATCGGAAAGGTCATTGACCTCGTCTGACCTCATTTGACCGACACGGCGCTTCTGAGTCTATCTTGAAGGTCATTGACATCTCCTGACCACTTTTTGCCAGTCCGGGAGCTTCTAAGAGGATAGCAAAGATCATTGACCTCATCTGATCTCATTTGACCGACGCGGCGCTTCTGAGTCTATCTTGAAGGTCATTGACCTCTGCTGACCACTTTTTGCCGGTCCGGTAGCTTATAAGAGGATCGGAATGGTCATTGACCTCATCTGATCTCATTTGACCGACGCGGCGCTTCTGAGTCTATCTTGAAGGTCATTGCCCTCTGCTGACCTCATTTTGCAGGTCTGGGAGCTTCTAAGAGGATCAGAATTGTCATTGACCTCATCTGACCTCATTTGACCGACGCGGCGCTTCTGAGTCTATCTTGAAGGTCATTGTCCTCTGCTGACCACTATGTGCCTATCTCGATGCTTCTAAGAGGAAAGCAAAGGTCATTGATCTCATCTGACCTCATTTGACCGACGCGGCGCTTCTGAGTCTATCTTGAAGGTCATTGACCTCTGCTGACTTAATTTAGCAGTTTCGGGAGCTTCTAAGCGGATAGCAAAGGTCATCGACCTCATCTGACCTCATTTGACCGACGCGGCGCTTCTGAGTCTTTCTTGAAGGTCATTGACCTCTGCTGACCACTTTTTGCCGGTCCGGTAGCTTATAAGAGGATCGGAATGGTCATTGACCTCATCTGACCTCATTTGACAGACGCGGCGCTTCTGAGTCTATCTTGAAGGTCACTGACCTCTGCTGACCTCATTTTGCAGGTCTGGGAGCTTCTAAGAGGATAGCAAAGGCCATTGACCACAACTGACCTCATTTGACCGACGCGGCGCTTCTGAGTCTATCTTGAAGGTCATTGACCTCTGCTGACCACTTTTTGCCGGCCCGGTAGCCTATAAGAGGATCGGAATGGTCATTGACCTCATCTGACCTCATTTGACAGACGCGGCGCTTCTGAGTCTATCTTGAAGGTAATTGACCTCTGCTGACCACTATGTGCCTATCTGGATGCTTCTAAGAGGATAGCAAAGGTCATTGAGCACTGCTGACCACTTTGTAGCGGTCCGGAAGCTTATAAGAGGATCGGAAAGGTCATTGACCTCATCTGACCTCATTTGATCGACGCGGGGCTTCTGAGTCTATCTTGAAGGTCATTGACATCTCCTGACCACTTTTTGCCAGTCCGGGAGCATCTAAGAGGATAGCAAAGATCATTGACCTCATCTGACCTCATTTGACCGACGCGGCGCTTCTGAGTCTATCTTGAAGGTCATTGATCTCTGCTGACCACTTTTTGCCGGTCCGGTAGCTTATAAGAGGATCGGAATGGTCATTGACCTCATCTGACCTCATTTGACAGACGCGGCGCTTCTGAGTCTATCTTGAAGGTCACTGACCTCTGCTGACCTCATTTTGCAGGTCTGGGAGCTTCTAAGAGGATAGCAAAGGCCATTGACCACAACTGACCTCATTTGACCGACGCGGCGCTTCTGAGTCTATCTTGAAGGTCATTGACCTCTGCTGACCACTTTTTGCCGGCCCGGTAGCCTATAAGAGGATCGGAATGGTCATTGACCTCATCTGACCTCATTTGACAGACGCGGCGCTTCTGAGTCTATCTTGAAGGTAATTGACCTCTGCTGACCACTATGTGCCTATCTGGATGCTTCTAAGAGGATAGCAAAGGTCATTGAGCACTGCTGACCACTTTGTAGCGGTCCGGAAGCTTATAAGAGGATCGGAAAGGTCATTGACCTCATCTGACCTCATTTGACCGACGCGGGGCTTCTGAGTCTATCTTGAAGGTCATTGACATCTCCTGACCACTTTTTGCCAGTCCGGGAGCATCTAAGAGGATAGCAAAGATCATTGACCTCATCTGACCTCATTTGACCGACGCGGCGCTTCTGAGTCTATCTTGAAGGTCATTGATCTCTGCTGACCACTTTTTGCCAGTCCGGGAGCTTCTAAGAGGATAGCAAAGATCATTGACCTCATCTGATCTCATTTGACCGACGCGGCGCTTCTGAGTCTATCTTGAAGGTCATTGACCTCTGCTGACCTAATTTTGCAGGTCTGGGAGCTTCTAAGAGGATAGCCAAGGCCATTGACCTCAACTGATCTCATTTGACCGACGCGGCGCTTCTGAGTCTATCTTGAAGGTCATTGACCTCTGCTGACCACTTTTTGCCGGTCCGGTAGCTTATAAGAGGATCGGAATGGTCATTGACCTCATCTGATCTCATTTGACCGACGCGGCGCTTCTGAGTCTATCTTGTAGGTCATTGACCTCTGCTGACCTCATTTTGCAGGTCTGGGAGCTTCTAAGAGGATAGCCAAGGCCATTGACCTCAACTGACCTCATTTGACCGACGCGGCGCTTCTGAGTCTATCTTGAAGGTCATTTACCTCTGCTGACCACTTTTTGCCGGTCCGGTAGCTTATAAGAGGATCGGAATGGTCATTGACCTCAACTGACCTCATTTGACCGACGCGGCGCTTCTGAGTCTATCTTGAAGGTCATTGCCCTCTGCTGACCTCATTTTGCAGGTCTGGGAGCTTCTAAGAGGATCAGAATTGTCATTGACCTCATCTGACCTCATTTGACCGACGCGGCGCTTCTGAGTCTATCTTGAAGGTCATTGTCCTCTGCTGACCACTATGTGCCTATCTCGATGCTTCTAAGAGGAAAGCAAAGGTCATTGATCTCATCTGACCTCATTTGACCGACGCGGCGCTTCTGAGTCTATCTTGAAGGTCATTGACCTCTGCTGACTTAATTTAGCAGTTTCGGGAGCTTCTAAGCGGATAGCAAAGGTCATCGACCTCATCTGACCTCATTTGACCGACGCGGCGCTTCTGAGTCTTTCTTGAAGGTCATTGACCTCTGCTGACCACTTTTTGCCGGTCCGGTAGCTTATAAGAGGATCGGAATGGTCATTGAACTCATCTGACCTCATTTGACAGACGCGGCGCTTCTGAGTCTATCTTGAAGGTCACTGACCTCTGCTGACCTCATTTTGCAGGTCTGGGAGCTTCTAAGAGGATAGCAAAGGCCATTGACCACAACTGACCTCATTTGACCGACGCGGCGCTTCTGAGTCTATCTTGAAGGTCATTGACCTCTGCTGACCACTTTTTGCCGGCCCGGTAGCCTATAAGAGGATCGGAATGGTCATTGACCTCATCTGACCTCATTTGACAGACGCGGCGCTTCTGAGTCTATCTTGAAGGTCACTGACCTCTGCTGACTTCATTTTGACGGTGCGTGATCTACTAATAAGATGGGAAAGGTCATTGACCTCATCTGACCTCATTTGACCGACGCGGCGCTTCTGAGTCTATCTTGAAGGTAATTGACCTCTGCTGACCACTATGTGCCTATCTGGATGCTTCTAAGAGGATAGCAAAGGTCATTGAGCACTGCTGACCACTTTGTAGCGGTCCGGAAGCTTATAAGAGGATCGGAAAGGTCATTGACCTCATCTGACCTCATTTGACCGACGCGGGGCTTCTGAGTCTATCTTGAAGGTCATTGACATCTCCTGACCACTTTTTGCCAGTCCGGGAGCATCTAAGAGGATAGCAAAGATCATTGACCTCATCTGATCTCATTTGACCGACGCGGCGCTTCTGAGTCTATCTTGAAGGTCATTGACCTCTGCTGACCACTTTTTGCCGGTCCGGTAGCTTATAAGAGGATCGGAATGGTCATTGACCTCATCTGATCTCATTTGACCGACGCGGCGCTTCTGAGTCTATCTTGAAGGTCATTGACCTCTGCTGACCTCATTTAGCAGGTCTGGTAGCTTCTAAGAGGATAGCAAAGGCCATTAACCTCAACTGACCTCATTTGACAGACGCGGCGCTTCTGAGTCTATCTTGAAGGTCATTGACCTCTGCTGACCACTTTTTGCCGGTCCGGTAGCTTATAAGAGGATCGGAATGGTCATTGACCTCATCTGACCTCATTTGACCGACGCGGCGCTTCTGAGTCTATCTTGAAGGTCATTGAACTCAGCTGACTTAATTTAGCCGGTCCGGGAGCTGCTAAGCGGATAGCAAAGGTCATTGACCTCATCTGACCTCATTTGACCGACGCGGCGATTCTGAGTCTATCTATAAGGTAATTGACCTCTGCTGAACACTTTTTGCGGTCCGGTAGCTTATAAGAGTATCGGAAATGTCATTGACATCATCTCACCTCATTTCACCGACGCGGCGCTTCTGAGTCTATCTTGAAGGACATTGACCTCTGCTGACCACATTTTGCCGGTCTGGATGCTTCTAAGAGGATATCAAAGGTCATTGACCTCATCTGACCTCATTTGACCGACGCGGCGCTTCTCAGTATATATTGAAGGTCATTGACCTCATCTGACCTCATTTGACCGACGCGGCGCTTCTGAGTCTATCTTGAAGGTCATTGACCTCTGCTGACCTAATTTTGCAGGTCTGGGAGCTTCTAAGAGGATAGCCAAGGCCATTGACCTCAACTGATCTCATTTGACCGACGCGGCGCTTCTGAGTCTATCTTGAAGGTCATTGACCTCTGCTGACCACTTTTTGCCGGTCCGGTAGCTTATAAGAGGATCGGAATGGTCATTGACCTCATCTGATCTCATTTGACCGACGCGGCGCTTCTGAGTCTATCTTGTAGGTCATTGACCTCTGCTGACCTCATTTTGCAGGTCTGGGAGCTTCTAAGAGGATAGCCAAGGCCATTGACCTCAACTGACCTCATTTGACCGACGCGGCGCTTCTGAGTCTATCTTGAAGGTCATTTACCTCTGCTGACCACTTTTTGCCGGTCCGGTAGCTTATAAGAGGATCGGAATGGTCATTGACCTCAACTGACCTCATTTGACCGACGCGGCGCTTCTGAGTCTATCTTGAAGGTCACTGAACTCTGCTGACTTCATTTTGACGGTGCGGGATCTACTAATAAGATAGGAAAGCTCATTGACCTCATCTGACCTCATTTGACAGACGCGGCGCTTCTGAGTCTATCTTGAAGGTCACTGAACTCTGCTGACTTCATTTTGACGGTGCGGGATCTACTAATAAGATAGGAAAGGTCATTGACCTCATCTGACCTCATTTGACCGACGCGGCGCTTCTGAGTCTATCTTGAAGGTAATTGACCTCTGCTGACCACTATGTGCCTATCTGGTTGCTTCTAAGAGGATAGCAAAGGTCATTGACCTCATCTGACCTCATTTGACCGACGCGGCGCTTCTGAGTCTTTCTTGAAGGTCATTGACCTCTGCTGACCTAATTTTGCTGGTCTGGGAGCTTCTAAGAGGATAGCCAAGGCCATTGACCTCAACTGACCTCATTTGACCGACGCGGCGCTTCTGAGTCTATCTTGAAGGTCATTGACCTCTGCTGTCCACTTTTTGCCGGTCCGGTAGCTTATAAGAGGATCGGAATGGTCATTGACCTCATCTGATCTCATTTGACCGACGCGGCGCTGCTGAGTCTATCTTGAAGGTCATTGACCTCTGCTGACCTCATTTTGCAGGTCTGGGAGCTTCTAAGAGGATAGCAAAGGCCATTGACCTCAACTGACCTCATTTGACCGACGCGGCGCTTCTGAGACTTTCTTGAAGGTCATTGAGCACTGCTGACCACTTTGTAGCGGTCCGGAAGCTTATAAGAGGATCGGAAAGGTCATTGACCTCATCTGACCTCATTTGACCGACGAGGCGCTTCTGAGTCTATCTTGAAGGTCATTGACCTCTGCTGACTTAATTTAGCAGTTTCGGGAGCTTCTAAGCGGATAGCAAAGGTCATCGACCTCATCTGACCTCATTTGACCGACGCGGCGCTTCTGAGTCTATCTTGAAGGTCGTTGACCTCTACTGGCCACATTTTGCCGGTCTGGATTCATCTGAGAGGATAGCAAAGGTCATTGACCTCATCTGACCTCATTTGACCGACGCGGCGCTTCTGAGTCTATCTTGAAGGTCATTGACCTCTGCTGACCACTTTTTGCCAGTCCGGGAGCTTCTAAGAGGATAGCAAAGATCATTGACCTCATCTGAACTCATTTGACCGACGCGGCGCTTCTGAGTCTATCTTGAAGATCATTGACCTCTGCTGACCTCATTTTGCAGGTCTGGGAGCTTCTAAGAGGATAGCCAAGGCCATTGACCTCATCTGATCTCATTTGACCGACGCGGCGCTTCTGAGTCTATCTTGAAGGTCATTGACCTCTCCTGATATCATTTTGCAGGTCTGGGAGCTTCTAAGAGGATAGCCAAGGCCATTGACCTCAACTGATCTCATTTGACCGACGCGGCGCTTCTGAGTCTATCTTGAAGGTCATTGACCTCTGCTGACCACTTTTTGCCGGTCCGGTAGCTTATAAGAGGATCGGAATGGTCATTGACCTCATCTGATCTCATTTGACCGACGCGGCGCTTCTGAGTCTATCTTGTAGGTCATTGACCTCTGCTGACCTCATTTTGCAGGTCTGGGAGCTTCTAAGAGGATAGCCAAGGCCATTGACCTCAACTGACCTCATTTGACCGACGCGGCGCTTCTGAGTCTATCTTGAAGGTCATTTACCTCTGCTGACCACTTTTTGCCGGTCCGGTAGCTTATAAGAGGATCGGAATGGTCATTGACCTCAACTGACCTCATTTGACCGACGCGGCGCTTCTGAGTCTATCTTGAAGGTCACTGAACTCTGCTGACTTCATTTTGACGGTGCGGGATCTACTAATAAGATAGGAAAGCTCATTGACCTCATCTGACCTCATTTGACAGACGCGGCGCTTCTGAGTCTATCTTGAAGGTCACTGAACTCTGCTGACTTCATTTTGACGGTGCGGGATCTACTAATAAGATAGGAAAGGTCATTGACCTCATCTGACCTCATTTGACCGACGCGGCGCTTCTGAGTCTATCTTGAAGGTAATTGACCTCTGCTGACCACTATGTGCCTATCTGGTTGCTTCTAAGAGGATAGCAAAGGTCATTGACCTCATCTGACCTCATTTGACCGACGCGGCGCTTCTGAGTCTTTCTTGAAGGTCATTGACCTCTGCTGACCTAATTTTGCTGGTCTGGGAGCTTCTAAGAGGATAGCCAAGGCCATTGACCTCAACTGACCTCATTTGACCGACGCGGCGCTTCTGAGTCTATCTTGAAGGTCATTGACCTCTGCTGACCACTTTTTGCCGGTCCGGTAGCTTATAAGAGGATCGGAATGGTCATTGACCTCATCTGATCTCATTTGACCGACGCGGCGCTTCTGAGTCTATCTTGAAGGTCATTGACCTCTGCTGACCTCATTTTGCAGGTCTGGGAGCTTCTAAGAGGATAGCAAAGGCCATTGACCTCAACTGACCTCATTTGACCGACGCGGCGCTTCTGAGACTTTCTTGAAGGTCATTGAGCACTGCTGACCACTTTGTAGCGGTCCGGAAGCTTATAAGAGGATCGGAAAGGTCATTGACCTCATCTGACCTCATTTGACCGACGCGGCGCTTCTGAGTCTATCTTGAAGGTCATTGACCTCTGCTGACTTAATTTAGCAGTTTCGGGAGCTTCTAAGCGGATAGCAAAGGTCATCGACCTCATCTGACCTCATTTGACCGACGCGGCGCTTCTGAGTCTATCTTGAAGGTCGTTGACCTCTACTGGCCACATTTTGCCGGTCTGGATGCATCTGAGAGGATAGCAAAGGTCATTGACCTCATCTGACCTCATTTGACCGACGCGGCGCTTCTGAGTCTATCTTGAAGGTCATTGACCTCTGCTGACCACTTTTTGCCAGTCCGGGAGCTTCTAAGAGGATAGCAAAGATCATTGACCTCATCTGATCTCATTTGACCGACGCGGCGCTTCTGAGTCTATCTTGAAGGTCATTGACCTCTGCTGACCTCATTTTGCAGGTCTGGGAGCTTCTAAGAGGATAGCCAAGGCCATTGACCTCATCTGATCTCATTTGACCGACGCGGCGCTTCTGAGTCTATCTTGAAGGTCATTGACCTCTCCTGATATCATTTTGCAGGTCTGGGAGCTTCTAAGAGGATAGCCAAGGCCATTGACCTCAACTGACCTCATTTGACCGACGCGGCCCTTCTGAGTCTATCTTGAAGGTCATTGACCTCTGCTGACCACTTTTTGCCGGTCCGGTAGCTTATAAGAGGATCGGAATGGTCATTGACCTCATCTGATCTCATTTGACCGACGCGGCGCTTCTGAGTCTATCTTGAAGGTCATTGACCTCTGCTGACCTCATTTAGCAGGTCTGGTAGCTTCTAAGAGGATAGCAAAGGCCATTGACCTCAACTGACCTCATTTGACCGACGCGGCGCTTCTGAGTCTATCTTGAAGGTCATTGACCTCTGCTGACCACTTTTTGCCGGTCCGGTAGCTTATAAGAGGATCGGAATGGTCATTGACCTCATCTGACCTCATTTGACCGACGCGGCGCTTCTGAGTCTATCTTGAAGGTCATTGACCTCAGCTGACTTAATTTAGCCGGTCCGGGAGCTTCTAAGCGGATAGCAAAGGTCATTGACCTCATCTGACCTCATTTGACCGACGCGGCGCTTCTGAGTCTATCTTGAAGGTCATTGACCTCTGCTGACCACTTTTTGCCAGTCCGGGAGCTTCTAAGAGGATAGCAAAGATCATTGACCTCATCTGATCTCATTTGACCGACGCGGCGCTTCTGAGTCTATCTTGAAGGTCATTGACCTCTGCTGACCACTTTTTGCCGGACCGGTAGCTTATAAGAGGATCGGAATGGTCATTGACCTCATCTGATCTCATTTGACCGACGCGGCGCTTCTGAGTCTATCTTGAAGGTCATTGACCTCTGCTGACCTCATTTTGCAGGTCTGGGAGCTTCTAAGAGGATAGCCAAGGCCATTGACCTCATCTGATCTCATTTGACCGACGCGGCGCTTCTGAGTCTATCTTGAAGGTCATTGACCTCTCCTGATATCATTTTGCAGGTCTGGGAGCTTCTAAGAGGATAGCCAAGGCCATTGACCTCAACTGACCTCATTTGACCGACGCGGCCCTTCTGAGTCTATCTTGAAGGTCATTGACCTCTGCTGACCACTTTTTGCCGGTCCGGTAGCTTATAAGAGGATCGGAATGGTCATTGACCTCATCTGATCTCATTTGACCGACGCGGCGCTTCTGAGTCTATCTTGAAGGTCATTGACCTCTGCTGACCTCATTTAGCAGGTCTGGTAGCTTCTAAGAGGATAGCAAAGGCCATTGACCTCAACTGACCTCATTTGACCGACGCGGCGCTTCTGAGTCTATCTTGAAGGTCATTGACCTCTGCTGACCACTTTTTGCCGGTCCGGTAGCTTATAAGAGGATCGGAATGGTCATTGACCTCATCTGACCTCATTTGACCGACGCGGCGCTTCTGAGTCTATCTTGAAGGTCATTGACCTCAGCTGACTTAATTTAGCCGGTCCGGGAGCTTCTAAGCGGATAGCAAAGGTCATTGACCTCATCTGACCTCATTTGACCGACGCGGCGCTTCTGAGTCTATCTTGAAGGTCATTGACCTCTGCTGACCACTTTTTGCCAGTCCGGGAGCTTCTAAGAGGATAGCAAAGATCATTGACCTCATCTGATCTCATTTGACCGACGCGGCGCTTCTGAGTCTATCTTGAAGGTCATTGACCTCTGCTGACCACTTTTTGCCGGACCGGTAGCTTATAAGAGGATCGGAATGGTCATTGACCTCATCTGATCTCATTTGACCGACGCGGCGCTTCTGAGTCTATCTTGAAGGTCATTGACCTCTGCTGACCTCATTTTGCAGGTCTGGGAGCTTCTAAGAGGATAGCCAAGGCCATTGACCTCATCTGATCTCATTTGACCGACGCGGCGCTTCTGAGTCTATCTTGAAGGTCATTGACCTCTCCTGATATCATTTTGCAGGTCTGGGAGCTTCTAAGAGGATAGCCAAGGCCATTGACCTCAACTGACCTCATTTGACCGACGCGGCCCTTCTGAGTCTATCTTGAAGGTCATTGACCTCTGCTGACCACTTTTTGCCGGTCCGGTAGCTTATAAGAGGATCGGAATGGTCATTGACCTCATCTGATCTCATTTGACCGACGCGGCGCTTCTGAGTCTATCTTGAAGGTCATTGACCTCTGCTGACCTCATTTAGCAGGTCTGGTAGCTTCTAAGAGGATAGCAAAGGCCATTGACCTCAACTGACCTCATTTGACCGACGCGGCGCTTCTGAGTCTATCTTGAAGGTCATTGACCTCTGCTGACCACTTTTTGCCGGTCCGGTAGCTTATAAGAGGATCGGAATGGTCATTGACCTCATCTGACCTCATTTGACCGACGCGGCGCTTCTGAGTCTATCTTGAAGGTCATTGACCTCAGCTGACTTAATTTAGCCGGTCCGGGAGCTTCTAAGCGGATAGCAAAGGTCATTGACCTCATCTGACCTCATTTGACCGACGCGGCGCTTCTGAGTCTATCTTGAAGGTCATTGACCTCTGCTGACCACTTTTTGCCAGTCCGGGAGCTTCTAAGAGGATAGCAAAGATCATTGACCTCATCTGATCTCATTTGACCGACGCGGCGCTTCTGAGTCTATCTTGAAGGTCATTGACCTGTGCTGACCACTTTTTGCCGGTCCGGTAGCTTATAAGAGGATCGGAATGGTCATTGACCTCATCTGATCTCATTTGACCGACGCGGCGCTTCTGAGTCTATCTTGAAGGTCATTGACCTCTGCTGACCTCATTTAGCAGGTCGGGTAGCTTCTAAGAGGATAGCAAAGGCCATTAACCTCAACTGACCTCATTTGTCCGACGCGGCGCTTCTGAGTCTATCTTGAAGGTCATTGACCTCTGCTGACCACTTTTTGCCGGTCCGGTAGCTTATAAGAGGATCGGAATGGTCATTGACCTCATCTGACCTCATTTGACCGACGCGGCGCTTCTGAGTCTATCTTGAAGGTCATTGACCTCAGCTGACTTAATTTAGCCGGTCCGGGAGCTGCTAAGCGGATAGCAAAGGTCATTGACCTCATCTGACCTCATTTGACCGACGCGGCGATTCTGAGTCTATCTATAAGGTAATTGACCTCTGCTGAACACTTTTTGCGGTCCGGTAGCTTATAAGAGTATCGGAAATGTCATTGACCTCATCTTACCTCATTTCACCGACGCGGCGCTTCTGAGTCTATCTTGAAGGACATTGACCTCTGCTGACCACATTTTGCCGGTTTGGATGCTTCTAAGAGGATATCAAAGGTCATTGACCTCATCTGACCTCATTTGACCGACGCGGCGCTTCTCAGTATATATTGAAGGTCATTGAACTCATCTGACCTCATTTGACCGACGCGGCGCTTCTGAGTCTATCTTGAAGGTCATTGATCTCTGCTGACCACTTTTTGCCAGTCCGGGAGCTTCTAAGAGGATAGCAAAGATCATTGACCTCATCTGATCTCATTTGACCGACGCGGCGCTTCTGAGTCTATCTTGAAGGTCATTGACCTCTGCTGACCTAATTTTGCAGGTCTGGGAGCTTCTAAGAGGATAGCCAAGGCCATTGACCTCAACTGATCTCATTTGACCGACGCGGCGCTTCTGAGTCTATCTTGAAGGTCATTGACCTCTGCTGACCACTTTTTGCCGGTCCGGTAGCTTATAAGAGGATCGGAATGGTCATTGACCTCATCTGATCTCATTTGACCGACGCGGCGCTTCTGAGTCTATCTTGTAGGTCATTGACCTCTGCTGACCTCATTTTGCAGGTCTGGGAGCTTCTAAGAGGATAGCCAAGGCCATTGACCTCAACTGACCTCATTTGACCGACGCGGCGCTTCTGAGTCTATCTTGAAGGTCATTTACCTCTGCTGACCACTTTTTGCCGGTCCGGTAGCTTATAAGAGGATCGGAATGGTCATTGACCTCAACTGACCTCATTTGACCGACGCGGCGCTTCTGAGTCTATCTTGAAGGTCACTGAACTCTGCTGACTTCATTTTGACGGTGCGGGATCTACTAATAAGATAGGAAAGGTCATTGACCTCATCTGACCTCATTTGACCGACGCGGCGCTTCTGAGTCTATCTTGAAGGTAATTGACCTCTGCTGACCACTATGTGCCTATCTGGTTGCTTCTAAGAGGATAGCAAAGGTCATTGACCTCATCTGACCTCATTTGACCGACGCGGCGCTTCTGAGTCTTTCTTGAAGGTCATTGACCTCTGCTGACCTAATTTTGCTGGTCTGGGAGCTTCTAAGAGGATAGCCAAGGCCATTGACCTCAACTGACCTCATTTGACCGACGCGGCGCTTCTGAGTCTATCTTGAAGGTCATTGACCTCTGCTGACCACTTTTTGCCGGTCCGGTAGCTTATAAGAGGATCGGAATGGTCATTGACCTCATCTGATCTCATTTGACCGACGCGGCGCTTCTGAGTCTATCTTGAAGGTCATTGACCTCTGCTGACCTCATTTTGCAGGTCTGGGAGCTTCTAAGATGATAGCAAAGGCCATTGACCTCAACTGACCTCATTTGACCGACGCGGCGCTTCTGAGACTTTCTTGAAGGTCATTGAGCACTGCTGACCACTTTGTAGCGGTCCGGAAGCTTATAAGAGGATCGGAAAGGTCATTGACCTCATCTGACCTCATTTGACCGACGCGGCGCTTCTGAGTCTATCTTGAAGGTCATTGACCTCTGCTGACTTAATTTAGCAGTTTCGGGAGCTTCTAAGCGGATAGCAAAGGTCATCGACCTCATCTGACCTCATTTGACCGACGCGGCGCTTCTGAGTCTATCTTGAAGGTCGTTGACCTCTACTGGCCACATTTTGCCGGTCTGGATGCATCTGAGAGGATAGCAAAGGTCATTGACCTCATCTGACCTCATTTGACCGACGCGGCGCTTCTGAGTCTATCTTGAAGGTCATTGACCTCTGCTGACCACTTTTTGCCAGTCCGGGAGCTTCTAAGAGGATAGCAAAGATCATTGACCTCATCTGATCTCATTTGACCGACGCGGCGCTTCTGAGTCTATCTTGAAGGTCATTGACCTCTGCTGACCTCATTTTGCAGGTCTGGGAGCTTCTAAGAGGATAGCCAAGGCCATTGACCTCATCTGATCTCATTTGACCGACGCGGCGCTTCTGAGTCTATCTTGAAGGTCATTGACCTCTCCTGATATCATTTTGCAGGTCTGGGAGCTTCTAAGAGGATAGCCAAGGCCATTGACCTCAACTGACCTCATTTGACCGACGCGGCCCTTCTGAGTCTATCTTGAAGGTCATTGACCTCTGCTGACCACTTTTTGCCGGTCCGGTAGCTTATAAGAGGATCGGAATGGTCATTGACCTCATCTGATCTCATTTGACCGACGCGGCGCTTCTGAGTCTATCTTGAAGGTCATTGACCTCTGCTGACCTCATTTAGCAGGTCTGGTAGCTTCTAAGAGGATAGCAAAGGCCATTGACCTCAACTGACCTCATTTGACCGACGCGGCGCTTCTGAGTCTATCTTGAAGGTCATTGACCTCTGCTGACCACTTTTTGCCGGTCCGGTAGCTTATAAGAGGATCGGAATGGTCATTGACCTCATCTGACCTCATTTGACCGACGCGGCGCTTCTGAGTCTATCTTGAAGGTCATTGACCTCAGCTGACTTAATTTAGCCGGTCCGGGAGCTTCTAAGCGGATAGCAAAGGTCATTGACCTCATCTGACCTCATTTGACCGACGCGGCGCTTCTGAGTCTATCTTGAAGGTCATTGACCTCTGCTGACCTCATTTTGCAGGTCTGGGAGCTTCTAAGAGGATAGCCAAGGCCATTGACCTCATCTGATCTCATTTGACCGACGCGGCGCTTCTGAGTCTATCTTGAAGGTCATTGACCTCTCCTGATATCATTTTGCAGGTCTGGGAGCTTCTAAGAGGATAGCCAAGGCCATTGACCTCAACTGACCTCATTTGACCGACGCGGCCCTTCTGAGTCTATCTTGAAGGTCATTGACCTCTGCTGACCACTTTTTGCCGGTCCGGTAGCTTATAAGAGGATCGGAATGGTCATTGACCTCATCTGATCTCATTTGACCGACGCGGCGCTTCTGAGTCTATCTTGAAGGTCATTGACCTCTGCTGACCTCATTTAGCAGGTCTGGTAGCTTCTAAGAGGATAGCAAAGGCCATTGACCTCAACTGACCTCATTTGACCGACGCGGCGCTTCTGAGTCTATCTTGAAGGTCATTGACCTCTGCTGACCACTTTTTGCCGGTCCGGTAGCTTATAAGAGGATCGGAATGGTCATTGACCTCATCTGACCTCATTTGACCGACGCGGCGCTTCTGAGTCTATCTTGAAGGTCATTGACCTCAGCTGACTTAATTTAGCCGGTCCGGGAGCTTCTAAGCGGATAGCAAAGGTCATTGACCTCATCTGACCTCATTTGACCGACGCGGCGCTTCTGAGTCTATCTTGAAGGTCATTGACCTCTGCTGACCACTTTTTGCCAGTCCGGGAGCTTCTAAGAGGATAGCAAAGATCATTGACCTCATCTGATCTCATTTGACCGACGCGGCGCTTCTGAGTCTATCTTGAAGGTCATTGACCTGTGCTGACCACTTTTTGCCGGTCCGGTAGCTTATAAGAGGATCGGAATGGTCATTGACCTCATCTGATCTCATTTGACCGACGCGGCGCTTCTGAGTCTATCTTGAAGGTCATTGACCTCTGCTGACCTCATTTAGCAGGTCTGGTAGCTTCTAAGAGGATAGCAAAGGCCATTAACCTCAACTGACCTCATTTGTCCGACGCGGCGCTTCTGAGTCTATCTTGAAGGTCATTGACCTCTGCTGACCACTTTTTGCCGGTCCGGTAGCTTATAAGAGGATCGGAATGGTCATTGACCTCATCTGACCTCATTTGACCGACGCGGCGCTTCTGAGTCTATCTTGAAGGTCATTGACCTCAGCTGACTTAATTTAGCCGGTCCGGGAGCTGCTAAGCGGATAGCAAAGGTCATTGACCTCATCTGACCTCATTTGACCGACGCGGCGATTCTGAGTCTATCTATAAGGTAATTGACCTCTGCTGAACACTTTTTGCGGTCCGGTAGCTTATAAGAGTATCGGAAATGTCATTGACCTCATCTTACCTCATTTCACCGACGCGGCGCTTCTGAGTCTATCTTGAAGGACATTGACCTCTGCTGACCACATTTTGCCGGTTTGGATGCTTCTAAGAGGATATCAAAGGTCATTGACCTCATCTGACCTCATTTGACCGACGCGGCGCTTCTCAGTATATATTGAAGGTCATTGAACTCATCTGACCTCATTTGACCGACGCGGCGCTTCTGAGTCTATCTTGAAGGTCATTGATCTCTGCTGACCACTTTTTGCCAGTCCGGGAGCTTCTAAGAGGATAGCAAAGATCATTGACCTCATCTGATCTCATTTGACCGACGCGGCGCTTCTGAGTCTATCTTGAAGGTCATTGACCTCTGCTGACCTAATTTTGCAGGTCTGGGAGCTTCTAAGAGGATAGCCAAGGCCATTGACCTCAACTGATCTCATTTGACCGACGCGGCGCTTCTGAGTCTATCTTGAAGGTCATTGACCTCTGCTGACCACTTTTTGCCGGTCCGGTAGCTTATAAGAGGATCGGAATGGTCATTGACCTCATCTGATCTCATTTGACCGACGCGGCGCTTCTGAGTCTATCTTGTAGGTCATTGACCTCTGCTGACCTCATTTTGCAGGTCTGGGAGCTTCTAAGAGGATAGCCAAGGCCATTGACCTCAACTGACCTCATTTGACCGACGCGGCGCTTCTGAGTCTATCTTGAAGGTCATTTACCTCTGCTGACCACTTTTTGCCGGTCCGGTAGCTTATAAGAGGATCGGAATGGTCATTGACCTCAACTGACCTCATTTGACCGACGCGGCGCTTCTGAGTCTATCTTGAAGGTCACTGAACTCTGCTGACTTCATTTTGACGGTGCGGGATCTACTAATAAGATAGGAAAGCTCATTGACCTCATCTGACCTCATTTGACAGACGCGGCGCTTCTGAGTCTATCTTGAAGGTCACTGAACTCTGCTGACTTCATTTTGACGGTGCGGGATCTACTAATAAGATAGGAAAGGTCATTGACCTCATCTGACCTCATTTGACCGACGCGGCGCTTCTGAGTCTATCTTGAAGGTAATTGACCTCTGCTGACCACTATGTGCCTATCTGGTTGCTTCTAAGAGGATAGCAAAGGTCATTGACCTCATCTGACCTCATTTGACCGACGCGGCGCTTCTGAGTCTTTCTTGAAGGTCATTGACCTCTGCTGACCTAATTTTGCTGGTCTGGGAGCTTCTAAGAGGATAGCCAAGGCCATTGACCTCAACTGACCTCATTTGACCGACGCGGCGCTTCTGAGTCTATCTTGAAGGTCATTGACCTCTGCTGACCACTTTTTGCCGGTCCGGTAGCTTATAAGAGGATCGGAATGGTCATTGACCTCATCTGATCTCATTTGACCGACGCGGCGCTTCTGAGTCTATCTTGAAGGTCATTGACCTCTGCTGACCTCATTTTGCAGGTCTGGGAGCTTCTAAGATGATAGCAAAGGCCATTGACCTCAACTGACCTCATTTGACCGACGCGGCGCTTCTGAGACTTTCTTGAAGGTCATTGAGCACTGCTGACCACTTTGTAGCGGTCCGGAAGCTTATAAGAGGATCGGAAAGGTCATTGACCTCATCTGACCTCATTTGACCGACGCGGCGCTTCTGAGTCTATCTTGAAGGTCATTGACCTCTGCTGACTTAATTTAGCAGTTTCGGGAGCTTCTAAGCGGATAGCAAAGGTCATCGACCTCATCTGACCTCATTTGACCGACGCGGCGCTTCTGAGTCTATCTTGAAGGTCGTTGACCTCTACTGGCCACATTTTGCCGGTCTGGATGCATCTGAGAGGATAGCAAAGGTCATTGACCTCATCTGACCTCATTTGACCGACGCGGCGCTTCTGAGTCTATCTTGAAGGTCATTGACCTCTGCTGACCACTTTTTGCCAGTCCGGGAGCTTCTAAGAGGATAGCAAAGATCATTGACCTCATCTGATCTCATTTGACCGACGCGGCGCTTCTGAGTCTATCTTGAAGGTCATTGACCTCTGCTGACCTCATTTTGCAGGTCTGGGAGCTTCTAAGAGGATAGCCAAGGCCATTGACCTCATCTGATCTCATTTGACCGACGCGGCGCTTCTGAGTCTATCTTGAAGGTCATTGACCTCTCCTGACCTCATTTTGCAGGTCTGGGAGCTTCTAAGAGGATAGCCAAGGCCATTGACCTCAACTGACCTCATTTGACCGACGCGGCCCTTCTGAGTCTATCTTGAAGGTCATTGACCTCTGCTGACCACTTTTTGCCGGTCCGGTAGCTTATAAGAGGATCGGAATGGTCATTGACCTCATCTGATCTCATTTGACCGACGCGGCGCTTCTGAGTCTATCTTGAAGGTCATTGACCTCTGCTGACCTCATTTAGCAGGTCTGGTAGCTTCTAAGAGGATAGCAAAGGCCATTGACCTCAACTGACCTCATTTGACCGACGCGGCGCTTCTGAGTCTATCTTGAAGGTCATTGACCTCTGCTGACCACTTTTTGCCGGTCCGGTAGCTTATAAGAGGATCGGAATGGTCATTGACCTCATCTGACCTCATTTGACCGACGCGGCGCTTCTGAGTCTATCTTGAAGGTCATTGACCTCAGCTGACTTAATTTAGCCGGTCCGGGAGCTTCTAAGCGGATAGCAAAGGTCATTGACCTCATCTGACCTCATTTGACCGACGCGGCGATTCTGAGTCTATCTATAAGGTAATTGACCTCTGCTGAACACTTTTTGCGGTCCGGTAGCTTATAAGAGTATCGGAAATGTCATTGACCTCATCTTACCTCATTTCACCGACGCGGCGCTTCTGAGTCTATCTTGAAGGACATTGACCTCTGCTGACCACATTTTGCCGGTCTGGATGCTTCTAAGAGGATATCAAAGGTCATTGACTTCATCTGACCTCATTTGACCGACGCGGCGCTTCTCAGTATATATTGAAGGTCATTGACCTCTGCTGACCACATTTTGGCTGTCTGGATGCTTCTAAGAGGATATCAAAGGTCATTGACCTCATCTGACCTCATTTGACCGACGCGGCGCTTCTGAGTCTATCTAGAAGGTAATTGAGCTCTGCTGAACACTTTTTGCGGACCGGTAGGTTATAAGAGGATCGGAAATGTCATTGACCTCATCTGACCTCATTTCACCGACGCGTCGCTTCTGAGTCTTTCTTGAAGGTCATTGACCTCTGCTGACCTCATTTTGCAGGTCTGGGAGCTTCTAAGAGGATAGCCAAGGCCATTGACCTCAACTGACCTCATTTGACCGACGCGGCGCTTCTGAGTCTATCTTGAAGGTCATTGACCTCTGCTGACCAATTTTTGCCGGTCCGGTAGCTTATAAGAGGATCGGAATGGTCATTGACCTCATCTGATCTCATTTGACCGACGCGGCGCTTCTGAGACTATCTTGAAGGTCATTGACCTCTGCTGACCTCATTTTGCAGGTCTGGGAGCTTCTAAGAGGATAGCAAAGGCCATTGACCTCAACTGACCTCATTTGACCAACGCGGCGCTTCTGAGTCTATCTTGGAAGTCATTGACTTCTTCTGACCTCATTTTCCGGTCAGGGAGCTTATAAGAGGATCGGAAAGGTCATTGACCTCATCTGACCTCATTTGACCGACACGGCGCTTCTGAGTCTATCTTGAAGGTCACTGACCTCTGCTGACATCGTTTTGCCGGTCCGGGAGCTTCTAAGAGGATAGCAAAGGTCATTTACCTCATCTGACCTCATTTGACCGACGCGGCGCTTCTGAGTCTATCTTGAAGGTCATTGACCTCAGCTGACTTAATTTAGCCGGTCCGGGAGCTTCTAAGCGGATAGCGAAGGTCATTGACCTCATCTGACCTCATTTGACCGACGCGGCGATTCTGAGTCTATCTATAAGGTAATTGACCTCTGCTGAACACTTTTTGCGGTCCGGTAGCTTATAAGAGTATCGGAAATGTCATTGACCTCATCTTACCTCATTTCACCGACGCGGCGCTTCTGAGTCTATCTTGAAGGACATTGACCTCTGCTGACCACATTTTGCCGGTCTGGATGCTTCTAAGAGGATATCAAAGGTCATTGACCTCATCTGACCTCATTTGACCGACGCGGCGCTTCTCAATATATATTGAAGGTCATTGACCTCATCTGACCTCATTTGACCGACGCGGCGCTTCTGAGTCTATCTTGAAGGTCATTGATCTCTGCTGACCACTTTTTGCCAGTCCGGGAGCTTCTAAGAGGATAGCAAAGATCATTGACCTCATCTGATCTCATTTGACCGACGCGGCGCTTCTGAGTCTATCTTGAAGGTCATTGACCTCTGCTGACCTAATTTTGCAGGTCTGGGAGCTTCTAAGAGGATAGCCAAGGCCATTGACCTCAACAGACCTCATTTGACCGACGCGGCGCTTCTGAGTCTATCTTGAAGGTCATTGACCTCTGCTGACCACTTTTTGCCGGTCCGGTAGCTTATAAGAGGATCGGAATGGTCATTGACCTCATCTGATCTCATTTGACCGACGCGGCGCTTCTGAGACTATCTTGAAGGTCATTGACCTCTGCTGACCTCATTTTGCAGGTCTGGGAGCTTCTAAGAGGATAGCCAAGGCCATTGACCTCAACTGACCTCATTTGACCGACGCGGCGCTTCTGAGTCTATCTTGAAGGTCATTTACCTCTGCTGACCACTTTTTGCCGGTCCGGTAGCTTATAAGAGGATCGGAATGGTCATTGACCTCAACTGACCTCATTTGACCGACGCGGCGCTTCTGAGTCTATCTTGAAGGTCACTGAACTCTGCTGACTTCATTTTGACGGTGCGGGATCTACTAATAAGATAGGAAAGGTCATTGACCTCATCTGACCTCATTTGACAGACGCGGCGCTTCTGAGTCTATCTTGAAGGTCACTGAACTCTGCTGACTTCATTTTGACGGTGCGGGATCTACTAATAAGATAGGAAAGGTCATTGACCTCATCTGACCTCATTTGACCGACGCGGCGCTTTGAGTCTATCTTGAAGTTAATTGACCTCTGCTGACCACTATGTGCCTATCTGGTTGCTTCTAAGAGGATAGCAAAGGTCATTGACCTCATCTGACCTCATTTGACCGACGCGGCGCTTCTGAGTATTTCTGGAAGGTCATTGACCTCTGCTGACTTAATTTAGCAGGTGCGGGAGCTTCTAAGCGGATAGCAAAGTTCATTGAACTCATCTGACCTCATTTGACCGACGCGGCGCTTCTGAGTCTATCTTGAAGGTCATTGACCTCTGCTGACCTCATTTTGCAGGTCTGGGAGCTTCTAAGAGGATAGCCAAGGCCATTGACCTCATCTGATCTCATTTGACCGACGCGGCGCTTCTGAGTCTATCTTGAAGGTCATTGACCTCAGCTGACTTAATTTAGCCGGTCCGGGAGCTTCTAAGCGGATAGCAAAGGTCATTGACCTCATCTGACCTCATTTGACCGACGCGGCGATTCTGAGTCTATCTATAAGGTAATTGACCTCTGCTGAACACTTTTTGCGGTCCGGTAGCTTATAAGAGTATCGGAAATGTCATTGACCTCATCTTACCTCATTTCACCGACGCGGCGCTTCTGAGTCTATCTTGAAGGTCATTGACCTCTGCTGACCACTTTTTGCCGGTCCGGTAGCTTATAAGAGGATCGGAATGGTCATTGACCTCATCTGATCTCATTTGACCGACGCGGCGCTTCTGAGTCTATCTTGAAGATCATTGACCTCTGCTGACCTCATTTTCCGGTCAGGGAGCTTATAAGAGGATCGGAAAGGTCATTGACCTCATCTGACCTCATTTGACCGACACGGCGCTTCTGAGTCTATCTTGAGGGTCACTGACCTCTGCTGACATCGTTTTGCCGGTCCGGGAGCTTCTAAGAGGATAGCAAAGGTCATTTACCTCATCTGACCTCATTTGACCGACGCGGCGCTTCTGAGTCTATCTTGAAGGTCATTGACCTCTGCTGACCTCATTTTGCAGGTCTGGGAGCTTCTAAGAGGATAGCAAAGGCCATTGACCTCAACTGACCTCATTTGACCAACGCGGCGCTTCTGAGTCTATCTTGGAAGTCATTGACTTCTTCTGACCTCATTTTCCGGTCAGGGAGCTTATAAGAGGATCGGAAAGGTCATTGACCTCATCTGACCTCATTTGACCGACACGGCGCTTCTGAGTCTATCTTGAAGGTCACTGACCTCTGCTGACATCGTTTTGCCGGTCCGGGAGCTTCTAAGAGGATAGCAAAGGTCATTTACCTCATCTGACCTCATTTGACCGACGCGGCGCTTCTGAGTCTATCTTGAAGGTCATTGACCTCAGCTGACTTAATTTAGCCGGTCCGGGAGCTTCTAAGCGGATAGCAAAGGTCATTGACCTCATCTGACCTCATTTGACCGACGCGGCGATTCTGAGTCTATCTATAAGGTAATTGACCTCTGCTGAACACTTTTTGCGGTCCGGTAGCTTATAAGAGTATCGGAAATGTCATTGACCTCATCTTACCTCATTTCACCGACGCGGCGCTTCTGAGTCTATCTTGAAGGACATTGACCTCTGCTGACCACATTTTGCCGGTCTGGATGCTTCTAAGAGGATATCAAAGGTCATTGACCTCATCTGACCTCATTTGACCGACGCGGCGCTTCTCAATATATATTGAAGGTCATTGACCTCATCTGACCTCATTTGACCGACGCGGCGCTTCTGAGTCTATCTTGAAGGTCATTGATCTCTGCTGACCACTTTTTGCCAGTCCGGGAGCTTCTAAGAGGATAGCAAAGATCATTGACCTCATCTGATCTCATTTGACCGACGCGGCGCTTCTGAGTCTATCTTGAAGGTCATTGACCTCTGCTGACCTAATTTTGCAGGTCTGGGAGCTTCTAAGAGGATAGCCAAGGCCATTGACCTCAACAGACCTCATTTGACCGACGCGGCGCTTCTGAGTCTATCTTGAAGGTCATTGACCTCTGCTGACCACTTTTTGCCGGTCCGGTAGCTTATAAGAGGATCGGAATGGTCATTGACCTCATCTGATCTCATTTGACCGACGCGGCGCTTCTGAGACTATCTTGAAGGTCATTGACCTCTGCTGACCTCATTTTGCAGGTCTGGGAGCTTCTAAGAGGATAGCCAAGGCCATTGACCTCAACTGACCTCATTTGACCGACGCGGCGCTTCTGAGTCTATCTTGAAGGTCATTTACCTCTGCTGACCACTTTTTGCCGGTCCGGTAGCTTATAAGAGGATCGGAATGGTCATTGACCTCAACTGACCTCATTTGACCGACGCGGCGCTTCTGAGTCTATCTTGAAGGTCACTGAACTCTGCTGACTTCATTTTGACGGTGCGGGATCTACTAATAAGATAGGAAAGGTCATTGACCTCATCTGACCTCATTTGACAGACGCGGCGCTTCTGAGTCTATCTTGAAGGTCACTGAACTCTGCTGACTTCATTTTGACGGTGCGGGATCTACTAATAAGATAGGAAAGGTCATTGACCTCATCTGACCTCATTTGACCGACGCGGCGCTTTGAGTCTATCTTGAAGTTAATTGACCTCTGCTGACCACTATGTGCCTATCTGGTTGCTTCTAAGAGGATAGCAAAGGTCATTGACCTCATCTGACCTCATTTGACCGACGCGGCGCTTCTGAGTATTTCTGGAAGGTCATTGACCTCTGCTGACTTAATTTAGCAGGTGCGGGAGCTTCTAAGCGGATAGCAAAGTTCATTGAACTCATCTGACCTCATTTGACCGACGCGGCGCTTCTGAGTCTATCTTGAAGGTCATTGACCTCTGCTGACCTCATTTTGCAGGTCTGGGAGCTTCTAAGAGGATAGCCAAGGCCATTGACCTCATCTGATCTCATTTGACCGACGCGGCGCTTCTGAGTCTATCTTGAAGGTCATTGACCTCAGCTGACTTAATTTAGCCGGTCCGGGAGCTTCTAAGCGGATAGCAAAGGTCATTGACCTCATCTGACCTCATTTGACCGACGCGGCGATTCTGAGTCTATCTATAAGGTAATTGACCTCTGCTGAACACTTTTTGCGGTCCGGTAGCTTATAAGAGTATCGGAAATGTCATTGACCTCATCTTACCTCATTTCACCGACGCGGCGCTTCTGAGTCTATCTTGAAGGTCATTGACCTCAGCTGACTTAATTTAGCCGGTCCGGGAGCTTCTAAGCGGATAGCAAAGGTCATTGACCTCATCTGATCTCATTTGACCGACGCGGCGCTTCTGAGTCTATCTTGAAGATCATTGACCTCTGCTGACCTCATTTTCCGGTCAGGGAGCTTATAAGAGGATCGGAAAGGTCATTGACCTCATCTGACCTCATTTGACCGACACGGCGCTTCTGAGTCTATCTTGAGGGTCACTGACCTCTGCTGACATCGTTTTGCCGGTCCGGGAGCTTCTAAGAGGATAGCAAAGGTCATTTACCTCATCTGACCTCATTTGACCGACGCGGCGCTTCTGAGTCTATCTTGAAGGTAATTGACCTCTGCTGACCTCATTTTGCAGGTCTGGGAGCTTCTAAGAGGATAGCCAAGGCCATTGACCTCAACTGACCTCATTTGACCGACGCGGCGCTTCTGAGTCTATCTTGAAGGTCATTTACCTCTGCTGACCACTTTTTGCCGGTCCGGTAGCTTATAAGAGGATCAGAAAGGTCATTGACCTCATCTGACCTCATTTGACCGACACGGCGCTTCTGAGTCTATCTTGAGGGTCACTGACCTCTGCTGACCTCATTTTGCCGGTCCGGGATCTACTAAGAAGATAGGAAATGTCATTGACCTCATCTGACCTCATTTCACCGAAACGGCGCTTCTCAGTCTTTCTTGAAGTTCATTGACCTCTGCTGACCTCATTTTGGCGGTCCGGGATCTACTAAGAAGATAGGATAGGTCATTGACCTCATCTGACCTCATTTGACAGACGCGGCGATTCTGAGTCTATCTTGAAGGTAATTGACCTCTGCTGACCACTATGTGCCTATCTGGATGCTTCTAAGAGGATAGCAAAGGTCATTGACCTCATCTGACCTCATTTGACCGACGCGGCGCTTCTGAGTCTTTCTTGAAGGTCATTGAGCACTGCTGACCACTTTGTAGCGGTCCGGAAGCTTATAAGAGGATCGGAAAGGTCATTGACCTCATCTGACCTCATTTGACCGACGCGGCGCTTCTGAGTCTATCTTGAAGGTCATTGACCTCTGCTGACTTAATTTAGCAGTTTCGGGAGCTTCTAAGCGGATAGCAAAGGTCATCGACCTCATCTGACCTCATTTGACCGACGCGGCGCTTCTGAGTCTATCTTGAAGGTCGTTGACCTCTACTGGCCACATTTTGCCGGTCTGGATGCATCTGAGAGGATAGCAAAGGTCATTGACCTCATCTGACCTCATTTGACCGACGCGGCGCTTCTGAGTCTATCTAGAAGGTAATTGAGCTCTGCTGAACACTTTTTGCGGACCGGTAGGTTATAAGAGGATCGGAAATGTCATTGACCTCATCTGACCTCATTTCACCGACGCGTCGCTTCTGAGTCTTTCTTGAAGGTCACTGACCTCTGCTGACCTCATTTTGCAGTTCTGGGAGCTTCTAAGAGGATAGCTAAGGCCATTGACCTCAACTGACCTCATTTGACCGACGCGGCGCTTCTGAGTCTATCTTGAAGGTCATTGAGCACTGCTGACCATTTTGTAGCGGTCCGGAAGCTTATAAGAGGATCGGAAAGGTCATTGACCTCATCTGACCTCATTTGACCGACGCGGCCCTTCTGAGTCTATCTTGAAGGTCATTGACCTCTGCTGACCACTTTTTGCCGGTCCGGTAGCTTATAAGAGGATCGGAATGGTCATTGACCTCATCTGACCTCATTTGACAGACGCGGCGCTTCTGAGTCTATCTTGAAGGTCACTGACCTCTGCTGACTTAATTTAGCAGTTTCGGGAGCTTCTAAGCGGATAGCAAAGGTCATCGACCTCATCTGACCTCATTTGACCGACGCGGCGCTTCTGAGTCTTTCTTGAAGGTCATTGAGCACTGCTGACCACTTTGTAGCGGTCCGGAAGCTTATAAGAGGATCGGAAAGGTCATTGACCTTATCTGACCTCATTTGACCGACGCGGCGCTTCTGAGTCTATCTTGAAGGTCATTGACCTCTGCTGACTTAATTTAGCAGGTGCGGGAGCTTCTAAGCGGGTAGCAAAGTTCATTGAACTCATCTGACCTCATTTGACCGACGCGGCGCTTCTGAGTCTATCTTGAAGGTCATTGACCTCTGCTGACCACTTTTTGCCGGTCCGGTAGCTTATAAGAGGATCGGAATGGTCATTGACCTCAACTGACCTCATTTGACCGACGCGGCGCTTCTGAGTCTATCTTGAAGGTCACTGAACTCTGCTGACTTCATTTTGACGGTGCGGGATCTACTAATAAGATAGGAAAGCTCATTGACCTCATCTGACCTCATTTGACAGACGCGGCGCTTCTGAGTCTATCTAGAAGGTAATTGAGCTCTGCTGAACACTTTTTGCGGACCGGTAGGTTATAAGAGGATCGGAAATGTCATTGACCTCATCTGACCTCATTTCACCGACGCGTCGCTTCTGAGTCTTTCTTGAAGGTCACTGACCTCTGCTGACCTCATTTTGCAGTTCTGGGAGCTTCTAAGAGGATAGCTAAGGCCATTGACCTCAACTGACCTCATTTGACCGACGCGGCGCTTCTGAGTCTATCTTGAAGGTCATTGAGCACTGCTGACCATTTTGTAGCGGTCCGGAAGCTTATAAGAGGATCGGAAAGGTCATTGACCTCATCTGACCTCATTTGACCGACGCGGCGCTTCTGAGTCTATCTTGAAGGTCATTGACCTCTGCTGACCACTTTTTGCCGGTCCGGTAGCTTATAAGAGGATCGGAATGGTCATTGACCTCAACTGACCTCATTTGACCGACGCGGCGCTTCTGAGTCTATCTTGAAGGTCACTGAACTCTGCTGACTTCATTTTGACGGTGCGGGATCTACTAATAAGATAGGAAAGCTCATTGACCTCATCTGACCTCATTTGACAGACGCGGCGCTTCTGAGTCTATCTTGAAGGTCACTGAACTCTGCTGACTTCATTTTGACGGTGCGGGATCTACTAATAAGATAGGAAAGGTCATTGACCTCATCTGACCTCATTTGACCGACGCGGCGCTTCTGAGTCTATCTTGAAGGTCATTGACCTCTGCTGATCTCATTTTGCAGGTCTGGGAGCTTCTAAGAGGATAGCCAAGGCCATTGACCTCAACTGACCTCATCTGACCGACGCGGCGCTTCTGAGTCGAGCTTGAAGGTCACTGACCTCTGCTGACATCGTTTTGCCGGTCCGGGAGCTTCTAAGAGGATAGCAAAGGTCATTTACCTCATCTGACCTCATTTGACCGACGCGGCGCTTCTGAGTCTATCTTGAAGGTCATTGACCTCAGCTGACCTCATTTTGACGGACCGGGATCTACTAAGAAGATAGGAAAAATCATTAACCTCATCAGTAATCATTTGACCGACGCGGCGCTTCTCAGTATATATTGAAGTTCATTGACCTCTGCTGACCACATTTTGCAGGTCTGGATGCTTCTAAGAGGATATCAAAGGTCATTGACCTCATCTGACCTCATTTGACCGACGCGGCGCTTCTGAGTCTATCTAGAAGGTAATTGAGCTCTGCTGAACACTTTTTGCGGACCGGTAGGTTATAAGAGGATCGGAAATGTCATTGACCTCATCTGACCTCATTTCACCGACGCGTCGCTTCTGAGTCTTTCTTGAAGGTCATTGACCTCTGCTGACCTCATTTTGCAGGTCTGGGAGCTTCTAAGAGGATAGCCAAGGCCATTGACCTCAACTGACCTCATTTGACCGACGCGGCGCTTCTGAGTCTATCTTGAAGGTCATTGACCTCTGCTGACCACTTTTTGCCGGTCCGGTAGCTTATAAGAGGATCGGAATGGTCATTGACCTCATCTGATCTCATTTGACCGACGCGGCGCTTCTGAGTCTACCTTGAAGGTCATTGACCTCTGCTGACCACTTTTTGCCAGTCCGGGAGCTTCTAAGAGGATAGCAAAGATCATTGACCTCATCTGACCTCATTTGACAGACGCGGCGCTTCTGAGTCTATCTTGAAGGTCACTGACCTCTGCTGACTTCATTTTGACGGTGCGGGATCTACTAATAATATAAGAAAGGTCATTGACCTCATCTGACCTCATTTGACCGACGCGGCGCTTCTGAGTCTATCTTGAAGGTCATTGACCTCTGCTGACTTCATTTTGACGGTGCGGGATCTACTAATAAGATAGGAAAGGTCATTGACCTCATCTGACCTCATTTGACCGATGCGGCGCTTCTGAGTCTATCTTGAAGGTAATTGACCTCTGCTGACCACTATGTGCCTATCTGGATGCTTCTAAGAGGATAGCAAAGGTCATTGACCTCATCTGACCTCATTTGACCGACGCGGCGCTTCTGAGTCTTTCTTGAAGGTCATTGAGCACTGCTGACCACTTTGTAGCGGTCCGGAAGCTTATAAGAGGATCGGAATGGTCATTGACCTCATCTGACCTCATTTGACAGACGCGGCGCTTCTGAGTCTATCTTGAAGGTCACTGACCTCTGCTGACTTAATTTAGCAGTTTCGGGAGCTTCTAAGCGGATAGCAAAGGTCATCGACCTCATCTGACCTCATTTGACCGACGCGGCGCTTCTGAGTCTTTCTTGAAGTATATTGAGCACTGCTGACCATTTTGTAGCGGTCCGGAAGCTTATAAGAGGATCGGAAAGGTCATTGACCTCATCTGACCTCATTTGACCGACGCGGCGCATCTGAGTCTATCTTGAAGGTCATTGACCTCTGCTGACCACTTTTTGCCGGTCCGGTAGCTTATAAGAGGATCGGAATGGTCATTGACCTCATCTGACCTCATTTGACAGACGCGGCGCTTCTGAGTCTATCTTGAAGGTCACTGACCTCTGCTGACTTAATTTAGCAGTTTCGGGAGCTTCTAAGCGGATAGCAAAGGTCATCGACCTCATCTGACCTCATTTGACCGACGCGGCGCTTCTGAGTCTTTCTTGAAGGTCATTGAGCACTGCTGACCATTTTGTAGCGGTCCGGAAGCTTATAAGAGGATCGGAAAGGTCATTGACCTCATCTGACCTCATTTGACCGACGCGGCGCTTCTGAGTCTATCTTGAAGGTCATTGACCTCTGCTGACCACTTTTTGCCGGTCCGGTAGCTTATAAGAGGATCGGAATGGTCATTGACCTCATCTGACCTCATTTGACAGACGCGGCGCTTCTGAGTCTATCTTGAAGGTCATTGACCTCTGCTGACCACTTTTTGCCGGTCCGGTAGCTTATAAGAGGATCGGAATGGTCATTGACCTCATCTGACCTCCTTTGACAGACGTGGCGCTTCTGAGTCTATCTTGAAGGTCACTGAACTCTGCTGACTTCATTTTGACGGTGCGGGATCTACTAATAAGATAGGAAAGGTCATTGACCTCATCTGACCTCATTTGACCGACGCGGCGCTTCTGAGTCTTTCTTGAAGGTAATTGACCTCTGCTGACCACTATGTGCCTATCTGGATGCTTCTAAGAGGATAGCAAAGGTCATTGACCTCATATGACCTCATTTGACCGACGCGGCGCTTCTGAGTCTTTCTTGAAGGTCATTGAGCACTGCTGACCACTTTGTAGCGGTCCGGAAGCTTATAAGAGGATCGGAAAGGTCATTGACCTCATCTGACCTCATTTGACCGACGCGGCGCTTCTGAGTCTATCTTGAAGGTCATTTACCTCTGCTGACCACTTTTTGCCGGTCCGGTAGCTTATAAGAGGATCGGAATGGTCATTGACCTCAACTGACCTCATTTGACCGACGCGGCGCTTCTGAGTCTATCTTGAAGGTCATTGACCTCTGCTGACCACTTTTTGCCGGTCCAGTAGCTTATAAGAGGATCGGAATGGTCATTGACCTCATCTGACCTCATTTGACAGACGCGGCGCTTCTGAGTCTATCTAGAAGGTAATTGAGCTCTGCTGAACACTTTTTGCGGACCGGTAGGTTATAAGAGGATCGGAAATGTCATTGACCTCATCTGACCTCATTTCACCGACGCGTCGCTTCTGAGTCTTTCTTGAAGGGCATTGACCTCTGCTGACCTCATTTTGCAGGTCTGGGAGCTTCTAAGAGGATAGCCAAGGCCATTGACCTCAACTGACCTCATTTGACCGACGCGGCGCTTCTGAGTCTATCTTGAAGGTCATTGACCTCTGCTGCCCACTTTTTGCCGGTCCGGTAGCTTATAAGAGGATCGGAATGGTCATTGACCTCATCTGATCTCATTTGACCGACGCGGCGCTTCTGAGTCTACCTTGAAGGTCATTGACCTCTGCTGACCTCATTTTGCAGGTCTGGGAGCTTCTAAGAGGATAGCAAAGGCCATTGACCTCAACTGACCTCATTTGACCGACGCGGCGCTTCTGAGACTATCTTGGAAGTCATTGACTTCTTCTGACCTCATTTTCCGCTCAGGGAGCTTATAAGAGGATCGGAAAGGTCATTGACCTCATCTGACCTCATTTGACCGACACGGCGCTTCTGAGTCTATCTTGAAGGTTATTGACCTCAGCTGACTTAATTTAGCCGGTCCGGGAGCTTCTAAGCGGATAGCAAAGGTCATTGACCTCATCTGACCTCATTTGACCGACGCGGCGCTTCTGAGTCTTTCTTGAAGGTCATTGAGCACTGCTGACCACTTTGTAGCGGTCCGGAAGCTTATAAGAGGATCGGAAAGGTCATTGACCTCATCTGACCTCATTTGACCGACGCGGCGCTTCTGAGTCTATCTTGAAGGTAATTGACCTCTGCTGACCACTATGTGCCTATCTGGATGCTTCTAAGGGGATAGCAAAGGTCATTGACCTCATCTGACCTCATTTGACCGACGCGGCGCTTCTGAGTCTTTCTTGAAGGTCATTGACCTCTGCTGACCACTTTTTGCCGGTCCGGTAGCTTATAAGAGGATCGGAATGGTCATTGACCTCATCTGACCTCGTTTGACAGACGCGGCGCTTCTGAGTCTGTCTTGAAGGTCACTGAACTCTGCTGACTTCATTTTGACGGTGCGGGATCTACTAATAAGATAGGAAAGGTCATTGACCTCATCTGACCTCATTTGACCGACGCGGCGCTTCTGAGTCTTTCTTGAAGGTCATTGACCTCTGCTGACCACTTTTTGCCGGTCCGGTAGCTTATAAGAGGATCGGAATGGTCATTGACCTCATCTGATCTCATTTGACCGACGCGGCGCTTCTGAGTCTAGCTTGAAGGTCATTGACCTCTGCTGACCACATTTTGCCGGTCTGGATGCTTCTAAGAGGATAGCGAAGGTCATTGACCTCATCTGACCTCATCTGACCGACGCGGCGCTTCTGAGTCCAGCTTGAAGGTCACTGACCTCTGCTGACATCGTTTTGCCGGTCCGGGAGCTTCTAAGAGGATAGCAAAGGTCATTTACCTCATCTGACCTCATTTGACCGACGCGGCGCTTCTGAGTCTATCTCGAAGGTCATTGACCTCAGCTGACCTCATTTTGACGGACCGGGATCTACTAAGAAGATAGGAAAAGTCATTAACCTCATCAGTCCTCATTTGACCGACGCGGCGCTTCTCAGTATATATTGAAGTTCATTGACCTCTGCTGACCACATTTTGCAGGTCTGGATGCTTCTAAGAGGATATCAAAGGTCATTGACCTCATCTGACCTCTTTTGACCGACGCGGCGCTTCTGAGTCTATCTAGAAGGTAACTGAGCTCTGCTGAACACTTTTTGCGGACCGGTAGGTTATAAGAGGATCGGAAATGTCATTGACCTCATCTGACCTCATTTCACCGATGCGTCGCTTCTGAGTCTTTCTTGAAGGGCATTGACCTCTGCTGACCTCATTTTGCAGGTCTGGGAGCTTCTAAGAGGATAGCCAAGGCCATTGACCTCAACTGACCTCATTTGACCGACGCGGCGCTTCTGAGTCTATCTTGAAGGTCATAGACCTCTGCTGCCCACTTTTTGCCGGTCCGGTAGCTTATAAGAGGATCGGAATGGTCATTGACCTCATCTGATCTCATTTGACCGACGCGGCGCTTCTGAGTCTACCTTGAAGGTCATTGACCTCTGCTGACCTCATTTTGCAGGTCTGGGAGCTTCTAAGAGGATAGCAAAGGCCATTGACCTCAACTGACCTCATTTGACCGAAGCGGCGCTTCTGAGACTATCTTGGAAGTCATTGACTTCTTCTGACCTCATTTTCCGGTCAGGGATCTTATAAGAGGATCGGAAAGGTCATTGACCTCATCTGACCTCATTTGACCGACACGGCGCTTCTGAGTCTATCTTGAGGGTCACTGACCTCTGCTGACATCGTTTTGCCGGTCCGGGAGCTTCTAAGAGGATAGCAAAGATCATTTACCTCATCTGACCTCATTTGACCGACGCGGCGCTTCTGAGTCTATCTTGAAGGTCATTGACCTCAGCTGACTTAATTTAGCCGGTCCGGGAGCTTCTAAGCGGATAGTAAAGGTCATTGACCTCATCTGACCTCATTTGACCGACGCGGCGATTCTGAGTCTATCTTGAAGGACATTGACCTCTGCTGACCACATTTTGCCGGTCTGGATGCTTCTAAGAGGATATCAAAGGTCATTGTCCTCATCTGACCTCATTTGACCGACGCGGCGCTTCTCAGTATATATTGAAGGTCATTGACCTCTGCTGACCTCATTTTGCAGGTCTGGGAGCTTCTAAGAGGATAGCCAAGGCCATTGACCTCAACTGACCTCATTTGACCGACGCGGCGCTGTGAGTCTATCTTGAAGGTCATTGACCTCTGCTGACCACTTTTTGCCGGTCCGGGAGCTTCTAAGAGGATAGCAAAGATCATTGACCTCATCTGATCTCATTTGACCGACGCGGCGCTTCTGAGTCTATCTTGAAGGTCATTGACCTCTGCTGACCTCATTTTGCAGGTCTGGGAGCTTCTAAGAGGATAGCCAAGGCCATTGACCTCATCTGATCTCATTTGACCGACGCGGCGCTTCTGAGTCTATCTTGAAGGTCATTGACCTCTCCTGACCTCATTTTGCAGGTCTGGGAGCTTCTAAGAGGATAGCCAAGGCCATTGACCTCATCTGACCTCATTTCACCGACGCGGCGCTTCTGAGTCTATCTTGAAGGTCATTGACCTCTGCTGACCACTTTTTGCCGGTCCGGTAGCTTATAAGAGGATCGGAATGGTCATTGACCTCATCTGATCTCATTTGACCGACGCGGCGCTTCTGAGTCTATCTTGAAGTTCATTGACCTCTGCTGACCACTTTTTGCCGGTCCGGTAGCTTATAAGAGGATCGGAATGGTCATTGACCTCATCTGACCTCATTTGACAGACGCGGCGCTTCTGAGTCTATCTTGAAGGTCACTGACCTCTGCTGACTTAATTTAGCAGTTTCGGGAGCTTCTAAGCGGATAGCAAAGGTCATCGACCTCATCTGACCTCATTTGACCGACGCGGCGCTTCTGAGTCTTTCTTGAAGTTCATTGAGCACTGCTGACCATTTTGTAGCGGTCCGGAAGCTTATAAGAGGATCGGAAAGGTCATTGACCTCATCTGACCTCATTTGACCGACGCGGCGCTTCTGAGTCTATCTTGAAGGTCATTGAAATCTGCTGACCACTTTTTGCCGGTCCGGTAGCTTATAAGAGGATCGGAATGGTCATTGACCTCATCTGACCTCATTTGACAGACGCGGCGCTTCTGAGTCTATATTGAAGGTCACTGACCTCTGCTGACTTAATTTAGCAGTTTCGGGAGCTTCTAAGCGGATAGCAAAGGTCATCGACCTCATCTGACCTCATTTGACCGACGCGGCGCTTCTGAGTCTTTCTTGAAGGTCATTGAGCACTGCTGACCACTTTGTAGCGGTCCGGAAGCTTCTAAGAGGATAGCAAAGATCATTGACCTCATCTGATCTCATTTGACCGACGCGGCGCTTCTGAGTCTAGCTTGAAGGTCATTGACCTCTGCTGACCACATTTTGCCGGTCTGGATGCTTCTAAGAGGATAGCGAAGGTCATTGACCTCATCTGACCTCATCTGACCGACGCGGCGCTTCTGAGTCCAGCTTGAAGGTCACTGACCTCTGCTGACATCGTTTTGCCGGTCCGGGAGCTTCTAAGAGGATAGCAAAGGTCATTTACCTCATCTGACCTCATTTGACCGACGCGGCGCTTCTGAGTCTATCTTGAAGGTCATTGACCTCAGCTGACCTCATTTTGACGGACCGGGATCTACTAAGAAGATAGGAAAAGTCATTAACCTCATCAGTCCTCATTTGACCGACGCGGCGCTTCTCAGTATATATTGAAGTTCATTGACCTCTGCTGACCACATTTTGCAGGTCTGGATGCTTCTAAGAGGATACCAAAGGTCATTGACCTCATCTGACCTCATTTGACCGACGCGGCGCTTCTGAGTCTATCTAGAAGGTAATTGAGCTCTGCTGAACACTTTTTGCGGACCGGTAGGTTATAAGAGGATCGGAAATGTCATTGACCTCATCTGACCTCATTTCACCGACGCGTCGCTTCTGAGTCTTTCTTGAAGGTCATTGACCTCTGCTGACCTCATTTTGCAGGTCTGGGAGCTTCTAAGAGGATAGCCAAGGCCATTGACCTCAACTGACCTCATTTGACCGACGCGGCGCTTCTGAGTCTATCTTGAAGGTCATTGATCTCTGCTGCCCACTTTTTGCCGGTCCGGTAGCTTATAAGAGGATCGGAATGGTCATTGACCTCATCTGATCTCATTTGACCGACGCGGCGCTTCTGAGTCTACCTTGAAGGTCATTGACCTCTGCTGACCTCATTTTGCAGGTCTGGGAGCTTCTAAGAGGATAGCAAAGGCCATTGACCTCAACTGACCTCATTTGACCGACGCGGCGCTTCTGAGACTATCTTGGAAGTCATTGACTTCTTCTGACCTCATTTTCCGGTCAGGGAGCTTATAAGAGGATCGGAAAGGTCATTGACCTCATCTGACCTCATTTGACCGACACGGCGCTTCTGAGTCTATCTTGAGGGTCACTGACCTCTGCTGACATCGTTTTGCCGGTCCGGGAGCTTCTAAGAGGATAGCAAAGATCATTTACCTCATCTGACCTCATTTGACCGACGCGGCGCTTCTGAGTCTATCTTGAAGGTCATTGACCTCAGCTGACTTAATTTAGCCGGTCCGGGAGCTTCTAAGCGGATAGCAAAGGTCATTGACCTCATCTGACCTCATTTGACCGACGCGGCGATTCTGAGTCTATCTATAAGGTAATTGACCTCTGCTGAACACTTTTTGCGGTCCGGTAGCTTATAAGAGTATCGGAAATGTCATTGACCTCATCTTACCTCATTTCACCGACGCGGCGCTTCTGAGTCTATCTTGAAGGACATTGACCTCTGCTGACCACATTTTGCCGGTCTGGATGCTTCTAAGAGGATATCAAAGGTCATTGTCCTCATCTGACCTCATTTGACCGACGCGGCGCTTCTCAGTATATATTGAAGGTCATTGACCTCTGCTGACCTCATTTTGCAGGTCTGGGAGCTTCTAAGAGGATAGCCAAGGCCATTGACCTCAACTGACCTCATTTGACCGACGCGGCGCTTCTGAGTCTATCTTGAAGGTCATTGACCTCTGCTGACCACATTTTGCCGGTCTGGATGCTTCTAAGCGGATAGCAAAGGTCATTGTCCTCATCTGACCTCATTTGACCGACGCGGCGCTTCTGAGTCTATCTTGAAGGTCGTTGACCTCTACTGGCCACATTTTGCCGGTCTGGATGCATCTGAGAGGATAGCAAAGGTCATTGACCTCATCTGACCTCATTTGACCGACGCGGCGCTTCTGAGTCTATCTTGAAGGTCATTGACCTCTGCTGACCACTTTTTGCCAGTCCGGGAGCTTCTAAGAGGATAGCAAAGATCATTGACCTCATCTGATCTCATTTGACCGACGCGGCGCTTCTGAGTCTATCTTGAAGGTCATTGACCTCTGCTGACCTCATTTTGCAGGTCTGGGAGCTTCTAAGAGGATAGCCAAGGCCATTGACCTCATCTGATCTCATTTGACCGACGCGGCGCTTCTGAGTCTATCTTGAAGGTCATTGACCTCTCCTGACCTCATTTTGCAGGTCTGGGAGCTTCTAAGAGGATAGCCAAGGCCATTGACCTCATCTGACCTCATTTCACCGACGCGGCGCTTCTGAGTCTATCTTGAAGGTCATTGACCTCTGCTGACCACTTTTTGCCGGTCCGGTAGCTTATAAGAGGATCGGAATGGTCATTGACCTCATCTGATCTCATTTGACCGACGCGGCGCTTCTGAGTCTATCTTGAAGGTCATTGACCTCTGCTGACCACTTTTTGCCGGTCCGGTAGCTTATAAGAGGATCGGAATGGTCATTGACCTCATCTGACCTCATTTGACAGACGCGGCGCTTCTGAGTCTATCTTGAAGGTCACTGACCTCTGCTGACTTAATTTAGCAGTTTCGGGAGCTTCTAAGCGGATAGCAAAGGTCATCGACCTCATCTGACCTCATTTGACCGACGCGGCGCTTCTGAGTCTTTCTTGAAGGTCATTGAGCACTGCTGACCATTTTGTAGCGGTCCGGAAGCTTATAAGAGGATCGGAAAGGTCATTGACCTCATCTGACCTCATTTGACCGACGCGGCGCTTCTGAGTCTATCTTGAAGGTCATTGGAATCTGCTGACCACTTTTTGCCGGTCCGGTAGCTTATAAGAGGATCGGAATGGTCATTGACCTCATCTGACCTCATTTGACAGACGCGGCGCTTCTGAGTCTATATTGAAGGTCACTGACCTCTGCTGACTTAATTTAGCAGTTTCGGGAGCTTCTAAGCGGATAGCAAAGGTCATCGACCTCATCTGACCTCATTTGACCGACGCGGCGCTTCTGAGTCTTTCTTGAAGGTCATTGAGCACTGCTGACCACTTTGTAGCGGTCCGGAAGCTTCTAAGAGGATAGCAAAGTTCATTGAACTCATCTGACCTCATTTGACCGACGCGGCGCTTCTGAGTCTATCTTGAAGGTCATTGACCTCTGCTGACCTCATTTTGCAGGTCTGGGAGCTTCTAAGAGGATAGCCAAGGCCATTGACCTCAACTGACCTCATTTGACCGACGCGGCGCTTCTGAGTCTATCTTGAAGGTCATTGACCTCTGCTGACCACATTTTGCCGGTCTGGATGCTTCTAAGCGGATAGCAAAGGTCATTGTCCTCATCTGACCTCATTTCACCGACGCGGCGCTTCTGAGTCTATCTTGAAGGTCGTTGACCTCTACTGGCCACATTTTGCCGGTCTGGATGCATCTGAGAGGATAGCAAAGGTCATTGACCTCATCTGACCTCATTTGACCGACGCGGCGCTTCTGAGTCTATCTTGAAGGTCATTGACCTCTGCTGACCTCATTTTGCAGGTCTGGGAGCTTCTAAGAGGATAGCCAAGGCCATTGACCTCATCTGATCTCATTTGACCGACGCGGCGCTTCTGAGTCTATCTTGAAGGTCATTGACCTCTCCTGACCTCATTTTGCAGGTCTGGGAGCTTCTAAGAGGATCGGAATGGTCATTGACCTCATCTGACCTCATTTGACAGACGCGGCGCTTCTGAGTCTATCTTGAAGGTCACTGACCTCTGCTGACTTAATTTAGCAGTTTCGGGAGCTTCTAAGCGGATAGCAAAGGTCATCGACCTCATCTGACCTCATTTGACCGACGCGGCGCTTCTGAGTCTTTCTTGAAGGTCATTGAGCACTGCTGACCATTTTGTAGCGGTCCGGAAGCTTATAAGAGGATCGGAAAGGTCATTGACCTCATCTGACCTCATTTGACCGACGCGGCGCTTCTGAGTCTATCTTGAAGGTCATTGGAATCTGCTGACCACTTTTTGCCGGTCCGGTAGCTTATAAGAGGATCGGAATGGTCATTGACCTCATCTGACCTCATTTGACAGACGCGGCGCTTCTGAGTCTATATTGAAGGTCACTGACCTCTGCTGACTTAATTTAGCAGTTTCGGGAGCTTCTAAGCGGATAGCAAAGGTCATCGACCTCATCTGACCTCATTTGACCGACGCGGCGCTTCTGAGTCTTTCTTGAAGGTCATTGAGCACTGCTGACCACTTTGTAGCGGTCCGGAAGCTTCTAAGAGGATAGCAAAGTTCATTGAACTCATCTGACCTCATTTGACCGACGCGGCGCTTCTGAGTCTATCTTGAAGGTCATTGACCTCTGCTGACCTCATTTTGCAGGTCTGGGAGCTTCTAAGAGGATAGCCAAGGCCATTGACCTCATCTGATCTCATTTGACCGACGCGGCGCTTCTGAGTCTATCTTGAAGGTCATTGACCTCTCCTGACCTCATTTTGCAGGTCTGGGAGCTTCTAAGAGGATAGCCAAGGCCATTGACCTCATCTGACCTCATTTCACCGACGCGGCGCTTCTGAGTCTATCTTGAAGGTCATTGACCTCTGCTGACCACTTTTTGCCGGTCCGGTAGCTTATAAGAGGATCGGAATGGTCATTGACCTCATCTGATCTCATTTGACCGACGCGGCGCTTCTGAGTCTATCTTGAAGGTCATTGACCTCTGCTGACCACTTTTTGCCGGTCCGGTAGCTTATAAGAGGATCGGAATGGTCATTGACCTCATCTGACCTCATTTGACCGACGCGGCGCTTCTGAGTCTTTCTTGAAGGTCATTGAGCACTGCTGACCATTTTGTAGCGGTCCGGAAGCTTATAAGAGGATCGGAAAGGTCATTGACCTCATCTGACCTCATTTGACCGACGCGGCGCTTCTGAGTCTATCTTGAAGGTCACTGACCTCTGCTGACTTAATTTAGCAGTTTCGGGAGCTTCTAAGCGGATAGCAAAGGTCATCGACCTCATCTGACCTCATTTGACCGACGCGGCGCTTCTGAGTCTTTCTTGAAGGTCATTGAGCACTGCTGACCACTTTGTAGCGGTCCGGAAGCTTCTAAGAGGATAGCAAAGTTCATTGAACTCATCTGACCTCATTTGACCGACGCGGCGCTTCTGAGTCTATCTTGAAGGTCATTGACCTCTGCTGACCTCATTTTGCAGGTCTGGGAGCTTCTAAGAGGATAGCCAAGGCCATTGACCTCATCTGATCTCATTTGACCGACGCGGCGCTTCTGAGTCTATCTTGAAGGTCATTGACCTCTCCTGACCTCATTTTGCAGGTCTGGGAGCTTCTAAGAGGATAGCCAAGGCCATTGACCTCATCTGACCTCATTTCACCGACGCGGCGCTTCTGAGTCTATCTTGAAGGTCATTGACCTCTGCTGACCACTTTTTGCCGGTCCGGTAGCTTATAAGAGGATCGGAATGGTCATTGACCTCATCTGATCTCATTTGACCGACGCGGCGCTTCTGAGTCTATCTTGAAGGTCATTGACCTCTGCTGACCACTTTTTGCCGGTCCGGTAGCTTATAAGAGGATCGGAATGGTCATTGACCTCATCTGACCTCATTTGACCGACGCGGCGCTTCTGAGTCTTTCTTGAAGGTCATTGAGCACTGCTGACCATTTTGTAGCGGTCCGGAAGCTTATAAGAGGATCGGAAAGGTCATTGACCTCATCTGACCTCATTTGACCGACGCGGCGCTTCTGAGTCTATCTTGAAGGTCATTGAAATCTGCTGACCACTTTTTGCCGGTCCGGTAGCTTATAAGAGGATCGGAATGGTCATTGACCTCATCTGACCTCATTTGACAGACGCGGCGCTTCTGAGTCTATATTGAAGGTCACTGACCTCTGCTGACTTAATTTAGCAGTTTCGGGAGCTTCTAAGCGGATAGCAAAGGTCATCGACCTCATCTGACCTCATTTGACCGACGCGGCGCTTCTGAGTCTTTCTTGAAGGTCATTGAGCACTGCTGACCACTTTGTAGCGGTCCGGAAGCTTCTAAGAGGATAGCAAAGATCATTGACCTCATCTGATCTCATTTGACCGACGCGGCGCTTCTGAGTCTAGCTTGAAGGTCATTGACCTCTGCTGACCACATTTTGCCGGTCTGGATGCTTCTAAGAGGATAGCGAAGGTCATTGACCTCATCTGACCTCATCTGACCGACGCGGCGCTTCTGAGTCCAGCTTGAAGGTCACTGACCTCTGCTGACATCGTTTTGCCGGTCCGGGAGCTTCTAAGAGGATAGCCAAGGCCATTGACCTCAACTGATCTCATTTGACCGACGCGGCGCTTCTGAGTCTATCTTGAAGGTCATTGACCTCTCCTGACCTCATTTTGCAGGTCTGGGAGCTTCTAAGAGGATAGCCAAGGCCATTGACCTCATCTGACCTCATTTCACCGACGCGGCGCTTCTGAGTCTATCTTGAAGGTCATTGACCTCTGCTGACCACTTTTTGCCGGTCCGGTAGCTTATAAGAGGATCGGAATGGTCATTGACCTCATCTGATCTCATTTGACCGACGCGGCGCTTCTGAGTCTATCTTGAAGGTCATTGACCTCTGCTGACCACTTTTTGCCGGTCCGGTAGCTTATAAGAGGATCGGAATGGTCATTGACCTCATCTGACCTCATTTGACAGACGCGGCGCTTCTGAGTCTATCTTGAAGGTCACTGACCTCTGCTGACTTAATTTAGCAGTTTCGGGAGCTTCTAAGCGGATAGCAAAGGTCATCGACCTCATCTGACCTCATTTGACCGACGCGGCGCTTCTGAGTCTTTCTTGAAGGTCATTGAGCACTGCTGACCATTTTGTAGCGGTCCGGAAGCTTATAAGAGGATCGGAAAGGTCATTGACCTCATCTGACCTCATTTGACCGACGCGGCGCTTCTGAGTCTATCTTGAAGGTCATTGGAATCTGCTGACCACTTTTTGCCGGTCCGGTAGCTTATAAGAGGATCGGAATGGTCATTGACCTCATCTGACCTCATTTGACAGACGCGGCGCTTCTGAGTCTATATTGAAGGTCACTGACCTCTGCTGACTTAATTTAGCAGTTTCGGGAGCTTCTAAGCGGATAGCAAAGGTCATCGACCTCATCTGACCTCATTTGACCGACGCGGCGCTTCTGAGTCTATCTTGAAGGTCATTGACCTCAGCTGACCTCATTTTGACGGACCGGGAACTACTAAGAAGATAGGAAAAGTCATTAACCTCATCAGTCCTCATTTGACCGACGCGGCGCTTCTCAGTATATATTGAAGTTCATTGACCTCTGCTGACCACATTTTGCAGGTCTGGATGCTTCTAAGAGGATATCAAAGGTCATTGACCTCATCTGACCTCATTTGACCGACGCGGCGCTTCTGAGTCTATCTAGAAGGTAATTGAGCTCTGCTGAACACTTTTTGCGGACCGGTAGGTTATAAGAGGATCGGAAATGTCATTGACCTCATCTGACCTCATTTCACCGACGCGTCGCTTCTGAGTCTTTCTTGAAGGTCATTGACCTCTGCTGACCTCATTTTGCAGGTCTGGGAGCTTCTAAGAGGATAGCAAAGGCCATTGACCTCAACTGACCTCATTTGACCGACGCGGCGCTTCTGAGACTATCTTGGAAGTCATTGACTTCTTCTGACCTCATTTTCCGGTCAGGGAGCTTATAAGAGGATCGGAAAGGTCATTGACCTCGTCTGACCTCATTTGACCGACACGGCGCTTCTGAGTCTATCTTGAGGGTCACTGACCTCTGCTGACATCGTTTTGCCGGTCCGGGAGCTTCTAAGAGGATAGCAAAGATCATTTACGTCATCTGACCTCATTTGACCGACGCGGCGCTTCTGAGTCTATCTTGAAGATCATTGACCTCAGCTGACTTAATTTAGCCGGTCCGGGAGCTTCTAAGCGGATAGCAAAGGTCATTGACCTCATCTGACCTCATTTGACCGACGCGGCGATTCTGAGTCTATCTATAAGGTAATTGACCTCTGCTGAACACTTTTTGCGGTCCGGTAGCTTATAAGAGTATCGGAAATGTCATTGACCTCATCTTACCTCATTTCACCGACGCGGCGCTTCTGAGTCTATCTTGAAGGACATTGACCTCTGCTGACCACATTTTGCCGGTCTGGATGCTTCTAAGACGATATCAAAGGTCATTGTCCTCATCTGACCTCATTTGACCGACGCGGCGCTTCTCAGTATATATTGAAGGTCATTGACCTCTGCTGACCTCATTTTGCAGGTCTGGGAGCTTCTAAGAGGATAGCCAAGGCCATTGACCTCAACTGACCTCATTTGACCGACGCGGCGCTGCGAGTCTATCTTGAAGGTCATTGACCTCTGCTGACCACTTTTTGCCGGTCCGGTAGCTTATAAGAGGATCGGAATGGTCATTGACCTCATCTGATCTCATTTGACCGACGCGGCGCTTCTGAGTCTATCTTGAAGGTCATTGACCTCTGCTGACCACATTTTGCCGGTCTGGATGCTTCTAAGCGGATAGCAAAGGTCATTGTCCTCATCTGACCTCATTTGACCGACGCGGCGCTTCTGAGTCTATCTTGAAGGTCGTTGACCTCTACTGGCCACATTTTGCCGGTCTGGATGCATCTGAGAGGATAGCAAAGGTCATTGACCTCATCTGACCTCATTTGACCGACGCGGCGCTTCTGAGTCTATCTTGAAGGTCATTGACCTCTGCTGACCACTTTTTGCCAGTCCGGGAGCTTCTAAGAGGATAGCAAAGATCATTGACCTCATCTGATCTCATTTGACCGACGCGGCGCTTCTGAGTCTATCTTGAAGGTCATTGACCTCTGCTGACCTCATTTTGCAGGTCTGGGAGCATCTAAGAGGATAGCCAAGGCCATTGACCTCATCTGATCTCATTTGACCGACGCGGCGCTTCTGAGTCTATCTTGAAGGTCATTGACCTCTGCTGACCTCATTTTGCAGGTCTGGGAGCTTCTAAGAGGATAGCCAAGGCCATTGACCTCATCTGACCTCATTTCACCGACGCGGCGCTTCTGAGTCTATTTTGAAGGTCATTGACCTCTGCTGACCACTTTTTGCCGGTCCGGTAGCTTATAAGAGGATCGGAATGGTCATTGACCTCATCTGATCTCATTTGACCGACGCGGCGCTTCTGAGTCTATCTTGAAGGTCATTGACCTCTGCTGACCACTTTTTGCCGGTCCGGTAGCTTATAAGAGGATCGGAATGGTCATTGACCTCATCTGACCTCATTTGACAGACGCGGCGCTTCTGAGTCTATCTTGAAGGTCACTGACCTCTGCTGACTTAATTTAGCAGTTTCGGGAGCTTCTAAGCGGATAGCAAAGGTCATCGACCTCATCTGACCTCATTTGACCGACGCGGCGCTTCTGAGTCTTTCTTGAAGGTCATTGAGCACTGCTGACCATTTTGTAGCGGTCCGGAAGCTTATAAGAGGATCGGAAAGGTCATTGACCTCATCTGACCTTATTTGACCGACGCGGCGCTTCTGAGTCTATCTTGAAGGTCACTGAACTCTGCTGACCACTTTTTGCCGGTCCGGTAGCTTATAAGAGGATCGGAATGGTCATTGACCTCATCTGACCTCATTTGACAGACGCGGCGCTTCTGAGTCTATATTGAAGGTCACTGACCTCTGCTGACTTAATTTAGCAGTTTCGGGAGCATCTAAGCGGATAGCAAAGGTCATCGACCTCATCTGACCTCATTTGACCGACGCGGCTCTTCTGAGTCTTTCTTGAAGGTCATTGACCTCTGCTGACTTAATTTAGCAGGTGCGGGAGCTTCTAAGCGGATAGCAAAGTTCATTGAACTCATCTGACCTCATTTGACCGACGCGGCGCTTCTGAGTCTATCTTGAAGGTCATTGACCTCTGCTGACCTCATTTTGCAGGTCTGGGAGCTTCTAAGAGGATAGCCAAGGCCATTGACCTCAACTGACCTCATTTGACCGACGCGGCGCTTCTGAGTCTATCTTGAAGGTCATTGACCTCTGCTGACCTCATTTTGCAGGTCTGGGAGCTTCTAAGAGGATAGCCAAGGCCATTGACCTCAACTGACCTCATTTGACCGACGCGGCGCTTCTGAGTCTATCTTGAAGGTCATTGACCTCTGCTGACCACTTTTTGCCGGTCCGGTAGCTTATAAGAGGATCGGAATGATCATTGACCTCATCTGATCTCATTTGACCGACACGGCGCTTCTGAGTCTATCTTGAAGGTCATTGACCTCTGCTGACCTCATTTTGCAGGTCTGGGAGCTTCTAAGAGGATAGCAAAGGCCATTGACCTCAACTGACCTCACTTGACCGACGCGGCGCTTCTGAGTCCAGCTTGAAGGTCACTGACCTCTGCTGACATCGTTTTGCCGGTCCGGGAGCTTCTAAGAGGATAGCAAAGGTCATTTACCTCATCTGACCTCATTTGACCGACGCGGCGCTTCTCAGTATATATTGAAGGTCATTGACCTCTGCTGACCACTTTTTGCCAGTCCGGGAGCTTCTAAGAGGATAGCAAAGATCATTGACCTCATCTGATCTCATTTGACCGACGCGGCGCTTCTGAGTCTATCTTGAAGTTCATTGACCTCTGCTGACCTCATTTTGCAGGTCTGGGAGCTTCTAAGAGGATAGCCAAGGCCATTGACCTCAACTGACCTCATTTGACCGACGCGGCGCTTCTGAGTCTATCTTGAAGGTCATTGACCTCTGCTGACCACTTTTTGCCGGTCCGGTAGCTTATAAGAGGATCGGAATGGTCATTGACCTCATCTGACCTCATTTGACAGACGCGGCGCTTCTGAGTCTATCTTGAAGGTCACTGAACTCTGCTGACTTCATTTTGACGGTGCGGGATCTACTAATAAGATAGGAAAGGTCATTAACCTCATCTGACCTCATTTGACCGACGCGGCGCTTCTGAGTCTATCTTGAAGGTAATTGACCTCTGCTGACCACTATGTGCCTATCTGGATGCTTCTAAGAGGATAGCAAAGGTCATTGACCTCATCTGACCTCATTTGACCGACGCGGCGCTTCTGAGTCTTTCTTGAAGGTCATTGAGCACTGCTGACCACTTTGTAGCGGTCCGGAAGCTTATAAGAGGATCGGAAAGGTCATTGACCTCATCTGACCTCATTTGACCGACGCGGCGCTTCTGAGTCTATCTTGAAGGTCATTGACCTCTGCTGACTTAATTTAGCAGGTGCCGGAGCTTCTAAGCGGATAGCAAAGTTCATTGAACTCATCTGACCTCATTTGACCGACGCGGCGCTTCTGAGTCTATCTTGAAGGTCATTGACCTCTGCTGACCTCATTTTGCAGGTCTGGGAGCTTCTAAGAGGATAGCCAAGGCCATTGACCTCATCTGATCTCATTTGACCGACGCGGCGCTTCTGAGTCTATCTTGAAGGTCATTGACCTCTGCTGACATCATTTTGCAGGTCTGGGAGCTTCTAAGAGGATAGCCAAGGCCATTGACCTCAACTGACCTCATTTGACCGACGCGGCGCTTCTGAGTCTATCTTGAAGGTCATTGACCTCTGCTGACCACTTTTTGCCGGTACGGTAGCTTATAAGAGGATCGGAATGGTCATTGACCTCATCCGATCTCATTTGACCGACGCGGCGCTTCTGAGTCTATCTTGAAGGTCATTGACCTCTGCTGACCTCATTTTGCAGGTCTGGGAGCTTCTAAGAGGATAGCCAAGGCCATTGACCTCAACTGACCTCATTTGACCGACGCGGCGCTTCTGAGTCTATCTTGAAGGTCATTGACCTCTGCTGACCACTTTTTGCCGTTCCGGTAGCTTATAAGAGGATCGGAATGGTCATTGACCTCATCTGATCTCATTTGACCGACGCGGCGCTTCTGAGTCTATCTTGAAGGTCATTGACCTCTGCTGACCTCATTTTGCAGGTCTGGGAGCTTCTAAGAGGATAGCAAAGGCCATTGACCTCAACTGACCTCATTTGACCGACGCGGCGCTTCTGAGTCTATCTTGAAGGTCATTGACCTCTGCTGACCACTTTTTGCCGGTCCGGTAGCTTATAAGAGGATCGGAATGGTCATTGACCTCATCTGATCTCATTTGACCGACGCGGCGCTTCTGAGTCTATCTTGAAGGTCATTGACCTCTGCTGACCTCATTTTGCAGGTCTGGGAGCTTCTAAAAGGATAGCAAAGGCCATTGACCTCAACTGACCTCATTTAACCGACGCGGCGCTTCTGAGTCTATCTTGAGGGTCACTGACCTCTGCTGACCTCATTTTGCCGGTCCGGTAGCTTATAAGAGGATCGGAATGGTCATTGACCTCATCTGATCTCATTTGACCGACGCGGCGCTTCTGAGTCTAGCTTGAAGGTCATTGACCTCTGCTGACCACATTTTGCCGGTCTGGATGCTTCTAAGAGGATAGCGAAGGTCATTGACCTCATCTGACCTCATCTGACCGACGCGGCGCTTCTGAGTCCAGCTTGAAGGTCACTGACCTCTGCTGACATCGTTTTGCCGGTCCGGGAGCTTCTAAGAGGATAGCAAAGGTCATTTACCTCATCTGACCTCATTTGACCGACGCGGCGCTTCTCAGTATATATTGAAGGTCATTGACCTCTGCTGACCACTTTTTGCCAGTCCGGGAGCTTCTAAGAGGATAGCAAAGATCATTGACCTCATCTGAACTCATTTGACCGACGCGGCGCTTCTGAGTCTATCTTGAAGGTCATTGACCTCTGCTGACCTCATTCTGCAGGTCTGGGAGCTTCTAAGAGGATAGCCAAGGCCATTGACCTCAACTGACCTCATTTGACCGACGCGGCGCTTCTGAGTCTATCTTGAAGGTCATTGACCTCTGCTGACCACTTTTTGCCGGTCCGGTAGCTTATAAGAGGATCGGAATGGTCATTGACCTCATCTGATCTCATTTGACCGACGCGGCGCTTCTGAGTCTATCTTGGAAGTCATTGACTTCTTCTGACCTCATTTTCCGGTCAGGGAGCTTATAAGAGGATCGGAAAGGTCATTGACCTCATCTGACCTCATTTGACCGACACGGCGCTTCTGAGTCTATCTTGAGGGTCACTGACCTCTGCTGACCTCATTTTGACGGTCCGGGATCTACTAAGAAGATAGGATAGGTCATTGACCTCATCTGACCTCATTTGACAGACGCGGCGATTCTGAGTCTTTCTTGAAGGTCATTGAGCACTGCTGACCATTTTGTAGCGGTCCGGAAGCTTATAAGAGGATCGGAACGGTCATTGACCTCATCTGACCTCATTTGACCGACGCGGCGCTTCTGAGTCTATCTTGAAGGTCATTGACCTCTGCTGACTTAATTTAGCAGTTTCGGGAGCTTCTAAGCGGATAGCAAAGGTCATCGACCTCATCTGACCTCATTTGACCGACGCGGCGCTTCTGAGTCTATCTTGAAGGTCGTTGACCTCTACTGGCCACATTTTGCCGGTCTGGATGCATCTGAGAGGATAGCAAAGGTCATTGACCTCATCTGACCTCATTTGACCGACGCGGCGCTTCTGAGTCTATCTTGAAGGTCATTGACCTCTGCTGACCACTTTTTGCCAGTCCGGGAGCTTCTAAGAGGATAGCAAAGATCATTGACCTCATCTGATCTCATTTGACCGACGCGGCGCTTCTGAGTCTATCTTGAAGGTCATTGACTTCTTCTGACCTCATTTTCCGGTCAGGGAGCTTATAAGAGGATCGGAAAGGTCATTGACCTCATCTGACCTCATTTGACCGACACGGCGCTTCTGAGTCTATCTTGAGGGTCACTGACCTCTGCTGACCTCATTTTGCCGGTCCGGTAGCTTATAAGAGGATCGGAATGGTCATTGACCTCATCTGATCTCATTTGACCGACGCGGCGCTTCTGAGTCTAGCTTGAAGGTCATTGACCTCTGCTGACCACTTTTTGCCGGTACGGTAGCTTATAAGAGGATCGGAATGGTCATTGACCTCATCCGATCTCATTTGACCGACGCGGCGCTTCTGAGTCTATCTTGAAGGTCATTGACCTCTGCTGACCTCATTTTGCAGGTCTGGGAGCTTCTAAGAGGATAGCCAAGGCCATTGACCTCAACTGACCTCATTTGACCGACGCGGCGCTTCTGAGTCTATCTTGAAGGTCATTGACCTCTGCTGACCACTTTTTGCCGTTCCGGTAGCTTATAAGAGGATCGGAATGGTCATTGACCTCATCTGATCTCATTTGACCGACGCGGCGCTTCTGAGTCTATCTTGAAGGTCATTGACCTCTGCTGACCTCATTTTGCAGGTCTGGGAGCTTCTAAGAGGATAGCAAAGGCCATTGACCTCAACTGACCTCATTTGACCGACGCGGCGCTTCTGAGTCTATCTTGAAGGTCATTGACCTCTGCTGACCACTTTTTGCCGGTCCGGTAGCTTATAAGAGGATCGGAATGGTCATTGACCTCATCTGATCTCATTTGACCGACGCGGCGCTTCTGAGTCTATCTTGAAGGTCATTGACCTCTGCTGACCTCATTTTGCAGGTCTGGGAGCTTCTAAAAGGATAGCAAAGGCCATTGACCTCAACTGACCTCATTTAACCGACGCGGCGCTTCTGAGTCTATCTTGAGGGTCACTGACCTCTGCTGACCTCATTTTGCCGGTCCGGTAGCTTATAAGAGGATCGGAATGGTCATTGACCTCATCTGATCTCATTTGACCGACGCGGCGCTTCTGAGTCTAGCTTGAAGGTCATTGACCTCTGCTGACCACATTTTGCCGGTCTGGATGCTTCTAAGAGGATAGCGAAGGTCATTGACCTCATCTGACCTCATCTGACCGACGCGGCGCTTCTGAGTCCAGCTTGAAGGTCACTGACCTCTGCTGACATCGTTTTGCCGGTCCGGGAGCTTCTAAGAGGATAGCAAAGGTCATTTACCTCATCTGACCTCATTTGACCGACGCGGCGCTTCTCAGTATATATTGAAGGTCATTGACCTCTGCTGACCACTTTTTGCCAGTCCGGGAGCTTCTAAGAGGATAGCAAAGATCATTGACCTCATCTGAACTCATTTGACCGACGCGGCGCTTCTGAGTCTATCTTGAAGGTCATTGACCTCTGCTGACCTCATTCTGCAGGTCTGGGAGCTTCTAAGAGGATAGCCAAGGCCATTGACCTCAACTGACCTCATTTGACCGACGCGGCGCTTCTGAGTCTATCTTGAAGGTCATTGACCTCTGCTGACCACTTTTTGCCGGTCCGGTAGCTTATAAGAGGATCGGAATGGTCATTGACCTCATCTGATCTCATTTGACCGACGCGGCGCTTCTGAGTCTATCTTGGAAGTCATTGACTTCTTCTGACCTCATTTTCCGGTCAGGGAGCTTATAAGAGGATCGGAAAGGTCATTGACCTCATCTGACCTCATTTGACCGACACGGCGCTTCTGAGTCTATCTTGAGGGTCACTGACCTCTGCTGACCTCATTTTGACGGTCCGGGATCTACTAAGAAGATAGGATAGGTCATTGACCTCATCTGACCTCATTTGACAGACGCGGCGATTCTGAGTCTTTCTTGAAGGTCATTGAGCACTGCTGACCATTTTGTAGCGGTCCGGAAGCTTATAAGAGGATCGGAACGGTCATTGACCTCATCTGACCTCATTTGACCGACGCGGCGCTTCTGAGTCTATCTTGAAGGTCATTGACCTCTGCTGACTTAATTTAGCAGTTTCGGGAGCTTCTAAGCGGATAGCAAAGGTCATCGACCTCATCTGACCTCATTTGACCGACGCGGCGCTTCTGAGTCTATCTTGAAGGTCGTTGACCTCTACTGGCCACATTTTGCCGGTCTGGATGCATCTGAGAGGATAGCAAAGGTCATTGACCTCATCTGACCTCATTTGACCGACGCGGCGCTTCTGAGTCTATCTTGAAGGTCATTGACCTCTGCTGACCACTTTTTGCCAGTCCGGGAGCTTCTAAGAGGATAGCAAAGATCATTGACCTCATCTGATCTCATTTGACCGACGCGGCGCTTCTGAGTCTATCTTGAAGGTCATTGACTTCTTCTGACCTCATTTTCCGGTCAGGGAGCTTATAAGAGGATCGGAAAGGTCATTGACCTCATCTGACCTCATTTGACCGACACGGCGCTTCTGAGTCTATCTTGAGGGTCACTGACCTCTGCTGACCTCATTTTGCCGGTCCGGTAGCTTATAAGAGGATCGGAATGGTCATTGACCTCATCTGATCTCATTTGACCGACGCGGCGCTTCTGAGTCTAGCTTGAAGGTCATTGACCTCTGCTGACCACATTTTGCCGGTCTGGATGCTTCTAAGAGGATAGCGAAGGTCATTGACCTCATCTGACCTCATCTGACCGACGCGGCGCTTCTGAGTCCAGCTTGAAGGTCACTGACCTCTGCTGACATCGTTTTGCCGGTCCGGGAGCTTCTAAGAGGATAGCAAAGGTCATTTACCTCATCTGACCTCATTTGACAGACGCGGCGCTTCTCAGTATATATTGAAGGTCATTGACCTCTGCTGACCACTTTTTGCCAGTCCGGGAGCTTCTAAGAGGATAGCAAAGATCATTGACCTCATCTGAACTCATTTGACCGACGCGGCGCTTCTGAGTCTATCTTGAAGGTCATTGACCTCTGCTGACCTCATTTTGCAGGTCTGGGAGCTTCTAAGAGGATAGCCAAGGCCATTGACCTCAACTGACCTCATTTGACCGACGCGGCGCTTCTGAGTCTATCTTGAAGGTCATTGACCTCTGCTGACCACTTTTTGCCGGTCCGGTAGCTTATAAGAGGATCGGAATGGTCATTGACCTCATCTGATCTCATTTGACCGACGCGGCGCTTCTGAGTCTATCTTGGAAGTCATTGACTTCTTCTGACCTCATTTTCCGGTCAGGGAGCTTATAAGAGGATCGGAAAGGTCATTGACCTCATCTGACCTCATTTGACCGACACGGCGCTTCTGAGTCTATCTTGAGGGTCACTGACCTCTGCTGACCTCATTTTGACGGTCCGGGATCTACTAAGAAGATAGGATAGGTCATTGACCTCATCTGACCTCATTTGACAGACGCGGCGATTCTGAGTCTTTCTTGAAGGTCATTGAGCACTGCTGACCATTTTGTAGCGGTCCGGAAGCTTATAAGAGGATCGGAACGGTCATTGACCTCATCTGACCTCATTTGACCGACGCGGCGCTTCTGAGTCTATCTTGAAGGTCATTGACCTCTGCTGACTTAATTTAGCAGTTTCGGGAGCTTCTAAGCGGATAGCAAAGGTCATCGACCTCATCTGACCTCATTTGACCGACGAGGCGCTTCTGAGTCTATCTTGAAGGTCGTTGACCTCTACTGGCCACATTTTGCCGGTCTGGATGCATCTGAGAGGATAGCAAAGGTCATTGACCTCATCTGACCTCATTTGACCGACGCGGCGCTTCTGAGTCTATCTTGAAGGTCATTGACCTCTGCTGACCACTTTTTGCCAGTCCGGGAGCTTCTAAGAGGATAGCAAAGATCATTGACCTCATCTGATCTCATTTGACCGACGCGGCGCTTCTGAGTCTATCTTGAAGGTCATTGACCTCTCCTGACCTCATTTTGCAGGTCTGGGAGCTTCTAAGAGGATAGCCAAGGCCATTGACCTCAACTGACCTCATTTGACCGACGCGGCCCTTCTGAGTCTATCTTGAAGGTCATTGACCTCTGCTGACCACTTTTTGCCGGTCCGGTAGCTTATAAGAGGATCGGAATGGTCATTGACCTCATCTGACCTCATTTGACAGACGCGGCGCTTCTGAGTCTATCTTGAAGGTCACTGACCTCTGCTGACTTAATTTAGCAATTTCTGGAGCTTCTAAGCGGATAGCAAAGGTCATCGACCTCATCTGACCTCATTTGACCGACGCGGCGCTTCTGAGTCTTTCTTGAAGGTCATTGAGCACTGCTGACCATTTTGTAGCGGTCCGGAAGCTTATAAGAGGATCGGAAAGGTCATTGACCTCAACTGACCTCATTTGACCGACGCGGCGCTTCTGAGTCTATCTGGAAGGTCATTGACCTCTGCTGACCACTTTTTGCCGGTCCGGTAGCTTATAAGAGGATCGGAATGGTCATTGACCTCATCTGATCTCATTTGACAGACGCGGCGCTTCTGAGTCTATCTTGAAGGTCACTGACCTCTGCTGACTTCATTTTGACGGTGCGGGATCTACTAATAAGATAGGAAAGGTCATTGACCTCATCTGACATCATTTGACCGACGCGGCGCTTCTGAGTCTATCTTGAAGGTAATTGACCTCTGCTGACCACTATGTGCCTATCTGGATGCTTCTAAGAGGATAGCAAAGGTCATTGACCTCATCTGACCTCATTTGACTGACGCGGCGCTTCTGAGTCTTTCTTGAAGGTCATTGAGCACTGCTGACCACTTTGTAGCGGTCCGGAAGCTTATAAGAGGATCGGAAATGTCATTGACCTCATCTGACCTCATTTGACCGACGCGGCGCTTCTGAGTCTATCTTGAAGGTAATTGACCTCTGCTGACCACTATGTGCCTATCTGGATGCTTCTAAGAGGATAGCAAAGGTCATTGACCTCATCTGACCTCATTTGACCGACGCGGCGCTTCTGAGTCTATCTTGAAGGTAATTGACCTCTGCTGACCACTATGTGCCTATCTGGATGCTTCTAAGAGGATAGCAAAGGTCATTGACCTCATCTGACCTCATTTGACTGACGCGGCGCTTCTGAGTCTTTCTTGAAGGTCATTGAGCACTGCTGACCACTTTGTAGCGGTCCGGAAGCTTATAAGAGGATCGGAAAGGTCATTGACCTCATCTGACCTCATTTGACCGACGCGGCGCTTCTGAGTCTATCTGGAAGGTCATTGACCTCTGCTGACCACTTTTTGCCGGTCCGGTAGCTTATAAGAGGATCGGAATGGTCATTGACCTCATCTGACCTCATTTGACAGACGCGGCGCTTCTGAGTCTATCTTGAAGGTCACTGACCTCTGCTGACTTCATTTTGACGGTGCGGGATCTACTAATAAGATAGGAAAGGTCATTGACCTCATCTGACCTCATTTGACCGACGCGGCGCTTCTGAGTCTATCTTGAAGGTATTTGACCTCTGCTGACCACTATGTGCCTATCTGGATGCTTCTAAGAGGATAGCAAAGGTCATTGACCTCATCTGACCTCATTTGACTGACGCGGCGCTTCTGAGTCTTTCTTGAAGGTCATTGAGCACTGCTGACCACTTTGTAGCGGTCCGGAAGCTTATAAGAGGATCGGAAAGGTCATTGACCTCATCTGACCTCATTTGACCGACGCGGCGATTCTGAGTCTATCTTGAAGGTAATTGACCTCTGCTGACAACTATGTGCCTATCTGGATGCTTCTAAGAGGAAAGCAAAGGTCATTGACCTCATCTGACCTCATTTGACCGACGCGGCGCTTCTGAGTCTATCTTGCAGGTCACTGACCTCTGCTGACTTCATTTTGACGGTGCGGGATCTACTAATAAGATAGGAAAGGTCATTGACCTCATCTGACCTCATTTGACCGACGCGGCGATTCTGAGTCTATCTTGAAGGTAATTGACCTCTGCTGACCACTATGTGCCTATCTGGATGCTTCTAAGAGGAAAGCAAAGGTCATTGACCTCATCTGACCTCATTTGACCGACGCGGCGCTTCTGAGTCTTTCTTGAAGGTCATTGAGCACTGCTGACCATTTTGTAGCGGTCCGGAAGCTTATAAGAGGATCGGAAAGGTCATTGACCTCAACTGACCTCATTTGACCGACGCGGCGCTTCTGAGTCTATCTGGAAGGTCATTGACCTCTGCTGACCACTTTTTGCCGGTCCGGTAGCTTATAAGAGGATCGGAATGGTCATTGACCTCATCTGACCTCATTTGACAGACGCGGCGCTTCTGAGTCTATCTTGAAGGTCACTGACCTCTGCTGACTTCATTTTGACGGTGCGGGATCTACTAATAAGATAGGAAAGGTCATTGACCTCATCTGACCTCATTTGACCGACGCGGCGCTTCTGAGTCTATCTTGAAGGTAATTGACCTCTGCTGACCACTATGTGCCTATCTGGATGCTTCTAAGAGGATAGCAAAGGTCATTGAACTCATCTGACCTCATTTGACTGACGCGGCGCTTCTGAGTCTTTCTTGAAGGTCATTGAGCACTGCTGACCACTTTGTAGCGGTCCGGAAGCTTATAAGAGGATCGGAAAGGTCATTGACCTCATCTGACCTCATTTGACCGACGCGGCGCTTCTGAGTCTATCTTGAGGGTCACTGACCTCTGCTGACCTCATTTTGCCGGTCCGGGATCTACTAAGAAGATAGGAAAGGTCATTGACCTAATCTGACCTCATTTGACAGACGCGGCGATTCTGAGTCTATCTATAAGGTAATTGACCTCTGCTGAACACTTTTTGCGGACCGGTAGCTTATAAGAGGATCGGAAATATCATTGACCTCATCTGACCTCATTTCACCGACGCGGCGCTTCTTAGTCTATCTAGAAGGTCATTGACCTCTGCTGACCTCATTTTGCCGGTCCGGGAGCTTCTAAGAGGATAGCAAAGATCATTTACCTCATCTGACCTCATTTGACCGACGCGGAGCTTCTGAGTCTATCTTGAAGGTCATTGACCTCAGCTGACTTAATTTAGCCGGTCCGGGAGCTTCTAAGCGGATAGCAAAGGTCATTGACCTCATCTGACCTCATTTGACCGACGCGGCGCTTCTGAGTCTATCTAGAAGGTAATTGACCTCTGCTGAACACTTTTTGCGGACCGGTAGCTTATAAGAGTATCGGAAATGTCATTGACCTCATCTTACCTCATTTCACCGACGCGGCGCTTCTGAGTCTTTCTTGAAGGTCATTGACCTCTGCTGACCTCATTTTGCCGTTCCGGGAGCTTCTAAGAGGATAGCAAATGTCATTGACCTCGGCTGACCTTATTTTGCCGGTTTGGGATCTACTAAGAAGATAGGACAGTTCATTGACCTCATCTCACCTCATTTGACCGACGCGGCGCTTCTAAGTCTATCTTGGAAATCATTGACTTCTTCTGACCTCATTTTCCGGTCAGGGAGCTTATAAGAGGATCGGAAAGGTCATTGACCACATCTGACCTCATTTGACCGACGCGGCGCTTTTGAGTCTTTCTTGAGGGTCACTGACCTCTGCTGACCTCATTTTGCCGGTCCGGGATCTACTAAGAAGATAGGAAAGGTCATTAACTTCATCTGACCTGATTTGACCGACGCGGCGCTTCTGAGTCTTTCTTGAAGGTCATTGACCTCTGCTGACCACATTTTGCCGGTCTGGATGCTTCTAAGAGGATAGCTAAGGTCGTTGACCTAATCTGACATCATTTGACCGACGCGGCGATTCTGAGTCTATCTATAAGGTAATTGACCTCTGCTGAACACTTTTTGCGGTCCGGTAGCTTATAAGAGTATCGGAAATGTCATTGACCTCATCTTACCTCATTTCACCGACGCGGCGCTTCTGAGTCTATCTTGAAGGACATTGACCTCTGCTGACCCCATTTTAACGGACCGGGATCTACTAAGAAGATAGGAAAAGTCATTAACCTCATCAGTCCTCATTTGACCGACGCGGCGCTTCTGAGTCTATCTAGAAGTTAATTGACCTCTGCTGAACACTTTTTGCGGCCCGGTAGCTTATAAGAGGATCGGAAATGTCATTGACCTCATCTGACCTCATTTCACCGACGCGGCGCTTCTGAGTCTATCTTGAAGGTCATTGACCTCTGCTGACCTCATTTTGACGGTCCGGGAACTGCTAAGAAGATAAGAAATGTCATTACCCTCATCTGTCCTCATTTGACCGGCGCGGCGCTTCTGAGTCTATCTTGAAGGTCATTGACCTCTGCTGACCACATTTTGCCGGTCTGGATGCTTCTAAGAGGATAGCAAATGTCATTGACCTCTGCTGACCTCATTGTGACGGTCCGGGATCTACTAAGAAGATAAGAAATGTCATTGACCTCATCTAACCTCATTAGACCGACGCGGCGCTTCTGAGTCTATTTTTAAGGTCATTGACCTCTGCTGAACTCATTTTGCCGGTCCGGGAGCTTCTAAGAGGATAGCAAATGTCATGGACCTCTGCTGACATCATTTTGACGGTCCGGGATCTACTAAGAAGATAAGAACGGTCATTGACCTCATCTTACCTCATTTCACCGACGCGGCGCTTCTGAGACGATCTTGAAGGTATTTGACCTCTGCTGACCTCATTTTGACTGTCCGGGATCTACTAAGAAGATAGGAAAGGTCATTAACCTCAGCTGACCTCATTTGACCGACGCGGCGCTTCTGAGTCGATCTTGAAAGTCATTGTCCTCTGCTGACCACATTTTGCCGGTCTGGATGCATCTAAGAGGATAGCAAATGTCATTGACCTCAACCGACCTCATTTGACCGACGCGGCGCTTCTGAGCCTATCTTGAAGGTCATTGACCTCTAATGACCTCAATTTGCCAGCCCGGAAGCATCTAAGTGGATCGGGAAGGTCATTGACCTCATCTGACCTCATTTGACCGACGCGGCGCTTATGAGTCTATCTTGAAGGTCATTGACCTCTGCTGACCTCATTTTGCCGGTCCGGGAGCTTCTAAGTGGATAGCAAATGTCATTGACCTCTGCTGACCTCATTTTGACGGTACGGGATCTACTAAGAGGATAGCAAAGGTCATTGACCTCATCTGACCTCATTTGAACGACGCGGCGCTTCTGAGTCTATTTTGAAGGTCACTTATATCGGCTGATATAATCATTTTCCGGTCTGGGAGCTTCTAAGATTATCGGGAAGGTCATTGACCTCATCTGACATCATTTGACCGACGCAGCACATCTGATTCAATCTTGAAGGTCATTGAACTCGGCTGATTTCATTTTGCCGGGACGGAGGCTTCTAAGAGGATCGGGAAGGTCATTGACCTCATCTGACCTCATTTGAACGACGCGACGCTTCTGAGTCTAACTTGAAGGACAATGACCTCTGCTGACCTCATTTTGACATCTCGGAAGCTTCTAAGAGGATCGGGAAGTTCATTGCTCCCATCTGACCTCATTTGACCGACGCGGCGCTTCTGAGTCTATCATGAGGGTCATTGACCTCATATGACATCATTTGACCGACGCGGGGCATCTGATTCAATCTTTAAGCTCATTGACCTCTGCTGAACTCATTTTGCCAGCTCGGAAGATTCTAAGAGGATCGGGAATGTCATTGTCCTCATCTGACCTCATTTGATCGACGCGGCGCTTCTGAGTCTATCCTGAATGTCATTGACCTCATCTGACCTCATTTGAACGACGCGACGCATCTGAGTCAAACTTGAGGGTCGATGACCTCTGCTGACCTCATTTTGCCATCTCGTAAGCTTCTAAGAGGATCGGGAAGGTCATTGTCCTCACCTGACCTCATTTGACCGACGCGGCGCTTCTGAGTCTATCATGAGGGTCATTGATCTCATATGACATCATTTGACCGACGTGGGGCATCTGATTCAATCTTTAAGGTCATTGACCTCTGCTGAACTCATTTTGCCAGCTCGGAAGATTCTAAGAGGATCGGGAATGTCATTGTCCTCATCTGACCTCATTTGATCGACGCGGCGCTTCTGAGTCTATCCTGAATGTCATTGACCTCATCTGACCTCATTTGAACGACGCGACGCATCTGAGTCAAACTTGAGGGTCGATTACCTCTGCTGACCTCATTTTGCCATCTCGTAAGCTTCTAAGAGGATCGGGAAGGTCATTGTCCTCACCTGACCTCATTTGACCGACGCGGCGCTTATGAGTCTATCTTGAAGGTCATTGACCTCATCTGACATCATTTGACCGACGCGGCACATCTGATTCAATCTTGAAGGTCATTGAACTCGGCTGATCTCATTTTGCCGGGACGGAGGCTTCTAAGAGGATCGGGAAGGTCATTGACCTCATCTGACCTCATTTGACCGACGCCGCGCTCATGAGTCTATCTTGAAGGTCTATGACCTCGTCTGACCTCATTTTGCCGGACCGGGAGGTTCTAAGATGATCGGGATAGTCATTGACCTGATCTGACCTCATTTGCCCGACGCCGCGCTTATGAGTCAATCGTGAAGGTCATTGACCTCGGGTGACCTCATTTTGCCCTTCCGCGAGCTTCCAAGAGGATCGGTAAGGTCATTGACCTCATCTGACATCATTTGACCGGCGCGGCGCATCTTATTCAATCTTGAAGGTCATTGAACTCGGCTGATCTCATTTTGCCGGGACGGAAGCTTCTCAGAAGATCAGGAAGTTCATTGCCCTCATCTGACCTCATTTGACCGACGCGGCGCTTCTGAGTCTATCTTGAGGGTCATTGACCTCATCTGACATCATTTGACCGACGCGGCGCTTATCAGTCTATCTTGAAGGTCATTGACCTCGGCTGACCTCAATTTGCAAGCACGGAAGAGTCTAAGTAGATCGGGAATGTCATTGACCTCATCTGACTTTATTTGACCGACACGGCGTTTCTGAGTCTATCTTGATGTTCATTGACATCTGCTGACCTCATTTTGCCATCCCGGACGCATCTAAGAGGTTCGGGAATGTCATTGACCTCAACTGATCTCATTTGACCGACGCATCGCTTCTGAGTATTTCTTGAAGGTCATTGACCTCGGGTGACCTCATTTTGCCAGCCCGGAAGCTTCTAAGAGTACCGGCATGGTCATTGACCTCATCTTACCTCATTCGACCGACGCGGCGCTTCCGAGTCTATCTTGAAGGTCATTGATCTCTTCTGAAATTATTTTGCCAGCTCGGAAGCTTCTAAGAAGATCGGCAAGGCCATTGACCTCATCTGACCTCATTTGAACGACGCGGCGCTTCCGAGCCTATCTTGGTGGTCATTGACCTCGCCTGACGTCATTTTCCGGTACGGGAGCTTCTAAGGCGATCGAGATGGACATTGAACTAATCTGAACTCATTTGACCGATGCGGCGCTTCTGAGTCTATCTTGGAAGTCATTGACGTCGGCTGACCTCATTTTCCAGTCAGGGAGCTTCTAAGAGGATCGGAAAGGTCATTGACCTCATCTGACCTCATTTGACAGACGCCGCGCTTCTGAGTCTATCCTGAAGGACATTGACCTCTGGTGACCTCAATTCGCCAGCCCGGAAGCTTCTAAGAGTACCGGGAAGGTCATTGACCTCATCTGACCTCATTCGACCGACGCGGCGTTTCTGAGTCTATCTTGAAGGTCATTGACCTCTGCTGAACTCATTTTGCCAGCTCGGAAGCTTCTAAGAGGATCAGGAATGTCATTGTCCTCATCTGACCTCATTTGAACGACGCGGCGCTTCTGAGTCTATCTAGAAGGTAATTGACCTCTGCTGAACACTTTTTGCGGACCGGTAGCTTATAAGAGTATCGGAAATGTCATTGACCTCATCTTACCTCATTTCACCGACGCGGCGCTTCTGAGTCTTTCTTGAAGGTCATTGACCTCGTTTGACCACATTTTGCCACCCCGACAGCTGCTAAGAGCATCGGGAAGGTCACTGACCTTAACTGACCTCATTTGACCTACGCGACGCTTCTAAGTCGATCTGGAAGTTCATTGATTTCGGCTGACCTCATTTGGACGGTCCGGGAGCTTCTAAGATGATTGTGAAGGCCATTGACCTTGTCTGACTTTATTTGACCGGCGCGGCGCTTCTGAGTCTATCTTGAAGGTCATTGACCTCATCTGACATCATTTGACCGACGCGGTGCATCTGATTCAATCATGAAGGTTATTGAACTCGGGTGATCTCATTTGGCAGGCCCGGAGTTTCTAAGTGGTTCGGGAGGGACCCGCGAAGTGGCTGACCTCATTTGGTCGGCCCAGTGTATCTAAATGTATCGGGATGAACCTTTGCTTCTGCTGATCTTATTTGGCCGTCCCGGCGATTGGAAGTCGATCGGGAGGGACCGAGACCTCGGCTGAACTCATTAGGCCGGCCCGGCGCTTCTAATTGGATCGGGAGGGAACCTGGGTTTCGGCTAAACTCATTTGGCCGGCCCGGAACATCTAAGTTGATCGAGAAGTACCTGGGACCTCGGCTGACTACACTTGGAAGACCTGGAGCTTCTAAGTGGATCGGGAGGGAAATGGGACCACGGCTGACCTCTTTTGGCCGGCCCAGAGCTTCTAAGTGGATCGGGAGGGACTGGGGGTCCTCGACTGAACTCAATTGGCTAGCTCGGCGCTTCTAAGTGGTTCGAAAGGGATCCGGGATCTCGACTGACCTCATTTGGCCTACTCGACGCTTCTAAGTCGATTCGGGAGGGGCGGGACCTCGACAGAACTCATTTTGCCTGCTCGGCGCTTCTAAGTCGATCGTGAGGGATCATGATCCCGGCTGACCTCATTTGGTTGGCCCGGAGCTTCTAAGTGGATCGAGAGGAACTTGGGACCTCGGATAAACTCATTTGGCTGACTCGGTACTTCTAAGTAGATCGGGAGGGACCTGGTAGAATCTTCTCGATTGATAACTAAATTAACTAAATAAAATATACAAATTCAAATGAAAATATTTGTAATAAAAAAAGAGAAAGAAACAAGTTAGAAGTAGTATTGTCGATCTTGCTCATCGCTTATTATCTCTAATTATCAAGGTTCAAGAGTCGTCGTTGAATATACGTGACAAAGGTGATCATATGCTTGTTAAAAAGTCTATAATATATTATTAAATATGTCCATATATGTACGTATATTATGTAAGTATATATATATATTTATAGGTATAAGTATATATTTATATATATATATATATATATATATATATATAAACTCATGCATATACATACACATATATGTATATCTATATGTTTACATATATACTCATCGAAAGAGTTAACAAGTGAGGGAGATAAAACTGAACATTGTTACGATAGAAGAGGGTATCGAGAAGTTTAAGGTAATATTTCGAACAGGCATCCCGTCATGGGATATATCGGTGAATGATGAATCGACCTGTCGCAAGGATTATGGCAAATGTGCCGGTCCTTGTTCCGACCCTTGTTACAGGATGTACCAATCCCGTCGACTCGTATCTCTTTTTTCTCGAAAATATGAGAAGCTGAACACGCGAAATATATTCTATATACTAATATGAAACTATTTGTATTTTATAAAAAGAATTCGATAAATTAATTTGTTGATTATTATTACCATTATTATTATAATATTATTAATATTATTGTTTCAATTATCTTGCTCTTTGCTTTCAACTTCACTACAAACAATTGTTCACATCGAAAACTAAATAAACTTATGCGTTTAATAGAATCGCAGAGCAGATCGAAAATTTTTCTACTGTTTAATTAATATTATTATTATTATTGTTGTTATTGTTGTTGTCGTCGCCGTCGAATTTTAATAAGTTAATTATACACAGATATCAGCTTATTTCTTTAGAAACTAGTCGATCTCTCATTCATGTTAAGGATGCAAATTTATATTTTCTAGAAACGAAAGAGACGACTGAAAGAGAAAGAGAAAGAGAGAGAGAGAGAGAGAGAGAGAGAGAGAAAGCGAAAGGATAGACGTAACGTATGAAAAAAAGAAATATCGTTAAAAAAGATCCATTCGAAGAAATCGATTTTATCATCTCGTTTTTCTGTTCCTTCCTCTCCCCCCTTTCCTTTATTTTTTTCTTTTCTTTCCTTTTCATTTTTTTTTTGCTAAATTCGAATCGTTTTTAGCCACGGTCTGGCACTGCAGGACGTTTTTAGCATAAATTATTCTTGACGACGGAAGGTCTGTCACTGGCTTCATCTTTTCCGATAGAGAAAATATTTACGTCCACGTCGTAGCAGTATATCACCAGTCTAGAACCATATAGACACCATACATACGTACAACATACATACATATATGGATGCATACATACGTAACTTACGTACGTATATAGAAAGATAGATACGTGTATATATGTATACGTATATGTATGAAACGGTTTTGAAGAGGACGAGCAACAAGCACCACCTTCACCATTCACCATCGCCATCACCATCACCATCACCATCGCCATTAAAACCACCACCACCTCCACCATTACCACTACCACTATCACCATCACGGTCATCATAAGCAGAAGCAGCGCGGCATATAATTGTTTCATTTTGTATCGCTTCGCGTTTCCATTTAAACTAGCTGCTGGTAGGTAGCTAGGTAGTAAGATGATTTCGATTTTTGCAAAGTATGTGCACGAAGGGCGAGGAGGAGGATGCGAAGAAGGGGGAAGGAAAGGAGAAGAAGAAGAAAGAAGAGGCATACGAGAAAAAAGAGGTGGAAGAGGAGGATATCTATCTGGTTCTACTCGTTTGTTTTCTTTTTATATAATTCTTTTTTTAATTTACCTTAAATCTATAAATATAGTAAAATTACAACGATCGCCAGAGAAAGGATTACTGAATATCTAAGTTGAATATGGTTAAAATAGACACTATTATTGGCCAATAGCTTATTTAGCTTACTTAGCATATTTAGGTAACTAATCTTACTTAGCTCACTTAACATACTTCGCTTACTCAGCTTACTTATCTTACTTAGAGTACTTAGCATACTTAGCTCACTTGTATACGTTTACTTATCTTACTTATATTACTTAGCTTACATAACTTACTTACTTTGCATACTTGACTTACTTAGCTTACATAACTTAGAGTACTTAGCATACTTAGCTTACACAACTTACTTAGCTTACTAAGCTCACTAAGCATACTTGGCTTACTTAGCTTTCTTAGCACACCTAGCATACTTAGCTCAAACAGCTTACTCAGCTCACTTAGCTTACTTCTCTAAATATGCTTACTTAGCACATTTAACATACTTTGTTTACATAGCTTTCTTAGTTTTCTTAGTATAATAAGCTTACTTAGCTTACTCAATTTACTTAGCATTCTTATCTTATTTAGCTCTCTTAGCATTCTTAGTTTACTTAGCTTACTTAGTTTCATAGCATACTAAGCTTACTAATCTACATATTTTAATTATCTTACGTATCTAATATAGCATACTTAGCTCACTAAGCTTACTTAGCACACCCAACATACTTCACTTAGTTAACTTACTTACTACACTTAGCTCACTTAGAATATATATCACAGTTACCTTACATTTTACTTTGCTTAGCCGGCATGCTTCACTTAATCGCCATACCTCGCTTAATCGACTTACCTCGCTCAATCAGTATAATCCGCTCAATCAGCGTACACCGCTCAGCCAGAGTACGCCGCTTAGTCAGCGTACTCCGCTCAGTGAGCCAACTTCGCTCAGCGAGCGTACTCCGCTCAGTGAGCGTACCCCCTCTCAGTAAGCCTAATCCGCTCAAAGATCGTATTCCACTCAGCTAGAGTAATCCGCTCAGTGAGCTTAATCCGCTCAGTGAGCGTACTCCGCTCAATCAGTGTAAACAACTCAATGAGCATACTCCGCTCTGTGAGCGTATCCGCTCAGTGAGACTAATCCGCTCAAAGATCGTACTCCGCTCAGTCAGCGTACTCCGCTCAGTGAGGATATTGCGCTTAGTGTACCTAAACCGCTTAGAAAGCGTACTCCGCTCAGTGAGCGTACTTCGCTCAGTGAACGTACTCCGCTCAGTTAGAGTACACCGCTCAGTGAGCGTACTCGGCTCAGTGAGCGTACTCCGCTGAGAGAGCTTACTCTGCACAGTAAGCGTGCTCCGCTCAGTGAACGTAAACCGCTCAGTGAGTGTTCTCTGCTCAATGAATGTACTCCGCTCAATCAACGTAATACGTTCAGTGAACCTACTCCTCTAATTCAGCGTACTGCGATCAGTCAGCGTAATTTGCACAGTAAGCGTACTGCGCTCAGTGAGCCTAATTTGCTTAGTGAGCCTAATCCGCTCAGTGATCGTACTCCTCACAGTGAGCGTACACAGCTCACCTCAAATGTGTTACCTCGCCTGATTTCATTTGTTCAGCCCGACCCTTTCATGTGGATCGGTACGGCCCTGGGACCTCGCCTGACTTCCATTGGCCGGCCCGGCACTTTCATGTGACCCGGGAGGATCTAGGGACTCGCTTGACCTCAATTAGCAGTCCCGAACGGTTGATGTGGATCGGGAGATCCATAGGGCTTCGCCAGACCTAAATTGGCCTGCCCGGCCTTTTCTTGCGGATCGGGAGAGATCCGGAGCCTCCCCTGACCGCAATTGGCTGGACCGGCGCTTTTATGCGGATCGGGAGGGACCTGGTGCATCGGCTGATCCAGTTAACCGAACCGGCCGTGTAAAATGTATCAGGAGAGACCTGGGGCCTCGCCTGAACTCAATAGGCCCGCCCGGCCCTTTTGTACGGATCTGAAAGGAACTGCTGCCTCGCCTGTCCTCAATTGGGTGGCACGGCACTTTTCTATGGATCAGGAGGGACCTGGGGCCTCGCATGAACCGAATAGGCCGGCATAGCCCTATGATACGGATCGGAACGGACCTGTAGCCTCGCCTGACCTTAATTGGCCGGCTAGGCTATATTATGCGGTTCGGGTGGGTCCTGGGGCATCGCTTGTCCTCAATTAACCGAACCGACCCTATTATATGTATCGGGAGAGACCTGGGGCCTCGCCTGACCTCAATAGGCCGGCCCGGCCATTTCGTACGAATCGGGAGAGAACTGTTGCTTCGATTGACCTCAATTGGTCGGCTAAACCATATTATGCGGATCGGGTGGGTCCTTGGGTCTCGCCTGTCCTCAATTGGTCGGCGGGGCACTTTTATATGGATCTGGAAGGACCTGGGGCCTCGCATTACCTCAATTCGTCGGCTCGACCCATTCATACAGCTCGGAAGGGACCTGGGGCATCACTTGACTTTAATTGGATGGCCAGGCCATTTGATGAGGATCGGGAGAGACCTGGGTCCTCGCCTTACCTCAGTTGGCCAGCCCGGCACTTTCATGAAGATTGGGAGGGACCAGGGTCCTCGCTTGTCCTCAATTGGCCATTCCGACCTATTTATGCGTATCGAGAGGGAGCTGGGGTCCAGCGTTATTAATTGGCCGGCCGGCCATTTCTTGCAGATAGCGAGGCATCTGGGGATTCACCTGAACTCATTTAGCCGGGCTGGCTCCTTTACGCGGATCGGAGGTGACCTGGGGACTCGCTTGTTCTCAATAGGCCGGCCCGGCCCTTTTATGCGGATCGGAAGGGACCTCGGGCCGCGCTTGTACTGAAATGGCCGGCCCGACCATTTTATGCGGATCGGAAGGGTCCTGGGGCCTCGCATGACCTTGATTGGCCGGTCCGATCCTTTTACGTGGATCGGATGGTACCTGGGGCCTCGCCTGAACTCAATTGGCCGGCCCGTCCACTTTATGCGAATCGGGAGGGACCTGCGGACTCGCTTGTCCTACATAGGCAGGCGCGGCACTTTTATACGGATCGGAATGGTTTGGTGCCTCGCTCGTCCTCAATTGGCCGGCCCGCCCCTTTTATGCGGATCGAAGGTGACCTCGGAACTCGCCTGACCTCAATTGGCCGGCCCGTCCATTTTATGCGAATCGGGGGGGACCTAGGGCCTCGCGTGTCCTCAATTGGGAGCTGGCCCGACCTCGATTGCTTGGTCCGGTCATTTTATGCGGATCGGGAGGGACCTGGGACCTCGCCAGACTGCAATTAGACGGACCGGCCCTTTTATGCGGATCGCGAGGGACCTGGGGCCTCGAATGACCTAAATTGTCCGGCCCGGACCATTTATGCGGATCGAGGGACCTGGTTGTATCGCCTGACCTCAATTGGCCGGGCGGCCCTTTTAAGCGTATCTAGTGGTATCTGGTGCATCGCCTGACCTTAATTTGCAGGGACGGCATTTTTATACGGATCGGGAGAGACCTGGGAACTCACCTGACCTCAATTGGCCGAACAGGCCATTTCATGCGGATCGGGAGGGACTTGGGGCATCGTCTGACCACAATTGGCTGGTACGTCCTTTTTATGCGGATTGGGCGGGACTTGGAGCCTCGACTAGATTCAATTGGCTGTCCCGTTTATTTTATGCCACTCGGGAGAGACCTGCAGCGTCGCCAGACCTCAATTGTCCGGCCCGTCCGGTCTTTGTATGCGTATCGGGAGGGTCCTGGGGAATCGCATACCTCATTTGGCCGACATGGCCTTTTTATGCGGATCGGGAGGGATCTGGGGCCTCAGCAGACCTCAATTGTCCGATACGGTCTTTTTAAGCTGATCAGGAGGGACCTGGGGCATCGCCTGACCTCAATTGGCCGGGACGGCATTTTTATACTGATCGGGAGAGACCTGGGAACTTGCCAAGCCTCAATTGGTAGCCCCGGCCTCTTTATGCGGATTGGGAGGAACCTCGGGCCTCGCCAGACCGCCATTTCCGGACGCCCATTTATGCGGTTCAGGAGGGACCTGGACCCTCGCCTGACATCAATTGACCGGCCCTCCAATTTTATACGGATAGGAATGGACCTGGGGCATCACCTGACCTCAACTAGCCGCCTCGTCCTTTTTATGCGGATTGGTAGGGACCTGGGGCATGTCCTGACCTCACTTGGATGGCGCATCCCTTTTATGCGGATGGGGAGGGATCTAGGGCGTCGCCTGATCGCAATTGGCCGGACCGGCCCTTTTATGCAGATCGCAAGGGACCAGTGGCATCGCCTCGCATCAATTGGCCGGTCCGGCCCATTTATGCGGATCGAGTGGGACCTGGGGTTGAGCCTGATCACAATTGGCCGACCGGCTATTTCTTGCGGATAGAGAGGGATCTGGGCTTCGCTATAACTCATTTGGCCGGGCTGGACCCTTTATGCGGATCTTGTGGGACTTGGGCATCTCCTGACCTCAATTGTCTTTCCGGGCCTTTTATTCGGATCGGAAGGGATCTGACCTCAATTGACCGGCCCGGCGTTCTTATGCGGATCGGGAAAGTCCTGGGACTTCGCCTGAGCTCAATTGTCCGTCCAGCCCTTTTTTGCGTATCGAAAGAGATCAGAGGCATCGCTTGACCTCAATTGGCCGGCCCGGCCTTTTTATGTGGATTGGGAGGATCTTAGGACCTCGCCTGACCTCAGTTACCGTCCGGCCCTTTTATGCGGATCGGAAGGGTTCTGAGGCATCGACTGACTTCAATTGTCCGGCTCGGCCAATTTATTCGGATCGGGAGGGACCTGGGAAAACGAAACCGTGCTTACATGACTGTCGGACTCGACGATTTCCATGATATTGTCGAAATTTTCGACAATTGGCCTTCCAGAGCGTGGTGCATCTATGACATCGAAATTACCGAAACGGAAGCGACAAAACCAAAATTGCGCATGATTAGCTGTGACAGTATCAGGACCATAAACACTATTCACATTTTCGGCCGCTTGCCTTGCGTTATCGCCTTTATTGAAAAATAATGTAAAATATGGCGTATTTTCTGAGAAGTTTTTTAGTACGAAATCTTATCTTTCTAACGCCACCTAGCGTTATCCGATCGAACTTATACCAAGCGAGATACAGATTACTAAAGCCATCTATTGATAAAATAATGGATTTTTTTTTATTACACCCAATATATAATAAATGTGACGTCCAGTAATGTGAGTGATATTAAGAAGACTTCGTGTATGTCGGGCTCGAGTGTGTTTAATATAATAGTGTTAATTAATAATGAAGATTATAAAGAATCCCTATATACTGGGCATAAGGAATTTTGTAATATATATAATAAAGTGCATGTTTCGCGAGCGCATTACACGAAGAAAAATTCATACATCGTAAGTTTATCATATCTGTAAATTTAGAAAGGTCCATACGCTGTGAGACGTAACAACGAACGAGGTGTCGTTCCGCATCGATATCGATCGGATAAAGGTAGCAGGACGCGCGGGGGATCAGTCGGCATCGAGACCGACCGAATATGGGTGGCGAGATTGGCGGAGGATCGCCCGCTTCAAGTTAGATCGAATAAGGGGCGGCGGGATGGTTGAGAGTCGTTCCGCATCGAGATCGAGCGGATAGTGATGGCGGGACGAGCGTGGAGTCGCACGCTTCGAGTTCGACCGGATAAGGTCGATGATTTTGGCTGGAATTCGTTCCACAGATAGATGGACCAGTTATGGGTGGCGGGAAGGGTGGGTGTCGTCCGCTTCTAGTCCGTTCGTAGAAAGAGGATAGAAGGGTCGGTTCGTCGTTCTGAATCGAGATCTAGGGGATAATGATGGCGTGATTGGAGTGTGGTCGCCCGCGTCGAGTTCGTTCTTATAAGCGCGATGGTTCGGGCAGGTCACCATTCCGCATCGAGATCAAGCAGATAAGGTAGACGGGAAGGTTGGAGTGTGCCCGCTTCGAGTTGGAGCCGATATGAGTGGCGGGACAGACGGGGGGTCGCGCGTTTCGAGTTCATTCGGATAAGGTTGACGGGACAGGCGAGAGGTAGCCAGCTTCGAGTTGAACCGCATAAGGGCGGCGATTTTGGCGGGGTGTCGTTCCGCATCGAGGACGATCGTATAAGGTTGGCAGGACGAGTGAAGAGTCATCTGCTTCGAGTTCGTTCGAATAAGGGCATCGGGACGGGCAGAGGTTCGTTCCGCATCGAGGTCGGCCCGATTAGGGAGACTGAACAGACGGATTATCGTTCCGAATCGAAGTCGATCGGATAAGGGTGGCGGGAAGAGGGAGGTGTCGGATGCTTCGAGTTCGTTGATATAAGAGCGGTATTAGGTTCGCAGTGTCGTTCCGCATCTAGATCTAGGGTATAAATATGGCGGGATTGGCAGGTATCGCCCGCGTAAAGTTCGATTGCATAAGGGAACCTGGGCGTGCGTGGGGTTGTTCCGCGTCGAGATCGATAGGATAAGAGTGGCGGGAAGGGAGGGGGGTTTCCCGTTACGAATTCGGCCGGATAAGGGCAGCGGGAACGTTGTGGGTCGTTCCGCATAGTGAACGAGCAAATAATGACATTTAGTGTAGTTCCGCATCGAGTTCGAGCGGATAAGGTAGGGAGGAATGGCGGGTAATCGCCCTGCTCTTGTTTGTCCGGATAAGGTCAGCGGAACGGGTGGTGGGTCGATCTGCATCGAGTTCGACAGGATAAGTTCGGCGGGACAGGCTGGGTTCGTACTGCATCAAAATCGAGCGAATATGCGTGGCGTGACGGGCGAAGGTTGAGCGAATCAAGTTCGTCGCAATAAGGACGGAATGACCATGGAGAGGTCGATCCGCATTCGTGTTCGAGCCGATAAGGGCAGCAAAACGATTGGTGGGTCGCCCGCTTCAAGTTTGACAGGCACTAGGCAACGGGTCGAGCGGGGTGTCGTTCCGCCCCCCGAAGGGCGGGGGATCATTCCGTATCGAAATCGACCGGATATGTGTGACGGAACAATCGGGGATTGTACCGTATCGATATCGTGTGAATAATGGAGATGGGACGGGGGAGGACTCTTCCGCTATTATTTCGACCAGACATAGGCGGCGGAACGGGTGGGAGGTCGACAGCTTCGAGTTCGATCCGATAAGGGCGGCTGGACGAACGTGGTGTCGTTCCGCATCAGGATAGAGCGAATAAGAGTGGCAGGACGGACATGGGGTCGATCCGCTTCGGGATCTAGCGGATAAGGTTAGCGTGACGGTCAGGGTCGCTTAATTCGTGTTTGATCGGATAAGTGCGGTGGGAAGGACGGGGGATCTTTTCTCATCGAGATCGGGCTGTTAATGTGGCGAGAAGGGCGGGGGTCGTTTCGTATCGATATGGAGAGAATAAACGAAATGGGTCGGCCGGAGTTCGCCCGCTTCAAATTCGACTAGATATGGGCGGCAGGATGAGCGGGGGTTCGCCCGATTCGAGTTCATCGGGATATGGGTGGCATGAGGAGCAAGGGGTCGATCCGAATCGGGATCGGGTGGTTAAGGGTAGCGAAACGGGCGGTAGTCGCACGGATCGAATTCGTTCGAATAAGGATTGCTGGACGGGCGTGGGTATGCCCGCTTCGAGTTCAACCGGATAAGGGTGAGGGGGCCGGCGGAGCTTCGCCCGTTACGAGTTCGACCGGATAAGTGCTGCAGGAAAGGCGAGGGTCGTTCCGCATCGAGACCGAGCGGATTATGGTGGCGTGACGGTCGGGGGGTAGCCTGCTTCGAGTTCGAATGGATAAGAGTGACGGGACAGGCGGGGTTTCGTTACGCATCGAGATCGAACAGATAAAAGAGGGTGAACTGGCATGGGTTCGTCCGCTTAGAGATCGGCCGGTTAATTGCGGCGGGACAGTCGGGAGGTAGTCCTACATTGAGATCAACCGCAGAAGTGTGGCAGGATGTGCGAGTGTTCGTTCCTCAAGTAGATACCGGATTAGAGCGGAGGAACGGGCATGTGGTCGTTCCGTATCGAGATCGAGTGGATAAGGGTGGAATGACGGTCGGGGGTCGCCCACTTCGAGTTATTCATGTTAAGGGATTAAGGTCGAGTAGGGGGTCATCCCGCTAGGAGTCAGACCGGTTTTGGAAGGGAGGACGAGTATGGATGGTCCTACAAGGAATTAGACCGGATCCCAATTACCGGATTTTTTTTTCTTTTCTTTTGCCTGTTGATTACACATATGTTCGCACATTACTTATTTTTTCTTTTTATTGCCTTATTTGTCCACATTTTTCTCTCTTGCTACGAGCTTCAATTCTTTTTCTTTGGAAAGAAGTTAAGGATCGTTATATGCACATCATTTTTATGATAAACGAGTTAACGTTCTACAGTTTGATAATAATTAACGTCGTCAATAGTAAAATGAACTCTAAATGAAAAGTCATTCAAAATTCTTCTACGTAATGTAGTAATAATTATTTTTTAGATATGTTTGTTACAATCGTTTCCATTTTTATACCCACGTTATTATTGCTTATTACGAATCAGAAGCATAGTGTGAGATCGAGAAAGGATCAATAAATAATTCGAAGTGATATTGGACGAGTAAAATCGTTATCAACATCACGATCTTTACTTCCCCTCCCATTAATTGTTTCCGTTTTGGATACAAAAGCGCGTCTTTTCTCTATTTATCAGTCCCGAAAATTCAACAGGTAATTTTCAAGCTAACGTCACGGTTTACGAATGATAATTTCGATTGATGCTTAAGAATACAAACATACGTATGTGCATATACTAATCTCGAACACAACACTACTATGTACTCAGTGAATAGACGACTTGACGAGCATGCGTATCATAGCTTAGATCGACTCGTCGATTTCATGCAACGTGTTCATTTGAGTTATGATAATACACCACAAAATACAGGGCCCTTTCATAAATCTCTATTGACCCGAAAAAAAAGATCAAGTCTCTAACGTTTCAACTGAACTGATCTGATCACTAAACCCACTTTTTAATCTTTCTACTTTTCTCTCTCTATCTCTCACTTTCTCCCTCACTCTCTTTCTCTCTCTCTCTCTCTCTCTCTCTCTCTCTCTCTCTCTCTCTCTCTCTCTCTCTCTCTCTCTCTCCTTTCATTTAAAGATAAGCTTGATTTCTCTTTCTTTTCTCTTTCTCTTTATTATAACTTATTTATTTATCATTTTTTTTTCTTTTCCACAAAAATACCATTTCTCGTATTACCATTAAAATATTTTAAGTATTTTAATAACGATAACCCCCTTCCCTCTAGGAACCTCTTTGAATGATCTTAGAATAGTAACATCGAACAAATATTATCTACGGTAAAGAAATTGTATCTATTCCCTTATCACTTTTTCTTTTTTTTTCTTTGCCTTTAGGTTTAATTGAAACGATACGATAAAAGAAAAGATAGAAAAAAGAAACAAAATAAAAGAAAAATTTTCGATAAGATAGATGCGAAAGGTAAAAAAGAAAAAGAAAAATAAACAAAAGGAGAAAGATAAGTATACATTAATGGGAAATTAACTCGAGATAATTCCCTTTTTACGTAAATGAAATTTAAAGAGCAAAAAAGAAGAAAAAAGAAAAGAAAGAAAGAGAAAAACAGGTGCAATCGATATTATTACCACGTCACTATCGTATCGGCTCGGCGCACACGAAAGATAATTAAAGCGACAACAGTGTGCCGTTTAAAGAGCTTGTAAAACACGTAACTCACCTGGCAATTTATCACCCTAGTCTCTCTCTCTCTCTCTCTCTCTCTCTCTCTTTCTCCTTCTCTTTCTCATTAAGAGAACTCATATCCCGTGAACATAAATCCTGCTTCATCGATATCTTAATTAGTGGAACATGTGGAGGACACCTTTCTTGTCTTTTCATCGGCGGCTACTTGAAAAGTTCCTAGATTAGTCTCCCTCTCCCTCCTTCCCCCTCCCACCATCACTCTATCTCTCCTCTCTCTTTGTATCCAACTATCTCTCTCTCGCTCACCTTTCCCTTCTTTTTTTTAGTACTCGCTTTTTTGCGATAATATAGAGCTTTTAATTTGGTACGTATATTTATGTATATCAGTGCTGTAAAAAGTGTCCCGCTGTTTTATTATCGTACGAAACAACGGAATATTATTCCGGGCGTGTAACCTTTCGTAAACAGATAATGACTCTCATTCAGCGTATAATACTTTTTCTTCTGGAAGGACAGACCGTTTAACGCGAAACGCACGTTATCTATTATCTTGTGCCGAAAAGTGATTCGCATTTCGTTACGTCGTAACTACACGAGAACAATATAGGTAACATGCCGCTTGTACGGTTTCGATTTACGTTTATAGTGTTACTATTTATCTTTTATCCATCTATGTATATGTGTCTAAACATATATATATATTTTCTATTGGTCACTATTAATCATAGATAGGCGTATTGCTATTGCAGAATATTTTTATTTCGATGAATCGATAATTCACGAGGAAATTGTTATTAACAATGAAATAAAATTGTTAATTGTAGAACGAAATACGGAGGGAACGTAAATTTTTGCGAACGACATATAAATATGTATGTATGTGTGTATTTACTTTGACGAACGCAAATTAAAAGAACGACATGACATGCCACGTAATATTTTCGTTCCGTATTTATTGTTTCATTATAGGATCTGCATGCATGGTTTTCGATTATTATTAAACGCATATTGCCGTTGTAAAATTTTTGAATTTCAACAATACGATTCTACTCCCGTGAAAATTGTTCCCAATGACATATAATAGTATTTTTTATGAATTCGATGAAAGAAATATAAATATTTCCGGAAATGTTGGCTTTTACGAATTCAATCGAGAACAGCATTCGATGTTTATTACGTTATGATATTTAGTTTTTTAGTCTCTTAATTTATTTAATTATAAAGTGGGTAAAGGCAAGTGGTGGTGATGGAGGGGAGGAATTTTATTTTGTCTCACAACCGGGATGGATATTCTTTTCTCTAGATTTTTATTCTTTTCTGTTTTTTTTGTTTCTCTCTCTCTCTCTCTCTCTCTCTCTCTCTCTCTCGCTCTCTCTCTCTCTCTCTCTCTCTTCCTTCCTCAAGGTTAGCAAGATAAAAGGTGGCGTTAGCGCGTCGACGCACGACTACGGCACGACGCTACTACACGCTACGATGCAAAGACGATTACGAATACGCGACCAAATTTGGAACAATGGACGGCCGAGAACAAACCCAGGTTCACAATCAAACGAAATTCCCGCTGCCCCTTCTGCTCCCCACCTAAACCAACACCAACCATTGCCATTACCACCTCTACCACCTCCTCCTCCAACTCTTTTCCTTCCTCTCTTATTCTTACTACTACTATTAGTCCTACTACTATTACGACTACTACCATTTCACGATCCTTCGTAAGGGCGACCAAGTTCCTCCTTTTTTGTCATGTGCAAAACTTGAGGAGAATCGCGACTTTTCCCCTCGGGTTTTGTAGGTATTATTCAATAGAAAGTAACGACGCGACCGACGGACTAAATGCACGGCGTCTGTCATCCCGTTCACCTTTCGATTTTAGCAGTCATTTATTCTTTAGCTAGTTCCTCTTTCGCGCGTAATTTAAGGGAAAATGTACACGTGTACCTAAGGCGCGAAAAAGCTTCTTTCTTATACCCATTATGTATAACTCCGAGAGAGAGGAGAGGATGAGAGGATTTATCATAACCCCAGGGCATAAACTTGTGTACTACAATGAATATGCACGACGTATACCGGCTTATACCAAAGGCAGACCGTGAATAAGACTAACAACAAGTCGTCGACGTTAGTCTCACATAGAAACGTGGTAGTTTTAAAATAATTAAGATGCGTGAAATTTTTAAACTGACATGGGGACTTTAATCGAGTATATTAATCATTCTTTAAAGATAAAAAGATATTAATCAATTTATAAATATCTCTTCTTTTTTTCAATCTCTCTCACTTTCTCTCTCTGTCTCTCTCTTTCTCTCATATGTATGTATATATACATATAAATGTGTGTGTGTGTGTGTGTGTGTGTGTGTGTGTGTGTGTGTGTGTGTGTGTGTGTGTGTGTGTGTTTATAAAAATAGAAGAAGACATTAGAGAAATCACATTAATTAAGAATTCATTTGTCTTAATTATGACGTGCATACTTAGATAACGCATATTTATAAAATCAACCCATATATCGATCCCCGAGTATGGATTGTTTGGCTAATAATAGCAAGTGGAATATTTCAATGCGTTTTTACATACGTGTAGAAATTATATTCAGTAAGAATTAATTAGGTTTTGAGCTATGAAGTTGTAATGATTAATATAGGTTTATTAATGAAATATGAACAAAGGAACAAACACGTCTTAACTCAATGAACGTCTTATGGCTTCTCTCTCTCGACAAAATGTTCTCGTTCTTAAACAAAACAAAATCTCAAAACGAGGAATTAACGCTCTTGCTCTAAAACAGAATATTGTCTCAGAACGAAAAGAAAACGCTCACAAAAAACTCTTGTATAAGAACTTTTTTGAAACTTCTCTGATACCACACGTTTATTACATACGCTTTTACATGCGTATAAATGATTACTTACGTTTTGTCGAGAAGTGGTAAAGGGAAAAAAAATTAAAAGAAGAAGAAAGGATAGCAAAGAGGAAAGAAAAAAGAAGAAAAAAAAGAAAAGAAAAAAAGGCAAACAGAAAAGAAGAAAAAAAAGAAAGTTAGGAAGAAAAAAGACAAAGTACGAATAAAAAAACTACGAATAATGTCAATAATCCGCTCTCATCACTACGGCTTTCCGCGCGCTGCCGTTTATATCGACATCGGGAAAGGTGAATTTTAATCAGTGTGCGTACCGATGATATATCTTTTGCTGAGGAAATCTATAAGAGAAACTAGATACAGAGAAAAAATAGAAATAAATAGTTCAATATAGATAGATAGAGAAATAAAAAAAAGAGCGTTGCTTCGTTTGTATAATGTGGAAAACTAGTGAGTGAAAGCAAGTAAACCTTTAATGTGGCGTGTACTGCATGTATTGAGTTTCCGAAACGACGTTCAACAAGAAGGAGAAAAAAAGAAAAAGAGAAAGAGAGAGGAGAGAGAGAGAGAGAGAGGGAGAGAGAGAGAGAAAGGAGTTGGTGCAGACAAAATGAAGCGCGGCGATGCTTTTATCTTTTTTCTCTCTTGTTTTCTTTCCTTTTCTTTTTTTTTTTTTTTTTAATGGTGACAGGAGAGGGAGCAGGATTGGGCGAGGGAGAAGCTCATGAGGAAGGAGAAATTTTACACTTCGTTCTCAGGTTAGAATTAATAAACCAAGGTATCGCCCTAATAATAAGAGAACTTTAAATGTAAAACAAAATTTATTCAATACCACTCGAAGAAAAACCTATTTTTTCAAGTACTAATAACGGTACTATTTCCGGTACCCGGAAACTCGGACTAGCTCTCTCTCTCCCTCTCCCTCTCTTTTTCTCTTTTTATTCTTTTTTTTCTTCTTATTCTCTTTCTTCATCTTCTTCTTCTTCGGCGTCTTCTTCTTCCTTATCTCTCCTCCAACTGATATCGCAGTCTGCTGTCTTAACGACCCGCGTAAAGGGGATCAAAAATCTGAGATGCCGCGTACTCGACAAGTGTAAATATAACGAAAACGTTTATTTGACACGGAGGGAAATGCCGTCGTGCGAGTCTTTTAAATCAAATCTCGACACTCTCCTGTAACAAAAAAAAAATGAAAATAAAAAAAGAAAGAATAAAAGAATTAAAAAAGAAGGAGAGGAAGAAATAGAATTTTCAAAAAAAATAAGTAAATAAAAAAATAAAATAAAATATTAATGTAGAATTATTATACTTTAAAATCTAATCGATCAATTGTTAGCAATTTTATTTGTGTGTGTGTCTCTAATAAATAATAAATACATAATAAAGAAAAAATAAATCGTGAGTATTATCGTAGCTTGTTTAATTTGTAATTCTCTCGATCAAATATCGATTAGAATAAACCAAGTGTCTAAGAGAGTAAAAGGGACAAACTAGAGAGAGAGAGAGAGAGAGAGAGAGAGAGAGAGAGAGAGAGATCGGGGTGAGATTGCATGTTTTTTCATTACAAGCTATACGGCAATGTTTTCACTTCTGAATACCTCCCTCCTTCTTTCCAACTCCGTCTTTATCTCTATTCGTATCTTCTCTCAATGTATATATATATGTATATATATATATGTATATATATATCTCTCTCTCTCTCTCTCTCCCTCTCTCTCTCTCTCTCTCTCTCTTTCTCTGATCTAATCTCTAAAAAAAGAAAGATATTAAATAAAAAAAGAAAAACAGCTGATTCGTATAACCGCTTTTCTTCCACCACCATCGCATAGTTTGGTGTAATAAGACCAAGCACTTCGTTCTCTCCTTTTCTGCAATACAAGTCTCGATAACGAAGAAGCAGAAGACGAAGAAGACGTTGACCTAAGGACAAACTATCATCGGTTACTCCCAACTTTATATATATAAAATATAAATAAAAAATGAAATAAAAACAAAAATGAAGAAGATCAAAAGGAACAAGAACGACATAAATAATTTTAAATCAATATGGACAATGAAATCTCGAAGCAACGTCGATCGGAAATGAAAGGAGAAAATGAAATAATAAATACGCTTTGTGGTGGCGGTAATAGTGCTAAGGAAGTTAAGAATCTATTCGATATATTCTACCATGGCGAACGACACAAAGAATGTGAAGCGTTTGACAGAGCACAACCGCGCGCTTCAGCTGTATTGAACTCTCACATATCGTTTACGACTAATCACATGCATTTGTGCATATATATATATACACCAATATACGACCTATATATTCGAACATTTCGAATTTAACATACTTAAGTCGATATCTTCCTACATTTATTAGGAGACGAGATTTTCCTTGAAAATTTTTGATTTTGAAAATATTGAAATCTATCTTGTTTTACTCGTTTGTTTTATTTTTATATAATTTTTTTTTAAATTTACCTTAAATCTATAAATATAGTAAAATTGCAACGATCGCGAGAGAAAGGATTACTGAATATCTAAATTGTACGAGGTTAAAATAGACACTATTATTGGCCGATAGTGGTATCATCAAGGAAGATGCGATTATTTTCTACATCCCTATATCGAATCGTTGAATACCGATCGATCGACAAACAGCTTTGCACCGTGTTCTTCTTCTTCTTCTTCCTCCTCCTCTTCCTCTTCTTTTTCTTTTTCTTTTTTCTAATCTATGTGTGCATTTATGTTATCCTCGTATTTCTAACTAACCATATAACTCTCGAACCATCAACGAGATTATAAATACTCGACGTATTTAGAAATTAATTATAAATCATTAATAATTATCATTGGTTATATTTGTTGAAGTCGTCATTAATATATTCAAGAAAATTTTGTTCTTTTTTCTTCGTCAATTCCTCTTCATTTCTGATTATATATATACATATATATATATACATATACATATACATTGAGAGAAGATACGAATAGAGATAAAGACGGAGTTGGAAAGAAGGAGGGAGGTATTCAGAAGTGAAAACATTGCCGTATAGCTTGTAATGAAAAAACATGCAATCTCACCCCGATCTCTCTCTCTCTCTCTCTCTCTCTCTCTCTCTCTCTCTCTCTCTAGTTTGTCCCTTTTACTCTCTTAGACACTTGGTTTATTCTAATCGATATTTGATCGAGAGAATTACAAATTAAACAAGCTACGATAATACTCACGATTTATTTTTTCTTTATTATGTATTTATTATTTATTAGAGACACACACACAAATAAAATTGCTAACAATTGATCGATTAGATTTTAAAGTATAATAATTCTACATTAATATTTTATTTTATTTTTTTATTTACTTATTTTTTTTGAAAATTCTATTTCTTCCTCTCCTTCTTTTTTAATTCTTTTATTCTTTCTTTTTTTATTTTCATTTTTTTTTTGTTACAGGAGAGTGTCGAGATTTGATTTAAAAGACTCGCACGACGGCATTTCCCTCCGTGTCAAATAAACGTTTTCGTTATATTTACACTTGTCGAGTACGCGGCATCTCAGATTTTTGATCCCCTTTACGCGGGTCGTTAAGACAGCAGACTGCGATATCAGTTGGAGGAGAGATAAGGAAGAAGAAGACGCCGAAGAAGAAGAAGATGAAGAAAGAGAATAAGAAGAAAAAAAAGAATAAAAAGAGAAAAAGAGAGGGAGAGGGAGAGAGAGAGCTAGTCCGAGTTTCCGGGTACCGGAAATAGTACCGTTATTAGTACTTGAAAAAATAGGTTTTTCTTCGAGTGGTATTGAATAAATTTTGTTTTACATTTAAAGTTCTCTTATTATTAGGGCGATACCTTGGTTTATTAATTCTAACCTGAGAACGAAGTGTAAAATTTCTCCTTCCTCATGAGCTTCTCCCTCGCCCAATCCTGCTCCCTCTCCTGTCACCATTAAAAAAAAAAAAAAAAAGAAAAGGAAAGAAAACAAGAGAGAAAAAAGATAAAAGCATCGCCGCGCTTCATTTTGTCTGCACCAACTCCTTTCTCTCTCTCTCTCCCTCTCTCTCTCTCTCTCTCCTCTCTCTTTCTCTTTTTCTTTTTTTCTCCTTCTTGTTGAACGTCGTTTCGGAAACTCAATACATGCAGTACACGCCACATTAAAGGTTTACTTGCTTTCACTCACTAGTTTTCCACATTATACAAACGAAGCAACGCTCTTTTTTTTATTTCTCTATCTATCTATATTGAACTATTTATTTCTATTTTTTCTCTGTATCTAGTTTCTCTTATAGATTTCCTCAGCAAAAGATATATCATCGGTACGCACACTGATTAAAATTCACCTTTCCCGATGTCGATATAAACGGCAGCGCGCGGAAAGCCGTAGTGATGAGAGCGGATTATTGACATTATTCGTAGTTTTTTTATTCGTACTTTGTCTTTTTTCTTCCTAACTTTCTTTTTTTTCTTCTTTTCTGTTTGCCTTTTTTTCTTTTCTTTTTTTTCTTCTTTTTTCTTTCCTCTTTGCTATCCTTTCTTCTTCTTTTAATTTTTTTTCCCTTTACCACTTCTCGACAAAACGTAAGTAATCATTTATACGCATGTAAAAGCGTATGTAATAAACGTGTGGTATCAGAGAAGTTTCAAAAAAGTTCTTATACAAGAGTTTTTTGTGAGCGTTTTCTTTTCGTTCTGAGACAATATTCTGTTTTAGAGCAAGAGCGTTAATTCCTCGTTTTGAGATTTTGTTTTGTTTAAGAACGAGAACATTTTGTCGAGAGAGAGAAGCCATAAGACGTTCATTGAGTTAAGACGTGTTTGTTCCTTTGTTCATATTTCATTAATAAACCTATATTAATCATTACAACTTCATAGCTCAAAACCTAATTAATTCTTACTGAATATAATTTCTACACGTATGTAAAAACGCATTGAAATATTCCACTTGCTATTATTAGCCAAACAATCCATACTCGGGGATCGATATATGGGTTGATTTTATAAATATGCGTTATCTAAGTATGCACGTCATAATTAAGACAAATGAATTCTTAATTAATGTGATTTCTCTAATGTCTTCTTCTATTTTTATAAACACACACACACACACACACACACACACACACACACACACACACACACACACACATTTATATGTATATATACATACATATGAGAGAAAGAGAGAGACAGAGAGAGAAAGTGAGAGAGATTGAAAAAAAGAAGAGATATTTATAAATTGATTAATATCTTTTTATCTTTAAAGAATGATTAATATACTCGATTAAAGTCCCCATGTCAGTTTAAAAATTTCACGCATCTTAATTATTTTAAAACTACCACGTTTCTATGTGAGACTAACGTCGACGACTTGTTGTTAGTCTTATTCACGGTCTGCCTTTGGTATAAGCCGGTATACGTCGTGCATATTCATTGTAGTACACAAGTTTATGCCCTGGGGTTATGATAAATCCTCTCATCCTCTCCTCTCTCTCGGAGTTATACATAATGGGTATAAGAAAGAAGCTTTTTCGCGCCTTAGGTACACGTGTACATTTTCCCTTAAATTACGCGCGAAAGAGGAACTAGCTAAAGAATAAATGACTGCTAAAATCGAAAGGTGAACGGGATGACAGACGCCGTGCATTTAGTCCGTCGGTCGCGTCGTTACTTTCTATTGAATAATACCTACAAAACCCGAGGGGAAAAGTCGCGATTCTCCTCAAGTTTTGCACATGACAAAAAAGGAGGAACTTGGTCGCCCTTACGAAGGATCGTGAAATGGTAGTAGTCGTAATAGTAGTAGGACTAATAGTAGTAGTAAGAATAAGAGAGGAAGGAAAAGAGTTGGAGGAGGTGGTAGAGGTGGTAACGGCAATGGTTGGTGTTGGTTTAGGTGGGGAGCAGAAGGGGCAGCGGGAATTTCGTTTGATTGTGAACCTGGGTTTGTTCTCGGCCGTCCATTGTTCCAAACTTGGTCGCGTATTCGTAATCGTCTTTGCATCGTAGCGTGTAGTAGCGTCGTGCCGTAGTCGTGCGTCGACGCGCTAACGCCACCTTTTATCTTGCTAACCTTGAGGAAGGAAGAGAGAGAGAGAGAGAGAGAGAGAGAGCGAGAGAGAGAGAGAGAGAGAGAGAGAGAGAGAGAAACAAAAAAAACAGAAAAGAATAAAAATCTAGAGAAAAGAATATCCATCCCGGTTGTGAGACAAAATAAAATTCCTCCCCTCCATCACCACCACTTGCCTTTACCCACTTTATAATTAAATAAATTAAGAGACTAAAAAACTAAATATCATAACGTAATAAACATCGAATGCTGTTCTCGATTGAATTCGTAAAAGCCAACATTTCCGGAAATATTTATATTTCTTTCATCGAATTCATAAAAAATACTATTATATGTCATTGGGAACAATTTTCACGGGAGTAGAATCGTATTGTTGAAATTCAAAAATTTTACAACGGCAATATGCGTTTAATAATAATCGAAAACCATGCATGCAGATCCTATAATGAAACAATAAATACGGAACGAAAATATTACGTGGCATGTCATGTCGTTCTTTTAATTTGCGTTCGTCAAAGTAAATACACACATACATACATATTTATATGTCGTTCGCAAAAATTTACGTTCCCTCCGTATTTCGTTCTACAATTAACAATTTTATTTCATTGTTAATAACAATTTCCTCGTGAATTATCGATTCATCGAAATAAAAATATTCTGCAATAGCAATACGCCTATCTATGATTAATAGTGACCAATAGAAAATATATATATATGTTTAGACACATATACATAGATGGATAAAAGATAAATAGTAACACTATAAACGTAAATCGAAACCGTACAAGCGGCATGTTACCTATATTGTTCTCGTGTAGTTACGACGTAACGAAATGCGAATCACTTTTCGGCACAAGATAATAGATAACGTGCGTTTCGCGTTAAACGGTCTGTCCTTCCAGAAGAAAAAGTATTATACGCTGAATGAGAGTCATTATCTGTTTACGAAAGGTTACACGCCCGGAATAATATTCCGTTGTTTCGTACGATAATAAAACAGCGGGACACTTTTTACAGCACTGATATACATAAATATACGTACCAAATTAAAAGCTCTATATTATCGCAAAAAAGCGAGTACTAAAAAAAAGAAGGGAAAGGTGAGCGAGAGAGAGATAGTTGGATACAAAGAGAGAGGAGAGATAGAGTGATGGTGGGAGGGGGAAGGAGGGAGAGGGAGACTAATCTAGGAACTTTTCAAGTAGCCGCCGATGAAAAGACAAGAAAGGTGTCCTCCACATGTTCCACTAATTAAGATATCGATGAAGCAGGATTTATGTTCACGGGATATGAGTTCTCTTAATGAGAAAGAGAAGGAGAAAGAGAGAGAGAGAGAGAGAGAGAGAGAGAGACTAGGGTGATAAATTGCCAGGTGAGTTACGTGTTTTACAAGCTCTTTAAACGGCACACTGTTGTCGCTTTAATTATCTTTCGTGTGCGCCGAGCCGATACGATAGTGACGTGGTAATAATATCGATTGCACCTGTTTTTCTCTTTCTTTCTTTTCTTTTTTCTTCTTTTTTGCTCTTTAAATTTCATTTACGTAAAAAGGGAATTATCTCGAGTTAATTTCCCATTAATGTATACTTATCTTTCTCCTTTTGTTTATTTTTCTTTTTCTTTTTTACCTTTCGCATCTATCTTATCGAAAATTTTTCTTTTATTTTGTTTCTTTTTTCTATCTTTTCTTTTATCGTATCGTTTCAATTAAACCTAAAGGCAAAGAAAAAAAAAGAAAAAGTGATAAGGGAATAGATACAATTTCTTTACCGTAGATAATATTTGTTCGATGTTACTATTCTAAGATCATTCAAAGAGGTTCCTAGAGGGAAGGGGGTTATCGTTATTAAAATACTTAAAATATTTTAATGGTAATACGAGAAATGGTATTTTTGTGGAAAAGAAAAAAAAATGATAAATATATAACTAAAATAAAGGGGGAGAAAAAACAAGCTTATCCTTAAACGAAAAGAGACAGAGAGATATAGTGAGAAATAGAAGAGAAGAAAAGAGAAGAAGGAAAAGTAGCTGCGTAGGAAGAGATCTTCCTGTGAGACAAATTGGTCAAGTTGTCGACAGGATCTGAGTTCGTCGTAACTCCAATCATTTCCTGCATGCAAAGATATGTGCGATATCCAAAAATAGTAGCAGTCGCGAGAAAAAAAAAGAAACAGAAAGAAAAATTAAAAAAATATATAAATAAAATAAAATATATAAGTAACATTCCTACGCTGTAACTTATGAGAGCGATTGAAATTAATAATAAGCGATTTCGAATAGATAGATAACTTTCAAACGAATAAATTGGAATTTTAAAATAATTTCAAAGGTGAAACGAAATATCCGTTTCAGGACCCGTTTCATCGTAGCCGACGAGGAGGACTTTGTGCCAGGAACATGATCGGCAAAGAAGCGGCCGTTAGTAAGTAACAGGCGCGTGCGGCGTCATACGTACATGTTGCTTACTCGGTTGGCCGTCTCTCTCTTCTTCGGCATCTTTGTCGGTATCTTCTTTTAACAGTTAAATTTTCCAATTACGTTCTTTGCACGCTCGCCTTTTCGTTTACTTCTTTTTCCTCCCCTCCTCACGCCCCAAACCTTCTTTCTTTCTTGAATTACTTCTTTCTTTTTTTTTTAATTTACGCGAAAACACGAAAGTTTTTACTAAAGTAACGACCGTTAAATGAAGCTTACAAGCCCACCGCGCGTTCCCCATTATTTATTTATCATCCCACCGATGATGGGTGAACAATGAAGAATTTAAAAAGAAAAATTAAAGGAGAAAAAGAAGGTACAGAGAGCGCAGCGCGCCTTTTAAAAATCGATCCTCTGACCGTTCAGATTTAAAGGTTCTTCTTCGTTTTTTTTTTCGGAATGACGGCGTATGCGCTTCCTAACCGGCTTTCTATTTTTTTTTAATTTCTTTTTCTTTTTGACTTTGCATATCATTCGACAAGGCAATTTTTTCTAAAAAAAAAAATTGTGATACTCCCATGTCATAGGATGATGAGGGGTAGGGAGAGAGAGGAGGAGAAAGAAAAATGATCGTATTCCGTATTGTACAATTGCATTTTTTAGCTTAAATCCCCCTTATAACGCCATAGCACTTTTAGATCTCGGGATTGAGAGGAAGAACCGTTGCGTTCCAAAGATATTTTTTCAATTAAAAGGGGACGTACGAAAGATAACGATGATATCGCATTGAGCGAGTAATAAACATATTAAACATATTGAAAACAAATGTATAACGTCGATGTATAATTGCCGTTCGATCGTTGTTAATAAATTTGATAATTAATTCGTGATTTCAACTTTACGATATATATTTATAATTTTGTAAAAAAAATAAATCAGGCAGAGAAACGAACGAAAGAACGCACAGAGTTACACCATTAATGAAACAAAAATCTTTCAAATTATTATTATTATAGTTATAAATATTAGTATTATTGTTGTTGTTGTTACTATTATTATCATTATTATTATCATCATTATTATTACTGTACTGATTCAGTAATTTTCATCTCGTGAAAAGTTTGTGTGCATCTCCTTGTTGACTGGTTGCCGATATAGCCATCAACCCGAAACCATCAACGTTAACTTCCCAGCTTGCCAAACTTTGAAAATGAGAGGATCCAATTAAGAGAGAGAGAGGGGGGGGACGATACGCTATGTGCTGCTTCTACTCTACTTATTCAACATCGAGAAATTGCTGATGAGAGTTTATGTCTTTCGCGGGTGATTCGATTTACTCTAAAGTACTCCAAGGGATTTGCTTGCTTTGTCCTCAACACCTCCTCCCTTCCCAATCCCCTCTCAATTCCTCCACCATTGCTCCGAACACATTTTACCATTTGAAAAATTACAATGATTTTGCTGAGGAATTATTCATCTTTATGTTTCCTACGATACCAAGGACTAGGAGAGATTTTCTCGAATGAAACAGCTTGAAATTCAACGTAAAAAAAAGAAAAGAAAAGAAGAAGAAAGGAAGATTAGAAAAAAGAGGATAAAAAAAGAAAGATCGGATTGTATATATTTATATATTTATATATTTATATGATACATATTTATACGATAATCGTGGTGCGATCGCACGATCGATCGATTTAAATCATTGTTCGTAAGTAATCGATCGACTTAATTCCCATGGAATATCATGTCTAAATTATAATACTAATATATATATATATATATATATATATATATATATATATATATATGTATGTATGTATGTATGTATGTATGTATGTATGTATGCACATTGACATCGGTGCATTCAATGGGCATTTGATACGACATTGGTATTGGTGCATCTATATTCTCGTTATTCGCCGTTCGCCATAAAACCGATTAGACTTATTCCGAACGGACGGATTAATAGAGAAACTAATTTTATCTTCGTATACAATGAATAGTCTTTCGAACAAATCATCCACAAAAGAGAAGACCCATATACTGAACAGTCTTTGGATTAGGACGGACAATCCGATTAAAACCTATCCATAGAACGGACGATTACTACTTTATACCGACATATATATATATATATATATATATATATATATATATATATCTTATTTCATTTAAATATACGTATGTATCTGTAAATTATTATATGAAAATACTTTTATCTAACACGTCTCTATTTCGCCGAAAAAGGAAAAGAAAGCGTGAAAGAAGGGCTCGAAATCATTTTTCATTAGACAGTGGAAAATTGACATCTATTCTTTCGTACTTTCGAAATACGTTGTAAGGGTTCTTAATTTGAGGTTTTTTCGTGGGTAATTTTATCACAGCGTTACCTTTATGTGCGTATGCACGTATGTGCGTGTATATAAGTTTGTGTGTGCGACTCTCGGGTGCATTCACCATTGGATTTGGATTCAAGAATTATATATGTAAAGAAAAATACAATTTTCTTTAATTTAAAACAATGCCGCGCTTGACTCATCATTGCGGCTGTATGTACCGTAGACCGTCGACTCGATACTATATAATCTATGGATAATTGAAAATATAGTAAAAATAATCTATGAACTTTGATAAAGCAAATGATAAGATTAATTTCAATAATTATAAGTAATTACTACCGTGATTGTGATTAAGGAATCGACATTACAATTAATAACATTAAATGTCGTTTTCTTTCCTTACAGGTAATGTTTTGTTATTAGATACTTTTCTTTATGTAAATCTTGTGAGGTTAACAAAATAAATCTTTCCTTACAGAGAACCTCAATTGTGTTTTAATTGAATGTGTCGTCCAATCACAACGAAAATATCATTATATATATAACAAGGATTCGATCCTGAGATAGAAGAAATAAAACGTACATCAGCAGCAGCAGCAGCAGCAACTTTATCTAAGAAGATAATAAGAAGCCTCTCGGTTCACTCTCGGTTCACGCTGTGATAGTGTATTGTCTCTCAAGTGAATCAAGATAGGAGTAAAGACCATACACAAGAAAATACCGGCTGCAGCTGGTATAAACGATGGGCTGGAGTCCTCAAGCTCGGTCCTCTCTCACGCAACAAAGGCGGAATCCTGGAGGGTAGCCGAGCCTTACCCCTCACTGGTAAGGAAAGGCACCCAGAAAGAAAAAACCATCAACCTCAAGTCTGGAAACTTCATTGCTTCTAATACTCTCAAAGAAATGGATTTCAATCCGCTCAAGGTATTTCCAACCATCAATCTTTTCGATATTCTCTCTTGTAATGATAATGGTAGGGATATCCATTCAGATCAAATCTCGGACAATTCAGAAAATCACGATCCCATTGGACAGCACTTCAAAGACACCGCCACATCCAAACTTAAGAAAACCCCACCACCCATTTACCTTCATGCTCGCATAGAAGAATTTCCAAAAGTAACCAAAACACTCAAAAAATAATACGTCGGAAAATTCCTTATAAAATATCTGGGTGAAGAAGTCAAAATTAAATTGGAAAACTTAGAACGCTATCTTAAATTCAAGGAGTATTGTGTTAAAACTAAGGTACAGTTCCACACATACTCAACAGAGCAAAATAAGATCCTGGCAGCAGTGCTTGGCGGTCTTCCCAAAATCAATAAGGATGATCTGATTCAGGAGCTCCTGGACCACAACCTAAGTGCCCTCTCCTGCAACGAGATCCAAAAAAATCCTAACTCACTTTATGTTCTGTATAAACTAACATTCAAATCAGACATTACTCTCCAGCATCTCAAAAAAATTTCCTCATTCTTTCAAACAAGAGTATATTAGGAAAAATACTTTACATTCAATGCTTCCGCTGTCAAGCCTATGGACACACTTATGCTAACTGCACCAAAAAATTCAAGTTTGTTAAATGCGCAAACTCACATGACTCTAGATTATGTAAAAAATCTCCTAATGTCCCAGCTAAATGTGCCAACTATGGGGGCGATCACACCGCTAATTACTCCAAATGCCCGGCATTACTTAAATTACCTAGATAAAAAAAGCAAATCATTGTAATCTATCAATTATACTTTGTATAGTAAAGCGAAGTCTGGTTATAATACGCGATATTTCTAATAAACTTTTACACTGATTGTGCAAATTAATAATAATTTTTCTTTCTTCTATCGTAGTTTCCGCACGTCTGCGTCTCATTTTCCAACGACAATTGTGAATGGTACAAAATTTCAAACTCTACTGATGCTAATAACATTCCGAAACATACTGATTGATAACTAGTAAGGAATAATGTAATGTCTTTACGTTATAAGTTCTCTGCTAAATAATTCAAAATAAGAACTGTACGAATACTTAATACTCTTATATTACTATCGATTTTTCGTTTTTTCTTTTTAATTTTGTAAAGATTATCTATACTAAAGATTTCCAAGAATATGTACAACTTATTGTTTACAAAAAATTAGTTAATAAATAATAATTTCAAAAAGTTCTGTTTTAAATTGATCGGAGTACTAATACTTTCGACATCCACTGTAGCGTCAAAGTGTCCGAAAAGAAATAGGGCGGAAACGAATTGCGTGACGACTAAATCGAAGACGCCTAAACAATTGAAAGATGTAAAGATCATCGACGTTACTATTTCAGCTACACTCGATACGGGGAGCGTTCTGACGATCATACGGGCTGATCAGTACGTTAACACTATATGAGGTCCGGTGGCCCCACCACGTTGCTGCCATACGCAAATTATTGGGCAAACTCTGGTGTCTCCACGTTGGTGCCATTCGGAAATTATCGCGCAAGCGCCGATGGCTCTATTGTGGTATTCAAAATGGTGTTCTGTTTAACTAACAGTAAATTACAGGCGTAGCAACTTAATGTTTTCATAAAAACCTGTGCCCTTCGACAATGGCAAACGAAAAAGAAGACACAAAATTATACGTGATGAGTGTGTGGACATATTGTCTGATGTTCCATCCGAATTTGAAGATTGTGAGGAACTAGGAGACATTACGTCTTCAAAAAAGAAAATGAGGCAACATTTTCGGATGAATCTGAAATATATAGACGGAGAATTAGGCGAACACAATACCGTTACCAAGTGATACAGGAGAATCAGGCGAAGATAGATGAGTAGAGAGTGGTCAAATCTTGTGATTTACCAAGAAACAATAATGCTTTCGAAGGATCTTCCGGTCCTAAAATACTTCCCAGAGATGCAAACAATATCGAGGATGTCGTGAAACTATTTATAGGGAACGACTTGTTTGAATTTATTAGTCCCGAAACGAACAGGTACTACGATCAAAATTCCACCAGGAGAGAGCCCCGATAAAAAAAAGTGCAAAATTTTTCAATGTTACGGCGGTCGAAGTAACAAAATGCTTCGGACTGATCATTCTTATGGGAATCGTTAAAAAGCCAAGGATCGACGATTATTGGTCGACAAATACACTATTGGAAACAACAATATTTGGTAAAACGATGTACCGCAATAGATTTCGTCAGATATTATCGTTTTTACATTTCTCGGATAATAGTAACATACCTGATAATGTCGGCCGACTGTCCAAAGTACAAGGTATAATTGATTATTTCAATTTTCTAAAAAAGTTTTAAGAAAACTTCAATATTGGTCAGAATATTACAACCGATGAAGGAATGATACTGTGGCGTGGACGATTAAATTTTAAAATTTATTACCCGCCAAAAATTACAAAGTAACGGTATACTTGTCCGAATGCTGTGCGATTCCGTTACGGGATATATTTCGCGTTTAAAAATATATTCTGGCATTAAGAAGCCTGTAAAGGTACAGCGATAAAACTGTTGAAAAACGTTTCTGGAAAACGGCAATCACTTGTACATGGCCAACTACTATAACAGTGTGGAACTTGCGGAAGATTTGCTTACGAAGAAAATTCGTGTTTGTGGAACGCTGCGGCAGAATATAGGATTACCGGTAAAATTGAAAAACTGCAAACTAAATGTATTTGAAACCAAACATCAACAAAGAGGAGAAGTACTCGCGCAAGTATGGAAAGCATCGAAGACGAAAATAATAAGAACAATTTCCACCATACACAATGCCAGTTTAGTTGACACAGCAAAAAAATGCAGAAAAACAAATTGTACGATTAAAAAACCCACATCTATTTTGGATTACAATAAATATATGAAGGGAGAAGATCGAGCTGATCAATCTCTGAGCTATTATCCTATAATATACCGGAAAACCATAAAATGGTCAAAAAAAGTGGCTTTACACCTATTTAATCGCGCTTTATACAACGCGTTCGTAGCGCAACAACATTATAATACAGATTCCAAGAAACTCCACTTTCGTGATTTTTTATTTAAAATATGCGAATCGTGGATAAAAGATAATTCACCTGTTGGTGAAGAGGACTTGGAGGTCCCGAGTACATCGCGTGCTTCCAGTCGTGAATCGATCAACAGTGTCATGTATGTTATAAAAACGACAAAATTAGGAGAACTAATTTAATGTGTAAATCTTGTGGAGTTGCTGCGCTTCACCTCGGAGGTTGCTTCGCTTCGTTTCATTTGAAAGATAAATACTAAGTATCCAACAAAATATAAATAAATAGATAAACATATAATACAAAAAAAATCTTATACTTATTTACATATGCATATCCTCACAATTTCAAGAAAATAGAGGGGCAGGATTGAGACATGGGAACTGACGATAAGATTAGTAAACAAGAACCTCGAAAAACCGCCGGCGACAAGCGAAATGATGTAAATCAGTTCTACCGGCGCGAGACGAAAAAATCTAGATTAAATTAGACGTGCGGACGGCATAGTGTTAAGATGGCTCTCCGAAATTGACGACATATTAATTTATTCACAAACCTTCGGAGGACATATCGGACATATACAACAAGTACTAGAAGCTACCATAGAAGAAGGATTTAGATAAAAACTCAAAAAATCTCCTAATTGATAGAATATACCTGATAAAATTTATTAACATTTACATAATTAATAAAATATAAACAGTAAAATCCATTAAAATTCGCCTAATTAATGGAATTTATCTAATATGACCCATTAAAATTAATCTAAAGGATAAATTCTACCTAGAAATTTCTTTTGAAAATAACCTAATTCATAGAACTTACCTGATAAATCCCATTGAAATTAACCTGATTAATGAAACATACTTAGTAAAATTCACTTAATTAATGGAATTTACCTGATGAAACCCATTAAAATTAACCTAATTAATAAAATCAAACTAGTCTAATTCATTAAAAATCACATAATTAATAGACTTTTGACGATAAGACCCATTAGAATCCATCGCAATTCACTTAATGAATGGTATGTACCTAATAGGACCCATTAAAATTAACCTAATTGATACAATCTTTCCTTTAAAATCCATTAAGTCACATCATTTATAGAATTTACATGATAAAATACATTGAAATTAATCTAATTAATAAAATCTACCTAGTAGAATCCATTATATTTGACTTAAACAATAGAATTTACATTATAGGACTCATTAATATTGACCTAAATGATAAAATCTTCCTAGTAAAATCCATTAAAATCATATAATTTATAAAGCTTACTTATCTCTAAAGTTCACGCAGTACAATTAACTATTATATAAACAACGCTACGTTCAATTAAACATTAACAAACGGAATACTTTACAATTGTATCTCATCGTAGTCGAGTTTTCATGAGAAAAAAAAAAAAAAAAACAATGGTCTTGTTTTTAATTTTGACAATAATCGAGTTAGTATTCTTTCAGATTCTGACGCGTGAACATCGAAAGTCTCTCTAACTAAACCCGACAACTTATAAATTAGTAATTTCTATAATTTTTCAATTATTTAATCAATCTTTGAATTCATTAGGTCAATATCATTGATGAGCAATAGCTTTAATAGTTAAAGTTAGTGAAAATATTTCTTCAGTTATATATCAGATTTTATATGAGGAAACAAAAATAAGAAATAAGATTAACCACTTGCGGTGGAAAGACGTGCCACGCACATCGAGGAGCTTCTGTTACCGGAACGCTGCGACGTTTTACACGCGTCGTCAGGCGTCTGCTGCAAAAAGAAAAATGACGTGCGTTGCACGCGCAACAGTGAATTTCTTTGCACCACAAGTGGTTAATATATGTGTAATAGTTCAGACTGTTTCAATGTTCTATAAATATTTATGTACTTACCTTTTTGTTCTTGGTTAGAATTATTGATCTTTCCAGAGGTAGACCTTATACCAACGACCCACCTCAGTCGAGACTCCCTTTGGAAGATTAGCGTTCCGTGTCCTGAAAGTGATGATAGGAAGAAGTTTAATCCAAGGCGCCGGTCAGATGATATAAATTCTCTTTATAATTTTTTACGTATTCTTCGTTTCGAAATAGATTCTTTCTTTTTTTCCCCTTTCTCCATTTTCTGTTTGCTTCTTTTGTATACGTTTTTATTTTTCTTTTCTTTTTTTGTTAATGTTTTACATAGTTGCTGAACCCTTTTAATTCAAAATTTTAAATCAAACGAAAGTGCACGAATTTATTGAGCTGTGCCAACGAACTCCACGACAATGTCAATCCAGACATTTGTATGTTACTAATCCGTAATCTATCACTGTCTTGTTTTTCCTTATATATATATAAATAAGGAAATATTATTTATATATATATACCTATATAAATAGAACTTATTATATGCACACACACACACGCGCGCGCGTTCGTTCGTCGCTCGTCGTTCAAGAGCACCTTGTAGCTTAGATCCATCTCTCTCCTCTCTCTCTCTCTCTCTCTCTTTCTCTCTCTCTCTGATTCTATCGAATTCCTTCTGAAAAAGAGAAAGAGTGAGGGAGAGAAGAATGATTGTATTTGACACATTGAGCTGAGATCTCGTGGTTCGCCGAAAAAAACTCGATGCAAATGCACTTTCACGCTCGCACACGAATACTTTGAATCTATAGAGCACAAATCTTTTGTTTTATAAGAAAAACCGGAGACAATCATTCTCTCAATCATTCTTTCTATCTTGCTCTCGCATACCATACTCGGTCCATTCTGACCGGACATTCGTCCCGAGTGTCTGCCAATAAAGAATATTTTTGGCAAAAACTCGATACATCTTAAGAAAAGGCAATTTTGATTTTCTCTTTGGCAATTACCATCTTCTTTGGTTCTATTATCTTCATCTTTGGCGTGGTTATCTTCTAGCCCTTAACGGACGACGACTTTTTCGACCGCGTGAGGTAGCAGGACGAAGCGATTTTTGCGAATGTGTTGAGTGACACATAATATAATAAAATGATCTTACATATAAATTATCTCATAAAAACGTTATATTTTGATTGTTTATCTATATTTACATCTTTAAAACTTTATTTTCACAAAAATTATGTTCTATACTTTCGCTGCGTGTGATACTTTATGAAGCATTGACCAAGATGCATTCGTGGCTTATCTGGACAGATCGAACAGAGTCTGATTTATATCATTCATGTCTATTCCGTTACTATTTTCGCTCTTGGCTTTAATTATCAACGACTTAAAAAAATGATAATAGGATAATATCGGAGTATGTACCATAAATGGCTTGTCTTTAACGTAAATGGTCATGTCGCTGAATATCCCAATTTTATACATAATATTTAAATACTCAGTTATACTATCTTCCCAAGATTTTAATATGACGTATCTACCAGGAATTGATTCGTAAGTGTATTTTGCCGAAATTATGTCATAACTTAACACACATTTCAAATTCATCTCTTTCTCGCAATTTTTACAAATGTTAAATGTATGAAATCCATATAGTTTGTTTGTAACAACATAAGATATTACACTACTGTCTTCTTAAATCCTCTAAGCGTGTATTGAACATTCGATGGTTAGTCGCCCGGAGAATATTTAAAAAATAATAAACCGATTTGTACGTCCTTACAAGTTATTTTAGAACACTTCGAAAAGTCCACTATACCTTGTAAACTTATTTGATAACATAAATGTACTTCTTTAAAACTTGTGCGTAAATACAGGCGACATTAATCTTGCCGACAAGTTTAGAAAATATTCTACGGAAGTTACTTTCCATGTGTGAGATATAGTGGTGGTATTCAATTTGGTATATTTATCCATCGTTTATATTAACCAATCTTTTTAAATCAGTCTTATACATAATACACGGTAGAAAAAAAACCGTACGTAGAAATGAAGATGAATCTAATTCTTTTTTTTTTTTTTTTTTTTTTTTAACGATTTCGTCGTGGTATTTATCTTTACGTTGTTACATACAATTAATAATCAAAGTAATTCAACTCAGGTGGTATAACGGGAAATTAAAAATTGAATCTCTCGAAACAATGAAAGTTAGGTCCTTTTGTCAATATAAAAGTAGGATGTAGATCTTACGTATTGATATATGCATAATTCGTATAGTATAAAATTAATTTCTTTATCAAAACTCAAGCCTTTTGCGTATTACTTAATTCGATTTAGAAAATATGTATTCGATTACGGAGGAGTTCTAATGTTTACGTCTTAACGTTCTTCTACGTACTTATCGGCTTCTCGTTCCCATCATATCCGGGCTCTCTAACGTCTTTGTTTCGTTAAATTGCTATGTCACGATATTACTATGCATAATATGTAAGTATGTATGTATGTATGTATGTATGTATGTATGTATGTAAGTATGTATGTATGTATGTATGTATGTACGTATGTATGTATGTATGTATGCGTGATGTGTCTATGTGTGTATGTATGCGTGATGTGTGGATTAAATATAAAACATACATATTACCAACATATCTAATATAAACTATCGATTAATAGGGCGTTATCATTTGTTTTTCGACGAGGTTCCGCGCTTTCTATTGCGCATGCGCCATTTTGTTTATTAGAGAGACATTTATATTAACAGTTATGCAAAATAATGGTTGCTTTTGACTAGTGGATATTGCCAACAATGATAGGACTTTATCATTATTAACCTATTGATAGAAAATATTATTTAAATTAATTTCTATTATAGTATGTACAGATGCATCATACAGAATATCGTGCTCTATTCGATATTATCGACGAAATATATTTCTGAATGTAAAAACAAAATACTTCCAAGTGACAAAAATTCAATCTAGTTGTAAATAAAAAGTTACCAACAATTATAAACTTAAAGACGTTCCTAAGCTAGGTGCCATCAATTGTAGCGTCCTTACGAAGCCAATATTTATTTAAAAAGGTTGTATATATTTTACTGTGACTTAAATATAACTATTTAAATATACGAACGTTTACTATTTTCGCCAATATAATGAGTTCCAACGCGTGCCACGATTTTTTATTGGAAAGAATTCATCATCCAGGAACTATTGTTTTAAACGAACCAGGAAAAACAGTAAGGATATTTACAGTTTTCTTTTTCATTTTATAATTAATTCTGATACGTTGAAATTATTAATTGTTATTACATTTCTTATTCTATTACTTATCTTTCAGTATACTTGCGGCAGGGGAAAGGAAAATCAAATAAACTGTGTTAGTCTTACAGTATCTCGTCAGCACTGTAGTTTCTTCCGTAATGATCATGAAATATATGTTATAGATTTAGGAAGTTCCAATGGTTTATTTGTAAATGAAATTAGACAAAAAGCTAGCCATATGGTTAAATTGAAGGATACTGATATCATTGGAATTGGTTGCCAAAACGCTAAAGATAAAAATATTGACGTGTTTATTTATAAATTACATTGTATCCCTAAAAACGAAACACCAAGAGATAGGACCTATACAGGAATGGCCCAGCAGCTGTCTCACAAAGATTTACCAACAGGAAGTACTGATAAATATTGCCATTCCTGGACTGTACATAATTCAAATGAGTCCTCTGATTTAGTTTTATCAAATGAAATATCAGGACTTTCAATAAATACATATAAAACTCGTCAGATAAAAATGTTTAAGGAAAAGTTGGTTGATGAAGTTTGCAAAATTCTTTCAAATGAAGAGATTGAATTAACAGATAATTGCCCAGAAAGGAGTATGAGGATACAAAATAAACTAAATATGAAATCTAAGTACCATAATAAATATCTGAAAAAGAATGATACTAGTAAGAGTAAAAAGTCCTCTGCAATAAACAATGCAGATGTTCCTTTGATACAGCCTGGTCCCTCAAATAAAACAAATGAATTGCAACTGGTAAAGGAAATTGAAACCATCTGTATGGATTTGTGCAAGGAGATTGATACAGAAATAGTACAACAAAAGGATAACAATAAGAGTATAAATACATATGGGTATGAACAAATATACCATGCAATTAATGCAGTAAAAACATATAATAGTAATGATGCAAATATAGATAAAACTCGTCAGATAAAAATGTTTAAGGAAAAGTTGGTTGATGAAGTTTGCAAAATTCTTTCAAATGAAGAGATTGAATTAACAGATAATTGCCCAGAAAGGAGTATGAGGATACAAAATAAACTAAATATGAAATCTAAGTACCATAATAAATGTCTGAAAAAGAATGATACTAGTAAGAGTAAAAAGTCCTCTGCAATAAACAATGCAGATGTTCCTTTGATACAGCCTGGTCCCTCAAATAAAACAAATGAATTGCAACTGGTAAAGGAAATTGAAACCATCTGTATGGATTTGTGCAAGGAGATTGATACAGAAATAGTACAACAAAAGGATAACAATAAGAGTATAAATACATATGGGTATGAACAAATATACCATGCAATTAATGCAGTAAAAACATATAATAGTAATGATGCAAATATAGATAACACTGTTCAGATAAAAATGTTTAAGGAAAAGTTGGTTGATGAAGTTTGCAAAATTCTTTCAAATGAAGAGATTGAATTAACAGATAATTGCACAGAAAGGAGTAGGAGGATACAAAATAAACTAAATATGAAATCTAAGTACCATAATAAATGTCTGAAAAAGAATGATACTAGTAAGAGTAAAAAGTCCTCTGCAATAAACAATGCAGATGTTCCTTTGATACAGCCTGGTCCCTCAAATAAAACAAATGAATTGCAACTGGTAAAGAAAATTGAAACCATCTGTATCGATTTGTGCAATGAGATTGATACAGAAACAGTACAACAAAAGGATAACAATAAGAGTGAAAATACATATGGGGATGAACAAATATACCATGCAAATAATGCCGTAAAAACATACAATATTAATGATGCAAATATTGATAAGACTCCTCGGATAAAAATGTTTAAGGAAAAGTTGGATGAAGAAGCTTGCAAAATTCTTTCAAACGAAGAGATTAAATTAACGATTAAATGGGCAGAAAGGAGTATGATGAGACAAAATGTACTACATTTGAAATCTAAGTACGATAATGAATGTCTGAAAAAGAATGATGCTTGTAAATCTAAAAAGTCATCTGAAATAAACAATGCAGAAGTTTCTTTGATATGGCAGGGTACCTCAAATGAACCAAATGAATTGCAACCAGTAAAAGAAATTGAAAGGATCTGTTTCGATTTGTCCAATGACATTGATACAGAAATAGTACAAGGAAACAATAACAATAAGAGTAAAAATACATGTGAGGATGAACAGATATACCATGAATATAATGCAGTAGAGATAAATAATATTAATGATGCAAGTACACATAGGGATGTTGATATGAAAGATAGTTATATGAAAATATTATTACAACAACAGGACCATTTTGAAAATGTAAAAACAGAAAATGAAGTACATGATAATTTAAGGAAGCATGATGCATCATTGATAAAAGAAAATGAACTAAACAAGCCACAAGATACTCTTAAAAATGTTGTATATAATAGCGATTATTATATTAAAATGGAAGATGAATTAATAATAAGTGATGATGAACAAGTAATAATAAATAGTATAGATGAATCCAGTAACTGCATTGAATCTACAGTTAAATTGGAACAATTAAAGGAAGAACCAAAATTAAGATTTTCAGAAATTGATATAGTTAATTTAAGTGACGATGAAGAAAATTTATTCCCATCTTCTCAATTATTTGATTCTAATTCGGATGTAAATTCCGTAGTAAAAAAGAAAATTAAACGCGAATATCATGATAATCATGATGAAGATGTTAACAGGGCTGATGACACAGAAATAATTATCTCTGACAGTGAAGATGAATTTAATATATGGTTACATAAGTTATCTAGAAGTCAAATGCATGATGATACAACTTTAAGTAACGATAACATTGTCAATACAATAAAAAATGAGAATGATGAAACTTCAGATATAGAGATAATTGATACAGATATAGAAAATACTATTAAAGAATCCACTGAAAGTATAAATGATACTAGGAATCAACTTAGTGTTAGTATTGAAACTAATAGAAATAATGAAACAAAAGAACATATAAATAATATTAAAAAAAAATCTACAAATACTGAACACTATGAAAACAGTGATAAATTAGATATTGCGAAAGAACATGGTCCTGATATTTCTCTTGATGTACAAATAACGAATAGAGATAACAATATATCTAATAAAGTACAAGAAAATAATGATGAGACTAGTCATTCTTTCGATAAAGGACAAAACATAATTAATGATGACACAAATAAAAATGTATTTAATTATATGCTACATTCCAAGAAAATAAAATCAGATACAAGAAAGAGGCTACAAATAATAGATGCACCTCATATGCCTGTAAGAAAAAGAAGACGTAATGACATTAGTGATAAGGACGCGGAAAGGGTAGAAAAAAAGGTGAAGAGATGTCTTGATTTAAAAGTACCAATAAATAAAAAACTATCGCATGCTTCGAATAATCCTATTCCACCGGATGCACTCAAAAACCCTCCTCTTTCAAAAGAAGAGAAAAAAGAACTTGCAGAAAAAAGGAAAAGTAAGTTAAAAATGATTGCTGAAAAAGATAAAAAAGCGAGTAAAACGAAACCATTAAGACCTTCTGGTCCGAAGCCAAAAGTTAAAGTATCATTAAAATCTCGATCAGATTCTTTAATTGACGAGATACGATCAAACATGGAACTAAACATAATATCAATAAAAAAATCTGTAAACAACAAACAATGTAAAAATAATACTGTTAATATTGATAAAAGAAAAGATGATAATGGACTACCTTCAATATCTGATTTAAACACCAAAGGAACAATACCTAATTATAAAGAAACATTAAATAAGGTTACAAAACATTTGAAGCAATCTTTAAATGTTACTGATGTTAATCCTGCTCAATTAAATGAGATCAATAAATCTCATACAAATTTAAATAAACCTAAAAATATGGAAAATGTTGTAACTGATGAGACAATTCATGCGACAAAAGATAAAAGCACAGAGGCTAGTACTTCCTATGACTTGAAAGGTGAAGTAAAAACTAAAAATAATGTCAGAATACAAAAAGGAAATTGTTCTACCAACAGGCAAGGAACCAGTGAACCAAAGAAAAAAGGCAAAAATGTCTCTTTCAATGATAATCTTGAAGTTCGTGAATATGAAATAGAATCTCAAAACTCTTTAAAAAAGCTTGACGGTAAAGATGCCCCAATACCTGTTGATAAACTGTCTTCTAAAAAATCTGTCGAAACAAATTCTCTGAAGTTAGAGGATTTTCTGTTACGTATCTTCCTCTGGAATCCTGTTTGGCTTCAAGTAAGTATAACTTTATTTATTAAATGAAGTAAACTATTGATTAACCTTAAATAATTTACAGGAACAGCAACATTTGAAGCAAACGCCACCTATTCTTGAGGAAAATGAATTACATCCTATGTTAACTAATTATAAATCTTACATTGAGTATTATAACATTGTTAAACCTCTATTATTGTTGGAGATTTGGTATGGCATTACTAAAGAATTTGAGATGCTAGAAAAGAATACAAAGTAAGTATATAATTAAATGATGAATTAAATAAAAATTATTTTCTATTAAGGAAGTAAATATATATATATATCGATAATTTGTTACACACAGGCGACCAACTATGATATGTTCTGTAGAGGCAAATTTAAAAAAAATTCACGTAGCATCTGTAAATATGCGTTTATCATCTTTGGTAGTGCAAGTATTAATTACCAAAGAAAACTTATCTAAACAAGCTCATCCTTTTTATGGAGATCTGGTAGTTTTTGAATATGAAATAAAAAAACAAATTTTTCAGAAAGTATTTGCTTATGTTACAAGTATGCATAAAACTGTCATAACATCATTTACAACCTACAACAAAGATTTAGGTAAATGTAATATAACCGTACATATCAGATTATTTGGCGATGTTATTTTTAAGTTGTCTTTTATTTATTAATATTTTTACAGAAAATTATGTGAAAAAGCCATATGCATTGTTGACATATACTATTATGACAAGAAATATTGAAGAGAATTTTATAATAAACCGCATTCAAAGAATAAGGACTGTGACATATCTACGGTCAAATATAAGAATGGTTCAAGCACTACTATATCTTCCACAATCTCCTCTTGTAAATTTTATTTTATGTCCAAACATTGAATCATTTCAATTACCTTTAATAGAAGAATACAATCCCCAGCTTATAACAAAGGTAAAGTTACCAAAAGTACCTAAGCACATAGGTAAGAGGGTATAAATATACGTATTATCTAATTAAAATAATTTTAACGAAAACAGGATAAGTTGAATCAGAAACAATTAGAAGTTGTTGGTAAAGTAACAGAGGCTGCACTACGAGAGGAACCTAAAATTTGTTTGATTCAAGGACCTCCAGGTACATAAATATTTACAAACCTATATACTTTACAATTTTTAAATAATAATTTTTGATATTACAGGAACAGGAAAATCAAAATTTATTGTAAATATTATAACAGAGATACTATATGGTAATAATAGTAGGTATCAAAACAATAAATCCCCTCTACGAATTCTTGTATGTGCCCCATCCAATGCAGCCATTGATGAAATTGTATTAAGACTTCTTGCCATTAGAGCTACAATTAAACGTAAGACAATTTCTTTCTATAATGTTAACATGTTGTGTGTAAAGAAAATAATACACAATTGCCATTTTTATTATATTACTTAGATAATCGTTTTAAAATGGTCCGTATTGGTAAATCTGAAACTATGAATTCAACTGTAAAAGATATTTCTGTAACTGAATTGGGGAAACGGGATGTTAAACGAATGACTACAAATTATTCAGAAAAATATTTTCCTGCTGAGAGTTTGGAAGAAGAGGTTAGATATAATTTAATTTAACCCTTTCGCTACTAAGGGCGAATACAGTCGCGCTCCATGTGAAGTCGCTCGGGTACTACGGTCGCCATAGACGTTCTCCTTGTGATGGCGCTGAGGTGCTACGAGCGATTCTAGCGCTCCCGCTGAAGGTACCGCGTAATCGATAATACGGTGAGCGTCTGCAGTTGCTACTCACGGAGTATCTCACTCTGGAGTGAGATGTACAGTATGAGTCTTTTGTTTCTTTTTGTTGATAAATTATAAATATTTTGTTTTGTGACAAGTTTTTTTCGTCGGAAGCACCAGCCAATCAGCGCGGGCTACAATGAGGCGTAGACACGCCCGCCGACGATCGATCGCGTTCATCGTGCATTGTAGCGAAAGGGTTGATATTATCTAAATACATACTTATGAATTTTGCATAAAATAGTTTGATAATTTTTCAGAAAAAATTGTTAGCAGCACGTATAAATTCATTAAAATATGATATTGAAAATTCACCCAATCTAGATGTTGTTTACAAGAAACATCTCAAATTAAAATTGTCGGATATGAATACTAAGTATGTGTTATTGCAAAATCATAAACCGGTAAGTATATATGCGTGTATGCTATATACATACATACATACATACATACATATACATATATATATATATATATATATACGTGTATGTATGTACGTATGCATATGCATATGTATATGTATATGTGCGTCAGAGAAATTTATTTTTTTTTAATTAATAAAAATTATGCAGATAAATGAAATGAATACCAAGGAAGTGGACAAATTACATTGTATTGCGGAACATAAAATTCTTGAGTGTGCAGATGTAATAGCAAGTACAATTTCCTCTTGTTATACTAATCAAATGGAATCCATTTTTGGGTAAGATTTTTAAAGGATAGAAAAGTAAAATTATAGTAAAAGTTATACTATGCTTTTGTTTTTTTTTTCTTGTTGTTGTCTATTATAGTTACAATATTATATACAAAAATTATCATATTATTTCTTTTATTTCTTATAGTGGAAATAAAGAAAAAATATCAATCTGCATAGTGAATGAAGCTACTAGATGCTGCGAAGTAGAAAGTTTGATTCCGTTACTACTAGGTGTAAATACATTAATTTTAGTAGGAGATACTAATCAGTTACCAGCAACTGTAATAAGTCAAGTATGATCTATTATATATAAAAATTATTTAAAATAATTTTATTATAAACATTACATAGTTTTATGTACAAATTTAATTCATAAAATTATTTTTCATTGTTTTTAGCAAGCAAAGAAATACGGATTCGATAAATCATTGTTTTCTCGTCTATATAGTCAATATAGTCAGACTCAGCATCGCTGAGCTATCAAGGAGAGGTCTAGCTGGCGCGGCGAGAAAAACAGTTGATGGCGAAACTGAGAGGAGCGCAACAAGAGATTGAGTTGCTGAGACGTACAGGCACCCCTGGACAGGAAGTGGCCACCACCAGTCGAGCCGAACGAATCCCGGAAGTAAGGGCGGCATCGCCAAACATGACCACGACGATAGCTGATCTCCTGAGCTATTTCGATGGGGACTCCGAGCGATAAGAGATACGGGTAAATCAAGTTGTATTTCTCAAAGCAGCGTACCACATGGAGAGAGTGATATGGTAAAACTTCTCATCGGAATGAGGCTCAATGACAAGGCGCTCGAATGGTTCCACTCCGATTCGGCGTATATTCGAATGAGAGCTGACGAGCTTTTGGCTGCGTCGAGGGATATGTTTTATATTCCCCCAAACCGGAATAACTCTACGACGACGCTTCGAAGGACGTGTCTGACAGAAGAAGTATCTGACGTTTCGCGATTACGTTCACCGAAAGATAATTTTAGCGAATCGCATCTCAATAAACGAGGAGAACATCGTGGGAATACATAATCGAGAGAATACCGGACGCCTATCTACGAGACGTTGCGCGTGCGCACCGATTTCCATCAAGGAGTTCTTGCTGTTGGCGTTTGAGCAAATAACCTTGAAGGACAGCGGTCACACGTCAGCTGGGCAGAAGGCGATATCCAACGAGGATCGGCGAAAGAGCGAAAAGCGTGAGAACTTGAGTTATGTTAACGGGAGAGAAGAAGGAAGCGAATGATGATAAAAAGAGAGGCATCGAAAAGTGTTGTTTTAATTGTGGTAGTCGTGAGCATATAGCGTAGCGTACCCCGAGAAAGAGAAAGGCCCGAAGTGTTTTGTTTGCGCCGACTTCGGTCATATAGCGTCAAAGTGTCCGAAAAGAAATAGGGCGGAAACGAATTGCGTGACGACTAAATCGAAGACGCTTAAACAATTGAAAGATGTAAAGATCATCGACGTTACTATTTCAGCTACACTCGATACGGGGAGCGTTCTGACGATCATACGGGCTAATCAGTACGTTAACACTATATGAGGTCCGGTGGCCCCACCACGTTGCTGCCATACGCAAATTATTGGGCAAACTCTGGTGTCTCCACGTTGGTGCCATTCGGAAATTATCGCGCAAGCGCCGATGGCTCTATTGTGGTATTCAAAATGGTGTTCTGTTTAACTAACAGTAAATTACAGGCGTAGCAACTTAATGTTTTCATAAAAACCTGTGCCCTTCGACAATGGCAAACGAAAAAGAAGACACAAAATTATACGTGATGAGTGTGTGGACATATTGTCTGATGTTCCATCCGAATTTGAAGATTGTGAGGAACTAGGAGACATTACGTCTTCAAAAAAGAAAATGAGGCAACATTTTCGGATGAATCTGAAATATATAGACGGAGAATTAGGCGAACACAATACCGTTACCAAGTGATACAGGAGAATCAGGCGAAGATAGATGAGTAGAGAGTGGTCAAATCTTGTGATTTACCAAGAAACAATAATGCTTTCGAAGGATCTTCCGGTCCTAAAATACTTCCCAGAGATGCAAACAATATCGAGGATGTCGTGAAACTATTTATAGGGAACGACTTGTTTGAATTTATTAGTCCCGAAACGAACAGGTACTACGATCAAAATTCCACCAGGAGAGAGCCCCGATAAAAAAAAGTGCAAAATTTTTCAATGTTACGGCGGTCGAAGTAACAAAATGCTTCGGACTGATCATTCTTATGGGAATCGTTAAAAAGCCAAGGATCGACGATTATTGGTCGACAAATACACTATTGGAAACAACAATATTTGGTAAAACGATGTACCGCAATAGATTTCGTCAGATATTATCGTTTTTACATTTCTCGGATAATAGTAACATACCTGATAATGTCGGCCGACTGTCCAAAGTACAAGGTATAATTGATTATTTCAATTTTCTAAAAAAGTTTTAAGAAAACTTCAATATTGGTCAGAATATTACAACCGATGAAGGAATGATACTGTGGCGTGGACGATTAAATTTTAAAATTTATTACCCGCCAAAAATTACAAAGTAACGGTATACTTGTCCGAATGCTGTGCGATTCCGTTACGGGATATATTTCGCGTTTAAAAATATATTCTGGCATTAAGAAGCCTGTAAAGGTACAGCGATAAAACTGTTGAAAAACGTTTCTGGAAAACGGCAATCACTTGTACATGGCCAACTACTATAACAGTGTGGAACTTGCGGAAGATTTGCTTACGAAGAAAATTCGTGTTTGTGGAACGCTGCGGCAGAATATAGGATTACCGGTAAAATTGAAAAACTGCAAACTAAATGTATTTGAAACCAAACATCAACAAAGAGGAGAAGTACTCGCGCAAGTATGGAAAGCATCGAAGACGAAAATAATAAGAACAATTTCCACCATACACAATGCCAGTTTAGTTGACACAGCAAAAAAATGCAGAAAAACAAATTGTACGATTAAAAAACCCACATCTATTTTGGATTACAATAAATATATGAAGGGAGAAGATCGAGCTGATCAATCTCTGAGCTATTATCCTATAATATACCGGAAAACCATAAAATGGTCAAAAAAAGTGGCTTTACACCTATTTAATCGCGCTTTATACAACGCGTTCGTAGCGCAACAACATTATAATACAGATTCCAAGAAACTCCACTTTCGTGATTTTTTATTTAAAATATGCGAATCGTGGATAAAAGATAATTCACCTGTTGGTGAAGAGGACTTGGAGGTCCCGAGTACATCGCGTGCTTCCAGTCGTGAATCGATCAACAGTGTCATGTATGTTATAAAAACGACAAAATTAGGAGAACTAATTTAATGTGTAAATCTTGTGGAGTTGCTGCGCTTCACCTCGGAGGTTGCTTCGCTTCGTTTCATTTGAAAGATAAATACTAAGTATCCAACAAAATATAAATAAATAGATAAACATATAATACAAAAAAAATCTTATACTTATTTACATATGCATATCCTCACAATTTCAAGAAAATAGAGGGGCAGGATTGAGACATGGGAACTGACGATAAGATTAGTAAACAAGAACCTCGAAAAACCGCCGGCGACAAGCGAAATGATGTAAATCAGTTCTACCGGCGCGAGACGAAAAAATCTAGATTAAATTAGACGTGCGGACGGCATAGTGTTAAGATGGCTCTCCGAAATTGACGACATATTAATTTATTCACAAACCTTCGGAGGACATATCGGACATATACAAGTACTAGAAGCTACCATAGAAGAAGGATTTAGATAAAAACTCAAAAAATCTCCTAATTGATAGAATATACCTGATAAAATTTATTAACATTTACATAATTAATAAAATATAAACAGTAAAATCCATTAAAATTCGCCTAATTAATGGAATTTATCTAATATGACCCATTAAAATTAATCTAAAGGATAAATTCTACCTAGAAATTTCTTTTGAAAATAACCTAATTCATAGAACTTACCTGATAAATCCCATTGAAATTAACCTGATTAATGAAACATACTTAGTAAAATTCACTTAATTAATGGAATTTACCTGATGAAACCCATTAAAATTAACCTAATTAATAAAATCAAACTAGTCTAATTCATTAAAAATCACATAATTAATAGACTTTTGACGATAAGACCCATTAGAATCCATCGCAATTCACTTAATGAATGGTATGTACCTAATAGGACCCATTAAAATTAACCTAATTGATACAATCTTTCCTTTAAAATCCATTAAGTCACATCATTTATAGAATTTACATGATAAAATACATTGAAATTAATCTAATTAATAAAATCTACCTAGTAGAATCCATTATATTTGACTTAAACAATAGAATTTACATTATAGGACTCATTAATATTGACCTAAATGATAAAATCTTCCTAGTAAAATCCATTAAAATCATATAATTTATAAAGTTTACTTATCTCTAAAGTTCACGCAGTACAATTAACTATTATATAAACAACGCTACGTTCAATTAAACATTAACAAACGGAATACTTTACAATTGTATCTCATCGTAGTCGAGTTTTCATGAGAAAAAAAAAAAAAAACAATGGTCTTGTTTTTAATTTTGACAATAATCGAGTTAGTATTCTTTCAGATTCTGACGCGTGAACATCGAAAGTCTCTCTAACTAAACCCGACAACTTATAAATTAGTAATTTCTATAATTTTTCAATTATTTAATCAATCTTTGAATTCATTAGGTCAATATCATTGATGAGCAATAGCTTTAATAGTTAAAGTTAGTGAAAATATTTCTTCAGTTATATATCAGATTTTATATGAGGAAACAAAAATAAGAAATAAGATTAACCACTTGCGGTGGAAAGACGTGCCACGCACATCGAGGAGCTTCTGTTACCGGAACGCTGCGACGTTTTACACGCGTCGTCAGGCGTCTGCTGCAAAAAGAAAAATGACGTGCGTTGCACGCGCAACAGTGAATTTCTTTGCACCACAAGTGGTTAATATATGTGTAATAGTTCAGACTGTTTCAATGTTCTATAAATATTTATGTACTTACCTTTTTGTTCTTGGTTAGAATTATTGATCTTTCCAGAGGTAGACCTTATACCAACGACCCACCTCAGTCGAGACTCCCTTTGGAAGATTAGCGTTCCGTGTCCTGAAAGTGATGATAGGAAGAAGTTTAATCCAAGGCGCCGGTCAGATGATATAAATTCTCTTTATAATTTTTTACGTATTCTTCGTTTCGAAATAGATTCTTTCTTTTTTTCCCCTTTCTCCATTTTCTGTTTGCTTCTTTTGTATACGTTTTTATTTTTCTTTTCTTTTTTTGTTAATGTTTTACATAGTTGCTGAACCCTTTTAATTCAAAATTTTAAATCAAACGAAAGTGCACGAATTTATTGAGCTGTGCCAACGAACTCCACGACAATGTCAATCCAGACATTTGTATGTTACTAATCCGTAATCTATCACTGTCTTGTTTTTCCTTATATATATATAAATAAGGAAATATTATTTATATATATATACCTATATAAATAGAACTTATTATATGCACACACACACACGCGCGCGCGTTCGTTCGTCGCTCGTCGTTCAAGAGCACCTTGTAGCTTAGATCCATCTCTCTCCTCTCTCTCTCTCTCTCTCTCTCTCTCTCTCTCTCTCTCTCTGATTCTATCGAATTCCTTCTGAAAAAGAGAAAGAGTGAGGGAGAGAAGAATGATTGTATTTGACACATTGAGCTGAGATCTCGTGGTTCGCCGAAAAAAACTCGATGCAAATGCACTTTCACGCTCGCACACGAATACTTTGAATCTATAGAGCACAAATCTTTTGTTTTATAAGAAAAACCGGAGACAATCATTCTCTCAATCATTCTTTCTATCTTGCTCTCGCATACCATACTCGGTCCATTCTGACCGGACATTCGTCCCGAGTGTCTGCCAATAAAGAATATTTTTGGCAAAAACTCGATACATCTTAAGAAAAGGCAATTTTGATTTTCTCTTTGGCAATTACCATCTTCTTTGGTTCTATTATCTTCATCTTTGGCGTGGTTATCTTCTAGCCCTTAACGGACGACGACTTTTTCGACCGCGTGAGGTAGCAGGACGAAGCGATTTTTGCGAATGTGTTGAGTGACACATAATATAATAAAATGATCTTACATATAAATTATCTCATAAAAACGTTATATTTTGATTGTTTATCTATATTTACATCTTTAAAACTTTATTTTCACAAAAATTATGTTCTATACTTTCGCTGCGTGTGATACTTTATGAAGCATTGACCAAGATGCATTCGTGGCTTATCTGGACAGATCGAACAGAGTCTGATTTATATCATTCATGTCTATTCCGTTACTATTTTCGCTCTTGGCTTTAATTATCAACGACTTAAAAAAATGATAATAGGATAATATCGGAGTATGTACCATAAATGGCTTGTCTTTAACGTAAATGGTCATGTCGCTGAATATCCCAATTTTATACATAATATTTAAATACTCAGTTATACTATCTTCCCAAGATTTTAATATGACGTATCTACCAGGAATTGATTCGTAAGTGTATTTTGCCGAAATTATGTCATAACTTAACACACATTTCAAATTCATCTCTTTCTCGCAATTTTTACAAATGTTAAATGTATGAAATCCATATAGTTTGTTTGTAACAACATAAGATATTACACTACTGTCTTCTTAAATCCTCTAAGCGTGTATTGAACATTCGATGGTTAGTCGCCCGGAGAATATTTAAAAAATAATAAACCGATTTGTACGTCCTTACAAGTTATTTTAGAACACTTCGAAAAGTCCACTATACCTTGTAAACTTATTTGATAACATAAATGTACTTCTTTAAAACTTGTGCGTAAATACAGGCGACATTAATCTTGCCGACAAGTTTAGAAAATATTCTACGGAAGTTACTTTCCATGTGTGAGATATAGTGGTGGTATTCAATTTGGTATATTTATCCATCGTTTATATTAACCAATCTTTTTAAATCAGTCTTATACATAATACACGGTAGAAAAAAAACCGTACGTAGAAATGAAGATGAATCTAATTCTTTTTTTTTTTTTTTTTTTTTTTTTTTAACGATTTCGTCGTGGTATTTATCTTTACGTTGTTACATACAATTAATAATCAAAGTAATTCAACTCAGGTGGTATAACGGGAAATTAAAAATTGAATCTCTCGAAACAATGAAAGTTAGGTCCTTTTGTCAATATAAAAGTAGGATGTAGATCTTACGTATTGATATATGCATAATTCGTATAGTATAAAATTAATTTCTTTATCAAAACTCAAGCCTTTTGCGTATTACTTAATTCGATTTAGAAAATATGTATTCGATTACGGAGGAGTTCTAATGTTTACGTCTTAACGTTCTTCTACGTACTTATCGGCTTCTCGTTCCCATCATATCCGGGCTCTCTAACGTCTTTGTTTCGTTAAATTGCTATGTCACGATATTACTATGCATAATATGTAAGTATGTATGTATGTATGTATGTATGTATGTATGTATGTATGTATGTATGTATGTATGTATGTACGTATGTATGTATGTATGTATGCGTGATGTGTCTATGTGTGTATGTATGCGTGATGTGTGGATTAAATATAAAACATACATATTACCAACATATCTAATATAAACTATCGATTAATAGGGCGTTATCATTTGTTTTTCGACGAGGTTCCGCGCTTTCTATTGCGCATGCGCCATTTTGTTTATTAGAGAGACATTTATATTAACAGTTATGCAAAATAATGGTTGCTTTTGACTAGTGGATATTGCCAACAATGATAGGACTTTATCATTATTAACCTATTGATAGAAAATATTATTTAAATTAATTTCTATTATAGTATGTACAGATGCATCATACAGAATATCGTGCTCTATTCGATATTATCGACGAAATATATTTCTGAATGTAAAAACAAAATACTTCCAAGTGACAAAAATTCAATCTAGTTGTAAATAAAAAGTTACCAACAATTATAAACTTAAAGACGTTCCTAAGCTAGGTGCCATCAATTGTAGCGTCCTTACGAAGCCAATATTTATTTAAAAAGGTTGTATATATTTTACTGTGACTTAAATATAACTATTTAAATATACGAACGTTTACTATTTTCGCCAATATAATGAGTTCCAACGCGTGCCACGATTTTTTATTGGAAAGAATTCATCATCCAGGAACTATTGTTTTAAACGAACCAGGAAAAACAGTAAGGATATTTACAGTTTTCTTTTTCATTTTATAATTAATTCTGATACGTTGAAATTATTAATTGTTATTACATTTCTTATTCTATTACTTATCTTTCAGTATACTTGCGGCAGGGGAAAGGAAAATCAAATAAACTGTGTTAGTCTTACAGTATCTCGTCAGCACTGTAGTTTCTTCCGTAATGATCATGAAATATATGTTATAGATTTAGGAAGTTCCAATGGTTTATTTGTAAATGAAATTAGACAAAAAGCTAGCCATATGGTTAAATTGAAGGATACTGATATCATTGGAATTGGTTGCCAAAACGCTAAAGATAAAAATATTGACGTGTTTATTTATAAATTACATTGTATCCCTAAAAACGAAACACCAAGAGATAGGACCTATACAGGAATGGCCCAGCAGCTGTCTCACAAAGATTTACCAACAGGAAGTACTGATAAATATTGCCATTCCTGGACTGTACATAATTCAAATGAGTCCTCTGATTTAGTTTTATCAAATGAAATATCAGGACTTTCAATAAATACATATAAAACTCGTCAGATAAAAATGTTTAAGGAAAAGTTGGTTGATGAAGTTTGCAAAATTCTTTCAAATGAAGAGATTGAATTAACAGATAATTGCCCAGAAAGGAGTATGAGGATACAAAATAAACTAAATATGAAATCTAAGTACCATAATAAATATCTGAAAAAGAATGATACTAGTAAGAGTAAAAAGTCCTCTGCAATAAACAATGCAGATGTTCCTTTGATACAGCCTGGTCCCTCAAATAAAACAAATGAATTGCAACTGGTAAAGGAAATTGAAACCATCTGTATGGATTTGTGCAAGGAGATTGATACAGAAATAGTACAACAAAAGGATAACAATAAGAGTATAAATACATATGGGTATGAACAAATATACCATGCAATTAATGCAGTAAAAACATATAATAGTAATGATGCAAATATAGATAAAACTCGTCAGATAAAAATGTTTAAGGAAAAGTTGGTTGATGAAGTTTGCAAAATTCTTTCAAATGAAGAGATTGAATTAACAGATAATTGCCCAGAAAGGAGTATGAGGATACAAAATAAACTAAATATGAAATCTAAGTACCATAATAAATGTCTGAAAAAGAATGATACTAGTAAGAGTAAAAAGTCCTCTGCAATAAACAATGCAGATGTTCCTTTGATACAGCCTGGTCCCTCAAATAAAACAAATGAATTGCAACTGGTAAAGGAAATTGAAACCATCTGTATGGATTTGTGCAAGGAGATTGATACAGAAATAGTACAACAAAAGGATAACAATAAGAGTATAAATACATATGGGTATGAACAAATATACCATGCAATTAATGCAGTAAAAACATATAATAGTAATGATGCAAATATAGATAACACTGTTCAGATAAAAATGTTTAAGGAAAAGTTGGTTGATGAAGTTTGCAAAATTCTTTCAAATGAAGAGATTGAATTAACAGATAATTGCACAGAAAGGAGTAGGAGGATACAAAATAAACTAAATATGAAATCTAAGTACCATAATAAATGTCTGAAAAAGAATGATACTAGTAAGAGTAAAAAGTCCTCTGCAATAAACAATGCAGATGTTCCTTTGATACAGCCTGGTCCCTCAAATAAAACAAATGAATTGCAACTGGTAAAGAAAATTGAAACCATCTGTATCGATTTGTGCAATGAGATTGATACAGAAACAGTACAACAAAAGGATAACAATAAGAGTGAAAATACATATGGGGATGAACAAATATACCATGCAAATAATGCCGTAAAAACATACAATATTAATGATGCAAATATTGATAAGACTCCTCGGATAAAAATGTTTAAGGAAAAGTTGGATGAAGAAGCTTGCAAAATTCTTTCAAACGAAGAGATTAAATTAACGATTAAATGGGCAGAAAGGAGTATGATGAGACAAAATGTACTACATTTGAAATCTAAGTACGATAATGAATGTCTGAAAAAGAATGATGCTTGTAAATCTAAAAAGTCATCTGAAATAAACAATGCAGAAGTTTCTTTGATATGGCAGGGTACCTCAAATGAACCAAATGAATTGCAACCAGTAAAAGAAATTGAAAGGATCTGTTTCGATTTGTCCAATGACATTGATACAGAAATAGTACAAGGAAACAATAACAATAAGAGTAAAAATACATGTGAGGATGAACAGATATACCATGAATATAATGCAGTAGAGATAAATAATATTAATGATGCAAGTACACATAGGGATGTTGATATGAAAGATAGTTATATGAAAATATTATTACAACAACAGGACCATTTTGAAAATGTAAAAACAGAAAATGAAGTACATGATAATTTAAGGAAGCATGATGCATCATTGATAAAAGAAAATGAACTAAACAAGCCACAAGATACTCTTAAAAATGTTGTATATAATAGCGATTATTATATTAAAATGGAAGATGAATTAATAATAAGTGATGATGAACAAGTAATAATAAATAGTATAGATGAATCCAGTAACTGCATTGAATCTACAGTTAAATTGGAACAATTAAAGGAAGAACCAAAATTAAGATTTTCAGAAATTGATATAGTTAATTTAAGTGACGATGAAGAAAATTTATTCCCATCTTCTCAATTATTTGATTCTAATTCGGATGTAAATTCCGTAGTAAAAAAGAAAATTAAACGCGAATATCATGATAATCATGATGAAGATGTTAACAGGGCTGATGACACAGAAATAATTATCTCTGACAGTGAAGATGAATTTAATATATGGTTACATAAGTTATCTAGAAGTCAAATGCATGATGATACAACTTTAAGTAACGATAACATTGTCAATACAATAAAAAATGAGAATGATGAAACTTCAGATATAGAGATAATTGATACAGATATAGAAAATACTATTAAAGAATCCACTGAAAGTATAAATGATACTAGGAATCAACTTAGTGTTAGTATTGAAACTAATAGAAATAATGAAACAAAAGAACATATAAATAATATTAAAAAAAAATCTACAAATACTGAACACTATGAAAACAGTGATAAATTAGATATTGCGAAAGAACATGGTCCTGATATTTCTCTTGATGTACAAATAACGAATAGAGATAACAATATATCTAATAAAGTACAAGAAAATAATGATGAGACTAGTCATTCTTTCGATAAAGGACAAAACATAATTAATGATGACACAAATAAAAATGTATTTAATTATATGCTACATTCCAAGAAAATAAAATCAGATACAAGAAAGAGGCTACAAATAATAGATGCACCTCATATGCCTGTAAGAAAAAGAAGACGTAATGACATTAGTGATAAGGACGCGGAAAGGGTAGAAAAAAAGGTGAAGAGATGTCTTGATTTAAAAGTACCAATAAATAAAAAACTATCGCATGCTTCGAATAATCCTATTCCACCGGATGCACTCAAAAACCCTCCTCTTTCAAAAGAAGAGAAAAAAGAACTTGCAGAAAAAAGGAAAAGTAAGTTAAAAATGATTGCTGAAAAAGATAAAAAAGCGAGTAAAACGAAACCATTAAGACCTTCTGGTCCGAAGCCAAAAGTTAAAGTATCATTAAAATCTCGATCAGATTCTTTAATTGACGAGATACGATCAAACATGGAACTAAACATAATATCAATAAAAAAATCTGTAAACAACAAACAATGTAAAAATAATACTGTTAATATTGATAAAAGAAAAGATGATAATGGACTACCTTCAATATCTGATTTAAACACCAAAGGAACAATACCTAATTATAAAGAAACATTAAATAAGGTTACAAAACATTTGAAGCAATCTTTAAATGTTACTGATGTTAATCCTGCTCAATTAAATGAGATCAATAAATCTCATACAAATTTAAATAAACCTAAAAATATGGAAAATGTTGTAACTGATGAGACAATTCATGCGACAAAAGATAAAAGCACAGAGGCTAGTACTTCCTATGACTTGAAAGGTGAAGTAAAAACTAAAAATAATGTCAGAATACAAAAAGGAAATTGTTCTACCAACAGGCAAGGAACCAGTGAACCAAAGAAAAAAGGCAAAAATGTCTCTTTCAATGATAATCTTGAAGTTCGTGAATATGAAATAGAATCTCAAAACTCTTTAAAAAAGCTTGACGGTAAAGATGCCCCAATACCTGTTGATAAACTGTCTTCTAAAAAATCTGTCGAAACAAATTCTCTGAAGTTAGAGGATTTTCTGTTACGTATCTTCCTCTGGAATCCTGTTTGGCTTCAAGTAAGTATAACTTTATTTATTAAATGAAGTAAACTATTGATTAACCTTAAATAATTTACAGGAACAGCAACATTTGAAGCAAACGCCACCTATTCTTGAGGAAAATGAATTACATCCTATGTTAACTAATTATAAATCTTACATTGAGTATTATAACATTGTTAAACCTCTATTATTGTTGGAGATTTGGTATGGCATTACTAAAGAATTTGAGATGCTAGAAAAGAATACAAAGTAAGTATATAATTAAATGATGAATTAAATAAAAATTATTTTCTATTAAGGAAGTAAATATATATATATATCGATAATTTGTTACACACAGGCGACCAACTATGATATGTTCTGTAGAGGCAAATTTAAAAAAAATTCACGTAGCATCTGTAAATATGCGTTTATCATCTTTGGTAGTGCAAGTATTAATTACCAAAGAAAACTTATCTAAACAAGCTCATCCTTTTTATGGAGATCTGGTAGTTTTTGAATATGAAATAAAAAAACAAATTTTTCAGAAAGTATTTGCTTATGTTACAAGTATGCATAAAACTGTCATAACATCATTTACAACCTACAACAAAGATTTAGGTAAATGTAATATAACCGTACATATCAGATTATTTGGCGATGTTATTTTTAAGTTGTCTTTTATTTATTAATATTTTTACAGAAAATTATGTGAAAAAGCCATATGCATTGTTGACATATACTATTATGACAAGAAATATTGAAGAGAATTTTATAATAAACCGCATTCAAAGAATAAGGACTGTGACATATCTACGGTCAAATATAAGAATGGTTCAAGCACTACTATATCTTCCACAATCTCCTCTTGTAAATTTTATTTTATGTCCAAACATTGAATCATTTCAATTACCTTTAATAGAAGAATACAATCCCCAGCTTATAACAAAGGTAAAGTTACCAAAAGTACCTAAGCACATAGGTAAGAGGGTATAAATATACGTATTATCTAATTAAAATAATTTTAACGAAAACAGGATAAGTTGAATCAGAAACAATTAGAAGTTGTTGGTAAAGTAACAGAGGCTGCACTACGAGAGGAACCTAAAATTTGTTTGATTCAAGGACCTCCAGGTACATAAATATTTACAAACCTATATACTTTACAATTTTTAAATAATAATTTTTGATATTACAGGAACAGGAAAATCAAAATTTATTGTAAATATTATAACAGAGATACTATATGGTAATAATAGGTATCAAAACAATAAATCCCCTCTACGAATTCTTGTATGTGCCCCATCCAATGCAGCCATTGATGAAATTGTATTAAGACTTCTTGCCATTAGAGCTACAATTAAACGTAAGACAATTTCTTTCTATAATGTTAACATGTTGTGTGTAAAGAAAATAATACACAATTGCCATTTTTATTATATTACTTAGATAATCGTTTTAAAATGGTCCGTATTGGTAAATCTGAAACTATGAATTCAACTGTAAAAGATATTTCTGTAACTGAATTGGGGAAACGGGATGTTAAACGAATGACTACAAATTATTCAGAAAAATATTTTCCTGCTGAAAGTTTGGAAGAAGAGGTTAGATATAATTTAATTTAACCCTTTCGCTACTAAGGGCGAATACAGTCGCGCTCCATGTGAAGTCGCTCGGGTACTACGGTCGCCATAGACGTTCTCCTTGTGATGGCGCTGAGGTGCTACGAGCGATTCTAGCGCTCCCGCTGAAGGTACCGCGTAATCGATAATACGGTGAGCGTCTGCAGTTGCTACTCACGGAGTATCTCACTCTGGAGTGAGATGTACAGTATGAGTCTTTTGTTTCTTTTTGTTGATAAATTATAAATATTTTGTTTTGTGACAAGTTTTTTTCGTCGGAAGCACCAGCCAATCAGCGCGGGCTACAATGAGGCGTAGACACGCCCGCCGACGATCGATCGCGTTCATCGTGCATTGTAGCGAAAGGGTTGATATTATCTAAATACATACTTATGAATTTTGCATAAAATAGTTTGATAATTTTTCAGAAAAAATTGTTAGCAGCACGTATAAATTCATTAAAATATGATATTGAAAATTCACCCAATCTAGATGTTGTTTACAAGAAACATCTCAAATTAAAATTGTCGGATATGAATACTAAGTATGTGTTATTGCAAAATCATAAACCGGTAAGTATATATGCGTGTATGCTATATACATACATACATACATACATACATATATATATATATATATATATATATATACGTGTATGTATGTACGTATGCATATGCATATGTATATGTATATGTGCGTCAGAGAAATTTATTTTTTTTTAATTAATAAAAATTATGCAGATAAATGAAATGAATACCAAGGAAGTGGACAAATTACATTGTATTGCGGAACATAAAATTCTTGAGTGTGCAGATGTAATAGCAAGTACAATTTCCTCTTGTTATACTAATCAAATGGAATCCATTTTTGGGTAAGATTTTTAAAGGATAGAAAAGTAAAATTATAGTAAAAGTTATACTATGCTTTTGTTTTTTTTTTCTTGTTGTTGTCTATTATAGTTACAATATTATATACAAAAATTATCATATTATTTCTTTTATTTCTTATAGTGGAAATAAAGAAAAAATATCAATCTGCATAGTGAATGAAGCTACTAGATGCTGCGAAGTAGAAAGTTTGATTCCGTTACTACTAGGTGTAAATACATTAATTTTAGTAGGAGATACTAATCAGTTACCAGCAACTGTAATAAGTCAAGTATGATCTATTATATATAAAAATTATTTAAAATAATTTTATTATAAACATTACATAGTTTTATGTACAAATTTAATTCATAAAATTATTTTTCATTGTTTTTAGCAAGCAAAGAAATACGGATTCGATAAATCATTGTTTTCTCGTCTATATAGTCAATATAGTCAGACTCAGCATCGCTGAGCTATCAAGGAGAGGTCTAGCTGGCGCGGCGAGAAAAACAGTTGATGGCGAAACTGAGAGGAGCGCAACAAGAGATTGAGTTGCTGAGACGTACAGGCACCCCTGGACAGGAAGTGGCCACCACCAGTCGAGCCGAACGAATCCCGGAAGTAAGGGCGGCATCGCCAAACATGACCACGACGATAGCTGATCTCCTGAGCTATTTCGATGGGGACTCCGAGCGATAAGAGATACGGGTAAATCAAGTTGTATTTCTCAAAGCAGCGTACCACATGGAGAGAGTGATATGGTAAAACTTCTCATCGGAATGAGGCTCAATGACAAGGCGCTCGAATGGTTCCACTCCGATTCGGCGTATATTCGAATGAGAGCTGACGAGCTTTTGGCTGCGTCGAGGGATATGTTTTATATTCCCCCAAACCGGAATAACTCTACGACGACGCTTCGAAGGACGTGTCTGACAGAAGAAGTATCTGACGTTTCGCGATTACGTTCACCGAAAGATAATTTTAGCGAATCGCATCTCAATAAACGAGGAGAACATCGTGGGAATACATAATCGAGAGAATACCGGACGCCTATCTACGAGACGTTGCGCGTGCGCACCGATTTCCATCAAGGAGTTCTTGCTGTTGGCGTTTGAGCAAATAACCTTGAAGGACAGCGGTCACACGTCAGCTGGGCAGAAGGCGATATCCAACGAGGATCGGCGAAAGAGCGAAAAGCGTGAGAACTTGAGTTATGTTAACGGGAGAGAAGAAGGAAGCGAATGATGATAAAAAGAGAGGCATCGAAAAGTGTTGTTTTAATTGTGGTAGTCGTGAGCATATAGCGTAGCGTACCCCGAGAAAGAGAAAGGCCCGAAGTGTTTTGTTTGCGCCGACTTCGGTCATATAGCGTCAAAGTGTCCGAAAAGAAATAGGGCGGAAACGAATTGCGTGACGACTAAATCGAAGACGCTTAAACAATTGAAAGATGTAAAGATCATCGACGTTACTATTTCAGCTACACTCGATACGGGGAGCGTTCTGACGATCATACGGGCTAATCAGTACGTTAACACTATATGAGGTCCGGTGGCCCCACCACGTTGCTGCCATACGCAAATTATTGGGCAAACTCTGGTGTCTCCACGTTGGTGCCATTCGGAAATTATCGCGCAAGCGCCGATGGCTCTATTGTGGTATTCAAAATGGTGTTCTGTTTAACTAACAGTAAATTACAGGCGTAGCAACTTAATGTTTTCATAAAAACCTGTGCCCTTCGACAATGGCAAACGAAAAAGAAGACACAAAATTATACGTGATGAGTGTGTGGACATATTGTCTGATGTTCCATCCGAATTTGAAGATTGTGAGGAACTAGGAGACATTACGTCTTCAAAAAAGAAAATGAGGCAACATTTTCGGATGAATCTGAAATATATAGACGGAGAATTAGGCGAACACAATACCGTTACCAAGTGATACAGGAGAATCAGGCGAAGATAGATGAGTAGAGAGTGGTCAAATCTTGTGATTTACCAAGAAACAATAATGCTTTCGAAGGATCTTCCGGTCCTAAAATACTTCCCAGAGATGCAAACAATATCGAGGATGTCGTGAAACTATTTATAGGGAACGACTTGTTTGAATTTATTAGTCCCGAAACGAACAGGTACTACGATCAAAATTCCACCAGGAGAGAGCCCCGATAAAAAAAAGTGCAAAATTTTTCAATGTTACGGCGGTCGAAGTAACAAAATGCTTCGGACTGATCATTCTTATGGGAATCGTTAAAAAGCCAAGGATCGACGATTATTGGTCGACAAATACACTATTGGAAACAACAATATTTGGTAAAACGATGTACCGCAATAGATTTCGTCAGATATTATCGTTTTTACATTTCTCGGATAATAGTAACATACCTGATAATGTCGGCCGACTGTCCAAAGTACAAGGTATAATTGATTATTTCAATTTTCTAAAAAAGTTTTAAGAAAACTTCAATATTGGTCAGAATATTACAACCGATGAAGGAATGATACTGTGGCGTGGACGATTAAATTTTAAAATTTATTACCCGCCAAAAATTACAAAGTAACGGTATACTTGTCCGAATGCTGTGCGATTCCGTTACGGGATATATTTCGCGTTTAAAAATATATTCTGGCATTAAGAAGCCTGTAAAGGTACAGCGATAAAACTGTTGAAAAACGTTTCTGGAAAACGGCAATCACTTGTACATGGCCAACTACTATAACAGTGTGGAACTTGCGGAAGATTTGCTTACGAAGAAAATTCGTGTTTGTGGAACGCTGCGGCAGAATATAGGATTACCGGTAAAATTGAAAAACTGCAAACTAAATGTATTTGAAACCAAACATCAACAAAGAGGAGAAGTACTCGCGCAAGTATGGAAAGCATCGAAGACGAAAATAATAAGAACAATTTCCACCATACACAATGCCAGTTTAGTTGACACAGCAAAAAAATGCAGAAAAACAAATTGTACGATTAAAAAACCCACATCTATTTTGGATTACAATAAATATATGAAGGGAGAAGATCGAGCTGATCAATCTCTGAGCTATTATCCTATAATATACCGGAAAACCATAAAATGGTCAAAAAAAGTGGCTTTACACCTATTTAATCGCGCTTTATACAACGCGTTCGTAGCGCAACAACATTATAATACAGATTCCAAGAAACTCCACTTTCGTGATTTTTTATTTAAAATATGCGAATCGTGGATAAAAGATAATTCACCTGTTGGTGAAGAGGACTTGGAGGTCCCGAGTACATCGCGTGCTTCCAGTCGTGAATCGATCAACAGTGTCATGTATGTTATAAAAACGACAAAATTAGGAGAACTAATTTAATGTGTAAATCTTGTGGAGTTGCTGCGCTTCACCTCGGAGGTTGCTTCGCTTCGTTTCATTTGAAAGATAAATACTAAGTATCCAACAAAATATAAATAAATAGATAAACATATAATACAAAAAAAATCTTATACTTATTTACATATGCATATCCTCACAATTTCAAGAAAATAGAGGGGCAGGATTGAGACATGGGAACTGACGATAAGATTAGTAAACAAGAACCTCGAAAAACCGCCGGCGACAAGCGAAATGATGTAAATCAGTTCTACCGGCGCGAGACGAAAAAATCTAGATTAAATTAGACGTGCGGACGGCATAGTGTTAAGATGGCTCTCCGAAATTGACGACATATTAATTTATTCACAAACCTTCGGAGGACATATCGGACATATACAACAAGTACTAGAAGCTACCATAGAAGAAGGATTTAGATAAAAACTCAAAAAATCTCCTAATTGATAGAATATACCTGATAAAATTTATTAACATTTACATAATTAATAAAATATAAACAGTAAAATCCATTAAAATTCGCCTAATTAATGGAATTTATCTAATATGACCCATTAAAATTAATCTAAAGGATAAATTCTACCTAGAAATTTCTTTTGAAAATAACCTAATTCATAGAACTTACCTGATAAATCCCATTGAAATTAACCTGATTAATGAAACATACTTAGTAAAATTCACTTAATTAATGGAATTTACCTGATGAAACCCATTAAAATTAACCTAATTAATAAAATCAAACTAGTCTAATTCATTAAAAATCACATAATTAATAGACTTTTGACGATAAGACCCATTAGAATCCATCGCAATTCACTTAATGAATGGTATGTACCTAATAGGACCCATTAAAATTAACCTAATTGATACAATCTTTCCTTTAAAATCCATTAAGTCACATCATTTATAGAATTTACATGATAAAATACATTGAAATTAATCTAATTAATAAAATCTACCTAGTAGAATCCATTATATTTGACTTAAACAATAGAATTTACATTATAGGACTCATTAATATTGACCTAAATGATAAAATCTTCCTAGTAAAATCCATTAAAATCATATAATTTATAAAGTTTACTTATCTCTAAAGTTCACGCAGTACAATTAACTATTATATAAACAACGCTACGTTCAATTAAACATTAACAAACGGAATACTTTACAATTGTATCTCATCGTAGTCGAGTTTTCATGAGAAAAAAAAAAAAAAAAAAAAAAATGGTCTTGTTTTTAATTTTGACAATAATCGAGTTAGTATTCTTTCAGATTCTGACGCGTGAACATCGAAAGTCTCTCTAACTAAACCCGACAACTTATAAATTAGTAATTTCTATAATTTTTCAATTATTTAATCAATCTTTGAATTCATTATGTCAATATCATTGATGAGCAATAGCTTTAATAGTTAAAGTTAGTGAAAATATTTCTTCAGTTATATATCAGATTTTATATGAGGAAACAAAAATAAGAAATAAGATTAACCACTTGCGGTGGAAAGACGTGCCACGCACATCGAGGAGCTTCTGTTACCGGAACGCTGCGACGTTTTACACGCGTCGTCAGGCGTCTGCTGCAAAAAGAAAAATGACGTGCGTTGCACGCGCAACAGTGAATTTCTTTGCACCACAAGTGGTTAATATATGTGTAATAGTTCAGACTGTTTCAATGTTCTATAAATATTTATGTACTTACCTTTTTGTTCTTGGTTAGAATTATTGATCTTTCCAGAGGTAGACCTTATACCAACGACCCACCTCAGTCGAGACTCCCTTTGGAAGATTAGCGTTACGTGTCCTGAAAGTGATGATAGGAAGAAGTTTAATCCAAGGCGCCGGTCAGATGATATAAATTCTCTTTATAATTTTTTACGTATTCTTCGTTTCGAAATAGATTCTTTCTTTTTTTCCCCTTTCTCCATTTTCTGTTTGCTTCTTTTGTATACGTTTTTATTTTTCTTTTCTTTTTTTGTTAATGTTTTACATAGTTGCTGAACCCTTTTAATTCAAAATTTTAAATCAAACGAAAGTGCACGAATTTATTGAGCTGTGCCAACGAACTCCACGACAATGTCAATCCAGACATTTGTATGTTACTAATCCGTAATCTATCACTGTCTTGTTTTTCCTTATATATATATAAATAAGGAAATATTATTTATATATATATACCTATATAAATAGAACTTATTATATGCACACACACACACGCGCGCGCGTTCGTTCGTCGCTCGTCGTTCAAGAGCACCTTGTAGCTTAGATCCATCTCTCTCCTCTCTCTCTCTCTCTCTCTCTCTCTCTCTCTCTCTCTCTCTCTCTCTCTCTCTGATTCTATCGAATTCCTTCTGAAAAAGAGAAAGAGTGAGGGAGAGAAGAATGATTGTATTTGACACATTGAGCTGAGATCTCGTGGTTCGCCGAAAAAAACTCGATGCAAATGCACTTTCACGCTCGCACACGAATACTTTGAATCTATAGAGCACAAATCTTTTGTTTTATAAGAAAAACCGGAGACAATCATTCTCTCAATCATTCTTTCTATCTTGCTCTCGCATACCATACTCGGTCCATTCTGACCGGACATTCGTCCCGAGTGTCTGCCAATAAAGAATATTTTTGGCAAAAACTCGATACATCTTAAGAAAAGGCAATTTTGATTTTCTCTTTGGCAATTACCATCTTCTTTGGTTCTATTACCTTCATCTTTGGCGTGGTTATCTTCTAGCCCTTAACGGACGACGACTTTTTCGACCGCGTGAGGTAGCAGGACGAAGCGATTTTTGCGAATGTGTTGAGTGACACATAATATAATAAAATGATCTTACATATAAATTATCTCATAAAAACGTTATATTTTGATTGTTTATCTATATTTACATCTTTAAAACTTTATTTTCACAAAAATTATGTTCTATACTTTCGCTGCGTGTGATACTTTATGAAGCATTGACCAAGATGCATTCGTGGCTTATCTGGACAGATCGAACAGAGTCTGATTTATATCATTCATGTCTATTCCGTTACTATTTTCGCTCTTGGCTTTAATTATCAACGACTTAAAAAAATGATAATAGGATAATATCGGAGTATGTACCATAAATGGCTTGTCTTTAACGTAAATGGTCATGTCGCTGAATATCCCAATTTTATACATAATATTTAAATACTCAGTTATACTATCTTCCCAAGATTTTAATATGACGTATCTACCAGGAATTGATTCGTAAGTGTATTTTGCCGAAATTATGTCATAACTTAACACACATTTCAAATTCATCTCTTTCTCGCAATTTTTACAAATGTTAAATGTATGAAATCCATATAGTTTGTTTGTAACAACATAAGATATTACACTACTGTCTTCTTAAATCCTCTAAGCGTGTATTGAACATTCGATGGTTAGTCGCCCGGAGAATATTTAAAAAATAATAAACCGATTTGTACGTCCTTACAAGTTATTTTAGAACACTTCGAAAAGTCCACTATACCTTGTAAACTTATTTGATAACATAAATGTACTTCTTTAAAACTTGTGCGTAAATACAGGCGACATTAATCTTGCCGACAAGTTTAGAAAATATTCTACGGAAGTTACTTTCCATGTGTGAGATATAGTGGTGGTATTCAATTTGGTATATTTATCCATCGTTTATATTAACCAATCTTTTTAAATCAGTCTTATACATAATACACGGTAGAAAAAAAACCGTACGTAGAAATGAAGATGAATCTAATTCTTTTTTTTTTTTTTTTTTTTTTTTTTAACGATTTCGTCGTGGTATTTATCTTTACGTTGTTACATACAATTAATAATCAAAGTAATTCAACTCAGGTGGTATAACGGGAAATTAAAAATTGAATCTCTCGAAACAATGAAAGTTAGGTCCTTTTGTCAATATAAAAGTAGGATGTAGATCTTACGTATTGATATATGCATAATTCGTATAGTATAAAATTAATTTCTTTATCAAAACTCAAGCCTTTTGCGTATTACTTAATTCGATTTAGAAAATATGTATTCGATTACGGAGGAGTTCTAATGTTTACGTCTTAACGTTCTTCTACGTACTTATCGGCTTCTCGTTCCCATCATATCCGGGCTCTCTAACGTCTTTGTTTCGTTAAATTGCTATGTCACGATATTACTATGCATAATATGTAAGTATGTATGTATGTATGTATGTATGTATGTATGTATGTAAGTATGTATGTATGTATGTATGTACGTATGTATGTATGTATGTATGCGTGATGTGTCTATGTGTGTATGTATGCGTGATGTGTGGATTAAATATAAAACATACATATTACCAACATATCTAATATAAACTATCGATTAATAGGGCGTTATCATTTGTTTTTCGACGAGGTTCCGCGCTTTCTATTGCGCATGCGCCATTTTGTTTATTAGAGAGACATTTATATTAACAGTTATGCAAAATAATGGTTGCTTTTGACTAGTGGATATTGCCAACAATGATAGGACTTTATCATTATTAACCTATTGATAGAAAATATTATTTAAATTAATTTCTATTATAGTATGTACAGATGCATCATACAGAATATCGTGCTCTATTCGATATTATCGACGAAATATATTTCTGAATGTAAAAACAAAATACTTCCAAGTGACAAAAATTCAATCTAGTTGTAAATAAAAAGTTACCAACAATTATAAACTTAAAGACGTTCCTAAGCTAGGTGCCATCAATTGTAGCGTCCTTACGAAGCCAATATTTATTTAAAAAGGTTGTATATATTTTACTGTGACTTAAATATAACTATTTAAATATACGAACGTTTACTATTTTCGCCAATATAATGAGTTCCAACGCGTGCCACGATTTTTTATTGGAAAGAATTCATCATCCAGGAACTATTGTTTTAAACGAACCAGGAAAAACAGTAAGGATATTTACAGTTTTCTTTTTCATTTTATAATTAATTCTGATACGTTGAAATTATTAATTGTTATTACATTTCTTATTCTATTACTTATCTTTCAGTATACTTGCGGCAGGGGAAAGGAAAATCAAATAAACTGTGTTAGTCTTACAGTATCTCGTCAGCACTGTAGTTTCTTCCGTAATGATCATGAAATATATGTTATAGATTTAGGAAGTTCCAATGGTTTATTTGTAAATGAAATTAGACAAAAAGCTAGCCATATGGTTAAATTGAAGGATACTGATATCATTGGAATTGGTTGCCAAAACGCTAAAGATAAAAATATTGACGTGTTTATTTATAAATTACATTGTATCCCTAAAAACGAAACACCAAGAGATAGGACCTATACAGGAATGGCCCAGCAGCTGTCTCACAAAGATTTACCAACAGGAAGTACTGATAAATATTGCCATTCCTGGACTGTACATAATTCAAATGAGTCCTCTGATTTAGTTTTATCAAATGAAATATCAGGACTTTCAATAAATACATATAAAACTCGTCAGATAAAAATGTTTAAGGAAAAGTTGGTTGATGAAGTTTGCAAAATTCTTTCAAATGAAGAGATTGAATTAACAGATAATTGCCCAGAAAGGAGTATGAGGATACAAAATAAACTAAATATGAAATCTAAGTACCATAATAAATATCTGAAAAAGAATGATACTAGTAAGAGTAAAAAGTCCTCTGCAATAAACAATGCAGATGTTCCTTTGATACAGCCTGGTCCCTCAAATAAAACAAATGAATTGCAACTGGTAAAGGAAATTGAAACCATCTGTATGGATTTGTGCAAGGAGATTGATACAGAAATAGTACAACAAAAGGATAACAATAAGAGTATAAATACATATGGGTATGAACAAATATACCATGCAATTAATGCAGTAAAAACATATAATAGTAATGATGCAAATATAGATAAAACTCGTCAGATAAAAATGTTTAAGGAAAAGTTGGTTGATGAAGTTTGCAAAATTCTTTCAAATGAAGAGATTGAATTAACAGATAATTGCACAGAAAGGAGTATGAGGATACAAAATAAACTAAATATGAAATCTAAGTACCATAATAAATGTCTGAAAAAGAATGATACTAGTAAGAGTAAAAAGTCCTCTGCAATAAACAATGCAGATGTTCCTTTGATACAGCCTGGTCCCTCAAATAAAACAAATGAATTGCAACTGGTAAAGGAAATTGAAACCATCTGTATGGATTTGTGCAAGGAGATTGATACAGAAATAGTACAACAAAAGGATAACAATAAGAGTATAAATACATATGGGTATGAACAAATATACCATGCAATTAATGCAGTAAAAACATATAATAGTAATGATGCAAATATAGATAACACTGTTCAGATAAAAATGTTTAAGGAAAAGTTGGTTGATGAAGTTTGCAAAATTCTTTCAAATGAAGAGATTGAATTAACAGATAATTGCACAGAAAGGAGTAGGAGGATACAAAATAAACTAAATATGAAATCTAAGTACCATAATAAATGTCTGAAAAAGAATGATACTAGTAAGAGTAAAAAGTCCTCTGCAATAAACAATGCAGATGTTCCTTTGATACAGCCTGGTCCCTCAAATAAAACAAATGAATTGCAACTGGTAAAGAAAATTGAAACCATCTGTATCGATTTGTGCAATGAGATTGATACAGAAACAGTACAACAAAAGGATAACAATAAGAGTGAAAATACATATGGGGATGAACAAATATACCATGCAAATAATGCCGTAAAAACATACAATATTAATGATGCAAATATTGATAAGACTCCTCGGATAAAAATGTTTAAGGAAAAGTTGGATGAAGAAGCTTGCAAAATTCTTTCAAACGAAGAGATTAAATTAACGATTAAATGGGCAGAAAGGAGTATGATGAGACAAAATGTACTACATTTGAAATCTAAGTACGATAATGAATGTCTGAAAAAGAATGATGCTTGTAAATCTAAAAAGTCATCTGAAATAAACAATGCAGAAGTTTCTTTGATATGGCAGGGTACCTCAAATGAACCAAATGAATTGCAACCAGTAAAAGAAATTGAAAGGATCTGTTTCGATTTGTCCAATGACATTGATACAGAAATAGTACAAGGAAACAATAACAATAAGAGTAAAAATACATGTGAGGATGAACAGATATACCATGAATATAATGCAGTAGAGATAAATAATATTAATGATGCAAGTACACATAGGGATGTTGATATGAAAGATAGTTATATGAAAATATTATTACAACAACAGGACCATTTTGAAAATGTAAAAACAGAAAATGAAGTACATGATAATTTAAGGAAGCATGATGCATCATTGATAAAAGAAAATGAACTAAACAAGCCACAAGATACTCTTAAAAATGTTGTATATAATAGCGATTATTATATTAAAATGGAAGATGAATTAATAATAAGTGATGATGAACAAGTAATAATAAATAGTATAGATGAATCCAGTAACTGCATTGAATCTACAGTTAAATTGGAACAATTAAAGGAAGAACCAAAATTAAGATTTTCAGAAATTGATATAGTTAATTTAAGTGACGATGAAGAAAATTTATTCCCATCTTCTCAATTATTTGATTCTAATTCGGATGTAAATTCCGTAGTAAAAAAGAAAATTAAACGCGAATATCATGATAATCATGATGAAGATGTTAACAGGGCTGATGACACAGAAATAATTATCTCTGACAGTGAAGATGAATTTAATATATGGTTACATAAGTTATCTAGAAGTCAAATGCATGATGATACAACTTTAAGTAACGATAACATTGTCAATACAATAAAAAATGAGAATGATGAAACTTCAGATATAGAGATAATTGATACAGATATAGAAAATACTATTAAAGAATCCACTGAAAGTATAAATGATACTAGGAATCAACTTAGTGTTAGTATTGAAACTAATAGAAATAATGAAACAAAAGAACATATAAATAATATTAAAAAAAAATCTACAAATACTGAACACTATGAAAACAGTGATAAATTAGATATTGCGAAAGAACATGGTCCTGATATTTCTCTTGATGTACAAATAACGAATAGAGATAACAATATATCTAATAAAGTACAAGAAAATAATGATGAGACTAGTCATTCTTTCGATAAAGGACAAAACATAATTAATGATGACACAAATAAAAATGTATTTAATTATATGCTACATTCCAAGAAAATAAAATCAGATACAAGAAAGAGGCTACAAATAATAGATGCACCTCATATGCCTGTAAGAAAAAGAAGACGTAATGACATTAGTGATAAGGACGCGGAAAGGGTAGAAAAAAAGGTGAAGAGATGTCTTGATTTAAAAGTACCAATAAATAAAAAACTATCGCATGCTTCGAATAATCCTATTCCACCGGATGCACTCAAAAACCCTCCTCTTTCAAAAGAAGAGAAAAAAGAACTTGCAGAAAAAAGGAAAAGTAAGTTAAAAATGATTGCTGAAAAAGATAAAAAAGCGAGTAAAACGAAACCATTAAGACCTTCTGGTCCGAAGCCAAAAGTTAACGTATCATTAAAATCTCGATCAGATTCTTTAATTGACGAGATACGATCAAACATGGAACTAAACATAATATCAATAAAAAAATCTGTAAACAACAAACAATGTAAAAATAATACTGTTAATATTGATAAAAGAAAAGATGATAATGGACTACCTTCAATATCTGATTTAAACACCAAAGGAACAATACCTAATTATAAAGAAACATTAAATAAGGTTACAAAACATTTGAAGCAATCTTTAAATGTTACTGATGTTAATCCTGCTCAATTAAATGAGATCAATAAATCTCATACAAATTTAAATAAACCTAAAAATATGGAAAATGTTGTAACTGATGAGACAATTCATGCGACAAAAGATAAAAGCACAGAGGCTAGTACTTCCTATGACTTGAAAGGTGAAGTAAAAACTAAAAATAATGTCAGAATACAAAAAGGAAATTGTTCTACCAACAGGCAAGGAACCAGTGAACCAAAGAAAAAAGGCAAAAATGTCTCTTTCAATGATAATCTTGAAGTTCGTGAATATGAAATAGAATCTCAAAACTCTTTAAAAAAGCTTGACGGTAAAGATGCCCCAATACCTGTTGATAAACTGTCTTCTAAAAAATCTGTCGAAACAAATTCTCTGAAGTTAGAGGATTTTCTGTTACGTATCTTCCTCTGGAATCCTGTTTGGCTTCAAGTAAGTATAACTTTATTTATTAAATGAAGTAAACTATTGATTAACCTTAAATAATTTACAGGAACAGCAACATTTGAAGCAAACGCCACCTATTCTTGAGGAAAATGAATTACATCCTATGTTAACTAATTATAAATCTTACATTGAGTATTATAACATTGTTAAACCTCTATTATTGTTGGAGATTTGGTATGGCATTACTAAAGAATTTGAGATGCTAGAAAAGAATACAAAGTAAGTATATAATTAAATGATGAATTAAATAAAAATTATTTTCTATTAAGGAAGTAAATATATATATATATCGATAATTTGTTACACACAGGCGACCAACTATGATATGTTCTGTAGAGGCAAATTTAAAAAAAATTCACGTAGCATCTGTAAATATGCGTTTATCATCTTTGGTAGTGCAAGTATTAATTACCAAAGAAAACTTATCTAAACAAGCTCATCCTTTTTATGGAGATCTGGTAGTTTTTGAATATGAAATAAAAAAACAAATTTTTCAGAAAGTATTTGCTTATGTTACAAGTATGCATAAAACTGTCATAACATCATTTACAACCTACAACAAAGATTTAGGTAAATGTAATATAACCGTACATATCAGATTATTTGGCGATGTTATTTTTAAGTTGTCTTTTATTTATTAATATTTTTACAGAAAATTATGTGAAAAAGCCATATGCATTGTTGACATATACTATTATGACAAGAAATATTGAAGAGAATTTTATAATAAACCGCATTCAAAGAATAAGGACTGTGACATATCTACGGTCAAATATAAGAATGGTTCAAGCACTACTATATCTTCCACAATCTCCTCTTGTAAATTTTATTTTATGTCCAAACATTGAATCATTTCAATTACCTTTAATAGAAGAATACAATCCCCAGCTTATAACAAAGGTAAAGTTACCAAAAGTACCTAAGCACATAGGTAAGAGGGTATAAATATACGTATTATCTAATTAAAATAATTTTAACGAAAACAGGATAAGTTGAATCAGAAACAATTAGAAGTTGTTGGTAAAGTAACAGAGGCTGCACTACGAGAGGAACCTAAAATTTGTTTGATTCAAGGACCTCCAGGTACATAAATATTTACAAACCTATATACTTTACAATTTTTAAATAATAATTTTTGATATTACAGGAACAGGAAAATCAAAATTTATTGTAAATATTATAACAGAGATACTATATGGTAATAATAGGTATCAAAACAATAAATCCCCTCTACGAATTCTTGTATGTGCCCCATCCAATGCAGCCATTGATGAAATTGTATTAAGACTTCTTGCCATTAGAGCTACAATTAAACGTAAGACAATTTCTTTCTATAATGTTAACATGTTGTGTGTAAAGAAAATAATACACAATTGCCATTTTTATTATATTACTTAGATAATCGTTTTAAAATGGTCCGTATTGGTAAATCTGAAACTATGAATTCAACTGTAAAAGATATTTCTGTAACTGAATTGGGGAAACGGGATGTTAAACGAATGACTACAAATTATTCAGAAAAATATTTTCCTGCTGAAAGTTTGGAAGAAGAGGTTAGATATAATTTAATTTAACCCTTTCGCTACTAAGGGCGAATACAGTCGCGCTCCATGTGAAGTCGCTCGGGTACTACGGTCGCCATAGACGTTCTCCTTGTGATGGCGCTGAGGTGCTACGAGCGATTCTAGCGCTCCCGCTGAAGGTACCGCGTAATCGATAATACGGTGAGCGTCTGCAGTTGCTACTCACGGAGTATCTCACTCTGGAGTGAGATGTACAGTATGAGTCTTTTGTTTCTTTTTGTTGATAAATTATAAATATTTTGTTTTGTGACAAGTTTTTTTCGTCGGAAGCACCAGCCAATCAGCGCGGGCTACAATGAGGCGTAGACACGCCCGCCGACGATCGATCGCGTTCATCGTGCATTGTAGCGAAAGGGTTGATATTATCTAAATACATACTTATGAATTTTGCATAAAATAGTTTGATAATTTTTCAGAAAAAATTGTTAGCAGCACGTATAAATTCATTAAAATATGATATTGAAAATTCACCCAATCTAGATGTTGTTTACAAGAAACATCTCAAATTAAAATTGTCGGATATGAATACTAAGTATGTGTTATTGCAAAATCATAAACCGGTAAGTATATATGCGTGTATGCTATATACATACATACATACATACATACATACATATATATATATATATATATATATATACGTGTATGTATGTACGTATGCATATGCATATGTATATGTATATGTGCGTCAGAGAAATTTATTTTTTTTTAATTAATAAAAATTATGCAGATAAATGAAATGAATACCAAGGAAGTGGACAAATTACATTGTATTGCGGAACATAAAATTCTTGAGTGTGCAGATGTAATAGCAAGTACAATTTCCTCTTGTTATACTAATCAAATGGAATCCATTTTTGGGTAAGATTTTTAAAGGATAGAAAAGTAAAATTATAGTAAAAGTTATACTATGCTTTTGTTTTTTTTTTCTTGTTGTTGTCTATTATAGTTACAATATTATATACAAAAATTATCATATTATTTCTTTTATTTCTTATAGTGGAAATAAAGAAAAAATATCAATCTGCATAGTGAATGAAGCTACTAGATGCTGCGAAGTAGAAAGTTTGATTCCGTTACTACTAGGTGTAAATACATTAATTTTAGTAGGAGATACTAATCAGTTACCAGCAACTGTAATAAGTCAAGTATGATCTATTATATATAAAAATTATTTAAAATAATTTTATTATAAACATTACATAGTTTTATGTACAAATTTAATTCATAAAATTATTTTTCATTGTTTTTAGCAAGCAAAGAAATACGGATTCGATAAATCATTGTTTTCTCGTCTATATAGTCAATATAGTCAGACTCAGCATCGCTGAGCTATCAAGGAGAGGTCTAGCTGGCGCGGCGAGAAAAACAGTTGATGGCGAAACTGAGAGGAGCGCAACAAGAGATTGAGTTGCTGAGACGTACAGGCACCCCTGGACAGGAAGTGGCCACCACCAGTCGAGCCGAACGAATCCCGGAAGTAAGGGCGGCATCGCCAAACATGACCACGACGATAGCTGATCTCCTGAGCTATTTCGATGGGGACTCCGAGCGATAAGAGATACGGGTAAATCAAGTTGTATTTCTCAAAGCAGCGTACCACATGGAGAGAGTGATATGGTAAAACTTCTCATCGGAATGAGGCTCAATGACAAGGCGCTCGAATGGTTCCACTCCGATTCGGCGTATATTCGAATGAGAGCTGACGAGCTTTTGGCTGCGTCGAGGGATATGTTTTATATTCCCCCAAACCGGAATAACTCTACGACGACGCTTCGAAGGACGTGTCTGACAGAAGAAGTATCTGACGTTTCGCGATTACGTTCACCGAAAGATAATTTTAGCGAATCGCATCTCAATAAACGAGGAGAACATCGTGGGAATACATAATCGAGAGAATACCGGACGCCTATCTACGAGACGTTGCGCGTGCGCACCGATTTCCATCAAGGAGTCCTTGCTGTTGGCGTTTGAGCAAATAACCTTGAAGGACAGCGGTCACACGTCAGCTGGGCAGAAGGCGATATCCAACGAGGATCGGCGAAAGAGCGAAAAGCGTGAGAACTTGAGTTATGTTAACGGGAGAGAAGAAGGAAGCGAATGATGATAAAAAGAGAGGCATCGAAAAGTGTTGTTTTAATTGTGGTAGTCGTGAGCATATAGCGTAGCGTACCCCGAGAAAGAGAAAGGCCCGAAGTGTTTTGTTTGCGCCGACTTCGGTCATATAGCGTCAAAGTGTCCGAAAAGAAATAGGGCGGAAACGAATTGCGTGACGACTAAATCGAAGACGCCTAAACAATTGAAAGATGTAAAGATCATCGACGTTACTATTTCAGCTACACTCGATACGGGGAGCGTTCTGACGATCATACGGGCTGATCAGTACGTTAACACTATATGAGGTCCGGTGGCCCCACCACGTTGCTGCCATACGCAAATTATTGGGCAAACTCTGGTGTCTCCACGTTGGTGCCATTCGGAAATTATCGCGCAAGCGCCGATGGCTCTATTGTGGTATTCAAAATGGTGTTCTGTTTAACTAACAGTAAATTACAGGCGTAGCAACTTAATGTTTTCATAAAAACCTGTGCCCTTCGACAATGGCAAACGAAAAAGAAGACACAAAATTATACGTGATGAGTGTGTGGACATATTGTCTGATGTTCCATCCGAATTTGAAGATTGTGAGGAACTAGGAGACATTACGTCTTCAAAAAAGAAAATGAGGCAACATTTTCGGATGAATCTGAAATATATAGACGGAGAATTAGGCGAACACAATACCGTTACCAAGTGATACAGGAGAATCAGGCGAAGATAGATGAGTAGAGAGTGGTCAAATCTTGTGATTTACCAAGAAACAATAATGCTTTCGAAGGATCTTCCGGTCCTAAAATACTTCCCAGAGATGCAAACAATATCGAGGATGTCGTGAAACTATTTATAGGGAACGACTTGTTTGAATTTATTAGTCCCGAAACGAACAGGTACTACGATCAAAATTCCACCAGGAGAGAGCCCCGATAAAAAAAAGTGCAAAATTTTTCAATGTTACGGCGGTCGAAGTAACAAAATGCTTCGGACTGATCATTCTTATGGGAATCGTTAAAAAGCCAAGGATCGACGATTATTGGTCGACAAATACACTATTGGAAACAACAATATTTGGTAAAACGATGTACCGCAATAGATTTCGTCAGATATTATCGTTTTTACATTTCTCGGATAATAGTAACATACCTGATAATGTCGGCCGACTGTCCAAAGTACAAGGTATAATTGATTATTTCAATTTTCTAAAAAAGTTTTAAGAAAACTTCAATATTGGTCAGAATATTACAACCGATGAAGGAATGATACTGTGGCGTGGACGATTAAATTTTAAAATTTATTACCCGCCAAAAATTACAAAGTAACGGTATACTTGTCCGAATGCTGTGCGATTCCGTTACGGGATATATTTCGCGTTTAAAAATATATTCTGGCATTAAGAAGCCTGTAAAGGTACAGCGATAAAACTGTTGAAAAACGTTTCTGGAAAACGGCAATCACTTGTACATGGCCAACTACTATAACAGTGTGGAACTTGCGGAAGATTTGCTTACGAAGAAAATTCGTGTTTGTGGAACGCTGCGGCAGAATATAGGATTACCGGTAAAATTGAAAAACTGCAAACTAAATGTATTTGAAACCAAACATCAACAAAGAGGAGAAGTACTCGCGCAAGTATGGAAAGCATCGAAGACGAAAATAATAAGAACAATTTCCACCATACACAATGCCAGTTTAGTTGACACAGCAAAAAAATGCAGAAAAACAAATTGTACGATTAAAAAACCCACATCTATTTTGGATTACAATAAATATATGAAGGGAGAAGATCGAGCTGATCAATCTCTGAGCTATTATCCTATAATATACCGGAAAACCATAAAATGGTCAAAAAAAGTGGCTTTACACCTATTTAATCGCGCTTTATACAACGCGTTCGTAGCGCAACAACATTATAATACAGATTCCAAGAAACTCCACTTTCGTGATTTTTTATTTAAAATATGCGAATCGTGGATAAAAGATAATTCACCTGTTGGTGAAGAGGACTTGGAGGTCCCGAGTACATCGCGTGCTTCCAGTCGTGAATCGATCAACAGTGTCATGTATGTTATAAAAACGACAAAATTAGGAGAACTAATTTAATGTGTAAATCTTGTGGAGTTGCTGCGCTTCACCTCGGAGGTTGCTTCGCTTCGTTTCATTTGAAAGATAAATACTAAGTATCCAACAAAATATAAATAAATAGATAAACATATAATACAAAAAAAATCTTATACTTATTTACATATGCATATCCTCACAATTTCAAGAAAATAGAGGGGCAGGATTGAGACATGGGAACTGACGATAAGATTAGTAAACAAGAACCTCGAAAAACCGCCGGCGACAAGCGAAATGATGTAAATCAGTTCTACCGGCGCGAGACGAAAAAATCTAGATTAAATTAGACGTGCGGACGGCATAGTGTTAAGATGGCTCTCCGAAATTGACGACATATTAATTTATTCACAAACCTTCGGAGGACATATCGGACATATACAACAAGTACTAGAAGCTACCATAGAAGAAGGATTTAGATAAAAACTCAAAAAATCTCCTAATTGATAGAATATACCTGATAAAATTTATTAACATTTACATAATTAATAAAATATAAACAGTAAAATCCATTAAAATTCGCCTAATTAATGGAATTTATCTAATATGACCCATTAAAATTAATCTAAAGGATAAATTCTACCTAGAAATTTCTTTTGAAAATAACCTAATTCATAGAACTTACCTGATAAATCCCATTGAAATTAACCTGATTAATGAAACATACTTAGTAAAATTCACTTAATTAATGGAATTTACCTGATGAAACCCATTAAAATTAACCTAATTAATAAAATCAAACTAGTCTAATTCATTAAAAATCACATAATTAATAGACTTTTGACGATAAGACCCATTAGAATCCATCGCAATTCACTTAATGAATGGTATGTACCTAATAGGACCCATTAAAATTAACCTAATTGATACAATCTTTCCTTTAAAATCCATTAAGTCACATCATTTATAGAATTTACATGATAAAATACATTGAAATTAATCTAATTAATAAAATCTACCTAGTAGAATCCATTATATTTGACTTAAACAATAGAATTTACATTATAGGACTCATTAATATTGACCTAAATGATAAAATCTTCCTAGTAAAATCCATTAAAATCATATAATTTATAAAGTTTACTTATCTCTAAAGTTCACGCAGTACAATTAACTATTATATAAACAACGCTACGTTCAATTAAACATTAACAAACGGAATACTTTACAATTGTATCTCATCGTAGTCGAGTTTTCATGAGAAAAAAAAAAAAAAAAAAAATGGTCTTGTTTTTAATTTTGACAATAATCGAGTTAGTATTCTTTCAGATTCTGACGCGTGAACATCGAAAGTCTCTCTAACTAAACCCGACAACTTATAAATTAGTAATTTCTATAATTTTTCAATTATTTAATCAATCTTTGAATTCATTATGTCAATATCATTGATGAGCAATAGCTTTAATAGTTAAAGTTAGTGAAAATATTTCTTCAGTTATATATCAGATTTTATATGAGGAAACAAAAATAAGAAATAAGATTAACCACTTGCGGTGGAAAGACGTGCCACGCACATCGAGGAGCTTCTGTTACCGGAACGCTGCGACGTTTTACACGCGTCGTCAGGCGTCTGCTGCAAAAAGAAAAATGACGTGCGTTGCACGCGCAACAGTGAATTTCTTTGCACCACAAGTGGTTAATATATGTGTAATAGTTCAGACTGTTTCAATGTTCTATAAATATTTATGTACTTACCTTTTTGTTCTTGGTTAGAATTATTGATCTTTCCAGAGGTAGACCTTATACCAACGACCCACCTCAGTCGAGACTCCCTTTGGAAGATTAGCGTTACGTGTCCTGAAAGTGATGATAGGAAGAAGTTTAATCCAAGGCGCCGGTCAGATGATATAAATTCTCTTTATAATTTTTTACGTATTCTTCGTTTCGAAATAGATTCTTTCTTTTTTTCCCCTTTCTCCATTTTCTGTTTGCTTCTTTTGTATACGTTTTTATTTTTCTTTTCTTTTTTTGTTAATGTTTTACATAGTTGCTGAACCCTTTTAATTCAAAATTTTAAATCAAACGAAAGTGCACGAATTTATTGAGCTGTGCCAACGAACTCCACGACAATGTCAATCCAGACATTTGTATGTTACTAATCCGTAATCTATCACTGTCTTGTTTTTCCTTATATATATATAAATAAGGAAATATTATTTATATATATATACCTATATAAATAGAACTTATTATATGCACACACACACACGCGCGCGCGTTCGTTCGTCGCTCGTCGTTCAAGAGCACCTTGTAGCTTAGATCCATCTCTCTCCTCTCTCTCTCTCTCTCTCTCTCTCTCTCTCTCTCTCTCTCTCTCTCTCTCTCTGATTCTATCGAATTCCTTCTGAAAAAGAGAAAGAGTGAGGGAGAGAAGAATGATTGTATTTGACACATTGAGCTGAGATCTCGTGGTTCGCCGAAAAAAACTCGATGCAAATGCACTTTCACGCTCGCACACGAATACTTTGAATCTATAGAGCACAAATCTTTTGTTTTATAAGAAAAACCGGAGACAATCATTCTCTCAATCATTCTTTCTATCTTGCTCTCGCATACCATACTCGGTCCATTCTGACCGGACATTCGTCCCGAGTGTCTGCCAATAAAGAATATTTTTGGCAAAAACTCGATACATCTTAAGAAAAGGCAATTTTGATTTTCTCTTTGGCAATTACCATCTTCTTTGGTTCTATTACCTTCATCTTTGGCGTGGTTATCTTCTAGCCCTTAACGGACGACGACTTTTTCGACCGCGTGAGGTAGCAGGACGAAGCGATTTTTGCGAATGTGTTGAGTGACACATAATATAATAAAATGATCTTACATATAAATTATCTCATAAAAACGTTATATTTTGATTGTTTATCTATATTTACATCTTTAAAACTTTATTTTCACAAAAATTATGTTCTATACTTTCGCTGCGTGTGATACTTTATGAAGCATTGACCAAGATGCATTCGTGGCTTATCTGGACAGATCGAACAGAGTCTGATTTATATCATTCATGTCTATTCCGTTACTATTTTCGCTCTTGGCTTTAATTATCAACGACTTAAAAAAATGATAATAGGATAATATCGGAGTATGTACCATAAATGGCTTGTCTTTAACGTAAATGGTCATGTCGCTGAATATCCCAATTTTATACATAATATTTAAATACTCAGTTATACTATCTTCCCAAGATTTTAATATGACGTATCTACCAGGAATTGATTCGTAAGTGTATTTTGCCGAAATTATGTCATAACTTAACACACATTTCAAATTCATCTCTTTCTCGCAATTTTTACAAATGTTAAATGTATGAAATCCATATAGTTTGTTTGTAACAACATAAGATATTACACTACTGTCTTCTTAAATCCTCTAAGCGTGTATTGAACATTCGATGGTTAGTCGCCCGGAGAATATTTAAAAAATAATAAACCGATTTGTACGTCCTTACAAGTTATTTTAGAACACTTCGAAAAGTCCACTATACCTTGTAAACTTATTTGATAACATAAATGTACTTCTTTAAAACTTGTGCGTAAATACAGGCGACATTAATCTTGCCGACAAGTTTAGAAAATATTCTACGGAAGTTACTTTCCATGTGTGAGATATAGTGGTGGTATTCAATTTGGTATATTTATCCATCGTTTATATTAACCAATCTTTTTAAATCAGTCTTATACATAATACACGGTAGAAAAAAAACCGTACGTAGAAATGAAGATGAATCTAATTCTTTTTTTTTTTTTTTTTTTTTTTTTTAACGATTTCGTCGTGGTATTTATCTTTACGTTGTTACATACAATTAATAATCAAAGTAATTCAACTCAGGTGGTATAACGGGAAATTAAAAATTGAATCTCTCGAAACAATGAAAGTTAGGTCCTTTTGTCAATATAAAAGTAGGATGTAGATCTTACGTATTGATATATGCATAATTCGTATAGTATAAAATTAATTTCTTTATCAAAACTCAAGCCTTTTGCGTATTACTTAATTCGATTTAGAAAATATGTATTCGATTACGGAGGAGTTCTAATGTTTACGTCTTAACGTTCTTCTACGTACTTATCGGCTTCTCGTTCCCATCATATCCGGGCTCTCTAACGTCTTTGTTTCGTTAAATTGCTATGTCACGATATTACTATGCATAATATGTAAGTATGTATGTATGTATGTATGTATGTATGTATGTATGTATGTATGTATGTATGTATGTATGTACGTATGTATGTATGTATGTATGCGTGATGTGTCTATGTGTGTATGTATGCGTGATGTGTGGATTAAATATAAAACATACATATTACCAACATATCTAATATAAACTATCGATTAATAGGGCGTTATCATTTGTTTTTCGACGAGGTTCCGCGCTTTCTATTGCGCATGCGCCATTTTGTTTATTAGAGAGACATTTATATTAACAGTTATGCAAAATAATGGTTGCTTTTGACTAGTGGATATTGCCAACAATGATAGGACTTTATCATTATTAACCTATTGATAGAAAATATTATTTAAATTAATTTCTATTATAGTATGTACAGATGCATCATACAGAATATCGTGCTCTATTCGATATTATCGACGAAATATATTTCTGAATGTAAAAACAAAATACTTCCAAGTGACAAAAATTCAATCTAGTTGTAAATAAAAAGTTACCAACAATTATAAACTTAAAGACGTTCCTAAGCTAGGTGCCATCAATTGTAGCGTCCTTACGAAGCCAATATTTATTTAAAAAGGTTGTATATATTTTACTGTGACTTAAATATAACTATTTAAATATACGAACGTTTACTATTTTCGCCAATATAATGAGTTCCAACGCGTGCCACGATTTTTTATTGGAAAGAATTCATCATCCAGGAACTATTGTTTTAAACGAACCAGGAAAAACAGTAAGGATATTTACAGTTTTCTTTTTCATTTTATAATTAATTCTGATACGTTGAAATTATTAATTGTTATTACATTTCTTATTCTATTACTTATCTTTCAGTATACTTGCGGCAGGGGAAAGGAAAATCAAATAAACTGTGTTAGTCTTACAGTATCTCGTCAGCACTGTAGTTTCTTCCGTAATGATCATGAAATATATGTTATAGATTTAGGAAGTTCCAATGGTTTATTTGTAAATGAAATTAGACAAAAAGCTAGCCATATGGTTAAATTGAAGGATACTGATATCATTGGAATTGGTTGCCAAAACGCTAAAGATAAAAATATTGACGTGTTTATTTATAAATTACATTGTATCCCTAAAAACGAAACACCAAGAGATAGGACCTATACAGGAATGGCCCAGCAGCTGTCTCACAAAGATTTACCAACAGGAAGTACTGATAAATATTGCCATTCCTGGACTGTACATAATTCAAATGAGTCCTCTGATTTAGTTTTATCAAATGAAATATCAGGACTTTCAATAAATACATATAAAACTCGTCAGATAAAAATGTTTAAGGAAAAGTTGGTTGATGAAGTTTGCAAAATTCTTTCAAATGAAGAGATTGAATTAACAGATAATTGCCCAGAAAGGAGTATGAGGATACAAAATAAACTAAATATGAAATCTAAGTACCATAATAAATATCTGAAAAAGAATGATACTAGTAAGAGTAAAAAGTCCTCTGCAATAAACAATGCAGATGTTCCTTTGATACAGCCTGGTCCCTCAAATAAAACAAATGAATTGCAACTGGTAAAGGAAATTGAAACCATCTGTATGGATTTGTGCAAGGAGATTGATACAGAAATAGTACAACAAAAGGATAACAATAAGAGTATAAATACATATGGGTATGAACAAATATACCATGCAATTAATGCAGTAAAAACATATAATAGTAATGATGCAAATATAGATAAAACTCGTCAGATAAAAATGTTTAAGGAAAAGTTGGTTGATGAAGTTTGCAAAATTCTTTCAAATGAAGAGATTGAATTAACAGATAATTGCCCAGAAAGGAGTATGAGGATACAAAATAAACTAAATATGAAATCTAAGTACCATAATAAATGTCTGAAAAAGAATGATACTAGTAAGAGTAAAAAGTCCTCTGCAATAAACAATGCAGATGTTCCTTTGATACAGCCTGGTCCCTCAAATAAAACAAATGAATTGCAACTGGTAAAGGAAATTGAAACCATCTGTATGGATTTGTGCAATGAGATTGATACAGAAATAGTACAACAAAAGGATAACAATAAGAGTATAAATACATATGGGTATGAACAAATATACCATGCAATTAATGCAGTAAAAACATATAATAGTAATGATGCAAATATAGATAACACTGTTCAGATAAAAATGTTTAAGGAAAAGTTGGTTGATGAAGTTTGCAAAATTCTTTCAAATGAAGAGATTGAATTAACAGATAATTGCACAGAAAGGAGTAGGAGGATACAAAATAAACTAAATATGAAATCTAAGTACCATAATAAATGTCTGAAAAAGAATGATACTAGTAAGAGTAAAAAGTCCTCTGCAATAAACAATGCAGATGTTCCTTTGATACAGCCTGGTCCCTCAAATAAAACAAATGAATTGCAACTGGTAAAGAAAATTGAAACCATCTGTATCGATTTGTGCAATGAGATTGATACAGAAACAGTACAACAAAAGGATAACAATAAGAGTGAAAATACATATGGGGATGAACAAATATACCATGCAAATAATGCCGTAAAAACATACAATATTAATGATGCAAATATTGATAAGACTCCTCGGATAAAAATGTTTAAGGAAAAGTTGGATGAAGAAGCTTGCAAAATTCTTTCAAACGAAGAGATTAAATTAACGATTAAATGGGCAGAAAGGAGTATGATGAGACAAAATGTACTACATTTGAAATCTAAGTACGATAATGAATGTCTGAAAAAGAATGATGCTTGTAAATCTAAAAAGTCATCTGAAATAAACAATGCAGAAGTTTCTTTGATATGGCAGGGTACCTCAAATGAACCAAATGAATTGCAACCAGTAAAAGAAATTGAAAGGATCTGTTTCGATTTGTCCAATGACATTGATACAGAAATAGTACAAGGAAACAATAACAATAAGAGTAAAAATACATGTGAGGATGAACAGATATACCATGAATATAATGCAGTAGAGATAAATAATATTAATGATGCAAGTACACATAGGGATGTTGATATGAAAGATAGTTATATGAAAATATTATTACAACAACAGGACCATTTTGAAAATGTAAAAACAGAAAATGAAGTACATGATAATTTAAGGAAGCATGATGCATCATTGATAAAAGAAAATGAACTAAACAAGCCACAAGATACTCTTAAAAATGTTGTATATAATAGCGATTATTATATTAAAATGGAAGATGAATTAATAATAAGTGATGATGAACAAGTAATAATAAATAGTATAGATGAATCCAGTAACTGCATTGAATCTACAGTTAAATTGGAACAATTAAAGGAAGAACCAAAATTAAGATTTTCAGAAATTGATATAGTTAATTTAAGTGACGATGAAGAAAATTTATTCCCATCTTCTCAATTATTTGATTCTAATTCGGATGTAAATTCCGTAGTAAAAAAGAAAATTAAACGCGAATATCATGATAATCATGATGAAGATGTTAACAGGGCTGATGACACAGAAATAATTATCTCTGACAGTGAAGATGAATTTAATATATGGTTACATAAGTTATCTAGAAGTCAAATGCATGATGATACAACTTTAAGTAACGATAACATTGTCAATACAATAAAAAATGAGAATGATGAAACTTCAGATATAGAGATAATTGATACAGATATAGAAAATACTATTAAAGAATCCACTGAAAGTATAAATGATACTAGGAATCAACTTAGTGTTAGTATTGAAACTAATAGAAATAATGAAACAAAAGAACATATAAATAATATTAAAAAAAAATCTACAAATACTGAACACTATGAAAACAGTGATAAATTAGATATTGCGAAAGAACATGGTCCTGATATTTCTCTTGATGTACAAATAACGAATAGAGATAACAATATATCTAATAAAGTACAAGAAAATAATGATGAGACTAGTCATTCTTTCGATAAAGGACAAAACATAATTAATGATGACACAAATAAAAATGTATTTAATTATATGCTACATTCCAAGAAAATAAAATCAGATACAAGAAAGAGGCTACAAATAATAGATGCACCTCATATGCCTGTAAGAAAAAGAAGACGTAATGACATTAGTGATAAGGACGCGGAAAGGATAGAAAAAAAGGTGAAGAGATGTCTTGATTTAAAAGTACCAATAAATAAAAAACTATCGCATGCTTCGAATAATCCTATTCCACCGGATGCACTCAAAAACCCTCCTCTTTCAAAAGAAGAGAAAAAAGAACTTGCAGAAAAAAGGAAAAGTAAGTTAAAAATGATTGCTGAAAAAGATAAAAAAGCGAGTAAAACGAAACCATTAAGACCTTCTGGTCCGAAGCCAAAAGTTAAAGTATCATTAAAATCTCGATCAGATTCTTTAATTGACGAGATACGATCAAACATGGAACTAAACATAATATCAATAAAAAAATCTGTAAACAACAAACAATGTAAAAATAATACTGTTAATATTGATAAAAGAAAAGATGATAATGGACTACCTTCAATATCTGATTTAAACACCAAAGGAACAATACCTAATTATAAAGAAACATTAAATAAGGTTACAAAACATTTGAAGCAATCTTTAAATGTTACTGATGTTAATCCTGCTCAATTAAATGAGATCAATAAATCTCATACAAATTTAAATAAACCTAAAAATATGGAAAATGTTGTAACTGATGAGACAATTCATGCGACAAAAGATAAAAGCACAGAGGCTAGTACTTCCTATGACTTGAAAGGTGAAGTAAAAACTAAAAATAATGTCAGAATACAAAAAGGAAATTGTTCTACCAACAGGCAAGGAACCAGTGAACCAAAGAAAAAAGGCAAAAATGTCTCTTTCAATGATAATCTTGAAGTTCGTGAATATGAAATAGAATCTCAAAACTCTTTAAAAAAGCTTGACGGTAAAGATGCCCCAATACCTGTTGATAAACTGTCTTCTAAAAAATCTGTCGAAACAAATTCTCTGAAGTTAGAGGATTTTCTGTTACGTATCTTCCTCTGGAATCCTGTTTGGCTTCAAGTAAGTATAACTTTATTTATTAAATGAAGTAAACTATTGATTAACCTTAAATAATTTACAGGAACAGCAACATTTGAAGCAAACGCCACCTATTCTTGAGGAAAATGAATTACATCCTATGTTAACTAATTATAAATCTTACATTGAGTATTATAACATTGTTAAACCTCTATTATTGTTGGAGATTTGGTATGGCATTACTAAAGAATTTGAGATGCTAGAAAAGAATACAAAGTAAGTATATAATTAAATGATGAATTAAATAAAAATTATTTTCTATTAAGGAAGTAAATATATATATATATCGATAATTTGTTACACACAGGCGACCAACTATGATATGTTCTGTAGAGGCAAATTTAAAAAAAATTCACGTAGCATCTGTAAATATGCGTTTATCATCTTTGGTAGTGCAAGTATTAATTACCAAAGAAAACTTATCTAAACAAGCTCATCCTTTTTATGGAGATCTGGTAGTTTTTGAATATGAAATAAAAAAACAAATTTTTCAGAAAGTATTTGCTTATGTTACAAGTATGCATAAAACTGTCATAACATCATTTACAACCTACAACAAAGATTTAGGTAAATGTAATATAACCGTACATATCAGATTATTTGGCGATGTTATTTTTAAGTTGTCTTTTATTTATTAATATTTTTACAGAAAATTATGTGAAAAAGCCATATGCATTGTTGACATATACTATTATGACAAGAAATATTGAAGAGAATTTTATAATAAACCGCATTCAAAGAATAAGGACTGTGACATATCTACGGTCAAATATAAGAATGGTTCAAGCACTACTATATCTTCCACAATCTCCTCTTGTAAATTTTATTTTATGTCCAAACATTGAATCATTTCAATTACCTTTAATAGAAGAATACAATCCCCAGCTTATAACAAAGGTAAAGTTACCAAAAGTACCTAAGCACATAGGTAAGAGGGTATAAATATACGTATTATCTAATTAAAATAATTTTAACGAAAACAGGATAAGTTGAATCAGAAACAATTAGAAGTTGTTGGTAAAGTAACAGAGGCTGCACTACGAGAGGAACCTAAAATTTGTTTGATTCAAGGACCTCCAGGTACATAAATATTTACAAACCTATATACTTTACAATTTTTAAATAATAATTTTTGATATTACAGGAACAGGAAAATCAAAATTTATTGTAAATATTATAACAGAGATACTATATGGTAATAATAGGTATCAAAACAATAAATCCCCTCTACGAATTCTTGTATGTGCCCCATCCAATGCAGCCATTGATGAAATTGTATTAAGACTTCTTGCCATTAGAGCTACAATTAAACGTAAGACAATTTCTTTCTATAATGTTAACATGTTGTGTGTAAAGAAAATAATACACAATTGCCATTTTTATTATATTACTTAGATAATCGTTTTAAAATGGTCCGTATTGGTAAATCTGAAACTATGAATTCAACTGTAAAAGATATTTCTGTAACTGAATTGGGGAAACGGGATGTTAAACGAATGACTACAAATTATTCAGAAAAATATTTTCCTGCTGAAAGTTTGGAAGAAGAGGTTAGATATAATTTAATTTAACCCTTTCGCTACTAAGGGCGAATACAGTCGCGCTCCATGTGAAGTCGCTCGGGTACTACGGTCGCCATAGACGTTCTCCTTGTGATGGCGCTGAGGTGCTACGAGCGATTCTAGCGCTCCCGCTGAAGGTACCGCGTAATCGATAATACGGTGAGCGTCTGCAGTTGCTACTCACGGAGTATCTCACTCTGGAGTGAGATGTACAGTATGAGTCTTTTGTTTCTTTTTGTTGATAAATTATAAATATTTTGTTTTGTGACAAGTTTTTTTCGTCGGAAGCACCAGCCAATCAGCGCGGGCTACAATGAGGCGTAGACACGCCCGCCGACGATCGATCGCGTTCATCGTGCATTGTAGCGAAAGGGTTGATATTATCTAAATACATACTTATGAATTTTGCATAAAATAGTTTGATAATTTTTCAGAAAAAATTGTTAGCAGCACGTATAAATTCATTAAAATATGATATTGAAAATTCACCCAATCTAGATGTTGTTTACAAGAAACATCTCAAATTAAAATTGTCGGATATGAATACTAAGTATGTGTTATTGCAAAATCATAAACCGGTAAGTATATATGCGTGTATGCTATATACATACATACATACATACATACATACATATATATATATATATATATATATATATACGTGTATGTATGTACGTATGCATATGCATATGTATATGTATATGTGCGTCAGAGAAATTTATTTTTTTTTAATTAATAAAAATTATGCAGATAAATGAAATGAATACCAAGGAAGTGGACAAATTACATTGTATTGCGGAACATAAAATTCTTGAGTGTGCAGATGTAATAGCAAGTACAATTTCCTCTTGTTATACTAATCAAATGGAATCCATTTTTGGGTAAGATTTTTAAAGGATAGAAAAGTAAAATTATAGTAAAAGTTATACTATGCTTTTGTTTTTTTTTTCTTGTTGTTGTCTATTATAGTTACAATATTATATACAAAAATTATCATATTATTTCTTTTATTTCTTATAGTGGAAATAAAGAAAAAATATCAATCTGCATAGTGAATGAAGCTACTAGATGCTACGAAGTAGAAAGTTTGATTCCGTTACTACTAGGTGTAAATACATTAATTTTAGTAGGAGATACTAATCAGTTACCAGCAACTGTAATAAGTCAAGTATGATCTATTATATATAAAAATTATTTAAAATAATTTTATTATAAACATTACATAGTTTTATGTACAAATTTAATTCATAAAATTATTTTTCATTGTTTTTAGCAAGCAAAGAAATACGGATTCGATAAATCATTGTTTTCTCGTCTATATAGTCAATATAGTCAGACTCAGCATCGCTGAGCTATCAAGGAGAGGTCTAGCTGGCGCGGCGAGAAAAACAGTTGATGGCGAAACTGAGAGGAGCGCAACAAGAGATTGAGTTGCTGAGACGTACAGGCACCCCTGGACAGGAAGTGGCCACCACCAGTCGAGCCGAACGAATCCCGGAAGTAAGGGCGGCATCGCCAAACATGACCACGACGATAGCTGATCTCCTGAGCTATTTCGATGGGGACTCCGAGCGATAAGAGATACGGGTAAATCAAGTTGTATTTCTCAAAGCAGCGTACCACATGGAGAGAGTGATATGGTAAAACTTCTCATCGGAATGAGGCTCAATGACAAGGCGCTCGAATGGTTCCACTCCGATTCGGCGTATATTCGAATGAGAGCTGACGAGCTTTTGGCTGCGTCGAGGGATATGTTTTATATTCCCCCAAACCGGAATAACTCTACGACGACGCTTCGAAGGACGTGTCTGACAGAAGAAGTATCTGACGTTTCGCGATTACGTTCACCGAAAGATAATTTTAGCGAATCGCATCTCAATAAACGAGGAGAACATCGTGGGAATACATAATCGAGAGAATACCGGACGCCTATCTACGAGACGTTGCGCGTGCGCACCGATTTCCATCAAGGAGTCCTTGCTGTTGGCGTTTGAGCAAATAACCTTGAAGGACAGCGGTCACACGTCAGCTGGGCAGAAGGCGATATCCAACGAGGATCGGCGAAAGAGCGAAAAGCGTGAGAACTTGAGTTATGTTAACGGGAGAGAAGAAGGAAGCGAATGATGATAAAAAGAGAGGCATCGAAAAGTGTTGTTTTAATTGTGGTAGTCGTGAGCATATAGCGTAGCGTACCCCGAGAAAGAGAAAGGCCCGAAGTGTTTTGTTTGCGCCGACTTCGGTCATATAGCGTCAAAGTGTCCGAAAAGAAATAGGGCGGAAACGAATTGCGTGACGACTAAATCGAAGACGCCTAAACAATTGAAAGATGTAAAGATCATCGACGTTACTATTTCAGCTACACTCGATACGGGGAGCGTTCTGACGATCATACGGGCTGATCAGTACGTTAACACTATATGAGGTCCGGTGGCCCCACCACGTTGCTGCCATACGCAAATTATTGGGCAAACTCTGGTGTCTCCACGTTGGTGCCATTCGGAAATTATCGCGCAAGCGCCGATGGCTCTATTGTGGTATTCAAAATGGTGTTCTGTTTAACTAACAGTAAATTACAGGCGTAGCAACTTAATGTTTTCATAAAAACCTGTGCCCTTCGACAATGGCAAACGAAAAAGAAGACACAAAATTATACGTGATGAGTGTGTGGACATATTGTCTGATGTTCCATCCGAATTTGAAGATTGTGAGGAACTAGGAGACATTACGTCTTCAAAAAAGAAAATGAGGCAACATTTTCGGATGAATCTGAAATATATAGACGGAGAATTAGGCGAACACAATACCGTTACCAAGTGATACAGGAGAATCAGGCGAAGATAGATGAGTAGAGAGTGGTCAAATCTTGTGATTTACCAAGAAACAATAATGCTTTCGAAGGATCTTCCGGTCCTAAAATACTTCCCAGAGATGCAAACAATATCGAGGATGTCGTGAAACTATTTATAGGGAACGACTTGTTTGAATTTATTAGTCCCGAAACGAACAGGTACTACGATCAAAATTCCACCAGGAGAGAGCCCCGATAAAAAAAAGTGCAAAATTTTTCAATGTTACGGCGGTCGAAGTAACAAAATGCTTCGGACTGATCATTCTTATGGGAATCGTTAAAAAGCCAAGGATCGACGATTATTGGTCGACAAATACACTATTGGAAACAACAATATTTGGTAAAACGATGTACCGCAATAGATTTCGTCAGATATTATCGTTTTTACATTTCTCGGATAATAGTAACATACCTGATAATGTCGGCCGACTGTCCAAAGTACAAGGTATAATTGATTATTTCAATTTTCTAAAAAAGTTTTAAGAAAACTTCAATATTGGTCAGAATATTACAACCGATGAAGGAATGATACTGTGGCGTGGACGATTAAATTTTAAAATTTATTACCCGCCAAAAATTACAAAGTAACGGTATACTTGTCCGAATGCTGTGCGATTCCGTTACGGGATATATTTCGCGTTTAAAAATATATTCTGGCATTAAGAAGCCTGTAAAGGTACAGCGATAAAACTGTTGAAAAACGTTTCTGGAAAACGGCAATCACTTGTACATGGCCAACTACTATAACAGTGTGGAACTTGCGGAAGATTTGCTTACGAAGAAAATTCGTGTTTGTGGAACGCTGCGGCAGAATATAGGATTACCGGTAAAATTGAAAAACTGCAAACTAAATGTATTTGAAACCAAACATCAACAAAGAGGAGAAGTACTCGCGCAAGTATGGAAAGCATCGAAGACGAAAATAATAAGAACAATTTCCACCATACACAATGCCAGTTTAGTTGACACAGCAAAAAAATGCAGAAAAACAAATTGTACGATTAAAAAACCCACATCTATTTTGGATTACAATAAATATATGAAGGGAGAAGATCGAGCTGATCAATCTCTGAGCTATTATCCTATAATATACCGGAAAACCATAAAATGGTCAAAAAAAGTGGCTTTACACCTATTTAATCGCGCTTTATACAACGCGTTCGTAGCGCAACAACATTATAATACAGATTCCAAGAAACTCCACTTTCGTGATTTTTTATTTAAAATATGCGAATCGTGGATAAAAGATAATTCACCTGTTGGTGAAGAGGACTTGGAGGTCCCGAGTACATCGCGTGCTTCCAGTCGTGAATCGATCAACAGTGTCATGTATGTTATAAAAACGACAAAATTAGGAGAACTAATTTAATGTGTAAATCTTGTGGAGTTGCTGCGCTTCACCTCGGAGGTTGCTTCGCTTCGTTTCATTTGAAAGATAAATACTAAGTATCCAACAAAATATAAATAAATAGATAAACATATAATACAAAAAAAATCTTATACTTATTTACATATGCATATCCTCACAATTTCAAGAAAATAGAGGGGCAGGATTGAGACATGGGAACTGACGATAAGATTAGTAAACAAGAACCTCGAAAAACCGCCGGCGACAAGCGAAATGATGTAAATCAGTTCTACCGGCGCGAGACGAAAAAATCTAGATTAAATTAGACGTGCGGACGGCATAGTGTTAAGATGGCTCTCCGAAATTGACGACATATTAATTTATTCACAAACCTTCGGAGGACATATCGGACATATACAACAAGTACTAGAAGCTACCATAGAAGAAGGATTTAGATAAAAACTCAAAAAATCTCCTAATTGATAGAATATACCTGATAAAATTTATTAACATTTACATAATTAATAAAATATAAACAGTAAAATCCATTAAAATTCGCCTAATTAATGGAATTTATCTAATATGACCCATTAAAATTAATCTAAAGGATAAATTCTACCTAGAAATTTCTTTTGAAAATAACCTAATTCATAGAACTTACCTGATAAATCCCATTGAAATTAACCTGATTAATGAAACATACTTAGTAAAATTCACTTAATTAATGGAATTTACCTGATGAAACCCATTAAAATTAACCTAATTAATAAAATCAAACTAGTCTAATTCATTAAAAATCACATAATTAATAGACTTTTGACGATAAGACCCATTAGAATCCATCGCAATTCACTTAATGAATGGTATGTACCTAATAGGACCCATTAAAATTAACCTAATTGATACAATCTTTCCTTTAAAATCCATTAAGTCACATCATTTATAGAATTTACATGATAAAATACATTGAAATTAATCTAATTAATAAAATCTACCTAGTAGAATCCATTATATTTGACTTAAACAATAGAATTTACATTATAGGACTCATTAATATTGACCTAAATGATAAAATCTTCCTAGTAAAATCCATTAAAATCATATAATTTATAAAGCTTACTTATCTCTAAAGTTCACGCAGTACAATTAACTATTATATAAACAACGCTACGTTCAATTAAACATTAACAAACGGAATACTTTACAATTGTATCTCATCGTAGTCGAGTTTTCATGAGAAAAAAAAAAAAAAAAACAATGGTCTTGTTTTTAATTTTGACAATAATCGAGTTAGTATTCTTTCAGATTCTGACGCGTGAACATCGAAAGTCTCTCTAACTAAACCCGACAACTTATAAATTAGTAATTTCTATAATTTTTCAATTATTTAATCAATCTTTGAATTCATTATGTCAATATCATTGATGAGCAATAGCTTTAATAGTTAAAGTTAGTGAAAATATTTCTTCAGTTATATATCAGATTTTATATGAGGAAACAAAAATAAGAAATAAGATTAACCACTTGCGGTGGAAAGACGTGCCACGCACATCGAGGAGCTTCTGTTACCGGAACGCTGCGACGTTTTACACGCGTCGTCAGGCGTCTGCTGCAAAAAGAAAAATGACGTGCGTTGCACGCGCAACAGTGAATTTCTTTGCACCACAAGTGGTTAATATATGTGTAATAGTTCAGACTGTTTCAATGTTCTATAAATATTTATGTACTTACCTTTTTGTTCTTGGTTAGAATTATTGATCTTTCCAGAGGTAGACCTTATACCAACGACCCACCTCAGTCGAGACTCCCTTTGGAAGATTAGCGTTCCGTGTCCTGAAAGTGATGATAGGAAGAAGTTTAATCCAAGGCGCCGGTCAGATGATATAAATTCTCTTTATAATTTTTTACGTATTCTTCGTTTCGAAATAGATTCTTTCTTTTTTTCCCCTTTCTCCATTTTCTGTTTGCTTCTTTTGTATACGTTTTTATTTTTCTTTTCTTTTTTTGTTAATGTTTTACATAGTTGCTGAACCCTTTTAATTCAAAATTTTAAATCAAACGAAAGTGCACGAATTTATTGAGCTGTGCCAACGAACTCCACGACAATGTCAATCCAGACATTTGTATGTTACTAATCCGTAATCTATCACTGTCTTGTTTTTCCTTATATATATATAAATAAGGAAATATTATTTATATATATATACCTATATAAATAGAACTTATTATATGCACACACACACACGCGCGCGCGTTCGTTCGTCGCTCGTCGTTCAAGAGCACCTTGTAGCTTAGATCCATCTCTCTCCTCTCTCTCTCTCTCTCTCTCTCTCTCTCTCTCTGATTCTATCGAATTCCTTCTGAAAAAGAGAAAGAGTGAGGGAGAGAAGAATGATTGTATTTGACACATTGAGCTGAGATCTCGTGGTTCGCCGAAAAAAACTCGATGCAAATGCACTTTCACGCTCGCACACGAATACTTTGAATCTATAGAGCACAAATCTTTTGTTTTATAAGAAAAACCGGAGACAATCATTCTCTCAATCATTCTTTCTATCTTGCTCTCGCATACCATACTCGGTCCATTCTGACCGGACATTCGTCCCGAGTGTCTGCCAATAAAGAATATTTTTGGCAAAAACTCGATACATCTTAAGAAAAGGCAATTTTGATTTTCTCTTTGGCAATTACCATCTTCTTTGGTTCTATTATCTTCATCTTTGGCGTGGTTATCTTCTAGCCCTTAACGGACGACGACTTTTTCGACCGCGTGAGGTAGCAGGACGAAGCGATTTTTGCGAATGTGTTGAGTGACACATAATATAATAAAATGATCTTACATATAAATTATCTCATAAAAACGTTATATTTTGATTGTTTATCTATATTTACATCTTTAAAACTTTATTTTCACAAAAATTATGTTCTATACTTTCGCTGCGTGTGATACTTTATGAAGCATTGACCAAGATGCATTCGTGGCTTATCTGGACAGATCGAACAGAGTCTGATTTATATCATTCATGTCTATTCCGTTACTATTTTCGCTCTTGGCTTTAATTATCAACGACTTAAAAAAATGATAATAGGATAATATCGGAGTATGTACCATAAATGGCTTGTCTTTAACGTAAATGGTCATGTCGCTGAATATCCCAATTTTATACATAATATTTAAATACTCAGTTATACTATCTTCCCAAGATTTTAATATGACGTATCTACCAGGAATTGATTCGTAAGTGTATTTTGCCGAAATTATGTCATAACTTAACACACATTTCAAATTCATCTCTTTCTCGCAATTTTTACAAATGTTAAATGTATGAAATCCATATAGTTTGTTTGTAACAACATAAGATATTACACTACTGTCTTCTTAAATCCTCTAAGCGTGTATTGAACATTCGATGGTTAGTCGCCCGGAGAATATTTAAAAAATAATAAACCGATTTGTACGTCCTTACAAGTTATTTTAGAACACTTCGAAAAGTCCACTATACCTTGTAAACTTATTTGATAACATAAATGTACTTCTTTAAAACTTGTGCGTAAATACAGGCGACATTAATCTTGCCGACAAGTTTAGAAAATATTCTACGGAAGTTACTTTCCATGTGTGAGATATAGTGGTGGTATTCAATTTGGTATATTTATCCATCGTTTATATTAACCAATCTTTTTAAATCAGTCTTATACATAATACACGGTAGAAAAAAAACCGTACGTAGAAATGAAGATGAATCTAATTCTTTTTTTTTTTTTTTTTTTTTTTTTAACGATTTCGTCGTGGTATTTATCTTTACGTTGTTACATACAATTAATAATCAAAGTAATTCAACTCAGGTGGTATAACGGGAAATTAAAAATTGAATCTCTCGAAACAATGAAAGTTAGGTCCTTTTGTCAATATAAAAGTAGGATGTAGATCTTACGTATTGATATATGCATAATTCGTATAGTATAAAATTAATTTCTTTATCAAAACTCAAGCCTTTTGCGTATTACTTAATTCGATTTAGAAAATATGTATTCGATTACGGAGGAGTTCTAATGTTTACGTTTTAACGTTCTTCTACGTACTTATCGGCTTCTCGTTCCCATCATATCCGGGCTCTCTAACGTCTTTGTTTCGTTAAATTGCTATGTCACGATATTACTATGCATATATATGTAAGTATGTATGTATGTATGTATGTATGTATGTATGTATGTATGTAAGTATGTATGTATGTATGTATGTACGTATGTATGTATGTATGTATGTATGCGTGATGTGTCTATGTGTGTATGTATGCGTGATGTGTGGATTAAATATAAAACATACATATTACCAACATATCTAATATAAACTATCGATTAATAGGGCGTTATCATTTGTTTTTCGACGAGGTTCCGCGCTTTCTATTGCGCATGCGCCATTTTGTTTATTAGAGAGACATTTATATTAACAGTTATGCAAAATAATGGTTGCTTTTGACTAGTGGATATTGCCAACAATGATAGGACTTTATCATTATTAACCTATTGATAGAAAATATTATTTAAATTAATTTCTATTATAGTATGTACAGATGCATCATACAGAATATCGTGCTCTATTCGATATTATCGACGAAATATATTTCTGAATGTAAAAACAAAATACTTCCAAGTGACAAAAATTCAATCTAGTTGTAAATAAAAAGTTACCAACAATTATAAACTTAAAGACGTTCCTAAGCTAGGTGCCATCAATTGTAGCGTCCTTACGAAGCCAATATTTATTTAAAAAGGTTGTATATATTTTACTGTGACTTAAATATAACTATTTAAATATACGAACGTTTACTATTTTCGCCAATATAATGAGTTCCAACGCGTGCCACGATTTTTTATTGGAAAGAATTCATCATCCAGGAACTATTGTTTTAAACGAACCAGGAAAAACAGTAAGGATATTTACAGTTTTCTTTTTCATTTTATAATTAATTCTGATACGTTGAAATTATTAATTGTTATTACATTTCTTATTCTATTACTTATCTTTCAGTATACTTGCGGCAGGGGAAAGGAAAATCAAATAAACTGTGTTAGTCTTACAGTATCTCGTCAGCACTGTAGTTTCTTCCGTAATGATCATGAAATATATGTTATAGATTTAGGAAGTTCCAATGGTTTATTTGTAAATGAAATTAGACAAAAAGCTAGCCATATGGTTAAATTGAAGGATACTGATATCATTGGAATTGGTTGCCAAAACGCTAAAGATAAAAATATTGACGTGTTTATTTATAAATTACATTGTATCCCTAAAAACGAAACACCAAGAGATAGGACCTATACAGGAATGGCCCAGCAGCTGTCTCACAAAGATTTACCAACAGGAAGTACTGATAAATATTGCCATTCCTGGACTGTACATAATTCAAATGAGTCCTCTGATTTAGTTTTATCAAATGAAATATCAGGACTTTCAATAAATACATATAAAACTCGTCAGATAAAAATGTTTAAGGAAAAGTTGGTTGATGAAGTTTGCAAAATTCTTTCAAATGAAGAGATTGAATTAACAGATAATTGCCCAGAAAGGAGTATGAGGATACAAAATAAACTAAATATGAAATCTAAGTACCATAATAAATATCTGAAAAAGAATGATACTAGTAAGAGTAAAAAGTCCTCTGCAATAAACAATGCAGATGTTCCTTTGATACAGCCTGGTCCCTCAAATAAAACAAATGAATTGCAACTGGTAAAGGAAATTGAAACCATCTGTATGGATTTGTGCAAGGAGATTGATACAGAAATAGTACAACAAAAGGATAACAATAAGAGTATAAATACATATGGGTATGAACAAATATACCATGCAATTAATGCAGTAAAAACATATAATAGTAATGATGCAAATATAGATAAAACTCGTCAGATAAAAATGTTTAAGGAAAAGTTGGTTGATGAAGTTTGCAAAATTCTTTCAAATGAAGAGATTGAATTAACAGATAATTGCCCAGAAAGGAGTATGAGGATACAAAATAAACTAAATATGAAATCTAAGTACCATAATAAATGTCTGAAAAAGAATGATACTAGTAAGAGTAAAAAGTCCTCTGCAATAAACAATGCAGATGTTCCTTTGATACAGCCTGGTCCCTCAAATAAAACAAATGAATTGCAACTGGTAAAGGAAATTGAAACCATCTGTATGGATTTGTGCAAGGAGATTGATACAGAAATAGTACAACAAAAGGATAACAATAAGAGTATAAATACATATGGGTATGAACAAATATACCATGCAATTAATGCAGTAAAAACATATAATAGTAATGATGCAAATATAGATAACACTGTTCAGATAAAAATGTTTAAGGAAAAGTTGGTTGATGAAGTTTGCAAAATTCTTTCAAATGAAGAGATTGAATTAACAGATAATTGCACAGAAAGGAGTAGGAGGATACAAAATAAACTAAATATGAAATCTAAGTACCATAATAAATGTCTGAAAAAGAATGATACTAGTAAGAGTAAAAAGTCCTCTGCAATAAACAATGCAGATGTTCCTTTGATACAGCCTGGTCCCTCAAATAAAACAAATGAATTGCAACTGGTAAAGAAAATTGAAACCATCTGTATCGATTTGTGCAATGAGATTGATACAGAAACAGTACAACAAAAGGATAACAATAAGAGTGAAAATACATATGGGGATGAACAAATATACCATGCAAATAATGCCGTAAAAACATACAATATTAATGATGCAAATATTGATAAGACTCCTCGGATAAAAATGTTTAAGGAAAAGTTGGATGAAGAAGCTTGCAAAATTCTTTCAAACGAAGAGATTAAATTAACGATTAAATGGGCAGAAAGGAGTATGATGAGACAAAATGTACTACATTTGAAATCTAAGTACGATAATGAATGTCTGAAAAAGAATGATGCTTGTAAATCTAAAAAGTCATCTGAAATAAACAATGCAGAAGTTTCTTTGATATGGCAGGGTACCTCAAATGAACCAAATGAATTGCAACCAGTAAAAGAAATTGAAAGGATCTGTTTCGATTTGTCCAATGACATTGATACAGAAATAGTACAAGGAAACAATAACAATAAGAGTAAAAATACATGTGAGGATGAACAGATATACCATGAATATAATGCAGTAGAGATAAATAATATTAATGATGCAAGTACACATAGGGATGTTGATATGAAAGATAGTTATATGAAAATATTATTACAACAACAGGACCATTTTGAAAATGTAAAAACAGAAAATGAAGTACATGACAATTTAAGGAAGCATGATGCATCATTGATAAAAGAAAATGAACTAAACAAGCCACAAGATACTCTTAAAAATGTTGTATATAATAGCGATTATTATATTAAAATGGAAGATGAATTAATAATAAGTGATGATGAACAAGTAATAATAAATAGTATAGATGAATCCAGTAACTGCATTGAATCTACAGTTAAATTGGAACAATTAAAGGAAGAACCAAAATTAAGATTTTCAGAAATTGATATAGTTAATTTAAGTGACGATGAAGAAAATTTATTCCCATCTTCTCAATTATTTGATTCTAATTCGGATGTAAATTCCGTAGTAAAAAAGAAAATTAAACGCGAATATCATGATAATCATGATGAAGATGTTAACAGGGCTGATGACACAGAAATAATTATCTCTGACAGTGAAGATGAATTTAATATATGGTTACATAAGTTATCTAGAAGTCAAATGCATGATGATACAACTTTAAGTAACGATAACATTGTCAATACGATAAAAAATGAGAATGATGAAACTTCAGATATAGAGATAATTGATACAGATATAGAAAATACTATTAAAGAATCCACTGAAAGTATAAATGATACTAGGAATCAACTTAGTGTTAGTATTGAAACTAATAGAAATAATGAAACAAAAGAACATATAAATAATATTAAAAAAAAATCTACAAATACTGAACACTATGAAAACAGTGATAAATTAGATATTGCGAAAGAACATGGTCCTGATATTTCTCTTGATGTACAAATAACGAATAGAGATAACAATATATCTAATAAAGTACAAGAAAATAATGATGAGACTAGTCATTCTTTCGATAAAGGACAAAACATAATTAATGATGACACAAATAAAAATGTATTTAATTATATGCTACATTCCAAGAAAATAAAATCAGATACAAGAAAGAGGCTACAAATAATAGATGCACCTCATATGCCTGTAAGAAAAAGAAGACGTAATGACATTAGTGATAAGGACGCGGAAAGGGTAGAAAAAAAGGTGAAGAGATGTCTTGATTTAAAAGTACCAATAAATAAAAAACTATCGCATGCTTCGAATAATCCTATTCCACCGGATGCACTCAAAAACCCTCCTCTTTCAAAAGAAGAGAAAAAAGAACTTGTAGAAAAAAGGAAAAGTAAGTTAAAAATGATTGCTGAAAAAGATAAAAAAGCGAGTAAAACGAAACCATTAAGACCTTCTGGTCCGAAGCCAAAAGTTAAAGTATCATTAAAATCTCGATCAGATTCTTTAATTGACGAGATACGATCAAACATGGAACTAAACATAATATCAATAAAAAAATCTGTAAACAACAAACAATGTAAAAATAATACTGTTAATATTGATAAAAGAAAAGATGATAATGGACTACCTTCAATATCTGATTTAAACACCAAAGGAACAATACCTAATTATAAAGAAACATTAAATAAGGTTACAAAACATTTGAAGCAATCTTTAAATGTTACTGATGTTAATCCTGCTCAATTAAATGAGATCAATAAATCTCATACAAATTTAAATAAACCTAAAAATATGGAAAATGTTGTAACTGATGAGACAATTCATGCGACAAAAGATAAAAGCACAGAGGCTAGTACTTCCTATGACTTGAAAGGTGAAGTAAAAACTAAAAATAATGTCAGAATACAAAAAGGAAATTGTTCTACCAACAGGCAAGGAACCAGTGAACCAAAGAAAAAAGGCAAAAATGTCTCTTTCAATGATAATCTTGAAGTTCGTGAATATGAAATAGAATCTCAAAACTCTTTAAAAAAGCTTGACGGTAAAGATGCCCCAATACCTGTTGATAAACTGTCTTCTAAAAAATCTGTCGAAACAAATTCTCTGAAGTTAGAGGATTTTCTGTTACGTATCTTCCTCTGGAATCCTGTTTGGCTTCAAGTAAGTATAACTTTATTTATTAAATGAAGTAAACTATTGATTAACCTTAAATAATTTACAGGAACAGCAACATTTGAAGCAAACGCCACCTATTCTTGAGGAAAATGAATTACATCCTATGTTAACTAATTATAAATCTTACATTGAGTATTATAACATTGTTAAACCTCTATTATTGTTGGAGATTTGGTATGGCATTACTAAAGAATTTGAGATGCTAGAAAAGAATACAAAGTAAGTATATAATTAAATGATGAATTAAATAAAAATTATTTTCTATTAAGGAAGTAAATATATATATATATCGATAATTTGTTACACACAGGCGACCAACTATGATATGTTCTGTAGAGGCAAATTTAAAAAAAATTCACGTAGCATCTGTAAATATGCGTTTATCATCTTTGGTAGTGCAAGTATTAATTACCAAAGAAAACTTATCTAAACAAGCTCATCCTTTTTATGGAGATCTGGTAGTTTTTGAATATGAAATAAAAAAACAAATTTTTCAGAAAGTATTTGCTTATGTTACAAGTATGCATAAAACTGTCATAACATCATTTACAACCTACAACAAAGATTTAGGTAAATGTAATATAACCGTACATATCAGATTATTTGGCGATGTTATTTTTAAGTTGTCTTTTATTTATTAATATTTTTACAGAAAATTATGTGAAAAAGCCATATGCATTGTTGACATATACTATTATGACAAGAAATATTGAAGAGAATTTTATAATAAACCGCATTCAAAGAATAAGGACTGTGACATATCTACGGTCAAATATAAGAATGGTTCAAGCACTACTATATCTTCCACAATCTCCTCTTGTAAATTTTATTTTATGTCCAAACATTGAATCATTTCAATTACCTTTAATAGAAGAATACAATCCCCAGCTTATAACAAAGGTAAAGTTACCAAAAGTACCTAAGCACATAGGTAAGAGGGTATAAATATACGTATTATCTAATTAAAATAATTTTAACGAAAACAGGATAAGTTGAATCAGAAACAATTAGAAGTTGTTGGTAAAGTAACAGAGGCTGCACTACGAGAGGAACCTAAAATTTGTTTGATTCAAGGACCTCCAGGTACATAAATATTTACAAACCTATATACTTTACAATTTTTAAATAATAATTTTTGATATTACAGGAACAGGAAAATCAAAATTTATTGTAAATATTATAACAGAGATACTATATGGTAATAATAGGTATCAAAACAATAAATCCCCTCTACGAATTCTTGTATGTGCCCCATCCAATGCAGCCATTGATGAAATTGTATTAAGACTTCTTGCCATTAGAGCTACAATTAAACGTAAGACAATTTCTTTCTATAATGTTAACATGTTGTGTGTAAAGAAAATAATACACAATTGCCATTTTTATTATATTACTTAGATAATCGTTTTAAAATGGTCCGTATTGGTAAATCTGAAACTATGAATTCAACTGTAAAAGATATTTCTGTAACTGAATTGGGGAAACGGGATGTTAAACGAATGACTACAAATTATTCAGAAAAATATTTTCCTGCTGAAAGTTTGGAAGAAGAGGTTAGATATAATTTAATTTAACCCTTTCGCTACTAAGGGCGAATACAGTCGCGCTCCATGTGAAGTCGCTCGGGTACTACGGTCGCCATAGACGTTCTCCTTGTGATGGCGCTGAGGTGCTACGAGCGATTCTAGCGCTCCCGCTGAAGGTACCGCGTAATCGATAATACGGTGAGCGTCTGCAGTTGCTACTCACGGAGTATCTCACTCTGGAGTGAGATGTACAGTATGAGTCTTTTGTTTCTTTTTGTTGATAAATTATAAATATTTTGTTTTGTGACAAGTTTTTTTCGTCGGAAGCACCAGCCAATCAGCGCGGGCTACAATGAGGCGTAGACACGCCCGCCGACGATCGATCGCGTTCATCGTGCATTGTAGCGAAAGGGTTGATATTATCTAAATACATACTTATGAATTTTGCATAAAATAGTTTGATAATTTTTCAGAAAAAATTGTTAGCAGCACGTATAAATTCATTAAAATATGATATTGAAAATTCACCCAATCTAGATGTTGTTTACAAGAAACATCTCAAATTAAAATTGTCGGATATGAATACTAAGTATGTGTTATTGCAAAATCATAAACCGGTAAGTATATATGCGTGTATGCTATATACATACATACATACATACATACATATATATATATATATATATACGTGTATGTATGTACGTATGCATATGCATATGTATATGTATATGTGCGTCAGAGAAATTTATTTTTTTTTAATTAATAAAAATTATGCAGATAAATGAAATGAATACCAAGGAAGTGGACAAATTACATTGTATTGCGGAACATAAAATTCTTGAGTGTGCAGATGTAATAGCAAGTACAATTTCCTCTTGTTATACTAATCAAATGGAATCCATTTTTGGGTAAGATTTTTAAAGGATAGAAAAGTAAAATTATAGTAAAAGTTATACTATGCTTTTGTTTTTTTTTTCTTGTTGTTGTCTATTATAGTTACAATATTATATACAAAAATTATCATATTATTTCTTTTATTTCTTATAGTGGAAATAAAGAAAAAATATCAATCTGCATAGTGAATGAAGCTACTAGATGCTGCGAAGTAGAAAGTTTGATTCCGTTACTACTAGGTGTAAATACATTAATTTTAGTAGGAGATACTAATCAGTTACCAGCAACTGTAATAAGTCAAGTATGATCTATTATATATAAAAATTATTTAAAATAATTTTATTATAAACATTACATAGTTTTATGTACAAATTTAATTCATAAAATTATTTTTCATTGTTTTTAGCAAGCAAAGAAATACGGATTCGATAAATCATTGTTTTCTCGTCTATATAGTCAATATAGTCAGACTCAGCATCGCTGAGCTATCAAGGAGAGGTCTAGCTGGCGCGGCGAGAAAAACAGTTGATGGCGAAACTGAGAGGAGCGCAACAAGAGATTGAGTTGCTGAGACGTACAGGCACCCCTGGACAGGAAGTGGCCACCACCAGTCGAGCCGAACGAATCCCGGAAGTAAGGGCGGCATCGCCAAACATGACCACGACGATAGCTGATCTCCTGAGCTATTTCGATGGGGACTCCGAGCGATAAGAGATACGGGTAAATCAAGTTGTATTTCTCAAAGCAGCGTACCACATGGAGAGAGTGATATGGTAAAACTTCTCATCGGAATGAGGCTCAATGACAAGGCGCTCGAATGGTTTCACTCCGATTCGGCGTATATTCGAATGAGAGCTGACGAGCTTTTGGCTGCGTCGAGGGATATGTTTTATATTCCCCCAAACCGGAATAACTCTACGACGACGCTTCGAAGGACGTGTCTGACAGAAGAAGTATCTGACGTTTCGCGATTACGTTCACCGAAAGATAATTTTAGCGAATCGCATCTCAATAAACGAGGAGAACATCGTGGGAATACATAATCGAGAGAATACCGGACGCCTATCTACGAGACGTTGCGCGTGCGCACCGATTTCCATCAAGGAGTTCTTGCTGTTGGCGTTTGAGCAAATAACCTTGAAGGACAGCGGTCACACGTCAGCTGGGCAGAAGGCGATATCCAACGAGGATCGGCGAAAGAGCGAAAAGCGTGAGAACTTGAGTTATGTTAACGGGAGAGAAGAAGGAAGCGAATGATGATAAAAAGAGAGGCATCGAAAAGTGTTGTTTTAATTGTGGTAGTCGTGAGCATATAGCGTAGCGTACCCCGAGAAAGAGAAAGGCCCGAAGTGTTTTGTTTGCGCCGACTTCGGTCATATAGCGTCAAAGTGTCCGAAAAGAAATAGGGCGGAAACGAATTGCGTGACGACTAAATCGAAGACGCTTAAACAATTGAAAGATGTAAAGATCATCGACGTTACTATTTCAGCTACACTCGATACGGGGAGCGTTCTGACGATCATACGGGCTAATCAGTACGTTAACACTATATGAGGTCCGGTGGCCCCACCACGTTGCTGCCATACGCAAATTATTGGGCAAACTCTGGTGTCTCCACGTTGGTGCCATTCGGAAATTATCGCGCAAGCGCCGATGGCTCTATTGTGGTATTCAAAATGGTGTTCTGTTTAACTAACAGTAAATTACAGGCGTAGCAACTTAATGTTTTCATAAAAACCTGTGCCCTTCGACAATGGCAAACGAAAAAGAAGACACAAAATTATACGTGATGAGTGTGTGGACATATTGTCTGATGTTCCATCCGAATTTGAAGATTGTGAGGAACTAGGAGACATTACGTCTTCAAAAAAGAAAATGAGGCAACATTTTCGGATGAATCTGAAATATATAGACGGAGAATTAGGCGAACACAATACCGTTACCAAGTGATACAGGAGAATCAGGCGAAGATAGATGAGTAGAGAGTGGTCAAATCTTGTGATTTACCAAGAAACAATAATGCTTTCGAAGGATCTTCCGGTCCTAAAATACTTCCCAGAGATGCAAACAATATCGAGGATGTCGTGAAACTATTTATAGGGAACGACTTGTTTGAATTTATTAGTCCCGAAACGAACAGGTACTACGATCAAAATTCCACCAGGAGAGAGCCCCGATAAAAAAAAGTGCAAAATTTTTCAATGTTACGGCGGTCGAAGTAACAAAATGCTTCGGACTGATCATTCTTATGGGAATCGTTAAAAAGCCAAGGATCGACGATTATTGGTCGACAAATACACTATTGGAAACAACAATATTTGGTAAAACGATGTACCGCAATAGATTTCGTCAGATATTATCGTTTTTACATTTCTCGGATAATAGTAACATACCTGATAATGTCGGCCGACTGTCCAAAGTACAAGGTATAATTGATTATTTCAATTTTCTAAAAAAGTTTTAAGAAAACTTCAATATTGGTCAGAATATTACAACCGATGAAGGAATGATACTGTGGCGTGGACGATTAAATTTTAAAATTTATTACCCGCCAAAAATTACAAAGTAACGGTATACTTGTCCGAATGCTGTGCGATTCCGTTACGGGATATATTTCGCGTTTAAAAATATATTCTGGCATTAAGAAGCCTGTAAAGGTACAGCGATAAAACTGTTGAAAAACGTTTCTGGAAAACGGCAATCACTTGTACATGGCCAACTACTATAACAGTGTGGAACTTGCGGAAGATTTGCTTACGAAGAAAATTCGTGTTTGTGGAACGCTGCGGCAGAATATAGGATTACCGGTAAAATTGAAAAACTGCAAACTAAATGTATTTGAAACCAAACATCAACAAAGAGGAGAAGTACTCGCGCAAGTATGGAAAGCATCGAAGACGAAAATAATAAGAACAATTTCCACCATACACAATGCCAGTTTAGTTGACACAGCAAAAAAATGCAGAAAAACAAATTGTACGATTAAAAAACCCACATCTATTTTGGATTACAATAAATATATGAAGGGAGAAGATCGAGCTGATCAATCTCTGAGCTATTATCCTATAATATACCGGAAAACCATAAAATGGTCAAAAAAAGTGGCTTTACACCTATTTAATCGCGCTTTATACAACGCGTTCGTAGCGCAACAACATTATAATACAGATTCCAAGAAACTCCACTTTCGTGATTTTTTATTTAAAATATGCGAATCGTGGATAAAAGATAATTCACCTGTTGGTGAAGAGGACTTGGAGGTCCCGAGTACATCGCGTGCTTCCAGTCGTGAATCGATCAACAGTGTCATGTATGTTATAAAAACGACAAAATTAGGAGAACTAATTTAATGTGTAAATCTTGTGGAGTTGCTGCGCTTCACCTCGGAGGTTGCTTCGCTTCGTTTCATTTGAAAGATAAATACTAAGTATCCAACAAAATATAAATAAATAGATAAACATATAATACAAAAAAAATCTTATACTTATTTACATATGCATATCCTCACAATTTCAAGAAAATAGAGGGGCAGGATTGAGACATGGGAACTGACGATAAGATTAGTAAACAAGAACCTCGAAAAACCGCCGGCGACAAGCGAAATGATGTAAATCAGTTCTACCGGCGCGAGACGAAAAAATCTAGATTAAATTAGACGTGCGGACGGCATAGTGTTAAGATGGCTCTCCGAAATTGACGACATATTAATTTATTCACAAACCTTCGGAGGACATATCGGACATATACAACAAGTACTAGAAGCTACCATAGAAGAAGGATTTAGATAAAAACTCAAAAAATCTCCTAATTGATAGAATATACCTGATAAAATTTATTAACATTTACATAATTAATAAAATATAAACAGTAAAATCCATTAAAATTCGCCTAATTAATGGAATTTATCTAATATGACCCATTAAAATTAATCTAAAGGATAAATTCTACCTAGAAATTTCTTTTGAAAATAACCTAATTCATAGAACTTACCTGATAAATCCCATTGAAATTAACCTGATTAATGAAACATACTTAGTAAAATTCACTTAATTAATGGAATTTACCTGATGAAACCCATTAAAATTAACCTAATTAATAAAATCAAACTAGTCTAATTCATTAAAAATCACATAATTAATAGACTTTTGACGATAAGACCCATTAGAATCCATCGCAATTCACTTAATGAATGGTATGTACCTAATAGGACCCATTAAAATTAACCTAATTGATACAATCTTTCCTTTAAAATCCATTAAGTCACATCATTTATAGAATTTACATGATAAAATACATTGAAATTAATCTAATTAATAAAATCTACCTAGTAGAATCCATTATATTTGACTTAAACAATAGAATTTACATTATAGGACTCATTAATATTGACCTAAATGATAAAATCTTCCTAGTAAAATCCATTAAAATCATATAATTTATAAAGCTTACTTATCTCTAAAGTTCACGCAGTACAATTAACTATTATATAAACAACGCTACGTTCAATTAAACATTAACAAACGGAATACTTTACAATTGTATCTCATCGTAGTCGAGTTTTCATGAGAAAAAAAAAAAAAAAAACAATGGTCTTGTTTTTAATTTTGACAATAATCGAGTTAGTATTCTTTCAGATTCTGACGCGTGAACATCGAAAGTCTCTCTAACTAAACCCGACAACTTATAAATTAGTAATTTCTATAATTTTTCAATTATTTAATCAATCTTTGAATTCATTATGTCAATATCATTGATGAGCAATAGCTTTAATAGTTAAAGTTAGTGAAAATATTTCTTCAGTTATATATCAGATTTTATATGAGGAAACAAAAATAAGAAATAAGATTAACCACTTGCGGTGGAAAGACGTGCCACGCACATCGAGGAGCTTCTGTTACCGGAACGCTGCGACGTTTTACACGCGTCGTCAGGCGTCTGCTGCAAAAAGAAAAATGACGTGCGTTGCACGCGCAACAGTGAATTTCTTTGCACCACAAGTGGTTAATATATGTGTAATAGTTCAGACTGTTTCAATGTTCTATAAATATTTATGTACTTACCTTTTTGTTCTTGGTTAGAATTATTGATCTTTCCAGAGGTAGACCTTATACCAACGACCCACCTCAGTCGAGACTCCCTTTGGAAGATTAGCGTTACGTGTCCTGAAAGTGATGATAGGAAGAAGTTTAATCCAAGGCGCCGGTCAGATGATATAAATTCTCTTTATAATTTTTTACGTATTCTTCGTTTCGAAATAGATTCTTTCTTTTTTTCCCCTTTCTCCATTTTCTGTTTGCTTCTTTTGTATACGTTTTTATTTTTCTTTTCTTTTTTTGTTAATGTTTTACATAGTTGCTGAACCCTTTTAATTCAAAATTTTAAATCAAACGAAAGTGCACGAATTTATTGAGCTGTGCCAACGAACTCCACGACAATGTCAATCCAGACATTTGTATGTTACTAATCCGTAATCTATCACTGTCTTGTTTTTCCTTATATATATATAAATAAGGAAATATTATTTATATATATATACCTATATAAATAGAACTTATTATATGCACACACACACACGCGCGCGCGTTCGTTCGTCGCTCGTCGTTCAAGAGCACCTTGTAGCTTAGATCCATCTCTCTCCTCTCTCTCTCTCTCTCTCTCTCTCTCTCTCTCTCTCTCTGATTCTATCGAATTCCTTCTGAAAAAGAGAAAGAGTGAGGGAGAGAAGAATGATTGTATTTGACACATTGAGCTGAGATCTCGTGGTTCGCCGAAAAAAACTCGATGCAAATGCACTTTCACGCTCGCACACGAATACTTTGAATCTATAGAGCACAAATCTTTTGTTTTATAAGAAAAACCGGAGACAATCATTCTCTCAATCATTCTTTCTATCTTGCTCTCGCATACCATACTCGGTCCATTCTGACCGGACATTCGTCCCGAGTGTCTGCCAATAAAGAATATTTTTGGCAAAAACTCGATACATCTTAAGAAAAGGCAATTTTGATTTTCTCTTTGGCAATTACCATCTTCTTTGGTTCTATTATCTTCATCTTTGGCGTGGTTATCTTCTAGCCCTTAACGGACGACGACTTTTTCGACCGCGTGAGGTAGCAGGACGAAGCGATTTTTGCGAATGTGTTGAGTGACACATAATATAATAAAATGATCTTACATATAAATTATCTCATAAAAACGTTATATTTTGATTGTTTATCTATATTTACATCTTTAAAACTTTATTTTCACAAAAATTATGTTCTATACTTTCGCTGCGTGTGATACTTTATGAAGCATTGACCAAGATGCATTCGTGGCTTATCTGGACAGATCGAACAGAGTCTGATTTATATCATTCATGTCTATTCCGTTACTATTTTCGCTCTTGGCTTTAATTATCAACGACTTAAAAAAATGATAATAGGATAATATCGGAGTATGTACCATAAATGGCTTGTCTTTAACGTAAATGGTCATGTCGCTGAATATCCCAATTTTATACATAATATTTAAATACTCAGTTATACTATCTTCCCAAGATTTTAATATGACGTATCTACCAGGAATTGATTCGTAAGTGTATTTTGCCGAAATTATGTCATAACTTAACACACATTTCAAATTCATCTCTTTCTCGCAATTTTTACAAATGTTAAATGTATGAAATCCATATAGTTTGTTTGTAACAACATAAGATATTACACTACTGTCTTCTTAAATCCTCTAAGCGTGTATTGAACATTCGATGGTTAGTCGCCCGGAGAATATTTAAAAAATAATAAACCGATTTGTACGTCCTTACAAGTTATTTTAGAACACTTCGAAAAGTCCACTATACCTTGTAAACTTATTTGATAACATAAATGTACTTCTTTAAAACTTGTGCGTAAATACAGGCGACATTAATCTTGCCGACAAGTTTAGAAAATATTCTACGGAAGTTACTTTCCATGTGTGAGATATAGTGGTGGTATTCAATTTGGTATATTTATCCATCGTTTATATTAACCAATCTTTTTAAATCAGTCTTATACATAATACACGGTAGAAAAAAAACCGTACGTAGAAATGAAGATGAATCTAATTCTTTTTTTTTTTTTTTTTTTTTTTTAACGATTTCGTCGTGGTATTTATCTTTACGTTGTTACATACAATTAATAATCAAAGTAATTCAACTCAGGTGGTATAACGGGAAATTAAAAATTGAATCTCTCGAAACAATGAAAGTTAGGTCCTTTTGTCAATATAAAAGTAGGATGTAGATCTTACGTATTGATATATGCATAATTCGTATAGTATAAAATTAATTTCTTTATCAAAACTCAAGCCTTTTGCGTATTACTTAATTCGATTTAGAAAATATGTATTCGATTACGGAGGAGTTCTAATGTTTACGTCTTAACGTTCTTCTACGTACTTATCGGCTTCTCGTTCCCATCATATCCGGGCTCTCTAACGTCTTTGTTTCGTTAAATTGCTATGTCACGATATTACTATGCATATATATGTAAGTATGTATGTATGTATGTATGTATGTATGTATGTATGTATGTAAGTATGTATGTATGTATGTATGTACGTATGTATGTATGTATGTATGTATGCGTGATGTGTCTATGTGTGTATGTATGCGTGATGTGTGGATTAAATATAAAACATACATATTACCAACATATCTAATATAAACTATCGATTAATAGGGCGTTATCATTTGTTTTTCGACGAGGTTCCGCGCTTTCTATTGCGCATGCGCCATTTTGTTTATTAGAGAGACATTTATATTAACAGTTATGCAAAATAATGGTTGCTTTTGACTAGTGGATATTGCCAACAATGATAGGACTTTATCATTATTAACCTATTGATAGAAAATATTATTTAAATTAATTTCTATTATAGTATGTACAGATGCATCATACAGAATATCGTGCTCTATTCGATATTATCGACGAAATATATTTCTGAATGTAAAAACAAAATACTTCCAAGTGACAAAAATTCAATCTAGTTGTAAATAAAAAGTTACCAACAATTATAAACTTAAAGACGTTCCTAAGCTAGGTGCCATCAATTGTAGCGTCCTTACGAAGCCAATATTTATTTAAAAAGGTTGTATATATTTTACTGTGACTTAAATATAACTATTTAAATATACGAACGTTTACTATTTTCGCCAATATAATGAGTTCCAACGCGTGCCACGATTTTTTATTGGAAAGAATTCATCATCCAGGAACTATTGTTTTAAACGAACCAGGAAAAACAGTAAGGATATTTACAGTTTTCTTTTTCATTTTATAATTAATTCTGATACGTTGAAATTATTAATTGTTATTACATTTCTTATTCTATTACTTATCTTTCAGTATACTTGCGGCAGGGGAAAGGAAAATCAAATAAACTGTGTTAGTCTTACAGTATCTCGTCAGCACTGTAGTTTCTTCCGTAATGATCATGAAATATATGTTATAGATTTAGGAAGTTCCAATGGTTTATTTGTAAATGAAATTAGACAAAAAGCTAGCCATATGGTTAAATTGAAGGATACTGATATCATTGGAATTGGTTGCCAAAACGCTAAAGATAAAAATATTGACGTGTTTATTTATAAATTACATTGTATCCCTAAAAACGAAACACCAAGAGATAGGACCTATACAGGAATGGCCCAGCAGCTGTCTCACAAAGATTTACCAACAGGAAGTACTGATAAATATTGCCATTCCTGGACTGTACATAATTCAAATGAGTCCTCTGATTTAGTTTTATCAAATGAAATATCAGGACTTTCAATAAATACATATAAAACTCGTCAGATAAAAATGTTTAAGGAAAAGTTGGTTGATGAAGTTTGCAAAATTCTTTCAAATGAAGAGATTGAATTAACAGATAATTGCCCAGAAAGGAGTATGAGGATACAAAATAAACTAAATATGAAATCTAAGTACCATAATAAATATCTGAAAAAGAATGATACTAGTAAGAGTAAAAAGTCCTCTGCAATAAACAATGCAGATGTTCCTTTGATACAGCCTGGTCCCTCAAATAAAACAAATGAATTGCAACTGGTAAAGGAAATTGAAACCATCTGTATGGATTTGTGCAAGGAGATTGATACAGAAATAGTACAACAAAAGGATAACAATAAGAGTATAAATACATATGGGTATGAACAAATATACCATGCAATTAATGCAGTAAAAACATATAATAGTAATGATGCAAATATAGATAAAACTCGTCAGATAAAAATGTTTAAGGAAAAGTTGGTTGATGAAGTTTGCAAAATTCTTTCAAATGAAGAGATTGAATTAACAGATAATTGCCCAGAAAGGAGTATGAGGATACAAAATAAACTAAATATGAAATCTAAGTACCATAATAAATGTCTGAAAAAGAATGATACTAGTAAGAGTAAAAAGTCCTCTGCAATAAACAATGCAGATGTTCCTTTGATACAGCCTGGTCCCTCAAATAAAACAAATGAATTGCAACTGGTAAAGGAAATTGAAACCATCTGTATGGATTTGTGCAAGGAGATTGATACAGAAATAGTACAACAAAAGGATAACAATAAGAGTATAAATACATATGGGTATGAACAAATATACCATGCAATTAATGCAGTAAAAACATATAATAGTAATGATGCAAATATAGATAACACTGTTCAGATAAAAATGTTTAAGGAAAAGTTGGTTGATGAAGTTTGCAAAATTCTTTCAAATGAAGAGATTGAATTAACAGATAATTGCACAGAAAGGAGTAGGAGGATACAAAATAAACTAAATATGAAATCTAAGTACCATAATAAATGTCTGAAAAAGAATGATACTAGTAAGAGTAAAAAGTCCTCTGCAATAAACAATGCAGATGTTCCTTTGATACAGCCTGGTCCCTCAAATAAAACAAATGAATTGCAACTGGTAAAGGAAATTGAAACCATCTGTATGGATTTGTGCAAGGAGATTGATACAGAAATAGTACAACAAAAGGATAACAATAAGAGTATAAATACATATGGGTATGAACAAATATACCATGCAATTAATGCAGTAAAAACATATAATAGTAATGATGCAAATATAGATAAAACTCGTCAGATAAAAATGTTTAAGGAAAAGTTGGTTGATGAAGTTTGCAAAATTCTTTCAAATGAAGAGATTGAATTAACAGATAATTGCCCAGAAAGGAGTATGAGGATACAAAATAAACTAAATATGAAATCTAAGTACCATAATAAATATCTGAAAAAGAATGATACTAGTAAGAGTAAAAAGTCCTCTGCAATAAACAATGCAGATGTTCCTTTGATACAGCCTGGTCCCTCAAATAAAACAAATGAATTGCAACTGGTAAAGGAAATTGAAACCATCTGTATGGATTTGTGCAAGGAGATTGATACAGAAATAGTACAACAAAAGGATAACAATAAGAGTATAAATACATATGGGTATGAACAAATATACCATGCAATTAATGCAGTAAAAACATATAATAGTAATGATGCAAATATAGATAAAACTCGTCAGATAAAAATGTTTAAGGAAAAGTTGGTTGATGAAGTTTGCAAAATTCTTTCAAATGAAGAGATTGAATTAACAGATAATTGCACAGAAAGGAGTATGAGGATACAAAATAAACTAAATATGAAATCTAAGTACCATAATAAATGTCTGAAAAAGAATGATACTAGTAAGAGTAAAAAGTCCTCTGCAATAAACAATGCAGATGTTCCTTTGATACAGCCTGGTCCCTCAAATAAAACAAATGAATTGCAACTGGTAAAGGAAATTGAAACCATCTGTATGGATTTGTGCAAGGAGATTGATACAGAAATAGTACAACAAAAGGATAACAATAAGAGTATAAATACATATGGGTATGAACAAATATACCATGCAATTAATGCAGTAAAAACATATAATAGTAATGATGCAAATATAGATAAAACTCGTCAGATAAAAATGTTTAAGGAAAAGTTGGTTGATGAAGTTTGCAAAATTCTTTCAAATGAAGAGATTGAATTAACAGATAATTGCCCAGAAAGGAGTATGAGGATACAAAATAAACTAAATATGAAATCTAAGTACCATAATAAATGTCTGAAAAAGAATGATACTAGTAAGAGTAAAAAGTCCTCTGCAATAAACAATGCAGATGTTCCTTTGATACAGCCTGGTCCCTCAAATAAAACAAATGAATTGCAACTGGTAAAGGAAATTGAAACCATCTGTATGGATTTGTGCAAGGAGATTGATACAGAAATAGTACAACAAAAGGATAACAATAAGAGTATAAATACATATGGGTATGAACAAATATACCATGCAATTAATGCAGTAAAAACATATAATAGTAATGATGCAAATATAGATAACACTGTTCAGATAAAAATGTTTAAGGAAAAGTTGGTTGATGAAGTTTGCAAAATTCTTTCAAATGAAGAGATTGAATTAACAGATAATTGCCCAGAAAGGAGTATGAGGATACAAAATAAACTAAATATGAAATCTAAGTACCATAATAAATGTCTGAAAAAGAATGATACTAGTAAGAGTAAAAAGTCCTCTGCAATAAACAATGCAGATGTTCCTTTGATACAGCCTGGTCCCTCAAATAAAACAAATGAATTGCAACTGGTAAAGGAAATTGAAACCATCTGTATGGATTTGTGCAAGGAGATTGATACAGAAATAGTACAACAAAAGGATAACAATAAGAGTATAAATACATATGGGTATGAACAAATATACCATGCAATTAATGCAGTAAAAACATATAATAGTAATGATGCAAATATAGATAACACTGTTCAGATAAAAATGTTTAAGGAAAAGTTGGTTGATGAAGTTTGCAAAATTCTTTCAAATGAAGAGATTGAATTAACAGATAATTGCACAGAAAGGAGTAGGAGGATACAAAATAAACTAAATATGAAATCTAAGTACCATAATAAATGTCTGAAAAAGAATGATACTAGTAAGAGTAAAAAGTCCTCTGCAATAAACAATGCAGATGTTCCTTTGATACAGCCTGGTCCCTCAAATAAAACAAATGAATTGCAACTGGTAAAGGAAATTGAAACCATCTGTATGGATTTGTGCAAGGAGATTGATACAGAAATAGTACAACAAAAGGATAACAATAAGAGTATAAATACATATGGGTATGAACAAATATACCATGCAATTAATGCAGTAAAAACATATAATAGTAATGATGCAAATATAGATAAAACTCGTCAGATAAAAATGTTTAAGGAAAAGTTGGTTGATGAAGTTTGCAAAATTCTTTCAAATGAAGAGATTGAATTAACAGATAATTGCCCAGAAAGGAGTATGAGGATACAAAATAAACTAAATATGAAATCTAAGTACCATAATAAATATCTGAAAAAGAATGATACTAGTAAGAGTAAAAAGTCCTCTGCAATAAACAATGCAGATGTTCCTTTGATACAGCCTGGTCCCTCAAATAAAACAAATGAATTGCAACTGGTAAAGGAAATTGAAACCATCTGTATGGATTTGTGCAAGGAGATTGATACAGAAATAGTACAACAAAAGGATAACAATAAGAGTATAAATACATATGGGTATGAACAAATATACCATGCAATTAATGCAGTAAAAACATATAATAGTAATGATGCAAATATAGATAAAACTCGTCAGATAAAAATGTTTAAGGAAAAGTTGGTTGATGAAGTTTGCAAAATTCTTTCAAATGAAGAGATTGAATTAACAGATAATTGCCCAGAAAGGAGTATGAGGATACAAAATAAACTAAATATGAAATCTAAGTACCATAATAAATGTCTGAAAAAGAATGATACTAGTAAGAGTAAAAAGTCCTCTGCAATAAACAATGCAGATGTTCCTTTGATACAGCCTGGTCCCTCAAATAAAACAAATGAATTGCAACTGGTAAAGGAAATTGAAACCATCTGTATGGATTTGTGCAAGGAGATTGATACAGAAATAGTACAACAAAAGGATAACAATAAGAGTATAAATACATATGGGTATGAACAAATATACCATGCAATTAATGCAGTAAAAACATATAATAGTAATGATGCAAATATAGATAAAACTCGTCAGATAAAAATGTTTAAGGAAAAGTTGGTTGATGAAGTTTGCAAAATTCTTTCAAATGAAGAGATTGAATTAACAGATAATTGCCCAGAAAGGAGTATGAGGATACAAAATAAACTAAATATGAAATCTAAGTACCATAATAAATGTCTGAAAAAGAATGATACTAGTAAGAGTAAAAAGTCCTCTGCAATAAACAATGCAGATGTTCCTTTGATACAGCCTGGTCCCTCAAATAAAACAAATGAATTGCAACTGGTAAAGGAAATTGAAACCATCTGTATGGATTTGTGCAAGGAGATTGATACAGAAATAGTACAACAAAAGGATAACAATAAGAGTATAAATACATATGGGTATGAACAAATATACCATGCAATTAATGCAGTAAAAACATATAATAGTAATGATGCAAATATAGATAACACTGTTCAGATAAAAATGTTTAAGGAAAAGTTGGTTGATGAAGTTTGCAAAATTCTTTCAAATGAAGAGATTGAATTAACAGATAATTGCACAGAAAGGAGTAGGAGGATACAAAATAAACTAAATATGAAATCTAAGTACCATAATAAATGTCTGAAAAAGAATGATACTAGTAAGAGTAAAAAGTCCTCTGCAATAAACAATGCAGATGTTCCTTTGATACAGCCTGGTCCCTCAAATAAAACAAATGAATTGCAACTGGTAAAGAAAATTGAAACCATCTGTATCGATTTGTGCAATGAGATTGATACAGAAACAGTACAACAAAAGGATAACAATAAGAGTGAAAATACATATGGGGATGAACAAATATACCATGCAAATAATGCGGTAAAAACATACAATATTAATGATGCAAATATTGATAAGACTCCTGGGATAAAAATGTTTAAGGAAAAGTTGGATGAAGAAGCTTGCAAAATTCTTTCAAACGAAGAGATTAAATTAACGATTAAATGGGCAGAAAGGAGTATGATGAGACAAAATGTACTACATTTGAAATCTAAGTACGATAATGAATGTCTGAAAAAGAATGATGCTTGTAAATCTAAAAAGTCATCTGAAATAAACAATGCAGAAGTTTCTTTGATATGGCAGGGTACCTCAAATGAACCAAATGAATTGCAACCAGTAAAAGAAATTGAAAGGATCTGTTTCGATTTGTCCAATGACATTGATACAGAAATAGTACAAGGAAACAATAACAATAAGAGTAAAAATACATGTGAGGATGAACAGATATACCATGAATATAATGCAGTAGAGATAAATAATATTAATGATGCAAGTACACATAGGGATGTTGATATGAAAGATAGTTATATGAAAATATTATTACAACAACAGGACCATTTTGAAAATGTAAAAACAGAAAATGAAGTACATGACAATTTAAGGAAGCATGATGCATCATTGATAAAAGAAAATGAACTAAACAAGCCACAAGATACTCTTAAAAATGTTGTATATAATAGCGATTATTATATTAAAATGGAAGATGAATTAATAATAAGTGATGATGAACAAGTAATAATAAATAGTATAGATGAATCCAGTAACTGCATTGAATCTACAGTTAAATTGGAACAATTAAAGGAAGAACCAAAATTAAGATTTTCAGAAATTGATATAGTTAATTTAAGTGACGATGAAGAAAATTTATTCCCATCTTCTCAATTATTTGATTCTAATTCGGATGTAAATTCCGTAGTAAAAAAGAAAATTAAACGCGAATATCATGATAATCATGATGAAGATGTTAACAGGGCTGATGACACAGAAATAATTATCTCTGACAGTGAAGATGAATTTAATATATGGTTACATAAGTTATCTAGAAGTCAAATGCATGATGATACAACTTTAAGTAACGATAACATTGTCAATACGATAAAAAATGAGAATGATGAAACTTCAGATATAGAGATAATTGATACAGATATAGAAAATACTATTAAAGAATCCACTGAAAGTATAAATGATACTAGGAATCAACTTAGTGTTAGTATTGAAACTAATAGAAATAATGAAACAAAAGAACATATAAATAATATTAAAAAAAAATCTACAAATACTGAACACTATGAAAACAGTGATAAATTAGATATTGCGAAAGAACATGGTCCTGATATTTCTCTTGATGTACAAATAACGAATAGAGATAACAATATATCTAATAAAGTACAAGAAAATAATGATGAGACTAGTCATTCTTTCGATAAAGGACAAAACATAATTAATGATGACACAAATAAAAATGTATTTAATTATATGCTACATTCCAAGAAAATAAAATCAGATACAAGAAAGAGGCTACAAATAATAGATGCACCTCATATGCCTGTAAGAAAAAGAAGACGTAATGACATTAGTGATAAGGACGCGGAAAGGGTAGAAAAAAAGGTGAAGAGATGTCTTGATTTAAAAGTACCAATAAATAAAAAACTATCGCATGCTTCGAATAATCCTATTCCACCGGATGCACTCAAAAACCCTCCTCTTTCAAAAGAAGAGAAAAAAGAACTTGCAGAAAAAAGGAAAAGTAAGTTAAAAATGATTGCTGAAAAAGATAAAAAAGCGAGTAAAACGAAACCATTAAGACCTTCTGGTCCGAAGCCAAAAGTTAAAGTATCATTAAAATCTCGATCAGATTCTTTAATTGACGAGATACGATCAAACATGGAACTAAACATAATATCAATAAAAAAATCTGTAAACAACAAACAATGTAAAAATAATACTGTTAATATTGATAAAAGAAAAGATGATAATGGACTACCTTCAATATCTGATTTAAACACCAAAGGAACAATACCTAATTATAAAGAAACATTAAATAAGGTTACAAAACATTTGAAGCAATCTTTAAATGTTACTGATGTTAATCCTGCTCAATTAAATGAGATCAATAAATCTCATACAAATTTAAATAAACCTAAAAATATGGAAAATGTTGTAACTGATGAGACAATTCATGCGACAAAAGATAAAAGCACAGAGGCTAGTACTTCCTATGACTTGAAAGGTGAAGTAAAAACTAAAAATAATGTCAGAATACAAAAAGGAAATTGTTCTACCAACAGGCAAGGAACCAGTGAACCAAAGAAAAAAGGCAAAAATGTCTCTTTCAATGATAATCTTGAAGTTCGTGAATATGAAATAGAATCTCAAAACTCTTTAAAAAAGCTTGACGGTAAAGATGCCCCAATACCTGTTGATAAACTGTCTTCTAAAAAATCTGTCGAAACAAATTCTCTGAAGTTAGAGGATTTTCTGTTACGTATCTTCCTCTGGAATCCTGTTTGGCTTCAAGTAAGTATAACTTTATTTATTAAATGAAGTAAACTATTGATTAACCTTAAATAATTTACAGGAACAGCAACATTTGAAGCAAACGCCACCTATTCTTGAGGAAAATGAATTACATCCTATGTTAACTAATTATAAATCTTACATTGAGTATTATAACATTGTTAAACCTCTATTATTGTTGGAGATTTGGTATGGCATTACTAAAGAATTTGAGATGCTAGAAAAGAATACAAAGTAAGTATATAATTAAATGATGAATTAAATAAAAATTATTTTCTATTAAGGAAGTAAATATATATATATATCGATAATTTGTTACACACAGGCGACCAACTATGATATGTTCTGTAGAGGCAAATTTAAAAAAAATTCACGTAGCATCTGTAAATATGCGTTTATCATCTTTGGTAGTGCAAGTATTAATTACCAAAGAAAACTTATCTAAACAAGCTCATCCTTTTTATGGAGATCTGGTAGTTTTTGAATATGAAATAAAAAAACAAATTTTTCAGAAAGTATTTGCTTATGTTACAAGTATGCATAAAACTGTCATAACATCATTTACAACCTACAACAAAGATTTAGGTAAATGTAATATAACCGTACATATCAGATTATTTGGCGATGTTATTTTTAAGTTGTCTTTTATTTATTAATATTTTTACAGAAAATTATGTGAAAAAGCCATATGCATTGTTGACATATACTATTATGACAAGAAATATTGAAGAGAATTTTATAATAAACCGCATTCAAAGAATAAGGACTGTGACATATCTACGGTCAAATATAAGAATGGTTCAAGCACTACTATATCTTCCACAATCTCCTCTTGTAAATTTTATTTTATGTCCAAACATTGAATCATTTCAATTACCTTTAATAGAAGAATACAATCCCCAGCTTATAACAAAGGTAAAGTTACCAAAAGTACCTAAGCACATAGGTAAGAGGGTATAAATATACGTATTATCTAATTAAAATAATTTTAACGAAAACAGGATAAGTTGAATCAGAAACAATTAGAAGTTGTTGGTAAAGTAACAGAGGCTGCACTACGAGAGGAACCTAAAATTTGTTTGATTCAAGGACCTCCAGGTACATAAATATTTACAAACCTATATACTTTACAATTTTTAAATAATAATTTTTGATATTACAGGAACAGGAAAATCAAAATTTATTGTAAATATTATAACAGAGATACTATATGGTAATAATAGGTATCAAAACAATAAATCCCCTCTACGAATTCTTGTATGTGCCCCATCCAATGCAGCCATTGATGAAATTGTATTAAGACTTCTTGCCATTAGAGCTACAATTAAACGTAAGACAATTTCTTTCTATAATGTTAACATGTTGTGTGTAAAGAAAATAATACACAATTGCCATTTTTATTATATTACTTAGATAATCGTTTTAAAATGGTCCGTATTGGTAAATCTGAAACTATGAATTCAACTGTAAAAGATATTTCTGTAACTGAATTGGGGAAACGGGATGTTAAACGAATGACTACAAATTATTCAGAAAAATATTTTCCTGCTGAAAGTTTGGAAGAAGAGGTTAGATATAATTTAATTTAACCCTTTCGCTACTAAGGGCGAATACAGTCGCGCTCCATGTGAAGTCGCTCGGGTACTACGGTCGCCATAGACGTTCTCCTTGTGATGGCGCTGAGGTGCTACGAGCGATTCTAGCGCTCCCGCTGAAGGTACCGCGTAATCGATAATACGGTGAGCGTCTGCAGTTGCTACTCACGGAGTATCTCACTCTGGAGTGAGATGTACAGTATGAGTCTTTTGTTTCTTTTTGTTGATAAATTATAAATATTTTGTTTTGTGACAAGTTTTTTTCGTCGGAAGCACCAGCCAATCAGCGCGGGCTACAATGAGGCGTAGACACGCCCGCCGACGATCGATCGCGTTCATCGTGCATTGTAGCGAAAGGGTTGATATTATCTAAATACATACTTATGAATTTTGCATAAAATAGTTTGATAATTTTTCAGAAAAAATTGTTAGCAGCACGTATAAATTCATTAAAATATGATATTGAAAATTCACCCAATCTAGATGTTGTTTACAAGAAACATCTCAAATTAAAATTGTCGGATATGAATACTAAGTATGTGTTATTGCAAAATCATAAACCGGTAAGTATATATGCGTGTATGCTATATACATACATACATACATACATACATATATATATATATATATATATACGTGTATGTATGTACGTATGCATATGCATATGTATATGTATATGTGCGTCAGAGAAATTTATTTTTTTTTAATTAATAAAAATTATGCAGATAAATGAAATGAATACCAAGGAAGTGGACAAATTACATTGTATTGCGGAACATAAAATTCTTGAGTGTGCAGATGTAATAGCAAGTACAATTTCCTCTTGTTATACTAATCAAATGGAATCCATTTTTGGGTAAGATTTTTAAAGGATAGAAAAGTAAAATTATAGTAAAAGTTATACTATGCTTTTGTTTTTTTTTTCTTGTTGTTGTCTATTATAGTTACAATATTATATACAAAAATTATCATATTATTTCTTTTATTTCTTATAGTGGAAATAAAGAAAAAATATCAATCTGCATAGTGAATGAAGCTACTAGATGCTGCGAAGTAGAAAGTTTGATTCCGTTACTACTAGGTGTAAATACATTAATTTTAGTAGGAGATACTAATCAGTTACCAGCAACTGTAATAAGTCAAGTATGATCTATTATATATAAAAATTATTTAAAATAATTTTATTATAAACATTACATAGTTTTATGTACAAATTTAATTCATAAAATTATTTTTCATTGTTTTTAGCAAGCAAAGAAATACGGATTCGATAAATCATTGTTTTCTCGTCTATATAGTCAATATAGTCAGACTCAGCATCGCTGAGCTATCAAGGAGAGGTCTAGCTGGCGCGGCGAGAAAAACAGTTGATGGCGAAACTGAGAGGAGCGCAACAAGAGATTGAGTTGCTGAGACGTACAGGCACCCCTGGACAGGAAGTGGCCACCACCAGTCGAGCCGAACGAATCCCGGAAGTAAGGGCGGCATCGCCAAACGTGACCACGACGATAGCTGATCTCCTGAGCTATTTCGATGGGGACTCCGAGCGATAAGAGATACGGGTAAATCAAGTTGTATTTCTCAAAGCAGCGTACCACATGGAGAGAGTGATATGGTAAAACTTCTCATCGGAATGAGGCTCAATGACAAGGCGCTCGAATGGTTCCACTCCGATTCGGCGTATATTCGAATGAGAGCTGACGAGCTTTTGGCTGCGTCGAGGGATATGTTTTATATTCCCCCAAACCGGAATAACTCTACGACGACGCTTCGAAGGACGTGTCTGACAGAAGAAGTATCTGACGTTTCGCGATTACGTTCACCGAAAGATAATTTTAGCGAATCGCATCTCAATAAACGAGGAGAACATCGTGGGAATACATAATCGAGAGAATACCGGACGCCTATCTACGAGACGTTGCGCGTGCGCACCGATTTCCATCAAGGAGTTCTTGCTGTTGGCGTTTGAGCAAATAACCTTGAAGGACAGCGGTCACACGTCAGCTGGGCAGAAGGCGATATCCAACGAGGATCGGCGAAAGAGCGAAAAGCGTGAGAACTTGAGTTATGTTAACGGGAGAGAAGAAGGAAGCGAATGATGATAAAAAGAGAGGCATCGAAAAGTGTTGTTTTAATTGTGGTAGTCGTGAGCATATAGCGTAGCGTACCCCGAGAAAGAGAAAGGCCCGAAGTGTTTTGTTTGCGCCGACTTCGGTCATATAGCGTCAAAGTGTCCGAAAAGAAATAGGGCGGAAACGAATTGCGTGACGACTAAATCGAAGACGCTTAAACAATTGAAAGATGTAAAGATCATCGACGTTACTATTTCAGCTACACTCGATACGGGGAGCGTTCTGACGATCATACGGGCTAATCAGTACGTTAACACTATATGAGGTCCGGTGGCCCCACCACGTTGCTGCCATACGCAAATTATTGGGCAAACTCTGGTGTCTCCACGTTGGTGCCATTCGGAAATTATCGCGCAAGCGCCGATGGCTCTATTGTGGTATTCAAAATGGTGTTCTGTTTAACTAACAGTAAATTACAGGCGTAGCAACTTAATGTTTTCATAAAAACCTGTGCCCTTCGACAATGGCAAACGAAAAAGAAGACACAAAATTATACGTGATGAGTGTGTGGACATATTGTCTGATGTTCCATCCGAATTTGAAGATTGTGAGGAACTAGGAGACATTACGTCTTCAAAAAAGAAAATGAGGCAACATTTTCGGATGAATCTGAAATATATAGACGGAGAATTAGGCGAACACAATACCGTTACCAAGTGATACAGGAGAATCAGGCGAAGATAGATGAGTAGAGAGTGGTCAAATCTTGTGATTTACCAAGAAACAATAATGCTTTCGAAGGATCTTCCGGTCCTAAAATACTTCCCAGAGATGCAAACAATATCGAGGATGTCGTGAAACTATTTATAGGGAACGACTTGTTTGAATTTATTAGTCCCGAAACGAACAGGTACTACGATCAAAATTCCACCAGGAGAGAGCCCCGATAAAAAAAAGTGCAAAATTTTTCAATGTTACGGCGGTCGAAGTAACAAAATGCTTCGGACTGATCATTCTTATGGGAATCGTTAAAAAGCCAAGGATCGACGATTATTGGTCGACAAATACACTATTGGAAACAACAATATTTGGTAAAACGATGTACCGCAATAGATTTCGTCAGATATTATCGTTTTTACATTTCTCGGATAATAGTAACATACCTGATAATGTCGGCCGACTGTCCAAAGTACAAGGTATAATTGATTATTTCAATTTTCTAAAAAAGTTTTAAGAAAACTTCAATATTGGTCAGAATATTACAACCGATGAAGGAATGATACTGTGGCGTGGACGATTAAATTTTAAAATTTATTACCCGCCAAAAATTACAAAGTAACGGTATACTTGTCCGAATGCTGTGCGATTCCGTTACGGGATATATTTCGCGTTTAAAAATATATTCTGGCATTAAGAAGCCTGTAAAGGTACAGCGATAAAACTGTTGAAAAACGTTTCTGGAAAACGGCAATCACTTGTACATGGCCAACTACTATAACAGTGTGGAACTTGCGGAAGATTTGCTTACGAAGAAAATTCGTGTTTGTGGAACGCTGCGGCAGAATATAGGATTACCGGTAAAATTGAAAAACTGCAAACTAAATGTATTTGAAACCAAACATCAACAAAGAGGAGAAGTACTCGCGCAAGTATGGAAAGCATCGAAGACGAAAATAATAAGAACAATTTCCACCATACACAATGCCAGTTTAGTTGACACAGCAAAAAAATGCAGAAAAACAAATTGTACGATTAAAAAACCCACATCTATTTTGGATTACAATAAATATATGAAGGGAGAAGATCGAGCTGATCAATCTCTGAGCTATTATCCTATAATATACCGGAAAACCATAAAATGGTCAAAAAAAGTGGCTTTACACCTATTTAATCGCGCTTTATACAACGCGTTCGTAGCGCAACAACATTATAATACAGATTCCAAGAAACTCCACTTTCGTGATTTTTTATTTAAAATATGCGAATCGTGGATAAAAGATAATTCACCTGTTGGTGAAGAGGACTTGGAGGTCCCGAGTACATCGCGTGCTTCCAGTCGTGAATCGATCAACAGTGTCATGTATGTTATAAAAACGACAAAATTAGGAGAACTAATTTAATGTGTAAATCTTGTGGAGTTGCTGCGCTTCACCTCGGAGGTTGCTTCGCTTCGTTTCATTTGAAAGATAAATACTAAGTATCCAACAAAATATAAATAAATAGATAAACATATAATACAAAAAAAATCTTATACTTATTTACATATGCATATCCTCACAATTTCAAGAAAATAGAGGGGCAGGATTGAGACATGGGAACTGACGATAAGATTAGTAAACAAGAACCTCGAAAAACCGCCGGCGACAAGCGAAATGATGTAAATCAGTTCTACCGGCGCGAGACGAAAAAATCTAGATTAAATTAGACGTGCGGACGGCATAGTGTTAAGATGGCTCTCCGAAATTGACGACATATTAATTTATTCACAAACCTTCGGAGGACATATCGGACATATACAACAAGTACTAGAAGCTACCATAGAAGAAGGATTTAGATAAAAACTCAAAAAATCTCCTAATTGATAGAATATACCTGATAAAATTTATTAACATTTACATAATTAATAAAATATAAACAGTAAAATCCATTAAAATTCGCCTAATTAATGGAATTTATCTAATATGACCCATTAAAATTAATCTAAAGGATAAATTCTACCTAGAAATTTCTTTTGAAAATAACCTAATTCATAGAACTTACCTGATAAATCCCATTGAAATTAACCTGATTAATGAAACATACTTAGTAAAATTCACTTAATTAATGGAATTTACCTGATGAAACCCATTAAAATTAACCTAATTAATAAAATCAAACTAGTCTAATTCATTAAAAATCACATAATTAATAGACTTTTGACGATAAGACCCATTAGAATCCATCGCAATTCACTTAATGAATGGTATGTACCTAATAGGACCCATTAAAATTAACCTAATTGATACAATCTTTCCTTTAAAATCCATTAAGTCACATCATTTATAGAATTTACATGATAAAATACATTGAAATTAATCTAATTAATAAAATCTACCTAGTAGAATCCATTATATTTGACTTAAACAATAGAATTTACATTATAGGACTCATTAATATTGACCTAAATGATAAAATCTTCCTAGTAAAATCCATTAAAATCATATAATTTATAAAGCTTACTTATCTCTAAAGTTCACGCAGTACAATTAACTATTATATAAACAACGCTACGTTCAATTAAACATTAACAAACGGAATACTTTACAATTGTATCTCATCGTAGTCGAGTTTTCATGAGAAAAAAAAAAAAAAAAACAATGGTCTTGTTTTTAATTTTGACAATAATCGAGTTAGTATTCTTTCAGATTCTGACGCGTGAACATCGAAAGTCTCTCTAACTAAACCCGACAACTTATAAATTAGTAATTTCTATAATTTTTCAATTATTTAATCAATCTTTGAATTCATTATGTCAATATCATTGATGAGCAATAGCTTTAATAGTTAAAGTTAGTGAAAATATTTCTTCAGTTATATATCAGATTTTATATGAGGAAACAAAAATAAGAAATAAGATTAACCACTTGCGGTGGAAAGACGTGCCACGCACATCGAGGAGCTTCTGTTACCGGAACGCTGCGACGTTTTACACGCGTCGTCAGGCGTCTGCTGCAAAAAGAAAAATGACGTGCGTTGCACGCGCAACAGTGAATTTCTTTGCACCACAAGTGGTTAATATATGTGTAATAGTTCAGACTGTTTCAATGTTCTATAAATATTTATGTACTTACCTTTTTGTTCTTGGTTAGAATTATTGATCTTTCCAGAGGTAGACCTTATACCAACGACCCACCTCAGTCGAGACTCCCTTTGGAAGATTAGCGTTCCGTGTCCTGAAAGTGATGATAGGAAGAAGTTTAATCCAAGGCGCCGGTCAGATGATATAAATTCTCTTTATAATTTTTTACGTATTCTTCGTTTCGAAATAGATTCTTTCTTTTTTTCCCCTTTCTCCATTTTCTGTTTGCTTCTTTTGTATACGTTTTTATTTTTCTTTTCTTTTTTTGTTAATGTTTTACATAGTTGCTGAACCCTTTTAATTCAAAATTTTAAATCAAACGAAAGTGCACGAATTTATTGAGCTGTGCCAACGAACTCCACGACAATGTCAATCCAGACATTTGTATGTTACTAATCCGTAATCTATCACTGTCTTGTTTTTCCTTATATATATATAAATAAGGAAATATTATTTATATATATATACCTATATAAATAGAACTTATTATATGCACACACACACACGCGCGCGCGTTCGTTCGTCGCTCGTCGTTCAAGAGCACCTTGTAGCTTAGATCCATCTCTCTCCTCTCTCTCTCTCTCTCTCTCTCTCTCTCTCTCTGATTCTATCGAATTCCTTCTGAAAAAGAGAAAGAGTGAGGGAGAGAAGAATGATTGTATTTGACACATTGAGCTGAGATCTCGTGGTTCGCCGAAAAAAACTCGATGCAAATGCACTTTCACGCTCGCACACGAATACTTTGAATCTATAGAGCACAAATCTTTTGTTTTATAAGAAAAACCGGAGACAATCATTCTCTCAATCATTCTTTCTATCTTGCTCTCGCATACCATACTCGGTCCATTCTGACCGGACATTCGTCCCGAGTGTCTGCCAATAAAGAATATTTTTGGCAAAAACTCGATACATCTTAAGAAAAGGCAATTTTGATTTTCTCTTTGGCAATTACCATCTTCTTTGGTTCTATTATCTTCATCTTTGGCGTGGTTATCTTCTAGCCCTTAACGGACGACGACTTTTTCGACCGCGTGAGGTAGCAGGACGAAGCGATTTTTGCGAATGTGTTGAGTGACACATAATATAATAAAATGATCTTACATATAAATTATCTCATAAAAACGTTATATTTTGATTGTTTATCTATATTTACATCTTTAAAACTTTATTTTCACAAAAATTATGTTCTATACTTTCGCTGCGTGTGATACTTTATGAAGCATTGACCAAGATGCATTCGTGGCTTATCTGGACAGATCGAACAGAGTCTGATTTATATCATTCATGTCTATTCCGTTACTATTTTCGCTCTTGGCTTTAATTATCAACGACTTAAAAAAATGATAATAGGATAATATCGGAGTATGTACCATAAATGGCTTGTCTTTAACGTAAATGGTCATGTCGCTGAATATCCCAATTTTATACATAATATTTAAATACTCAGTTATACTATCTTCCCAAGATTTTAATATGACGTATCTACCAGGAATTGATTCGTAAGTGTATTTTGCCGAAATTATGTCATAACTTAACACACATTTCAAATTCATCTCTTTCTCGCAATTTTTACAAATGTTAAATGTATGAAATCCATATAGTTTGTTTGTAACAACATAAGATATTACACTACTGTCTTCTTAAATCCTCTAAGCGTGTATTGAACATTCGATGGTTAGTCGCCCGGAGAATATTTAAAAAATAATAAACCGATTTGTACGTCCTTACAAGTTATTTTAGAACACTTCGAAAAGTCCACTATACCTTGTAAACTTATTTGATAACATAAATGTACTTCTTTAAAACTTGTGCGTAAATACAGGCGACATTAATCTTGCCGACAAGTTTAGAAAATATTCTACGGAAGTTACTTTCCATGTGTGAGATATAGTGGTGGTATTCAATTTGGTATATTTATCCATCGTTTATATTAACCAATCTTTTTAAATCAGTCTTATACATAATACACGGTAGAAAAAAAACCGTACGTAGAAATGAAGATGAATCTAATTCTTTTTTTTTTTTTTTTTTTTTTTTTTTAACGATTTCGTCGTGGTATTTATCTTTACGTTGTTACATACAATTAATAATCAAAGTAATTCAACTCAGGTGGTATAACGGGAAATTAAAAATTGAATCTCTCGAAACAATGAAAGTTAGGTCCTTTTGTCAATATAAAAGTAGGATGTAGATCTTACGTATTGATATATGCATAATTCGTATAGTATAAAATTAATTTCTTTATCAAAACTCAAGCCTTTTGCGTATTACTTAATTCGATTTAGAAAATATGTATTCGATTACGGAGGAGTTCTAATGTTTACGTCTTAACGTTCTTCTACGTACTTATCGGCTTCTCGTTCCCATCATATCCGGGCTCTCTAACGTCTTTGTTTCGTTAAATTGCTATGTCACGATATTACTATGCATAATATGTAAGTATGTATGTATGTATGTATGTATGTATGTATGTATGTAAGTATGTATGTATGTATGTATGTACGTATGTATGTATGTATGTATGCGTGATGTGTCTATGTGTGTATGTATGCGTGATGTGTGGATTAAATATAAAACATACATATTACCAACATATCTAATATAAACTATCGATTAATAGGGCGTTATCATTTGTTTTTCGACGAGGTTCCGCGCTTTCTATTGCGCATGCGCCATTTTGTTTATTAGAGAGACATTTATATTAACAGTTATGCAAAATAATGGTTGCTTTTGACTAGTGGATATTGCCAACAATGATAGGACTTTATCATTATTAACCTATTGATAGAAAATATTATTTAAATTAATTTCTATTATAGTATGTACAAATGCATCATACAGAATATCGTGCTCTATTCGATATTATCGACGAAATATATTTCTGAATGTAAAAACAAAATACTTCCAAGTGACAAAAATTCAATCTAGTTGTAAATAAAAAGTTACCAACAATTATAAACTTAAAGACGTTCCTAAGCTAGGTGCCATCAATTGTAGCGTCCTTACGAAGCCAATATTTATTTAAAAAGGTTGTATATATTTTACTGTGACTTAAATATAACTATTTAAATATACGAACGTTTACTATTTTCGCCAATATAATGAGTTCCAACGCGTGCCACGATTTTTTATTGGAAAGAATTCATCATCCAGGAACTATTGTTTTAAACGAACCAGGAAAAACAGTAAGGATATTTACAGTTTTCTTTTTCATTTTATAATTAATTCTGATACATTGAAATTATTAATTGTTATTACATTTCTTATTCTATTACTTATCTTTCAGTATACTTGCGGCAGGGGAAAGGAAAATCAAATAAACTGTGTTAGTCTTACAGTATCTCGTCAGCACTGTAGTTTCTTCCGTAATGATCATGAAATATATGTTATAGATTTAGGAAGTTCCAATGGTTTATTTGTAAATGAAATTAGACAAAAAGCTAGCCATATGGTTAAATTGAAGGATACTGATATCATTGGAATTGGTTGCCAAAACGCTAAAGATAAAAATATTGACGTGTTTATTTATAAATTACATTGTATCCCTAAAAACGAAACACCAAGAGATAGGACCTATACAGGAATGGCCCAGCAGCTGTCTCACAAAGATTTACCAACAGGAAGTACTGATAAATATTGCCATTCCTGGACTGTACATAATTCAAATGAGTCCTCTGATTTAGTTTTATCAAATGAAATATCAGGACTTTCAATAAATACATATAAAACTCGTCAGATAAAAATGTTTAAGGAAAAGTTGGTTGATGAAGTTTGCAAAATTCTTTCAAATGAAGAGATTGAATTAACAGATAATTGCCCAAAAAGGAGTATGAGGATACAAAATAAACTAAATATGAAATCTAAGTACCATAATAAATATCTGAAAAAGAATGATACTAGTAAGAGTAAAAAGTCCTCTGCAATAAACAATGCAGATGTTCCTTTGATACAGCCTGGTCCCTCAAATAAAACAAATGAATTGCAACTGGTAAAGGAAATTGAAACCATCTGTATGGATTTGTGCAAGGAGATTGATACAGAAATAGTACAACAAAAGGATAACAATAAGAGTATAAATACATATGGGTATGAACAAATATACCATGCAATTAATGCAGTAAAAACATATAATAGTAATGATGCAAATATAGATAAAACTCATCAGATAAAAATGTTTAAGGAAAAGTTGGTTGATGAAGTTTGCAAAATTCTTTCAAATGAAGAGATTGAATTAACAGATAATTGCCCAGAAAGGAGTATGAGGATACAAAATAAACTAAATATGAAATCTAAGTACCATAATAAATGTCTGAAAAAGAATGATACTAGTAAGAGTAAAAAGTCCTCTGCAATAAACAATGCAGATGTTCCTTTGATACAGCCTGGTCCCTCAAATAAAACAAATGAATTGCAACTGGTAAAGGAAATTGAAACCATCTGTATGGATTTGTGCAAGGAGATTGATACAGAAATAGTACAACAAAAGGATAACAATAAGAGTATAAATACATATGGGTATGAACAAATATACCATGCAATTAATGCAGTAAAAACATATAATAGTAATGATGCAAATATAGATAACACTGTTCAGATAAAAATGTTTAAGGAAAAGTTGGTTGATGAAGTTTGCAAAATTCTTTCAAATGAAGAGATTGAATTAACAGATAATTGCACAGAAAGGAGTAGGAGGATACAAAATAAACTAAATATGAAATCTAAGTACCATAATAAATGTCTGAAAAAGAATGATACTAGTAAGAGTAAAAAGTCTTCTGCAATAAACAATGCAGATGTTCCTTTGATACAGCCTGGTCCCTCAAATAAAACAAATGAATTGCAACTGGTAAAGGAAATTGAAACCATCTGTATGGATTTGTGCAAGGAGATTGATACAGAAATAGTACAACAAAAGGATAACAATAAGAGTATAAATACATATGGGTATGAACAAATATACCATGCAATTAATGCAGTAAAAACATATAATAGTAATGATGCAAATATAGATAACACTGTTCAGATAAAAATGTTTAAGGAAAAGTTGGTTGATGAAGTTTGCAAAATTCTTTCAAATGAAGAGATTGAATTAACAGATAATTGCACAGAAAGGAGTAGGAGGATACAAAATAAACTAAATATGAAATCTAAGTACCATAATAAATGTCTGAAAAAGAATGATACTAGTAAGAGTAAAAAGTCTTCTGCAATAAACAATGCAGATGTTCCTTTGATACAGCCTGGTCCCTCAAATAAAACAAATGAATTGCAACTGGTAAAGAAAATTGAAACCATCTGTATCGATTTGTGCAATGAGATTGATACAGAAACAGTACAACAAAAGGATAACAATAAGAGTGAAAATACATATGGGGATGAACAAATATACCATGCAAATAATGCCGTAAAAACATACAATATTAATGATGCAAATATTGATAAGACTCCTCGGATAAAAATGTTTAAGGAAAAGTTGGATGAAGAAGCTTGCAAAATTCTTTCAAACGAAGAGATTAAATTAACGATTAAATGGGCAGAAAGGAGTATGATGAGACAAAATGTACTACATTTGAAATCTAAGTACGATAATGAATGTCTGAAAAAGAATGATGCTTGTAAATCTAAAAAGTCATCTGAAATAAACAATGCAGAAGTTTCTTTGATATGGCAGGGTACCTCAAATGAACCAAATGAATTGCAACCAGTAAAAGAAATTGAAAGGATCTGTTTCGATTTGTCCAATGACATTGATACAGAAATAGTACAAGGAAACAATAACAATAAGAGTAAAAATACATGTGAGGATGAACAGATATACCATGAATATAATGCAGTAGAGATAAATAATATTAATGATGCAAGTACACATAGGGATGTTGATATGAAAGATAGTTATATGAAAATATTATTACAACAACAGGACCATTTTGAAAATGTAAAAACAGAAAATGAAGTACATGACAATTTAAGGAAGCATGATGCATCATTGATAAAAGAAAATGAACTAAACAAGCCACAAGATACTCTTAAAAATGTTGTATATAATAGCGATTATTATATTAAAATGGAAGATGAATTAATAATAAGTGATGATGAACAAGTAATAATAAATAGTATAGATGAATCCAGTAACTGCATTGAATCTACAGTTAAATTGGAACAATTAAAGGAAGAACCAAAATTAAGATTTTCAGAAATTGATATAGTTAATTTAAGTGACGATGAAGAAAATTTATTCCCATCTTCTCAATTATTTGATTCTAATTCGGATGTAAATTCCGTAGTAAAAAAGAAAATTAAACGCGAATATCATGATAATCATGATGAAGATGTTAACAGGGCTGATGACACAGAAATAATTATCTCTGACAGTGAAGATGAATTTAATATATGGTTACATAAGTTATCTAGAAGTCAAATGCATGATGATACAACTTTAAGTAACGATAACATTGTCAATACGATAAAAAATGAGAATGATGAAACTTCAGATATAGAGATAATTGATACAGATATAGAAAATACTATTAAAGAATCCACTGAAAGTATAAATGATACTAGGAATCAACTTAGTGTTAGTATTGAAACTAATAGAAATAATGAAACAAAAGAACATATAAATAATATTAAAAAAAAATCTACAAATACTGAACACTATGAAAACAGTGATAAATTAGATATTGCGAAAGAACATGGTCCTGATATTTCTCTTGATGTACAAATAACGAATAGAGATAACAATATATCTAATAAAGTACAAGAAAATAATGATGAGACTAGTCATTCTTTCGATAAAGGACAAAACATAATTAATGATGACACAAATAAAAATGTATTTAATTATATGCTACATTCCAAGAAAATAAAATCAGATACAAGAAAGAGGCTACAAATAATAGATGCACCTCATATGCCTGTAAGAAAAAGAAGACGTAATGACATTAGTGATAAGGACGCGGAAAGGGTAGAAAAAAAGGTGAAGAGATGTCTTGATTTAAAAGTACCAATAAATAAAAAACTATCGCATGCTTCGAATAATCCTATTCCACCGGATGCACTCAAAAACCCTCCTCTTTCAAAAGAAGAGAAAAAAGAACTTGCAGAAAAAAGGAAAAGTAAGTTAAAAATGATTGCTGAAAAAGATAAAAAAGCGAGTAAAACGAAACCATTAAGACCTTCTGGTCCGAAGCCAAAAGTTAAAGTATCATTAAAATCTCGATCAGATTCTTTAATTGACGAGATACGATCAAACATGGAACTAAACATAATATCAATAAAAAAATCTGTAAACAACAAACAATGTAAAAATAATACTGTTAATATTGATAAAAGAAAAGATGATAATGGACTACCTTCAATATCTGATTTAAACACCAAAGGAACAATACCTAATTATAAAGAAACATTAAATAAGGTTACAAAACATTTGAAGCAATCTTTAAATGTTACTGATGTTAATCCTGCTCAATTAAATGAGATCAATAAATCTCATACAAATTTAAATAAACCTAAAAATATGGAAAATGTTGTAACTGATGAGACAATTCATGCGACAAAAGATAAAAGCACAGAGGCTAGTACTTCCTATGACTTGAAAGGTGAAGTAAAAACTAAAAATAATGTCAGAATACAAAAAGGAAATTGTTCTACCAACAGGCAAGGAACCAGTGAACCAAAGAAAAAAGGCAAAAATGTCTCTTTCAATGATAATCTTGAAGTTCGTGAATATGAAATAGAATCTCAAAACTCTTTAAAAAAGCTTGACGGTAAAGATGCCCCAATACCTGTTGATAAACTGTCTTCTAAAAAATCTGTCGAAACAAATTCTCTGAAGTTAGAGGATTTTCTGTTACGTATCTTCCTCTGGAATCCTGTTTGGCTTCAAGTAAGTATAACTTTATTTATTAAATGAAGTAAACTATTGATTAACCTTAAATAATTTACAGGAACAGCAACATTTGAAGCAAACGCCACCTATTCTTGAGGAAAATGAATTACATCCTATGTTAACTAATTATAAATCTTACATTGAGTATTATAACATTGTTAAACCTCTATTATTGTTGGAGATTTGGTATGGCATTACTAAAGAATTTGAGATGCTAGAAAAGAATACAAAGTAAGTATATAATTAAATGATGAATTAAATAAAAATTATTTTCTATTAAGGAAGTAAATATATATATATATCGATAATTTGTTACACACAGGCGACCAACTATGATATGTTCTGTAGAGGCAAATTTAAAAAAAATTCACGTAGCATCTGTAAATATGCGTTTATCATCTTTGGTAGTGCAAGTATTAATTACCAAAGAAAACTTATCTAAACAAGCTCATCCTTTTTATGGAGATCTGGTAGTTTTTGAATATGAAATAAAAAAACAAATTTTTCAGAAAGTATTTGCTTATGTTACAAGTATGCATAAAACTGTCATAACATCATTTACAACCTACAACAAAGATTTAGGTAAATGTAATATAACCGTACATATCAGATTATTTGGCGATGTTATTTTTAAGTTGTCTTTTATTTATTAATATTTTTACAGAAAATTATGTGAAAAAGCCATATGCATTGTTGACATATACTATTATGACAAGAAATATTGAAGAGAATTTTATAATAAACCGCATTCAAAGAATAAGGACTGTGACATATCTACGGTCAAATATAAGAATGGTTCAAGCACTACTATATCTTCCACAATCTCCTCTTGTAAATTTTATTTTATGTCCAAACATTGAATCATTTCAATTACCTTTAATAGAAGAATACAATCCCCAGCTTATAACAAAGGTAAAGTTACCAAAAGTACCTAAGCACATAGGTAAGAGGGTATAAATATACGTATTATCTAATTAAAATAATTTTAACGAAAACAGGATAAGTTGAATCAGAAACAATTAGAAGTTGTTGGTAAAGTAACAGAGGCTGCACTACGAGAGGAACCTAAAATTTGTTTGATTCAAGGACCTCCAGGTACATAAATATTTACAAACCTATATACTTTACAATTTTTAAATAATAATTTTTGATATTACAGGAACAGGAAAATCAAAATTTATTGTAAATATTATAACAGAGATACTATATGGTAATAATAGGTATCAAAACAATAAATCCCCTCTACGAATTCTTGTATGTGCCCCATCCAATGCAGCCATTGATGAAATTGTATTAAGACTTCTTGCCATTAGAGCTACAATTAAACGTAAGACAATTTCTTTCTATAATGTTAACATGTTGTGTGTAAAGAAAATAATACACAATTGCCATTTTTATTATATTACTTAGATAATCGTTTTAAAATGGTCCGTATTGGTAAATCTGAAACTATGAATTCAACTGTAAAAGATATTTCTGTAACTGAATTGGGGAAACGGGATGTTAAACGAATGACTACAAATTATTCAGAAAAATATTTTCCTGCTGAAAGTTTGGAAGAAGAGGTTAGATATAATTTAATTTAACCCTTTCGCTACTAAGGGCGAATACAGTCGCGCTCCATGTGAAGTCGCTCGGGTACTACGGTCGCCATAGACGTTCTCCTTGTGATGGCGCTGAGGTGCTACGAGCGATTCTAGCGCTCCCGCTGAAGGTACCGCGTAATCGATAATACGGTGAGCGTCTGCAGTTGCTACTCACGGAGTATCTCACTCTGGAGTGAGATGTACAGTATGAGTCTTTTGTTTCTTTTTGTTGATAAATTATAAATATTTTGTTTTGTGACAAGTTTTTTTCGTCGGAAGCACCAGCCAATCAGCGCGGGCTACAATGAGGCGTAGACACGCCCGCCGACGATCGATCGCGTTCATCGTGCATTGTAGCGAAAGGGTTGATATTATCTAAATACATACTTATGAATTTTGCATAAAATAGTTTGATAATTTTTCAGAAAAAATTGTTAGCAGCACGTATAAATTCATTAAAATATGATATTGAAAATTCACCCAATCTAGATGTTGTTTACAAGAAACATCTCAAATTAAAATTGTCGGATATGAATACTAAGTATGTGTTATTGCAAAATCATAAACCGGTAAGTATATATGCGTGTATGCTATATACATACATACATACATACATACATACATATATATATATATATATATATATATATACGTGTATGTATGTACGTATGCATATGCATATGTATATGTATATGTGCGTCAGAGAAATTTATTTTTTTTTAATTAATAAAAATTATGCAGATAAATGAAATGAATACCAAGGAAGTGGACAAATTACATTGTATTGCGGAACATAAAATTCTTGAGTGTGCAGATGTAATAGCAAGTACAATTTCCTCTTGTTATACTAATCAAATGGAATCCATTTTTGGGTAAGATTTTTAAAGGATAGAAAAGTAAAATTATAGTAAAAGTTATACTATGCTTTTGTTTTTTTTTTCTTGTTGTTGTCTATTATAGTTACAATATTATATACAAAAATTATCATATTATTTCTTTTATTTCTTATAGTGGAAATAAAGAAAAAATATCAATCTGCATAGTGAATGAAGCTACTAGATGCTGCGAAGTAGAAAGTTTGATTCCGTTACTACTAGGTGTAAATACATTAATTTTAGTAGGAGATACTAATCAGTTACCAGCAACTGTAATAAGTCAAGTATGATCTATTATATATAAAAATTATTTAAAATAATTTTATTATAAACATTACATAGTTTTATGTACAAATTTAATTCATAAAATTATTTTTCATTGTTTTTAGCAAGCAAAGAAATACGGATTCGATAAATCATTGTTTTCTCGTCTATATAGTCAATATAGTCAGACTCAGCATCGCTGAGCTATCAAGGAGAGGTCTAGCTGGCGCGGCGAGAAAAACAGTTGATGGCGAAACTGAGAGGAGCGCAACAAGAGATTGAGTTGCTGAGACGTACAGGCACCCCTGGACAGGAAGTGGCCACCACCAGTCGAGCCGAACGAATCCCGGAAGTAAGGGCGGCATCGCCAAACGTGACCACGACGATAGCTGATCTCCTGAGCTATTTCGATGGGGACTCCGAGCGATAAGAGATACGGGTAAATCAAGTTGTATTTCTCAAAGCAGCGTACCACATGGAGAGAGTGATATGGTAAAACTTCTCATCGGAATGAGGCTCAATGACAAGGCGCTCGAATGGTTCCACTCCGATTCGGCGTATATTCGAATGAGAGCTGACGAGCTTTTGGCTGCGTCGAGGGATATGTTTTATATTCCCCCAAACCGGAATAACTCTACGACGACGCTTCGAAGGACGTGTCTGACAGAAGAAGTATCTGACGTTTCGCGATTACGTTCACCGAAAGATAATTTTAGCGAATCGCATCTCAATAAACGAGGAGAACATCGTGGGAATACATAATCGAGAGAATACCGGACGCCTATCTACGAGACGTTGCGCGTGCGCACCGATTTCCATCAAGGAGTTCTTGCTGTTGGCGTTTGAGCAAATAACCTTGAAGGACAGCGGTCACACGTCAGCTGGGCAGAAGGCGATATCCAACGAGGATCGGCGAAAGAGCGAAAAGCGTGAGAACTTGAGTTATGTTAACGGGAGAGAAGAAGGAAGCGAATGATGATAAAAAGAGAGGCATCGAAAAGTGTTGTTTTAATTGTGGTAGTCGTGAGCATATAGCGTAGCGTACCCCGAGAAAGAGAAAGGCCCGAAGTGTTTTGTTTGCGCCGACTTCGGTCATATAGCGTCAAAGTGTCCGAAAAGAAATAGGGCGGAAACGAATTGCGTGACGACTAAATCGAAGACGCTTAAACAATTGAAAGATGTAAAGATCATCGACGTTACTATTTCAGCTACACTCGATACGGGGAGCGTTCTGACGATCATACGGGCTAATCAGTACGTTAACACTATATGAGGTCCGGTGGCCCCACCACGTTGCTGCCATACGCAAATTATTGGGCAAACTCTGGTGTCTCCACGTTGGTGCCATTCGGAAATTATCGCGCAAGCGCCGATGGCTCTATTGTGGTATTCAAAATGGTGTTCTGTTTAACTAACAGTAAATTACAGGCGTAGCAACTTAATGTTTTCATAAAAACCTGTGCCCTTCGACAATGGCAAACGAAAAAGAAGACACAAAATTATACGTGATGAGTGTGTGGACATATTGTCTGATGTTCCATCCGAATTTGAAGATTGTGAGGAACTAGGAGACATTACGTCTTCAAAAAAGAAAATGAGGCAACATTTTCGGATGAATCTGAAATATATAGACGGAGAATTAGGCGAACACAATACCGTTACCAAGTGATACAGGAGAATCAGGCGAAGATAGATGAGTAGAGAGTGGTCAAATCTTGTGATTTACCAAGAAACAATAATGCTTTCGAAGGATCTTCCGGTCCTAAAATACTTCCCAGAGATGCAAACAATATCGAGGATGTCGTGAAACTATTTATAGGGAACGACTTGTTTGAATTTATTAGTCCCGAAACGAACAGGTACTACGATCAAAATTCCACCAGGAGAGAGCCCCGATAAAAAAAAGTGCAAAATTTTTCAATGTTACGGCGGTCGAAGTAACAAAATGCTTCGGACTGATCATTCTTATGGGAATCGTTAAAAAGCCAAGGATCGACGATTATTGGTCGACAAATACACTATTGGAAACAACAATATTTGGTAAAACGATGTACCGCAATAGATTTCGTCAGATATTATCGTTTTTACATTTCTCGGATAATAGTAACATACCTGATAATGTCGGCCGACTGTCCAAAGTACAAGGTATAATTGATTATTTCAATTTTCTAAAAAAGTTTTAAGAAAACTTCAATATTGGTCAGAATATTACAACCGATGAAGGAATGATACTGTGGCGTGGACGATTAAATTTTAAAATTTATTACCCGCCAAAAATTACAAAGTAACGGTATACTTGTCCGAATGCTGTGCGATTCCGTTACGGGATATATTTCGCGTTTAAAAATATATTCTGGCATTAAGAAGCCTGTAAAGGTACAGCGATAAAACTGTTGAAAAACGTTTCTGGAAAACGGCAATCACTTGTACATGGCCAACTACTATAACAGTGTGGAACTTGCGGAAGATTTGCTTACGAAGAAAATTCGTGTTTGTGGAACGCTGCGGCAGAATATAGGATTACCGGTAAAATTGAAAAACTGCAAACTAAATGTATTTGAAACCAAACATCAACAAAGAGGAGAAGTACTCGCGCAAGTATGGAAAGCATCGAAGACGAAAATAATAAGAACAATTTCCACCATACACAATGCCAGTTTAGTTGACACAGCAAAAAAATGCAGAAAAACAAATTGTACGATTAAAAAACCCACATCTATTTTGGATTACAATAAATATATGAAGGGAGAAGATCGAGCTGATCAATCTCTGAGCTATTATCCTATAATATACCGGAAAACCATAAAATGGTCAAAAAAAGTGGCTTTACACCTATTTAATCGCGCTTTATACAACGCGTTCGTAGCGCAACAACATTATAATACAGATTCCAAGAAACTCCACTTTCGTGATTTTTTATTTAAAATATGCGAATCGTGGATAAAAGATAATTCACCTGTTGGTGAAGAGGACTTGGAGGTCCCGAGTACATCGCGTGCTTCCAGTCGTGAATCGATCAACAGTGTCATGTATGTTATAAAAACGACAAAATTAGGAGAACTAATTTAATGTGTAAATCTTGTGGAGTTGCTGCGCTTCACCTCGGAGGTTGCTTCGCTTCGTTTCATTTGAAAGATAAATACTAAGTATCCAACAAAATATAAATAAATAGATAAACATATAATACAAAAAAAATCTTATACTTATTTACATATGCATATCCTCACAATTTCAAGAAAATAGAGGGGCAGGATTGAGACATGGGAACTGACGATAAGATTAGTAAACAAGAACCTCGAAAAACCGCCGGCGACAAGCGAAATGATGTAAATCAGTTCTACCGGCGCGAGACGAAAAAATCTAGATTAAATTAGACGTGCGGACGGCATAGTGTTAAGATGGCTCTCCGAAATTGACGACATATTAATTTATTCACAAACCTTCGGAGGACATATCGGACATATACAACAAGTACTAGAAGCTACCATAGAAGAAGGATTTAGATTAAAACTCAAAAAATCTCCTAATTGATAGAATATACCTGATAAAATTTATTAACATTTACATAATTAATAAAATATAAACAGTAAAATCCATTAAAATTCGCCTAATTAATGGAATTTATCTAATATGACCCATTAAAATTAATCTAAAGGATAAATTCTACCTAGAAATTTCTTTTGAAAATAACCTAATTCATAGAACTTACCTGATAAATCCCATTGAAATTAACCTGATTAATGAAACATACTTAGTAAAATTCACTTAATTAATGGAATTTACCTGATGAAACCCATTAAAATTAACCTAATTAATAAAATCAAACTAGTCTAATTCATTAAAAATCACATAATTAATAGACTTTTGACGATAAGACCCATTAGAATCCATCGCAATTCACTTAATGAATGGTATGTACCTAATAGGACCCATTAAAATTAACCTAATTGATACAATCTTTCCTTTAAAATCCATTAAGTCACATCATTTATAGAATTTACATGATAAAATACATTGAAATTAATCTAATTAATAAAATCTACCTAGTAGAATCCATTATATTTGACTTAAACAATAGAATTTACATTATAGGACTCATTAATATTGACCTAAATGATAAAATCTTCCTAGTAAAATCCATTAAAATCATATAATTTATAAAGCTTACTTATCTCTAAAGTTCACGCAGTACAATTAACTATTATATAAACAACGCTACGTTCAATTAAACATTAACAAACGGAATACTTTACAATTGTATCTCATCGTAGTCGAGTTTTCATGAGAAAAAAAAAAAAAAAAAAAAAAATGGTCTTGTTTTTAATTTTGACAATAATCGAGTTAGTATTCTTTCAGATTCTGACGCGTGAACATCGAAAGTCTCTCTAACTAAACCCGACAACTTATAAATTAGTAATTTCTATAATTTTTCAATTATTTAATCAATCTTTGAATTCATTAGGTCAATATCATTGATGAGCAATAGCTTTAATAGTTAAAGTTAGTGAAAATATTTCTTCAGTTATATATCAGATTTTATATGAGGAAACAAAAATAAGAAATAAGATTAACCACTTGCGGTGGAAAGACGTGCCACGCACATCGAGGAGCTTCTGTTACCGGAACGCTGCGACGTTTTACACGCGTCGTCAGGCGTCTGCTGCAAAAAGAAAAATGACGTGCGTTGCACGCGCAACAGTGAATTTCTTTGCACCACAAGTGGTTAATATATGTGTAATAGTTCAGACTGTTTCAATGTTCTATAAATATTTATGTACTTACCTTTTTGTTCTTGGTTAGAATTATTGATCTTTCCAGAGGTAGACCTTATACCAACGACCCACCTCAGTCGAGACTCCCTTTGGAAGATTAGCGTTACGTGTCCTGAAAGTGATGATAGGAAGAAGTTTAATCCAAGGCGCCGGTCAGATGATATAAATTCTCTTTATAATTTTTTACGTATTCTTCGTTTCGAAATAGATTCTTTCTTTTTTTCCCCTTTCTCCATTTTCTGTTTGCTTCTTTTGTATACGTTTTTATTTTTCTTTTCTTTTTTTGTTAATGTTTTACATAGTTGCTGAACCCTTTTAATTCAAAATTTTAAATCAAACGAAAGTGCACGAATTTATTGAGCTGTGCCAACGAACTCCACGACAATGTCAATCCAGACATTTGTATGTTACTAATCCGTAATCTATCACTGTCTTGTTTTTCCTTATATATATATAAATAAGGAAATATTATTTATATATATATACCTATATAAATAGAACTTATTATATGCACACACACACACGCGCGCGCGTTCGTTCGTCGCTCGTCGTTCAAGAGCACCTTGTAGCTTAGATCCATCTCTCTCCTCTCTCTCTCTCTCTCTCTCTCTCTCTCTCTCTCTGATTCTATCGAATTCCTTCTGAAAAAGAGAAAGAGTGAGGGAGAGAAGAATGATTGTATTTGACACATTGAGCTGAGATCTCGTGGTTCGCCGAAAAAAACTCGATGCAAATGCACTTTCACGCTCGCACACGAATACTTTGAATCTATAGAGCACAAATCTTTTGTTTTATAAGAAAAACCGGAGACAATCATTCTCTCAATCATTCTTTCTATCTTGCTCTCGCATACCATACTCGGTCCATTCTGACCGGACATTCGTCCCGAGTGTCTGCCAATAAAGAATATTTTTGGCAAAAACTCGATACATCTTAAGAAAAGGCAATTTTGATTTTCTCTTTGGCAATTACCATCTTCTTTGGTTCTATTATCTTCATCTTTGGCGTGGTTATCTTCTAGCCCTTAACGGACGACGACTTTTTCGACCGCGTGAGGTAGCAGGACGAAGCGATTTTTGCGAATGTGTTGAGTGACACATAATATAATAAAATGATCTTACATATAAATTATCTCATAAAAACGTTATATTTTGATTGTTTATCTATATTTACATCTTTAAAACTTTATTTTCACAAAAATTATGTTCTATACTTTCGCTGCGTGTGATACTTTATGAAGCATTGACCAAGATGCATTCGTGGCTTATCTGGACAGATCGAACAGAGTCTGATTTATATCATTCATGTCTATTCCGTTACTATTTTCGCTCTTGGCTTTAATTATCAACGACTTAAAAAAATGATAATAGGATAATATCGGAGTATGTACCATAAATGGCTTGTCTTTAACGTAAATGGTCATGTCGCTGAATATCCCAATTTTATACATAATATTTAAATACTCAGTTATACTATCTTCCCAAGATTTTAATATGACGTATCTACCAGGAATTGATTCGTAAGTGTATTTTGCCGAAATTATGTCATAACTTAACACACATTTCAAATTCATCTCTTTCTCGCAATTTTTACAAATGTTAAATGTATGAAATCCATATAGTTTGTTTGTAACAACATAAGATATTACACTACTGTCTTCTTAAATCCTCTAAGCGTGTATTGAACATTCGATGGTTAGTCGCCCGGAGAATATTTAAAAAATAATAAACCGATTTGTACGTCCTTACAAGTTATTTTAGAACACTTCGAAAAGTCCACTATACCTTGTAAACTTATTTGATAACATAAATGTACTTCTTTAAAACTTGTGCGTAAATACAGGCAACATTAATCTTGCCGACAAGTTTAGAAAATATTCTACGGAAGTTACTTTCCATGTGTGAGATATAGTGGTGGTATTCAATTTGGTATATTTATCCATCGTTTATATTAACCAATCTTTTTAAATCAGTCTTATACATAATACACGGTAGAAAAAAAACCGTACGTAGAAATGAAGATGAATCTAATTCTTTTTTTTTTTTTTTTTTTTTTTTTTAACGATTTCGTCGTGGTATTTATCTTTACGTTGTTACATACAATTAATAATCAAAGTAATTCAACTCAGGTGGTATAACGGGAAATTAAAAATTGAATCTCTCGAAACAATGAAAGTTAGGTCCTTTTGTCAATATAAAAGTAGGATGTAGATCTTACGTATTGATATATGCATAATTCGTATAGTATAAAATTAATTTCTTTATCAAAACTCAAGCCTTTTGCGTATTACTTAATTCGATTTAGAAAATATGTATTCGATTACGGAGGAGTTCTAATGTTTACGTCTTAACGTTCTTCTACGTACTTATCGGCTTCTCGTTCCCATCATATCCGGGCTCTCTAACGTCTTTGTTTCGTTAAATTGCTATGTCACGATATTACTATGCATAATATGTAAGTATGTATGTATGTATGTATGTATGTATGTATGTATGTATGTATGTATGTATGTATGTATGTACGTATGTATGTATGTATGTATGCGTGATGTGTCTATGTGTGTATGTATGCGTGATGTGTGGATTAAATATAAAACATACATATTACCAACATATCTAATATAAACTATCGATTAATAGGGCGTTATCATTTGTTTTTCGACGAGGTTCCGCGCTTTCTATTGCGCATGCGCCATTTTGTTTATTAGAGAGACATTTATATTAACAGTTATGCAAAATAATGGTTGCTTTTGACTAGTGGATATTGCCAACAATGATAGGACTTTATCATTATTAACCTATTGATAGAAAATATTATTTAAATTAATTTCTATTATAGTATGTACAGATGCATCATACAGAATATCGTGCTCTATTCGATATTATCGACGAAATATATTTCTGAATGTAAAAACAAAATACTTCCAAGTGACAAAAATTCAATCTAGTTGTAAATAAAAAGTTACCAACAATTATAAACTTAAAGACGTTCCTAAGCTAGGTGCCATCAATTGTAGCGTCCTTACGAAGCCAATATTTATTTAAAAAGGTTGTATATATTTTACTGTGACTTAAATATAACTATTTAAATATACGAACGTTTACTATTTTCGCCAATATAATGAGTTCCAACGCGTGCCACGATTTTTTATTGGAAAGAATTCATCATCCAGGAACTATTGTTTTAAACGAACCAGGAAAAACAGTAAGGATATTTACAGTTTTCTTTTTCATTTTATAATTAATTCTGATACGTTGAAATTATTAATTGTTATTACATTTCTTATTCTATTACTTATCTTTCAGTATACTTGCGGCAGGGGAAAGGAAAATCAAATAAACTGTGTTAGTCTTACAGTATCTCGTCAGCACTGTAGTTTCTTCCGTAATGATCATGAAATATATGTTATAGATTTAGGAAGTTCCAATGGTTTATTTGTAAATGAAATTAGACAAAAAGCTAGCCATATGGTTAAATTGAAGGATACTGATATCATTGGAATTGGTTGCCAAAACGCTAAAGATAAAAATATTGACGTGTTTATTTATAAATTACATTGTATCCCTAAAAACGAAACACCAAGAGATAGGACCTATACAGGAATGGCCCAGCAGCTGTCTCACAAAGATTTACCAACAGGAAGTACTGATAAATATTGCCATTCCTGGACTGTACATAATTCAAATGAGTCCTCTGATTTAGTTTTATCAAATGAAATATCAGGACTTTCAATAAATACATATAAAACTCGTCAGATAAAAATGTTTAAAGAAAAGTTGGTTGATGAAGTTTGCAAAATTCTTTCAAATGAAGAGATTGAATTAACAGATAATTGCCCAGAAAGGAGTATGAGGATACAAAATAAACTAAATATGAAATCTAAGTACCATAATAAATATCTGAAAAAGAATGATACTAGTAAGAGTAAAAAGTCCTCTGCAATAAACAATGCAGATGTTCCTTTGATACAGCCTGGTCCCTCAAATAAAACAAATGAATTGCAACTGGTAAAGGAAATTGAAACCATCTGTATGGATTTGTGCAAGGAGATTGATACAGAAATAGTACAACAAAAGGATAACAATAAGAGTATAAATACATATGGGTATGAACAAATATACCATGCAATTAATGCAGTAAAAACATATAATAGTAATGATGCAAATATAGATAAAACTCGTCAGATAAAAATGTTTAAGGAAAAGTTGGTTGATGAAGTTTGCAAAATTCTTTCAAATGAAGAGATTGAATTAACAGATAATTGCCCAGAAAGGAGTATGAGGATACAAAATAAACTAAATATGAAATCTAAGTACCATAATAAATGTCTGAAAAAGAATGATACTAGTAAGAGTAAAAAGTCCTCTGCAATAAACAATGCAGATGTTCCTTTGATACAGCCTGGTCCCTCAAATAAAACAAATGAATTGCAACTGGTAAAGGAAATTGAAACCATCTGTATGGATTTGTGCAAGGAGATTGATACAGAAATAGTACAACAAAAGGATAACAATAAGAGTATAAATACATATGGGTATGAACAAATATACCATGCAATTAATGCAGTAAAAACATATAATAGTAATGATGCAAATATAGATAACGCTGTTCAGATAAAAATGTTTAAGGAAAAGTTGGTTGATGAAGTTTGCAAAATTCTTTCAAATGAAGAGATTGAATTAACAGATAATTGCACAGAAAGGAGTAGGAGGATACAAAATAAACTAAATATGAAATCTAAGTACCATAATAAATGTCTGAAAAAGAATGATACTAGTAAGAGTAAAAAGTCCTCTGCAATAAACAATGCAGATGTTCCTTTGATACAGCCTGGTCCCTCAAATAAAACAAATGAATTGCAACTGGTAAAGAAAATTGAAACCATCTGTATCGATTTGTGCAATGAGATTGATACAGAAACAGTACAACAAAAGGATAACAATAAGAGTGAAAATACATATGGGGATGAACAAATATACCATGCAAATAATGCCGTAAAAACATACAATATTAATGATGCAAATATTGATAAGACTCCTCGGATAAAAATGTTTAAGGAAAAGTTGGATGAAGAAGCTTGCAAAATTCTTTCAAACGAAGAGATTAAATTAACGATTAAATGGGCAGAAAGGAGTATGATGAGACAAAATGTACTACATTTGAAATCTAAGTACGATAATGAATGTCTGAAAAAGAATGATGCTTGTAAATCTAAAAAGTCATCTGAAATAAACAATGCAGAAGTTTCTTTGATATGGCAGGGTACCTCAAATGAACCAAATGAATTGCAACCAGTAAAAGAAATTGAAAGGATCTGTTTCGATTTGTCCAATGACATTGATACAGAAATAGTACAAGGAAACAATAACAATAAGAGTAAAAATACATGTGAGGATGAACAGATATACCATGAATATAATGCAGTAGAGATAAATAATATTAATGATGCAAGTACACATAGGGATGTTGATATGAAAGATAGTTATATGAAAATATTATTACAACAACAGGACCATTTTGAAAATGTAAAAACAGAAAATGAAGTACATGACAATTTAAGGAAGCATGATGCATCATTGATAAAAGAAAATGAACTAAACAAGCCACAAGATACTCTTAAAAATGTTGTATATAATAGCGATTATTATATTAAAATGGAAGATGAATTAATAATAAGTGATGATGAACAAGTAATAATAAATAGTATAGATGAATCCAGTAACTGCATTGAATCTACAGTTAAATTGGAACAATTAAAGGAAGAACCAAAATTAAGATTTTCAGAAATTGATATAGTTAATTTAAGTGACGATGAAGAAAATTTATTCCCATCTTCTCAATTATTTGATTCTAATTCGGATGTAAATTCCGTAGTAAAAAAGAAAATTAAACGCGAATATCATGATAATCATGATGAAGATGTTAACAGGGCTGATGACACAGAAATAATTATCTCTGACAGTGAAGATGAATTTAATATATGGTTACATAAGTTATCTAGAAGTCAAATGCATGATGATACAACTTTAAGTAACGATAACATTGTCAATACGATAAAAAATGAGAATGATGAAACTTCAGATATAGAGATAATTGATACAGATATAGAAAATACTATTAAAGAATCCACTGAAAGTATAAATGATACTAGGAATCAACTTAGTGTTAGTATTGAAACTAATAGAAATAATGAAACAAAAGAACATATAAATAATATTAAAAAAAAATCTACAAATACTGAACACTATGAAAACAGTGATAAATTAGATATTGCGAAAGAACATGGTCCTGATATTTCTCTTGATGTACAAATAACGAATAGAGATAACAATATATCTAATAAAGTACAAGAAAATAATGATGAGACTAGTCATTCTTTCGATAAAGGACAAAACATAATTAATGATGACACAAATAAAAATGTATTTAATTATATGCTACATTCCAAGAAAATAAAATCAGATACAAGAAAGAGGCTACAAATAATAGATGCACCTCATATGCCTGTAAGAAAAAGAAGACGTAATGACATTAGTGATAAGGACGCGGAAAGGGTAGAAAAAAAGGTGAAGAGATGTCTTGATTTAAAAGTACCAATAAATAAAAAACTATCGCATGCTTCGAATAATCCTATTCCACCGGATGCACTCAAAAACCCTCCTCTTTCAAAAGAAGAGAAAAAAGAACTTGCAGAAAAAAGGAAAAGTAAGTTAAAAATGATTGCTGAAAAAGATAAAAAAGCGAGTAAAACGAAACCATTAAGACCTTCTGGTCCGAAGCCAAAAGTTAAAGTATCATTAAAATCTCGATCAGATTCTTTAATTGACGAGATACGATCAAACATGGAACTAAACATAATATCAATAAAAAAATCTGTAAACAACAAACAATGTAAAAATAATACTGTTAATATTGATAAAAGAAAAGATGATAATGGACTACCTTCAATATCTGATTTAAACACCAAAGGAACAATACCTAATTATAAAGAAACATTAAATAAGGTTACAAAACATTTGAAGCAATCTTTAAATGTTACTGATGTTAATCCTGCTCAATTAAATGAGATCAATAAATCTCATACAAATTTAAATAAACCTAAAAATATGGAAAATGTTGTAACTGATGAGACAATTCATGCGACAAAAGATAAAAGCACAGAGGCTAGTACTTCCTATGACTTGAAAGGTGAAGTAAAAACTAAAAATAATGTCAGAATACAAAAAGGAAATTGTTCTACCAACAGGCAAGGAACCAGTGAACCAAAGAAAAAAGGCAAAAATGTCTCTTTCAATGATAATCTTGAAGTTCGTGAATATGAAATAGAATCTCAAAACTCTTTAAAAAAGCTTGACGGTAAAGATGCCCCAATACCTGTTGATAAACTGTCTTCTAAAAAATCTGTCGAAACAAATTCTCTGAAGTTAGAGGATTTTCTGTTACGTATCTTCCTCTGGAATCCTGTTTGGCTTCAAGTAAGTATAACTTTATTTATTAAATGAAGTAAACTATTGATTAACCTTAAATAATTTACAGGAACAGCAACATTTGAAGCAAACGCCACCTATTCTTGAGGAAAATGAATTACATCCTATGTTAACTAATTATAAATCTTACATTGAGTATTATAACATTGTTAAACCTCTATTATTGTTGGAGATTTGGTATGGCATTACTAAAGAATTTGAGATGCTAGAAAAGAATACAAAGTAAGTATATAATTAAATGATGAATTAAATAAAAATTATTTTCTATTAAGGAAGTAAATATATATATATATCGATAATTTGTTACACACAGGCGACCAACTATGATATGTTCTGTAGAGGCAAATTTAAAAAAAATTCACGTAGCATCTGTAAATATGCGTTTATCATCTTTGGTAGTGCAAGTATTAATTACCAAAGAAAACTTATCTAAACAAGCTCATCCTTTTTATGGAGATCTGGTAGTTTTTGAATATGAAATAAAAAAAACAAATTTTTCAGAAAGTATTTGCTTATGTTACAAGTATGCATAAAACTGTCATAACATCATTTACAACCTACAACAAAGATTTAGGTAAATGTAATATAACCGTACATATCAGATTATTTGGCGATGTTATTTTTAAGCTGTCTTTTATTTATTAATATTTTTACAGAAAATTATGTGAAAAAGCCATATGCATTGTTGACATATACTATTATGACAAGAAATATTGAAGAGAATTTTATAATAAACCGCATTCAAAGAATAAGGACTGTGACATATCTACGGTCAAATATAAGAATGGTTCAAGCACTACTATATCTTCCACAATCTCCTCTTGTAAATTTTATTTTATGTCCAAACATTGAATCATTTCAATTACCTTTAATAGAAGAATACAATCCCCAGCTTATAACAAAGGTAAAGTTACCAAAAGTACCTAAGCACATAGGTAAGAGGGTATAAATATACGTATTATCTAATTAAAATAATTTTAACGAAAACAGGATAAGTTGAATCAGAAACAATTAGAAGTTGTTGGTAAAGTAACAGAGGCTGCACTACGAGAGGAACCTAAAATTTGTTTGATTCAAGGACCTCCAGGTACATAAATATTTACAAACCTATATACTTTACAATTTTTAAATAATAATTTTTGATATTACAGGAACAGGAAAATCAAAATTTATTGTAAATATTATAACAGAGATACTATATGGTAATAATAGTAGGTATCAAAACAATAAATCCCCTCTACGAATTCTTGTATGTGCCCCATCCAATGCAGCCATTGATGAAATTGTATTAAGACTTCTTGCCATTAGAGCTACAATTAAACGTAAGACAATTTCTTTCTATAATGTTAACATGTTGTGTGTAAAGAAAATAATACACAATTGCCATTTTTATTATATTACTTAGATAATCGTTTTAAAATGGTCCGTATTGGTAAATCTAAAACTATGAATTCAACTGTAAAAGATATTTCTGTAACTGAATTGGGGAAACGGGATGTTAAACGAATGACTACAAATTATTCAGAAAAATATTTTCCTGCTGAGAGTTTGGAAGAAGAGGTTAGATATAATTTAATTTAACCCTTTCGCTACTAAGGGCGAATACAGTCGCGCTCCATGTGAAGTCGCTCGGGTACTACGGTCGCCATAGACGTTCTCCTTGTGATGGCGCTGAGGTGCTACGAGCGATTCTAGCGCTCCCGCTGAAGGTACCGCGTAATCGATAATACGGTGAGCGTCTGCAGTTGCTACTCACGGAGTATCTCACTCTGGAGTGAGATGTACAGTATGAGTCTTTTGTTTCTTTTTGTTGATAAATTATAAATATTTTGTTTGGGACAAGTTTTTTTCGTCGGAAGCACCAGCCAATCAGCGCGGGCTACAATGAGGCGTAGACACGCCCGCCGACGATCGATCGCGTTCATCGTGCATTGTAGCGAAAGGGTTGATATTATCTAAATACATACTTATGAATTTTGCATAAAATAGTTTGATAATTTTTCAGAAAAAATTGTTAGCAGCACGTATAAATTCATTAAAATATGATATTGAAAATTCACCCAATCTAGATGTTGTTTACAAGAAACATCTCAAATTAAAATTGTCGGATATGAATACTAAGTATGTGTTATTGCAAAATCATAAACCGGTAAGTATATATGCGTGTATGCTATATACATACATACATACATACATACATATATATATATATATATATATACGTGTATGTATGTACGTATGCATATGCATATGTATATGTATATGTGCGTCAGAGAAATTTATTTTTTTTTAATTAATAAAAATTATGCAGATAAATGAAATGAATACCAAGGAAGTGGACAAATTACATTGTATTGCGGAACATAAAATTCTTGAGTGTGCAGATGTAATAGCAAGTACAATTTCCTCTTGTTATACTAATCAAATGGAATCCATTTTTGGGTAAGATTTTTAAAGGATAGAAAAGTAAAATTATAGTAAAAGTTATACTATGCTTTTGTTTTTTTTTTCTTGTTGTTGTCTATTATAGTTACAATATTATATACAAAAATTATCATATTATTTCTTTTATTTCTTATAGTGGAAATAAAGAAAAAATATCAATCTGCATAGTGAATGAAGCTACTAGATGCTGCGAAGTAGAAAGTTTGATTCCGTTACTACTAGGTGTAAATACATTAATTTTAGTAGGAGATACTAATCAGTTACCAGCAACTGTAATAAGTCAAGTATGATCTATTATATATAAAAATTATTTAAAATAATTTTATTATAAACATTACATAGTTTTATGTACAAATTTAATTCATAAAATTATTTTTCATTGTTTTTAGCAAGCAAAGAAATACGGATTCGATAAATCATTGTTTTCTCGTCTATATAGTCAATATAGTCAGACTCAGCATCGCTGAGCTATCAAGGAGAGGTCTAGCTGGCGCGGCGAGAAAAACAGTTGATGGCGAAACTGAGAGGAGCGCAACAAGAGATTGAGTTGCTGAGACGTACAGGCACCCCTGGACAGGAAGTGGCCACCACCAGTCGAGCCGAACGAATCCCGGAAGTAAGGGCGGCATCGCCAAACATGACCACGACGATAGCTGATCTCCTGAGCTATTTCGATGGGGACTCCGAGCGATAAGAGATACGGGTAAATCAAGTTGTATTTCTCAAAGCAGCGTACCACATGGAGAGAGTGATATGGTAAAACTTCTCATCGGAATGAGGCTCAATGACAAGGCGCTCGAATGGTTCCACTCCGATTCGGCGTATATTCGAATGAGAGCTGACGAGCTTTTGGCTGCGTCGAGGGATATGTTTTATATTCCCCCAAACCGGAATAACTCTACGACGACGCTTCGAAGGACGTGTCTGACAGAAGAAGTATCTGACGTTTCGCGATTACGTTCACCGAAAGATAATTTTAGCGAATCGCATCTCAATAAACGAGGAGAACATCGTGGGAATACATAATCGAGAGAATACCGGACGCCTATCTACGAGACGTTGCGCGTGCGCACCGATTTCCATCAAGGAGTCCTTGCTGTTGGCGTTTGAGCAAATAACCTTGAAGGACAGCGGTCACACGTCAGCTGGGCAGAAGGCGATATCCAACGAGGATCGGCGAAAGAGCGAAAAGCGTGAGAACTTGAGTTATGTTAACGGGAGAGAAGAAGGAAGCGAATGATGATAAAAAGAGAGGCATCGAAAAGTGTTGTTTTAATTGTGGTAGTCGTGAGCATATAGCGTAGCGTACCCCGAGAAAGAGAAAGGCCCGAAGTGTTTTGTTTGCGCCGACTTCGGTCATATAGCGTCAAAGTGTCCGAAAAGAAATAGGGCGGAAACGAATTGCGTGACGACTAAATCGAAGACGCCTAAACAATTGAAAGATGTAAAGATCATCGACGTTACTATTTCAGCTACACTCGATACGGGGAGCGTTCTGACGATCATACGGGCTGATCAGTACGTTAACACTATATGAGGTCCGGTGGCCCCACCACGTTGCTGCCATACGCAAATTATTGGGCAAACTCTGGTGTCTCCACGTTGGTGCCATTCGGAAATTATCGCGCAAGCGCCGATGGCTCTATTGTGGTATTCAAAATGGTGTTCTGTTTAACTAACAGTAAATTACAGGCGTAGCAACTTAATGTTTTCATAAAAACCTGTGCCCTTCGACAATGGCAAACGAAAAAGAAGACACAAAATTATACGTGATGAGTGTGTGGACATATTGTCTGATGTTCCATCCGAATTTGAAGATTGTGAGGAACTAGGAGACATTACGTCTTCAAAAAAGAAAATGAGGCAACATTTTCGGATGAATCTGAAATATATAGACGGAGAATTAGGCGAACACAATACCGTTACCAAGTGATACAGGAGAATCAGGCGAAGATAGATGAGTAGAGAGTGGTCAAATCTTGTGATTTACCAAGAAACAATAATGCTTTCGAAGGATCTTCCGGTCCTAAAATACTTCCCAGAGATGCAAACAATATCGAGGATGTCGTGAAACTATTTATAGGGAACGACTTGTTTGAATTTATTAGTCCCGAAACGAACAGGTACTACGATCAAAATTCCACCAGGAGAGAGCCCCGATAAAAAAAAGTGCAAAATTTTTCAATGTTACGGCGGTCGAAGTAACAAAATGCTTCGGACTGATCATTCTTATGGGAATCGTTAAAAAGCCAAGGATCGACGATTATTGGTCGACAAATACACTATTGGAAACAACAATATTTGGTAAAACGATGTACCGCAATAGATTTCGTCAGATATTATCGTTTTTACATTTCTCGGATAATAGTAACATACCTGATAATGTCGGCCGACTGTCCAAAGTACAAGGTATAATTGATTATTTCAATTTTCTAAAAAAGTTTTAAGAAAACTTCAATATTGGTCAGAATATTACAACCGATGAAGGAATGATACTGTGGCGTGGACGATTAAATTTTAAAATTTATTACCCGCCAAAAATTACAAAGTAACGGTATACTTGTCCGAATGCTGTGCGATTCCGTTACGGGATATATTTCGCGTTTAAAAATATATTCTGGCATTAAGAAGCCTGTAAAGGTACAGCGATAAAACTGTTGAAAAACGTTTCTGGAAAACGGCAATCACTTGTACATGGCCAACTACTATAACAGTGTGGAACTTGCGGAAGATTTGCTTACGAAGAAAATTCGTGTTTGTGGAACGCTGCGGCAGAATATAGGATTACCGGTAAAATTGAAAAACTGCAAACTAAATGTATTTGAAACCAAACATCAACAAAGAGGAGAAGTACTCGCGCAAGTATGGAAAGCATCGAAGACGAAAATAATAAGAACAATTTCCACCATACACAATGCCAGTTTAGTTGACACAGCAAAAAAATGCAGAAAAACAAATTGTACGATTAAAAAACCCACATCTATTTTGGATTACAATAAATATATGAAGGGAGAAGATCGAGCTGATCAATCTCTGAGCTATTATCCTATAATATACCGGAAAACCATAAAATGGTCAAAAAAAGTGGCTTTACACCTATTTAATCGCGCTTTATACAACGCGTTCGTAGCGCAACAACATTATAATACAGATTCCAAGAAACTCCACTTTCGTGATTTTTTATTTAAAATATGCGAATCGTGGATAAAAGATAATTCACCTGTTGGTGAAGAGGACTTGGAGGTCCCGAGTACATCGCGTGCTTCCAGTCGTGAATCGATCAACAGTGTCATGTATGTTATAAAAACGACAAAATTAGGAGAACTAATTTAATGTGTAAATCTTGTGGAGTTGCTGCGCTTCACCTCGGAGGTTGCTTCGCTTCGTTTCATTTGAAAGATAAATACTAAGTATCCAACAAAATATAAATAAATAGATAAACATATAATACAAAAAAAATCTTATACTTATTTACATATGCATATCCTCACAATTTCAAGAAAATAGAGGGGCAGGATTGAGACATGGGAACTGACGATAAGATTAGTAAACAAGAACCTCGAAAAACCGCCGGCGACAAGCGAAATGATGTAAATCAGTTCTACCGGCGCGAGACGAAAAAATCTAGATTAAATTAGACGTGCGGACGGCATAGTGTTAAGATGGCTCTCCGAAATTGACGACATATTAATTTATTCACAAACCTTCGGAGGACATATCGGACATATACAACAAGTACTAGAAGCTACCATAGAAGAAGGATTTAGATAAAAACTCAAAAAATCTCCTAATTGATAGAATATACCTGATAAAATTTATTAACATTTACATAATTAATAAAATATAAACAGTAAAATCCATTAAAATTCGCCTAATTAATGGAATTTATCTAATATGACCCATTAAAATTAATCTAAAGGATAAATTCTACCTAGAAATTTCTTTTGAAAATAACCTAATTCATAGAACTTACCTGATAAATCCCATTGAAATTAACCTGATTAATGAAACATACTTAGTAAAATTCACTTAATTAATGGAATTTACCTGATGAAACCCATTAAAATTAACCTAATTAATAAAATCAAACTAGTCTAATTCATTAAAAATCACATAATTAATAGACTTTTGACGATAAGACCCATTAGAATCCATCGCAATTCACTTAATGAATGGTATGTACCTAATAGGACCCATTAAAATTAACCTAATTGATACAATCTTTCCTTTAAAATCCATTAAGTCACATCATTTATAGAATTTACATGATAAAATACATTGAAATTAATCTAATTAATAAAATCTACCTAGTAGAATCCATTATATTTGACTTAAACAATAGAATTTACATTATAGGACTCATTAATATTGACCTAAATGATAAAATCTTCCTAGTAAAATCCATTAAAATCATATAATTTATAAAGCTTACTTATCTCTAAAGTTCACGCAGTACAATTAACTATTATATAAACAACGCTACGTTCAATTAAACATTAACAAACGGAATACTTTACAATTGTATCTCATCGTAGTCGAGTTTTCATGAGAAAAAAAAAAAAAAAACAATGGTCTTGTTTTTAATTTTGACAATAATCGAGTTAGTATTCTTTCAGATTCTGACGCGTGAACATCGAAAGTCTCTCTAACTAAACCCGACAACTTATAAATTAGTAATTTCTATAATTTTTCAATTATTTAATCAATCTTTGAATTCATTATGTCAATATCATTGATGAGCAATAGCTTTAATAGTTAAAGTTAGTGAAAATATTTCTTCAGTTATATATCAGATTTTATATGAGGAAACAAAAATAAGAAATAAGATTAACCACTTGCGGTGGAAAGACGTGCCACGCACATCGAGGAGCTTCTGTTACCGGAACGCTGCGACGTTTTACACGCGTCGTCAGGCGTCTGCTGCAAAAAGAAAAATGACGTGCGTTGCACGCGCAACAGTGAATTTCTTTGCACCACAAGTGGTTAATATATGTGTAATAGTTCAGACTGTTTCAATGTTCTATAAATATTTATGTACTTACCTTTTTGTTCTTGGTTAGAATTATTGATCTTTCCAGAGGTAGACCTTATACCAACGACCCACCTCAGTCGAGACTCCCTTTGGAAGATTAGCGTTACGTGTCCTGAAAGTGATGATAGGAAGAAGTTTAATCCAAGGCGCCGGTCAGATGATATAAATTCTCTTTATAATTTTTTACGTATTCTTCGTTTCGAAATAGATTCTTTCTTTTTTTCCCCTTTCTCCATTTTCTGTTTGCTTCTTTTGTATACGTTTTTATTTTTCTTTTCTTTTTTTGTTAATGTTTTACATAGTTGCTGAACCCTTTTAATTCAAAATTTTAAATCAAACGAAAGTGCACGAATTTATTGAGCTCTGCCAACGAACTCCACGACAATGTCAATCCAGACATTTGTATGTTACTAATCCGTAATCTATCACTGTCTTGTTTTTCCTTATATATATATAAATAAGGAAATATTATTTATATATATATACCTATATAAATAGAACTTATTATATGCACACACACACACGCGCGCGCGTTCGTTCGTCGCTCGTCGTTCAAGAGCACCTTGTAGCTTAGATCCATCTCTCTCCTCTCTCTCTCTCTCTCTCTCTCTCTCTCTCTCTCTCTCTGATTCTATCGAATTCCTTCTGAAAAAGAGAAAGAGTGAGGGAGAGAAGAATGATTGTATTTGACACATTGAGCTGAGATCTCGTGGTTCGCCGAAAAAAACTTGATGCAAATGCACTTTCACGCTCGCACACGAATACTTTGAATCTATAGAGCACAAATCTTTTGTTTTATAAGAAAAACCGGAGACAATCATTCTCTCAATCATTCTTTCTATCTTGCTCTCGCATACCATACTCGGTCCATTCTGACCGGACATTCGTCCCGAGTGTCTGCCAATAAAGAATATTTTTGGCAAAAACTCGATACATCTTAAGAAAAGGCAATTTTGATTTTCTCTTTGGCAATTACCATCTTCTTTGGTTCTATTATCTTCATCTTTGGCGTGGTTATCTTCTAGCCCTTAACGGACGACGACTTTTTCGACCGCGTGAGGTAGCAGGACGAAGCGATTTTTGCGAATGTGTTGAGTGACACATAATATAATAAAATGATCTTACATATAAATTATCTCATAAAAACGTTATATTTTGATTGTTTATCTATATTTACATCTTTAAAACTTTATTTTCACAAAAATTATGTTCTATACTTTCGCTGCGTGTGATACTTTATGAAGCATTGACCAAGATGCATTCGTGGCTTATCTGGACAGATCGAACAGAGTCTGATTTATATCATTCATGTCTATTCCGTTACTATTTTCGCTCTTGGCTTTAATTATCAACGACTTAAAAAAATGATAATAGGATAATATCGGAGTATGTACCATAAATGGCTTGTCTTTAACGTAAATGGTCATGTCGCTGAATATCCCAATTTTATACATAATATTTAAATACTCAGTTATACTATCTTCCCAAGATTTTAATATGACGTATCTACCAGGAATTGATTCGTAAGTGTATTTTGCCGAAATTATGTCATAACTTAACACACATTTCAAATTCATCTCTTTCTCGCAATTTTTACAAATGTTAAATGTATGAAATCCATATAGTTTGTTTGTAACAACATAAGATATTACACTACTGTCTTCTTAAATCCTCTAAGCGTGTATTGAACATTCGATGGTTAGTCGCCCGGAGAATATTTAAAAAATAATAAACCGATTTGTACGTCCTTACAAGTTATTTTAGAACACTTCGAAAAGTCCACTATACCTTGTAAACTTATTTGATAACATAAATGTACTTCTTTAAAACTTGTGCGTAAATACAGGCGACATTAATCTTGCCGACAAGTTTAGAAAATATTCTACGGAAGTTACTTTCCATGTGTGAGATATAGTGGTGGTATTCAATTTGGTATATTTATCCATCGTTTATATTAACCAATCTTTTTAAATCAGTCTTATACATAATACACGGTAGAAAAAAAACCGTACGTAGAAATGAAGATGAATCTAATTCTTTTTTTTTTTTTTTTTTTTTTTTAACGATTTCGTCGTGGTATTTATCTTTACGTTGTTACATACAATTAATAATCAAAGTAATTCAACTCAGGTGGTATAACGGGAAATTAAAAATTGAATCTCTCGAAACAATGAAAGTTAGGTCCTTTTGTCAATATAAAAGTAGGATGTAGATCTTACGTATTGATATATGCATAATTCGTATAGTATAAAATTAATTTCTTTATCAAAACTCAAGCCTTTTGCGTATTACTTAATTCGATTTAGAAAATATGTATTCGATTACGGAGGAGTTCTAATGTTTACGTCTTAACGTTCTTCTACGTACTTATCGGCTTCTCGTTCCCATCATATCCGGGCTCTCTAACGTCTTTGTTTCGTTAAATTGCTATGTCACGATATTACTATGCATAATATGTAAGTATGTATGTATGTATGTATGTATGTATGTATGTATGTAAGTATGTATGTATGTATGTATGTACGTATGTATGTATGTATGTATGCGTGATGTGTCTATGTGTGTATGTATGCGTGATGTGTGGATTAAATATAAAACATACATATTACCAACATATCTAATATAAACTATCGATTAATAGGGCGTTATCATTTGTTTTTCGACGAGGTTCCGCGCTTTCTATTGCGCATGCGCCATTTTGTTTATTAGAGAGACATTTATATTAACAGTTATGCAAAATAATGGTTGCTTTTGACTAGTGGATATTGCCAACAATGATAGGACTTTATCATTATTAACCTATTGATAGAAAATATTATTTAAATTAATTTCTATTATAGTATGTACAGATGCATCATACAGAATATCGTGCTCTATTCGATATTATCGACGAAATATATTTCTGAATGTAAAAACAAAATACTTCCAAGTGACAAAAATTCAATCTAGTTGTAAATAAAAAGTTACCAACAATTATAAACTTAAAGACGTTCCTAAGCTAGGTGCCATCAATTGTAGCGTCCTTACGAAGCCAATATTTATTTAAAAAGGTTGTATATATTTTACTGTGACTTAAATATAACTATTTAAATATACGAACGTTTACTATTTTCGCCAATATAATGAGTTCCAACGCGTGCCACGATTTTTTATTGGAAAGAATTCATCATCCAGGAACTATTGTTTTAAACGAACCAGGAAAAACAGTAAGGATATTTACAGTTTTCTTTTTCATTTTATAATTAATTCTGATACGTTGAAATTATTAATTGTTATTACATTTCTTATTCTATTACTTATCTTTCAGTATACTTGCGGCAGGGGAAAGGAAAATCAAATAAACTGTGTTAGTCTTACAGTATCTCGTCAGCACTGTAGTTTCTTCCGTAATGATCATGAAATATATGTTATAGATTTAGGAAGTTCCAATGGTTTATTTGTAAATGAAATTAGACAAAAAGCTAGCCATATGGTTAAATTGAAGGATACTGATATCATTGGAATTGGTTGCCAAAACGCTAAAGATAAAAATATTGACGTGTTTATTTATAAATTACATTGTATCCCTAAAAACGAAACACCAAGAGATAGGACCTATACAGGAATGGCCCAGCAGCTGTCTCACAAAGATTTACCAACAGGAAGTACTGATAAATATTGCCATTCCTGGACTGTACATAATTCAAATGAGTCCTCTGATTTAGTTTTATCAAATGAAATATCAGGACTTTCAATAAATACATATAAAACTCGTCAGATAAAAATGTTTAAGGAAAAGTTGGTTGATGAAGTTTGCAAAATTCTTTCAAATGAAGAGATTGAATTAACAGATAATTGCCCAGAAAGGAGTATGAGGATACAAAATAAACTAAATATGAAATCTAAGTACCATAATAAATGTCTGAAAAAGAATGATACTAGTAAGAGTAAAAAGTCCTCTGCAATAAACAATGCAGATGTTCCTTTGATACAGCCTGGTCCCTCAAATAAAACAAATGAATTGCAACTGGTAAAGGAAATTGAAACCATCTGTATGGATTTGTGCAAGGAGATTGATACAGAAATAGTACAACAAAAGGATAACAATAAGAGTATAAATACATATGGGTATGAACAAATATACCATGCAATTAATGCAGTAAAAACATATAATAGTAATGATGCAAATATAGATAAAACTCGTCAGATAAAAATGTTTAAGGAAAAGTTGGTTGATGAAGTTTGCAAAATTCTTTCAAATGAAGAGATTGAATTAACAGATAATTGCCCAGAAAGGAGTATGAGGATACAAAATAAACTAAATATGAAATCTAAGTACCATAATAAATGTCTGAAAAAGAATGATACTAGTAAGAGTAAAAAGTCCTCTGCAATAAACAATGCAGATGTTCCTTTGATACAGCCTGGTCCCTCAAATAAAACAAATGAATTGCAACTGGTAAAGGAAATTGAAACCATCTGTATGGATTTGTGCAAGGAGATTGATACAGAAATAGTACAACAAAAGGATAACAATAAGAGTATAAATACATATGGGTATGAACAAATATACCATGCAATTAATGCAGTAAAAACATATAATAGTAATGATGCAAATATAGATAACGCTGTTCAGATAAAAATGTTTAAGGAAAAGTTGGTTGATGAAGTTTGCAAAATTCTTTCAAATGAAGAGATTGAATTAACAGATAATTGCACAGAAAGGAGTAGGAGGATACAAAATAAACTAAATATGAAATCTAAGTACCATAATAAATGTCTGAAAAAGAATGATACTAGTAAGAGTAAAAAGTCCTCTGCAATAAACAATGCAGATGTTCCTTTGATACAGCCTGGTCCCTCAAATAAAACAAATGAATTGCAACTGGTAAAGAAAATTGAAACCATCTGTATCGATTTGTGCAATGAGATTGATACAGAAACAGTACAACAAAAGGATAACAATAAGAGTGAAAATACATATGGGGATGAACAAATATACCATGCAAATAATGCCGTAAAAACATACAATATTAATGATGCAAATATTGATAAGACTCCTCGGATAAAAATGTTTAAGGAAAAGTTGGATGAAGAAGCTTGCAAAATTCTTTCAAACGAAGAGATTAAATTAACGATTAAATGGGCAGAAAGGAGTATGATGAGACAAAATGTACTACATTTGAAATCTAAGTACGATAATGAATGTCTGAAAAAGAATGATGCTTGTAAATCTAAAAAGTCATCTGAAATAAACAATGCAGAAGTTTCTTTGATATGGCAGGGTACCTCAAATGAACCAAATGAATTGCAACCAGTAAAAGAAATTGAAAGGATCTGTTTCGATTTGTCCAATGACATTGATACAGAAATAGTACAAGGAAACAATAACAATAAGAGTAAAAATACATGTGAGGATGAACAGATATACCATGAATATAATGCAGTAGAGATAAATAATATTAATGATGCAAGTACACATAGGGATGTTGATATGAAAGATAGTTATATGAAAATATTATTACAACAACAGGACCATTTTGAAAATGTAAAAACAGAAAATGAAGTACATGACAATTTAAGGAAGCATGATGCATCATTGATAAAAGAAAATGAACTAAACAAGCCACAAGATACTCTTAAAAATGTTGTATATAATAGCGATTATTATATTAAAATGGAAGATGAATTAATAATAAGTGATGATGAACAAGTAATAATAAATAGTATAGATGAATCCAGTAACTGCATTGAATCTACAGTTAAATTGGAACAATTAAAGGAAGAACCAAAATTAAGATTTTCAGAAATTGATATAGTTAATTTAAGTGACGATGAAGAAAATTTATTCCCATCTTCTCAATTATTTGATTCTAATTCGGATGTAAATTCCGTAGTAAAAAAGAAAATTAAACGCGAATATCATGATAATCATGATGAAGATGTTAACAGGGCTGATGACACAGAAATAATTATCTCTGACAGTGAAGATGAATTTAATATATGGTTACATAAGTTATCTAGAAGTCAAATGCATGATGATACAACTTTAAGTAACGATAACATTGTCAATACGATAAAAAATGAGAATGATGAAACTTCAGATATAGAGATAATTGATACAGATATAGAAAATACTATTAAAGAATCCACTGAAAGTATAAATGATACTAGGAATCAACTTAGTGTTAGTATTGAAACTAATAGAAATAATGAAACAAAAGAACATATAAATAATATTAAAAAAAAATCTACAAATACTGAACACTATGAAAACAGTGATAAATTAGATATTGCGAAAGAACATGGTCCTGATATTTCTCTTGATGTACAAATAACGAATAGAGATAACAATATATCTAATAAAGTACAAGAAAATAATGATGAGACTAGTCATTCTTTCGATAAAGGACAAAACATAATTAATGATGACACAAATAAAAATGTATTTAATTATATGCTACATTCCAAGAAAATAAAATCAGATACAAGAAAGAGGCTACAAATAATAGATGCACCTCATATGCCTGTAAGAAAAAGAAGACGTAATGACATTAGTGATAAGGACGCGGAAAGGGTAGAAAAAAAGGTGAAGAGATGTCTTGATTTAAAAGTACCAATAAATAAAAAACTATCGCATGCTTCGAATAATCCTATTCCACCGGATGCACTCAAAAACCCTCCTCTTTCAAAAGAAGAGAAAAAAGAACTTGCAGAAAAAAGGAAAAGTAAGTTAAAAATGATTGCTGAAAAAGATAAAAAAGCGAGTAAAACGAAACCATTAAGACCTTCTGGTCCGAAGCCAAAAGTTAAAGTATCATTAAAATCTCGATCAGATTCTTTAATTGACGAGATACGATCAAACATGGAACTAAACATAATATCAATAAAAAAATCTGTAAACAACAAACAATGTAAAAATAATACTGTTAATATTGATAAAAGAAAAGATGATAATGGACTACCTTCAATATCTGATTTAAACACCAAAGGAACAATACCTAATTATAAAGAAACATTAAATAAGGTTACAAAACATTTGAAGTAATCTTTAAATGTTACTGATGTTAATCCTGCTCAATTAAATGAGATCAATAAATCTCATACAAATTTAAATAAACCTAAAAATATGGAAAATGTTGTAACTGATGAGACAATTCATGCGACAAAAGATAAAAGCACAGAGGCTAGTACTTCCTATGACTTGAAAGGTGAAGTAAAAACTAAAAATAATGTCAGAATACAAAAAGGAAATTGTTCTACCAACAGGCAAGGAACCAGTGAACCAAAGAAAAAAGGCAAAAATGTCTCTTTCAATGATAATCTTGAAGTTCGTGAATATGAAATAGAATCTCAAAACTCTTTAAAAAAGCTTGACGGTAAAGATGCCCCAATACCTGTTGATAAACTGTCTTCTAAAAAATCTGTCGAAACAAATTCTCTGAAGTTAGAGGATTTTCTGTTACGTATCTTCCTCTGGAATCCTGTTTGGCTTCAAGTAAGTATAACTTTATTTATTAAATGAAGTAAACTATTGATTAACCTTAAATAATTTACAGGAACAGCAACATTTGAAGCAAACGCCACCTATTCTTGAGGAAAATGAATTACATCCTATGTTAACTAATTATAAATCTTACATTGAGTATTATAACATTGTTAAACCTCTATTATTGTTGGAGATTTGGTATGGCATTACTAAAGAATTTGAGATGCTAGAAAAGAATACAAAGTAAGTATATAATTAAATGATGAATTAAATAAAAATTATTTTCTATTAAGGAAGTAAATATATATATATATCGATAATTTGTTACACACAGGCGACCAACTATGATATGTTCTGTAGAGGCAAATTTAAAAAAAATTCACGTAGCATCTGTAAATATGCGTTTATCATCTTTGGTAGTGCAAGTATTAATTACCAAAGAAAACTTATCTAAACAAGCTCATCCTTTTTATGGAGATCTGGTAGTTTTTGAATATGAAATAAAAAAACAAATTTTTCAGAAAGTATTTGCTTATGTTACAAGTATGCATAAAACTGTCATAACATCATTTACAACCTACAACAAAGATTTAGGTAAATGTAATATAACCGTACATATCAGATTATTTGGCGATGTTATTTTTAAGTTGTCTTTTATTTATTAATATTTTTACAGAAAATTATGTGAAAAAGCCATATGCATTGTTGACATATACTATTATGACAAGAAATATTGAAGAGAATTTTATAATAAACCGCATTCAAAGAATAAGGACTGTGACATATCTACGGTCAAATATAAGAATGGTTCAAGCACTACTATATCTTCCACAATCTCCTCTTGTAAATTTTATTTTATGTCCAAACATTGAATCATTTCAATTACCTTTAATAGAAGAATACAATCCCCAGCTTATAACAAAGGTAAAGTTACCAAAAGTACCTAAGCACATAGGTAAGAGGGTATAAATATACGTATTATCTAATTAAAATAATTTTAACGAAAACAGGATAAGTTGAATCAGAAACAATTAGAAGTTGTTGGTAAAGTAACAGAGGCTGCACTACGAGAGGAACCTAAAATTTGTTTGATTCAAGGACCTCCAGGTACATAAATATTTACAAACCTATATACTTTACAATTTTTAAATAATAATTTTTGATATTACAGGAACAGGAAAATCAAAATTTATTGTAAATATTATAACAGAGATACTATATGGTAATAATAGTAGGTATCAAAACAATAAATCCCCTCTACGAATTCTTGTATGTGCCCCATCCAATGCAGCCATTGATGAAATTGTATTAAGACTTCTTGCCATTAGAGCTACAATTAAACGTAAGACAATTTCTTTCTATAATGTTAACATGTTGTGTGTAAAGAAAATAATACACAATTGCCATTTTTATTATATTACTTAGATAATCGTTTTAAAATGGTCCGTATTGGTAAATCTGAAACTATGAATTCAACTGTAAAAGATATTTCTGTAACTGAATTGGGGAAACGGGATGTTAAACGAATGACTACAAATTATTCAGAAAAATATTTTCCTGCTGAGAGTTTGGAAGAAGAGGTTAGATATAATTTAATTTAACCCTTTCGCTACTAAGGGCGAATACAGTCGCGCTCCATGTGAAGTCGCTCGGGTACTACGGTCGCCATAGACGTTCTCCTTGTGATGGCGCTGAGGTGCTACGAGCGATTCTAGCGCTCCCGCTGAAGGTACCGCGTAATCGATAATACGGTGAGCGTCTGCAGTTGCTACTCACGGAGTATCTCACTCTGGAGTGAGATGTACAGTATGAGTCTTTTGTTTCTTTTTGTTGATAAATTATAAATATTTTGTTTTGTGACAAGTTTTTTTCGTCGGAAGCACCAGCCAATCAGCGCGGGCTACAATGAGGCGTAGACACGCCCGCCGACGATCGATCGCGTTCATCGTGCATTGTAGCGAAAGGGTTGATATTATCTAAATACATACTTATGAATTTTGCATAAAATAGTTTGATAATTTTTCAGAAAAAATTGTTAGCAGCACGTATAAATTCATTAAAATATGATATTGAAAATTCACCCAATCTAGATGTTGTTTACAAGAAACATCTCAAATTAAAATTGTCGGATATGAATACTAAGTATGTGTTATTGCAAAATCATAAACCGGTAAGTATATATGCGTGTATGCTATATACATACATACATACATACATACATATACATATATATATATATATATATATACGTGTATGTATGTACGTATGCATATGCATATGTATATGTATATGTGCGTCAGAGAAATTTATTTTTTTTTAATTAATAAAAATTATGCAGATAAATGAAATGAATACCAAGGAAGTGGACAAATTACATTGTATTGCGGAACATAAAATTCTTGAGTGTGCAGATGTAATAGCAAGTACAATTTCCTCTTGTTATACTAATCAAATGGAATCCATTTTTGGGTAAGATTTTTAAAGGATAGAAAAGTAAAATTATAGTAAAAGTTATACTATGCTTTTGTTTTTTTTTTCTTGTTGTTGTCTATTATAGTTACAATATTATATACAAAAATTATCATATTATTTCTTTTATTTCTTATAGTGGAAATAAAGAAAAAATATCAATCTGCATAGTGAATGAAGCTACTAGATGCTGCGAAGTAGAAAGTTTGATTCCGTTACTACTAGGTGTAAATACATTAATTTTAGTAGGAGATACTAATCAGTTACCAGCAACTGTAATAAGTCAAGTATGATCTATTATATATAAAAATTATTTAAAATAATTTTATTATAAACATTACATAGTTTTATGTACAAATTTAATTCATAAAATTATTTTTCATTGTTTTTAGCAAGCAAAGAAATACGGATTCGATAAATCATTGTTTTCTCGTCTATATAGTCAATATAGTCAGACTCAGCATCGCTGAGCTATCAAGGAGAGGTCTAGCTGGCGCGGCGAGAAAAACAGTTGATGGCGAAACTGAGAGGAGCGCAACAAGAGATTGAGTTGCTGAGACGTACAGGCACCCCTGGACAGGAAGTGGCCACCACCAGTCGAGCCGAACGAATCCCGGAAGTAAGGGCGGCATCGCCAAACATGACCACGACGATAGCTGATCTCCTGAGCTATTTCGATGGGGACTCCGAGCGATAAGAGATACGGGTAAATCAAGTTGTATTTCTCAAAGCAGCGTACCACATGGAGAGAGTGATATGGTAAAACTTCTCATCGGAATGAGGCTCAATGACAAGGCGCTCGAATGGTTCCACTCCGATTCGGCGTATATTCGAATGAGAGCTGACGAGCTTTTGGCTGCGTCGAGGGATATGTTTTATATTCCCCCAAACCGGAATAACTCTACGACGACGCTTCGAAGGACGTGTCTGACAGAAGAAGTATCTGACGTTTCGCGATTACGTTCACCGAAAGATAATTTTAGCGAATCGCATCTCAATAAACGAGGAGAACATCGTGGGAATACATAATCGAGAGAATACCGGACGCCTATCTACGAGACGTTGCGCGTGCGCACCGATTTCCATCAAGGAGTCCTTGCTGTTGGCGTTTGAGCAAATAACCTTGAAGGACAGCGGTCACACGTCAGCTGGGCAGAAGGCGATATCCAACGAGGATCGGCGAAAGAGCGAAAAGCGTGAGAACTTGAGTTATGTTAACGGGAGAGAAGAAGGAAGCGAATGATGATAAAAAGAGAGGCATCGAAAAGTGTTGTTTTAATTGTGGTAGTCGTGAGCATATAGCGTAGCGTACCCCGAGAAAGAGAAAGGCCCGAAGTGTTTTGTTTGCGCCGACTTCGGTCATATAGCGTCAAAGTGTCCGAAAAGAAATAGGGCGGAAACGAATTGCGTGACGACTAAATCGAAGACGCCTAAACAATTGAAAGATGTAAAGATCATCGACGTTACTATTTCAGCTACACTCGATACGGGGAGCGTTCTGACGATCATACGGGCTGATCAGTACGTTAACACTATATGAGGTCCGGTGGCCCCACCACGTTGCTGCCATACGCAAATTATTGGGCAAACTCTGGTGTCTCCACGTTGGTGCCATTCGGAAATTATCGCGCAAGCGCCGATGGCTCTATTGTGGTATTCAAAATGGTGTTCTGTTTAACTAACAGTAAATTACAGGCGTAGCAACTTAATGTTTTCATAAAAACCTGTGCCCTTCGACAATGGCAAACGAAAAAGAAGACACAAAATTATACGTGATGAGTGTGTGGACATATTGTCTGATGTTCCATCCGAATTTGAAGATTGTGAGGAACTAGGAGACATTACGTCTTCAAAAAAGAAAATGAGGCAACATTTTCGGATGAATCTGAAATATATAGACGGAGAATTAGGCGAACACAATACCGTTACCAAGTGATACAGGAGAATCAGGCGAAGATAGATGAGTAGAGAGTGGTCAAATCTTGTGATTTACCAAGAAACAATAATGCTTTCGAAGGATCTTCCGGTCCTAAAATACTTCCCAGAGATGCAAACAATATCGAGGATGTCGTGAAACTATTTATAGGGAACGACTTGTTTGAATTTATTAGTCCCGAAACGAACAGGTACTACGATCAAAATTCCACCAGGAGAGAGCCCCGATAAAAAAAAGTGCAAAATTTTTCAATGTTACGGCGGTCGAAGTAACAAAATGCTTCGGACTGATCATTCTTATGGGAATCGTTAAAAAGCCAAGGATCGACGATTATTGGTCGACAAATACACTATTGGAAACAACAATATTTGGTAAAACGATGTACCGCAATAGATTTCGTCAGATATTATCGTTTTTACATTTCTCGGATAATAGTAACATACCTGATAATGTCGGCCGACTGTCCAAAGTACAAGGTATAATTGATTATTTCAATTTTCTAAAAAAGTTTTAAGAAAACTTCAATATTGGTCAGAATATTACAACCGATGAAGGAATGATACTGTGGCGTGGACGATTAAATTTTAAAATTTATTACCCGCCAAAAATTACAAAGTAACGGTATACTTGTCCGAATGCTGTGCGATTCCGTTACGGGATATATTTCGCGTTTAAAAATATATTCTGGCATTAAGAAGCCTGTAAAGGTACAGCGATAAAACTGTTGAAAAACGTTTCTGGAAAACGGCAATCACTTGTACATGGCCAACTACTATAACAGTGTGGAACTTGCGGAAGATTTGCTTACGAAGAAAATTCGTGTTTGTGGAACGCTGCGGCAGAATATAGGATTACCGGTAAAATTGAAAAACTGCAAACTAAATGTATTTGAAACCAAACATCAACAAAGAGGAGAAGTACTCGCGCAAGTATGGAAAGCATCGAAGACGAAAATAATAAGAACAATTTCCACCATACACAATGCCAGTTTAGTTGACACAGCAAAAAAATGCAGAAAAACAAATTGTACGATTAAAAAACCCACATCTATTTTGGATTACAATAAATATATGAAGGGAGAAGATCGAGCTGATCAATCTCTGAGCTATTATCCTATAATATACCGGAAAACCATAAAATGGTCAAAAAAAGTGGCTTTACACCTATTTAATCGCGCTTTATACAACGCGTTCGTAGCGCAACAACATTATAATACAGATTCCAAGAAACTCCACTTTCGTGATTTTTTATTTAAAATATGCGAATCGTGGATAAAAGATAATTCACCTGTTGGTGAAGAGGACTTGGAGGTCCCGAGTACATCGCGTGCTTCCAGTCGTGAATCGATCAACAGTGTCATGTATGTTATAAAAACGACAAAATTAGGAGAACTAATTTAATGTGTAAATCTTGTGGAGTTGCTGCGCTTCACCTCGGAGGTTGCTTCGCTTCGTTTCATTTGAAAGATAAATACTAAGTATCCAACAAAATATAAATAAATAGATAAACATATAATACAAAAAAAATCTTATACTTATTTACATATGCATATCCTCACAATTTCAAGAAAATAGAGGGGCAGGATTGAGACATGGGAACTGACGATAAGATTAGTAAACAAGAACCTCGAAAAACCGCCGGCGACAAGCGAAATGATGTAAATCAGTTCTACCGGCGCGAGACGAAAAAATCTAGATTAAATTAGACGTGCGGACGGCATAGTGTTAAGATGGCTCTCCGAAATTGACGACATATTAATTTATTCACAAACCTTCGGAGGACATATCGGACATATACAACAAGTACTAGAAGCTACCATAGAAGAAGGATTTAGATAAAAACTCAAAAAATCTCCTAATTGATAGAATATACCTGATAAAATTTATTAACATTTACATAATTAATAAAATATAAACAGTAAAATCCATTAAAATTCGCCTAATTAATGGAATTTATCTAATATGACCCATTAAAATTAATCTAAAGGATAAATTCTACCTAGAAATTTCTTTTGAAAATAACCTAATTCATAGAACTTACCTGATAAATCCCATTGAAATTAACCTGATTAATGAAACATACTTAGTAAAATTCACTTAATTAATGGAATTTACCTGATGAAACCCATTAAAATTAACCTAATTAATAAAATCAAACTAGTCTAATTCATTAAAAATCACATAATTAATAGACTTTTGACGATAAGACCCATTAGAATCCATCGCAATTCACTTAATGAATGGTATGTACCTAATAGGACCCATTAAAATTAACCTAATTGATACAATCTTTCCTTTAAAATCCATTAAGTCACATCATTTATAGAATTTACATGATAAAATACATTGAAATTAATCTAATTAATAAAATCTACCTAGTAGAATCCATTATATTTGACTTAAACAATAGAATTTACATTATAGGACTCATTAATATTGACCTAAATGATAAAATCTTCCTAGTAAAATCCATTAAAATCATATAATTTATAAAGCTTACTTATCTCTAAAGTTCACGCAGTACAATTAACTATTATATAAACAACGCTACGTTCAATTAAACATTAACAAACGGAATACTTTACAATTGTATCTCATCGTAGTCGAGTTTTCATGAGAAAAAAAAAAAAAAACAATGGTCTTGTTTTTAATTTTGACAATAATCGAGTTAGTATTCTTTCAGATTCTGACGCGTGAACATCGAAAGTCTCTCTAACTAAACCCGACAACTTATAAATTAGTAATTTCTATAATTTTTCAATTATTTAATCAATCTTTGAATTCATTAGGTCAATATCATTGATGAGCAATAGCTTTAATAGTTAAAGTTAGTGAAAATATTTCTTCAGTTATATATCAGATTTTATATGAGGAAACAAAAATAAGAAATAAGATTAACCACTTGCGGTGGAAAGACGTGCCACGCACATCGAGGAGCTTCTGTTACCGGAACGCTGCGACGTTTTACACGCGTCGTCAGGCGTCTGCTGCAAAAAGAAAAATGACGTGCGTTGCACGCGCAACAGTGAATTTCTTTGCACCACAAGTGGTTAATATATGTGTAATAGTTCAGACTGTTTCAATGTTCTATAAATATTTATGTACTTACCTTTTTGTTCTTGGTTAGAATTATTGATCTTTCCAGAGGTAGACCTTATACCAACGACCCACCTCAGTCGAGACTCCCTTTGGAAGATTAGCGTTACGTGTCCTGAAAGTGATGATAGGAAGAAGTTTAATCCAAGGCGCCGGTCAGATGATATAAATTCTCTTTATAATTTTTTACGTATTCTTCGTTTCGAAATAGATTCTTTCTTTTTTTCCCCTTTCTCCATTTTCTGTTTGCTTCTTTTGTATACGTTTTTATTTTTCTTTTCTTTTTTTGTTAATGTTTTACATAGTTGCTGAACCCTTTTAATTCAAAATTTTAAATCAAACGAAAGTGCACGAATTTATTGAGCTCTGCCAACGAACTCCACGACAATGTCAATCCAGACATTTGTATGTTACTAATCCGTAATCTATCACTGTCTTGTTTTTCCTTATATATATATAAATAAGGAAATATTATTTATATATATATACCTATATAAATAGAACTTATTATATGCACACACACACACGCGCGCGCGTTCGTTCGTCGCTCGTCGTTCAAGAGCACCTTGTAGCTTAGATCCATCTCTCTCCTCTCTCTCTCTCTCTCTCTCTCTCTCTCTCTCTCTCTGATTCTATCGAATTCCTTCTGAAAAAGAGAAAGAGTGAGGGAGAGAAGAATGATTGTATTTGACACATTGAGCTGAGATCTCGTGGTTCGCCGAAAAAAACTTGATGCAAATGCACTTTCACGCTCGCACACGAATACTTTGAATCTATAGAGCACAAATCTTTTGTTTTATAAGAAAAACCGGAGACAATCATTCTCTCAATCATTCTTTCTATCTTGCTCTCGCATACCATACTCGGTCCATTCTGACCGGACATTCGTCCCGAGTGTCTGCCAATAAAGAATATTTTTGGCAAAAACTCGATACATCTTAAGAAAAGGCAATTTTGATTTTCTCTTTGGCAATTACCATCTTCTTTGGTTCTATTATCTTCATCTTTGGCGTGGTTATCTTCTAGCCCTTAACGGACGACGACTTTTTCGACCGCGTGAGGTAGCAGGACGAAGCGATTTTTGCGAATGTGTTGAGTGACACATAATATAATAAAATGATCTTACATATAAATTATCTCATAAAAACGTTATATTTTGATTGTTTATCTATATTTACATCTTTAAAACTTTATTTTCACAAAAATTATGTTCTATACTTTCGCTGCGTGTGATACTTTATGAAGCATTGACCAAGATGCATTCGTGGCTTATCTGGACAGATCGAACAGAGTCTGATTTATATCATTCATGTCTATTCCGTTACTATTTTCGCTCTTGGCTTTAATTATCAACGACTTAAAAAAATGATAATAGGATAATATCGGAGTATGTACCATAAATGGCTTGTCTTTAACGTAAATGGTCATGTCGCTGAATATCCCAATTTTATACATAATATTTAAATACTCAGTTATACTATCTTCCCAAGATTTTAATATGACGTATCTACCAGGAATTGATTCGTAAGTGTATTTTGCCGAAATTGTGTCATAACTTAACACACATTTCAAATTCATCTCTTTCTCGCAATTTTTACAAATGTTAAATGTATGAAATCCATATAGTTTGTTTGTAACAACATAAGATATTACACTACTGTCTTCTTAAATCCTCTAAGCGTGTATTGAACATTCGATGGTTAGTCGCCCGGAGAATATTTAAAAAATAATAAACCGATTTGTACGTCCTTACAAGTTATTTTAGAACACTTCGAAAAGTCCACTATACCTTGTAAACTTATTTGATAACATAAATGTACTTCTTTAAAACTTGTGCGTAAATACAGGCGACATTAATCTTGCCGACAAGTTTAGAAAATATTCTACGGAAGTTACTTTCCATGTGTGAGATATAGTGGTGGTATTCAATTTGGTATATTTATCCATCGTTTATATTAACCAATCTTTTTAAATCAGTCTTATACATAATACACGGTAGAAAAAAAACCGTACGTAGAAATGAAGATGAATCTAATTCTTTTTTTTTTTTTTTTTTTTTTTAACGATTTCGTCGTGGTATTTATCTTTACGTTGTTACATACAATTAATAATCAAAGTAATTCAACTCAGGTGGTATAACGGGAAATTAAAAATTGAATCTCTCGAAACAATGAAAGTTAGGTCCTTTTGTCAATATAAAAGTAGGATGTAGATCTTACGTATTGATATATGCATAATTCGTATAGTATAAAATTAATTTCTTTATCAAAACTCAAGCCTTTTGCGTATTACTTAATTCGATTTAGAAAATATGTATTCGATTACGGAGGAGTTCTAATGTTTACGTCTTAACGTTCTTCTACGTACTTATCGGCTTCTCGTTCCCATCATATCCGGGCTCTCTAACGTCTTTGTTTCGTTAAATTGCTATGTCACGATATTACTATGCATATATATGTAAGTATGTATGTATGTATGTATGTATGTATGTATGTATGTATGTATGTAAGTAAGTATGTATGTATGTATGTATGTACGTATGTATGTATGTATGTATGCGTGATGTGTCTATGTGTGATGTATGCGTGATGTGTGGATTAAATATAAAACATACATATTACCAACATATCTAATATAAACTATCGATTAATAGGGCGTTATCATTTGTTTTTCGACGAGGTTCCGCGCTTTCTATTGCGCATGCGCCATTTTGTTTATTAGAGAGACATTTATATTAACAGTTATGCAAAATAATGGTTGCTTTTGACTAGTGGATATTGCCAACAATGATAGGACTTTATCATTATTAACCTATTGATAGAAAATATTATTTAAATTAATTTCTATTATAGTATGTACAGATGCATCATACAGAATATCGTGCTCTATTCGATATTATCGACGAAATATATTTCTGAATGTAAAAACAAAATACTTCCAAGTGACAAAAATTCAATCTAGTTGTAAATAAAAAGTTACCAACAATTATAAACTTAAAGACGTTCCTAAGCTAGGTGCCATCAATTGTAGCGTCCTTACGAAGCCAATATTTATTTAAAAAGGTTGTATATATTTTACTGTGACTTAAATATAACTATTTAAATATACGAACGTTTACTATTTTCGCCAATATAATGAGTTCCAACGCGTGCCACGATTTTTTATTGGAAAGAATTCATCATCCAGGAACTATTGTTTTAAACGAACCAGGAAAAACAGTAAGGATATTTACAGTTTTCTTTTTCATTTTATAATTAATTCTGATACGTTGAAATTATTAATTGTTATTACATTTCTTATTCTATTACTTATCTTTCAGTATACTTGCGGCAGGGGAAAGGAAAATCAAATAAACTGTGTTAGTCTTACAGTATCTCGTCAGCACTGTAGTTTCTTCCGTAATGATCATGAAATATATGTTATAGATTTAGGAAGTTCCAATGGTTTATTTGTAAATGAAATTAGACAAAAAGCTAGCCATATGGTTAAATTGAAGGATACTGATATCATTGGAATTGGTTGCCAAAACGCTAAAGATAAAAATATTGACGTGTTTATTTATAAATTACATTGTATCCCTAAAAACGAAACACCAAGAGATAGGACCTATACAGGAATGGCCCAGCAGCTGTCTCACAAAGATTTACCAACAGGAAGTACTGATAAATATTGCCATTCCTGGACTGTACATAATTCAAATGAGTCCTCTGATTTAGTTTTATCAAATGAAATATCAGGACTTTCAATAAATACATATAAAACTCGTCAGATAAAAATGTTTAAGGAAAAGTTGGTTGATGAAGTTTGCAAAATTCTTTCAAATGAAGAGATTGAATTAACAGATAATTGCCCAGAAAGGAGTATGAGGATACAAAATAAACTAAATATGAAATCTAAGTACCATAATAAATATCTGAAAAAGAATGATACTAGTAAGAGTAAAAAGTCCTCTGCAATAAACAATGCAGATGTTCCTTTGATACAGCCTGGTCCCACAAATAAAACAAATGAATTGCAACTGGTAAAGGAAATTGAAACCATCTGTATGGATTTGTGCAAGGAGATTGATACAGAAATAGTACAACAAAAGGATAACAATAAGAGTATAAATACATATGGGTATGAACAAATATACCATGCAATTAATGCAGTAAAAACATATAATAGTAATGATGCAAATATAGATAAAACTCGTCAGATAAAAATGTTTAAGGAAAAGTTGGTTGATGAAGTTTGCAAAATTCTTTCAAATGAAGAGATTGAATTAACAGATAATTGCCCAGAAAGGAGTATGAGGATACAAAATAAACTAAATATGAAATCTAAGTACCATAATAAATGTCTGAAAAAGAATGATACTAGTAAGAGTAAAAAGTCCTCTGCAATAAACAATGCAGATGTTCCTTTGATACAGCCTGGTCCCTCAAATAAAACAAATGAATTGCAACTGGTAAAGGAAATTGAAACCATCTGTATGGATTTGTGCAAGGAGATTGATACAGAAATAGTACAACAAAAGGATAACAATAAGAGTATAAATACATATGGGTATGAACAAATATACCATGCAATTAATGCAGTAAAAACATATAATAGTAATGATGCAAATATAGATAACGCTGTTCAGATAAAAATGTTTAAGGAAAAGTTGGTTGATGAAGTTTGCAAAATTCTTTCAAATGAAGAGATTGAATTAACAGATAATTGCACAGAAAGGAGTAGGAGGATACAAAATAAACTAAATATGAAATCTAAGTACCATAATAAATGTCTGAAAAAGAATGATACTAGTAAGAGTAAAAAGTCCTCTGCAATAAACAATGCAGATGTTCCTTTGATACAGCCTGGTCCCTCAAATAAAACAAATGAATTGCAACTGGTAAAGAAAATTGAAACCATCTGTATCGATTTGTGCAATGAGATTGATACAGAAACAGTACAACAAAAGGATAACAATAAGAGTGAAAATACATATGGGGATGAACAAATATACCATGCAAATAATGCCGTAAAAACATACAATATTAATGATGCAAATATTGATAAGACTCCTCGGATAAAAATGTTTAAGGAAAAGTTGGATGAAGAAGCTTGCAAAATTCTTTCAAACGAAGAGATTAAATTAACGATTAAATGGGCAGAAAGGAGTATGATGAGACAAAATGTACTACATTTGAAATCTAAGTACGATAATGAATGTCTGAAAAAGAATGATGCTTGTAAATCTAAAAAGTCATCTGAAATAAACAATGCAGAAGTTTCTTTGATATGGCAGGGTACCTCAAATGAACCAAATGAATTGCAACCAGTAAAAGAAATTGAAAGGATCTGTTTCGATTTGTCCAATGACATTGATACAGAAATAGTACAAGGAAACAATAACAATAAGAGTAAAAATACATGTGAGGATGAACAGATATACCATGAATATAATGCAGTAGAGATAAATAATATTAATGATGCAAGTACACATAGGGATGTTGATATGAAAGATAGTTATATGAAAATATTATTACAACAACAGGACCATTTTGAAAATGTAAAAACAGAAAATGAAGTACATGACAATTTAAGGAAGCATGATGCATCATTGATAAAAGAAAATGAACTAAACAAGCCACAAGATACTCTTAAAAATGTTGTATATAATAGCGATTATTATATTAAAATGGAAGATGAATTAATAATAAGTGATGATGAACAAGTAATAATAAATAGTATAGATGAATCCAGTAACTGCATTGAATCTACAGTTAAATTGGAACAATTAAAGGAAGAACCAAAATTAAGATTTTCAGAAATTGATATAGTTAATTTAAGTGACGATGAAGAAAATTTATTCCCATCTTCTCAATTATTTGATTCTAATTCGGATGTAAATTCCGTAGTAAAAAAGAAAATTAAACGCGAATATCATGATAATCATGATGAAGATGTTAACAGGGCTGATGACACAGAAATAATTATCTCTGACAGTGAAGATGAATTTAATATATGGTTACATAAGTTATCTAGAAGTCAAATGCATGATGATACAACTTTAAGTAACGATAACATTGTCAATACGATAAAAAATGAGAATGATGAAACTTCAGATATAGAGATAATTGATACAGATATAGAAAATACTATTAAAGAATCCACTGAAAGTATAAATGATACTAGGAATCAACTTAGTGTTAGTATTGAAACTAATAGAAATAATGAAACAAAAGAACATATAAATAATATTAAAAAAAAATCTACAAATACTGAACACTATGAAAACAGTGATAAATTAGATATTGCGAAAGAACATGGTCCTGATATTTCTCTTGATGTACAAATAACGAATAGAGATAACAATATATCTAATAAAGTACAAGAAAATAATGATGAGACTAGTCATTCTTTCGATAAAGGACAAAACATAATTAATGATGACACAAATAAAAATGTATTTAATTATATGCTACATTCCAAGAAAATAAAATCAGATACAAGAAAGAGGCTACAAATAATAGATGCACCTCATATGCCTGTAAGAAAAAGAAGACGTAATGACATTAGTGATAAGGACGCGGAAAGGGTAGAAAAAAAGGTGAAGAGATGTCTTGATTTAAAAGTACCAATAAATAAAAAACTATCGCATGCTTCGAATAATCCTATTCCACCGGATGCACTCAAAAACCCTCCTCTTTCAAAAGAAGAGAAAAAAGAACTTGCAGAAAAAAGGAAAAGTAAGTTAAAAATGATTGCTGAAAAAGATAAAAAAGCGAGTAAAACGAAACCATTAAGACCTTCTGGTCCGAAGCCAAAAGTTAAAGTATCATTAAAATCTCGATCAGATTCTTTAATTGACGAGATACGATCAAACATGGAACTAAACATAATATCAATAAAAAAATCTGTAAACAACAAACAATGTAAAAATAATACTGTTAATATTGATAAAAGAAAAGATGATAATGGACTACCTTCAATATCTGATTTAAACACCAAAGGAACAATACCTAATTATAAAGAAACATTAAATAAGGTTACAAAACATTTGAAGTAATCTTTAAATGTTACTGATGTTAATCCTGCTCAATTAAATGAGATCAATAAATCTCATACAAATTTAAATAAACCTAAAAATATGGAAAATGTTGTAACTGATGAGACAATTCATGCGACAAAAGATAAAAGCACAGAGGCTAGTACTTCCTATGACTTGAAAGGTGAAGTAAAAACTAAAAATAATGTCAGAATACAAAAAGGAAATTGTTCTACCAACAGGCAAGGAACCAGTGAACCAAAGAAAAAAGGCAAAAATGTCTCTTTCAATGATAATCTTGAAGTTCGTGAATATGAAATAGAATCTCAAAACTCTTTAAAAAAGCTTGACGGTAAAGATGCCCCAATACCTGTTGATAAACTGTCTTCTAAAAAATCTGTCGAAACAAATTCTCTGAAGTTAGAGGATTTTCTGTTACGTATCTTCCTCTGGAATCCTGTTTGGCTTCAAGTAAGTATAACTTTATTTATTAAATGAAGTAAACTATTGATTAACCTTAAATAATTTACAGGAACAGCAACATTTGAAGCAAACGCCACCTATTCTTGAGGAAAATGAATTACATCCTATGTTAACTAATTATAAATCTTACATTGAGTATTATAACATTGTTAAACCTCTATTATTGTTGGAGATTTGGTATGGCATTACTAAAGAATTTGAGATGCTAGAAAAGAATACAAAGTAAGTATATAATTAAATGATGAATTAAATAAAAATTATTTTCTATTAAGGAAGTAAATATATATATATATCGATAATTTGTTACACACAGGCGACCAACTATGATATGTTCTGTAGAGGCAAATTTAAAAAAAATTCACGTAGCATCTGTAAATATGCGTTTATCATCTTTGGTAGTGCAAGTATTAATTACCAAAGAAAACTTATCTAAACAAGCTCATCCTTTTTATGGAGATCTGGTAGTTTTTGAATATGAAATAAAAAAACAAATTTTTCAGAAAGTATTTGCTTATGTTACAAGTATGCATAAAACTGTCATAACATCATTTACAACCTACAACAAAGATTTAGGTAAATGTAATATAACCGTACATATCAGATTATTTGGCGATGTTATTTTTAAGTTGTCTTTTATTTATTAATATTTTTACAGAAAATTATGTGAAAAAGCCATATGCATTGTTGACATATACTATTATGACAAGAAATATTGAAGAGAATTTTATAATAAACCGCATTCAAAGAATAAGGACTGTGACATATCTACGGTCAAATATAAGAATGGTTCAAGCACTACTATATCTTCCACAATCTCCTCTTGTAAATTTTATTTTATGTCCAAACATTGAATCATTTCAATTACCTTTAATAGAAGAATACAATCCCCAGCTTATAACAAAGGTAAAGTTACCAAAAGTACCTAAGCACATAGGTAAGAGGGTATAAATATACGTATTATCTAATTAAAATAATTTTAACGAAAACAGGATAAGTTGAATCAGAAACAATTAGAAGTTGTTGGTAAAGTAACAGAGGCTGCACTACGAGAGGAACCTAAAATTTGTTTGATTCAAGGACCTCCAGGTACATAAATATTTACAAACCTATATACTTTACAATTTTTAAATAATAATTTTTGATATTACAGGAACAGGAAAATCAAAATTTATTGTAAATATTATAACAGAGATACTATATGGTAATAATAGTAGGTATCAAAACAATAAATCCCCTCTACGAATTCTTGTATGTGCCCCATCCAATGCAGCCATTGATGAAATTGTATTAAGACTTCTTGCCATTAGAGCTACAATTAAACGTAAGACAATTTCTTTCTATAATGTTAACATGTTGTGTGTAAAGAAAATAATACACAATTGCCATTTTTATTATATTACTTAGATAATCGTTTTAAAATGGTCCGTATTGGTAAATCTAAAACTATGAATTCAACTGTAAAAGATATTTCTGTAACTGAATTGGGGAAACGGGATGTTAAACGAATGACTACAAATTATTCAGAAAAATATTTTCCTGCTGAGAGTTTGGAAGAAGAGGTTAGATATAATTTAATTTAACCCTTTCGCTACTAAGGGCGAATACAGTCGCGCTCCATGTGAAGTCGCTCGGGTACTACGGTCGCCATAGACGTTCTCCTTGTGATGGCGCTGAGGTGCTACGAGCGATTCTAGCGCTCCCGCTGAAGGTACCGCGTAATCGATAATACGGTGAGCGTCTGCAGTTGCTACTCACGGAGTATCTCACTCTGGAGTGAGATGTACAGTATGAGTCTTTTGTTTCTTTTTGTTGATAAATTATAAATATTTTGTTTGGGACAAGTTTTTTTCGTCGGAAGCACCAGCCAATCAGCGCGGGCTACAATGAGGCGTAGACACGCCCGCCGACGATCGATCGCGTTCATCGTGCATTGTAGCGAAAGGGTTGATATTATCTAAATACATACTTATGAATTTTGCATAAAATAGTTTGATAATTTTTCAGAAAAAATTGTTAGCAGCACGTATAAATTCATTAAAATATGATATTGAAAATTCACCCAATCTAGATGTTGTTTACAAGAAACATCTCAAATTAAAATTGTCGGATATGAATACTAAGTATGTGTTATTGCAAAATCATAAACCGGTAAGTATATATGCGTGTATGCTATATACATACATACATACATACATACATATATATATATATATATATATATATACGTGTATGTATGTACGTATGCATATGCATATGTATATGTATATGTGCGTCAGAGAAATTTATTTTTTTTTAATTAATAAAAATTATGCAGATAAATGAAATGAATACCAAGGAAGTGGACAAATTACATTGTATTGCGGAACATAAAATTCTTGAGTGTGCAGATGTAATAGCAAGTACAATTTCCTCTTGTTATACTAATCAAATGGAATCCATTTTTGGGTAAGATTTTTAAAGGATAGAAAAGTAAAATTATAGTAAAAGTTATACTATGCTTTTGTTTTTTTTTTCTTGTTGTTGTCTATTATAGTTACAATATTATATACAAAAATTATCATATTATTTCTTTTATTTCTTATAGTGGAAATAAAGAAAAAATATCAATCTGCATAGTGAATGAAGCTACTAGATGCTGCGAAGTAGAAAGTTTGATTCCGTTACTACTAGGTGTAAATACATTAATTTTAGTAGTAGATACTAATCAGTTACCAGCAACTGTAATAAGTCAAGTATGATCTATTATATATAAAAATTATTTAAAATAATTTTATTATAAACATTACATAGTTTTATGTACAAATTTAATTCATAAAATTATTTTTCATTGTTTTTAGCAAGCAAAGAAATACGGATTCGATAAATCATTGTTTTCTCGTCTATATAGTCAATATAGTCAGACTCAGCATCGCTGAGCTATCAAGGAGAGGTCTAGCTGGCGCGGCGAGAAAAACAGTTGATGGCGAAACTGAGAGGAGCGCAACAAGAGATTGAGTTGCTGAGACGTACAGGCACCCCTGGACAGGAAGTGGCCACCACCAGTCGAGCCGAACGAATCCCGGAAGTAAGGGCGGCATCGCCAAACATGACCACGACGATAGCTGATCTCCTGAGCTATTTCGATGGGGACTCCGAGCGATAAGAGATACGGGTAAATCAAGTTGTATTTCTCAAAGCAGCGTACCACATGGAGAGAGTGATATGGTAAAACTTCTCATCGGAATGAGGCTCAATGACAAGGCGCTCGAATGGTTCCACTCCGATTCGGCGTATATTCGAATGAGAGCTGACGAGCTTTTGGCTGCGTCGAGGGATATGTTTTATATTCCCCCAAACCGGAATAACTCTACGACGACGCTTCGAAGGACGTGTCTGACAGAAGAAGTATCTGACGTTTCGCGATTACGTTCACCGAAAGATAATTTTAGCGAATCGCATCTCAATAAACGAGGAGAACATCGTGGGAATACATAATCGAGAGAATACCGGACGCCTATCTACGAGACGTTGCGCGTGCGCACCGATTTCCATCAAGGAGTTCTTGCTGTTGGCGTTTGAGCAAATAACCTTGAAGGACAGCGGTCACACGTCAGCTGGGCAGAAGGCGATATCCAACGAGGATCGGCGAAAGAGCGAAAAGCGTGAGAACTTGAGTTATGTTAACGGGAGAGAAGAAGGAAGCGAATGATGATAAAAAGAGAGGCATCGAAAAGTGTTGTTTTAATTGTGGTAGTCGTGAGCATATAGCGTAGCGTACCCCGAGAAAGAGAAAGGCCCGAAGTGTTTTGTTTGCGCCGACTTCGGTCATATAGCGTCAAAGTGTCCGAAAAGAAATAGGGCGGAAACGAATTGCGTGACGACTAAATCGAAGACGCTTAAACAATTGAAAGATGTAAAGATCATCGACGTTACTATTTCAGCTACACTCGATACGGGGAGCGTTCTGACGATCATACGGGCTGATCAGTACGTTAACACTATATGAGGTCCGGTGGCCCCACCACGTTGCTGCCATACGCAAATTATTGGGCAAACTCTGGTGTCTCCACGTTGGTGCCATTCGGAAATTATCGCGCAAGCGCCGATGGCTCTATTGTGGTATTCAAAATGGTGTTCTGTTTAACTAACAGTAAATTACAGGCGTAGCAACTTAATGTTTTCATAAAAACCTGTGCCCTTCGACAATGGCAAACGAAAAAGAAGACACAAAATTATACGTGATGAGTGTGTGGACATATTGTCTGATGTTCCATCCGAATTTGAAGATTGTGAGGAACTAGGAGACATTACGTCTTCAAAAAAGAAAATGAGGCAACATTTTCGGATGAATCTGAAATATATAGACGGAGAATTAGGCGAACACAATACCGTTACCAAGTGATACAGGAGAATCAGGCGAAGATAGATGAGTAGAGAGTGGTCAAATCTTGTGATTTACCAAGAAACAATAATGCTTTCGAAGGATCTTCCGGTCCTAAAATACTTCCCAGAGATGCAAACAATATCGAGGATGTCGTGAAACTATTTATAGGGAACGACTTGTTTGAATTTATTAGTCCCGAAACGAACAGGTACTACGATCAAAATTCCACCAGGAGAGAGCCCCGATAAAAAAAAGTGCAAAATTTTTCAATGTTACGGCGGTCGAAGTAACAAAATGCTTCGGACTGATCATTCTTATGGGAATCGTTAAAAAGCCAAGGATCGACGATTATTGGTCGACAAATACACTATTGGAAACAACAATATTTGGTAAAACGATGTACCGCAATAGATTTCGTCAGATATTATCGTTTTTACATTTCTCGGATAATAGTAACATACCTGATAATGTCGGCCGACTGTCCAAAGTACAAGGTATAATTGATTATTTCAATTTTCTAAAAAAGTTTTAAGAAAACTTCAATATTGGTCAGAATATTACAACCGATGAAGGAATGATACTGTGGCGTGGACGATTAAATTTTAAAATTTATTACCCGCCAAAAATTACAAAGTAACGGTATACTTGTCCGAATGCTGTGCGATTCCGTTACGGGATATATTTCGCGTTTAAAAATATATTCTGGCATTAAGAAGCCTGTAAAGGTACAGCGATAAAACTGTTGAAAAACGTTTCTGGAAAACGGCAATCACTTGTACATGGCCAACTACTATAACAGTGTGGAACTTGCGGAAGATTTGCTTACGAAGAAAATTCGTGTTTGTGGAACGCTGCGGCAGAATATAGGATTACCGGTAAAATTGAAAAACTGCAAACTAAATGTATTTGAAACCAAACATCAACAAAGAGGAGAAGTACTCGCGCAAGTATGGAAAGCATCGAAGACGAAAATAATAAGAACAATTTCCACCATACACAATGCCAGTTTAGTTGACACAGCAAAAAAATGCAGAAAAACAAATTGTACGATTAAAAAACCCACATCTATTTTGGATTACAATAAATATATGAAGGGAGAAGATCGAGCTGATCAATCTCTGAGCTATTATCCTATAATATACCGGAAAACCATAAAATGGTCAAAAAAAGTGGCTTTACACCTATTTAATCGCGCTTTATACAACGCGTTCGTAGCGCAACAACATTATAATACAGATTCCAAGAAACTCCACTTTCGTGATTTTTTATTTAAAATATGCGAATCGTGGATAAAAGATAATTCACCTGTTGGTGAAGAGGACTTGGAGGTCCCGAGTACATCGCGTGCTTCCAGTCGTGAATCGATCAACAGTGTCATGTATGTTATAAAAACGACAAAATTAGGAGAACTAATTTAATGTGTAAATCTTGTGGAGTTGCTGCGCTTCACCTCGGAGGTTGCTTCGCTTCGTTTCATTTGAAAGATAAATACTAAGTATCCAACAAAATATAAATAAATAGATAAACATATAATACAAAAAAAATCTTATACTTATTTACATATGCATATCCTCACAATTTCAAGAAAATAGAGGGGCAGGATTGAGACATGGGAACTGACGATAAGATTAGTAAACAAGAACCTCGAAAAACCGCCGGCGACAAGCGAAATGATGTAAATCAGTTCTACCGGCGCGAGACGAAAAAATCTAGATTAAATTAGACGTGCGGACGGCATAGTGTTAAGATGGCTCTCCGAAATTGACGACATATTAATTTATTCACAAACCTTCGGAGGACATATCGGACATATACAACAAGTACTAGAAGCTACCATAGAAGAAGGATTTAGATAAAAACTCAAAAAATCTCCTAATTGATAGAATATACCTGATAAAATTTATTAACATTTACATAATTAATAAAATATAAACAGTAAAATCCATTAAAATTCGCCTAATTAATGGAATTTATCTAATATGACCCATTAAAATTAATCTAAAGGATAAATTCTACCTAGAAATTTCTTTTGAAAATAACCTAATTCATAGAACTTACCTGATAAATCCCATTGAAATTAACCTGATTAATGAAACATACTTAGTAAAATTCACTTAATTAATGGAATTTACCTGATGAAACCCATTAAAATTAACCTAATTAATAAAATCAAACTAGTCTAATTCATTAAAAATCACATAATTAATAGACTTTTGACGATAAGACCCATTAGAATCCATCGCAATTCACTTAATGAATGGTATGTACCTAATAGGACCCATTAAAATTAACCTAATTGATACAATCTTTCCTTTAAAATCCATTAAGTCACATCATTTATAGAATTTACATGATAAAATACATTGAAATTAATCTAATTAATAAAATCTACCTAGTAGAATCCATTATATTTGACTTAAACAATAGAATTTACATTATAGGACTCATTAATATTGACCTAAATGATAAAATCTTCCTAGTAAAATCCATTAAAATCATATAATTTATAAAGTTTACTTATCTCTAAAGTTCACGCAGTACAATTAACTATTATATAAACAACGCTACGTTCAATTAAACATTAACAAACGGAATACTTTACAATTGTATCTCATCGTAGTCGAGTTTTCATGAGAAAAAAAAAAAAAAAACAATGGTCTTGTTTTTAATTTTGACAATAATCGAGTTAGTATTCTTTCAGATTCTGACGCGTGAACATCGAAAGTCTCTCTAACTAAACCCGACAACTTATAAATTAGTAATTTCTATAATTTTTCAATTATTTAATCAATCTTTGAATTCATTAGGTCAATATCATTGATGAGCAATAGCTTTAATAGTTAAAGTTAGTGAAAATATTTCTTCAGTTATATATCAGATTTTATATGAGGAAACAAAAATAAGAAATAAGATTAACCACTTGCGGTGGAAAGACGTGCCACGCACATCGAGGAGCTTCTGTTACCGGAACGCTGCGACGTTTTACACGCGTCGTCAGGCGTCTGCTGCAAAAAGAAAAATGACGTGCGTTGCACGCGCAACAGTGAATTTCTTTGCACCACAAGTGGTTAATATATGTGTAATAGTTCAGACTGTTTCAATGTTCTATAAATATTTATGTACTTACCTTTTTGTTCTTGGTTAGAATTATTGATCTTTCCAGAGGTAGACCTTATACCAACGACCCACCTCAGTCGAGACTCCCTTTGGAAGATTAGCGTTACGTGTCCTGAAAGTGATGATAGGAAGAAGTTTAATCCAAGGCGCCGGTCAGATGATATAAATTCTCTTTATAATTTTTTACGTATTCTTCGTTTCGAAATAGATTCTTTCTTTTTTTCCCCTTTCTCCATTTTCTGTTTGCTTCTTTTGTATACGTTTTTATTTTTCTTTTCTTTTTTTGTTAATGTTTTACATAGTTGCTGAACCCTTTTAATTCAAAATTTTAAATCAAACGAAAGTGCACGAATTTATTGAGCTGTGCCAACGAACTCCACGACAATGTCAATCCAGACATTTGTATGTTACTAATCCGTAATCTATCACTGTCTTGTTTTTCCTTATATATATATAAATAAGGAAATATTATTTATATATATATACCTATATAAATAGAACTTATTATATGCACACACACACACGCGCGCGCGTTCGTTCGTCGCTCGTCGTTCAAGAGCACCTTGTAGCTTAGATCCATCTCTCTCCTCTCTCTCTCTCTCTCTCTCTCTCTCTCTCTCTCTCTCTGATTCTATCGAATTCCTTCTGAAAAAGAGAAAGAGTGAGGGAGAGAAGAATGATTGTATTTGACACATTGAGCTGAGATCTCGTGGTTCGCCGAAAAAAACTCGATGCAAATGCACTTTCACGCTCGCACACGAATACTTTGAATCTATAGAGCACAAATCTTTTGTTTTATAAGAAAAACCGGAGACAATCATTCTCTCAATCATTCTTTCTATCTTGCTCTCGCATACCATACTCGGTCCATTCTGACCGGACATTCGTCCCGAGTGTCTGCCAATAAAGAATATTTTTGGCAAAAACTCGATACATCTTAAGAAAAGGCAATTTTGATTTTCTCTTTGGCAATTACCATCTTCTTTGGTTCTATTATCTTCATCTTTGGCGTGGTTATCTTCTAGCCCTTAACGGACGACGACTTTTTCGACCGCGTGAGGTAGCAGGACGAAGCGATTTTTGCGAATGTGTTGAGTGACACATAATATAATAAAATGATCTTACATATAAATTATCTCATAAAAACGTTATATTTTGATTGTTTATCTATATTTACATCTTTAAAACTTTATTTTCACAAAAATTATGTTCTATACTTTCGCTGCGTGTGATACTTTATGAAGCATTGACCAAGATGCATTCGTGGCTTATCTGGACAGATCGAACAGAGTCTGATTTATATCATTCATGTCTATTCCGTTACTATTTTCGCTCTTGGCTTTAATTATCAACGACTTAAAAAAATGATAATAGGATAATATCGGAGTATGTACCATAAATGGCTTGTCTTTAACGTAAATGGTCATGTCGCTGAATATCCCAATTTTATACATAATATTTAAATACTCAGTTATACTATCTTCCCAAGATTTTAATATGACGTATCTACCAGGAATTGATTCGTAAGTGTATTTTGCCGAAATTGTGTCATAACTTAACACACATTTCAAATTCATCTCTTTCTCGCAATTTTTACAAATGTTAAATGTATGAAATCCATATAGTTTGTTTGTAACAACATAAGATATTACACTACTGTCTTCTTAAATCCTCTAAGCGTGTATTGAACATTCGATGGTTAGTCGCCCGGAGAATATTTAAAAAATAATAAACCGATTTGTACGTCCTTACAAGTTATTTTAGAACACTTCGAAAAGTCCACTATACCTTGTAAACTTATTTGATAACATAAATGTACTTCTTTAAAACTTGTGCGTAAATACAGGCGACATTAATCTTGCCGACAAGTTTAGAAAATATTCTACGGAAGTTACTTTCCATGTGTGAGATATAGTGGTGGTATTCAATTTGGTATATTTATCCATCGTTTATATTAACCAATCTTTTTAAATCAGTCTTATACATAATACACGGTAGAAAAAAAACCGTACGTAGAAATGAAGATGAATCTAATTCTTTTTTTTTTTTTTTTTTTTTTTAACGATTTCGTCGTGGTATTTATCTTTACGTTGTTACATACAATTAATAATCAAAGTAATTCAACTCAGGTGGTATAACGGGAAATTAAAAATTGAATCTCTCGAAACAATGAAAGTTAGGTCCTTTTGTCAATATAAAAGTAGGATGTAGATCTTACGTATTGATATATGCATAATTCGTATAGTATAAAATTAATTTCTTTATCAAAACTCAAGCCTTTTGCGTATTACTTAATTCGATTTAGAAAATATGTATTCGATTACGGAGGAGTTCTAATGTTTACGTCTTAACGTTCTTCTACGTACTTATCGGCTTCTCGTTCCCATCATATCCGGGCTCTCTAACGTCTTTGTTTCGTTAAATTGCTATGTCACGATATTACTATGCATATATATGTAAGTATGTATGTATGTATGTATGTATGTATGTATGTAAGTATGTATGTATGTATGTATGTACGTATGTATGTATGTATGTATGCGTGATGTGTCTATGTGTGTATGTATGCGTGATGTGTGGATTAAATATAAAACATACATATTACCAACATATCTAATATAAACTATCGATTAATAGGGCGTTATCATTTGTTTTTCGACGAGGTTCCGCGCTTTCTATTGCGCATGCGCCATTTTGTTTATTAGAGAGACATTTATATTAACAGTTATGCAAAATAATGGTTGCTTTTGACTAGTGGATATTGCCAACAATGATAGGACTTTATCATTATTAACCTATTGATAGAAAATATTATTTAAATTAATTTCTATTATAGTATGTACAGATGCATCATACAGAATATCGTGCTCTATTCGATATTATCGACGAAATATATTTCTGAATGTAAAAACAAAATACTTCCAAGTGACAAAAATTCAATCTAGTTGTAAATAAAAAGTTACCAACAATTATAAACTTAAAGACGTTCCTAAGCTAGGTGCCATCAATTGTAGCGTCCTTACGAAGCCAATATTTATTTAAAAAGGTTGTATATATTTTACTGTGACTTAAATATAACTATTTAAATATACGAACGTTTACTATTTTCGCCAATATAATGAGTTCCAACGCGTGCCACGATTTTTTATTGGAAAGAATTCATCATCCAGGAACTATTGTTTTAAACGAACCAGGAAAAACAGTAAGGATATTTACAGTTTTCTTTTTCATTTTATAATTAATTCTGATACGTTGAAATTATTAATTGTTATTACATTTCTTATTCTATTACTTATCTTTCAGTATACTTGCGGCAGGGGAAAGGAAAATCAAATAAACTGTGTTAGTCTTACAGTATCTCGTCAGCACTGTAGTTTCTTCCGTAATGATCATGAAATATATGTTATAGATTTAGGAAGTTCCAATGGTTTATTTGTAAATGAAATTAGACAAAAAGCTAGCCATATGGTTAAATTGAAGGATACTGATATCATTGGAATTGGTTGCCAAAACGCTAAAGATAAAAATATTGACGTGTTTATTTATAAATTACATTGTATCCCTAAAAACGAAACACCAAGAGATAGGACCTATACAGGAATGGCCCAGCAGCTGTCTCACAAAGATTTACCAACAGGAAGTACTGATAAATATTGCCATTCCTGGACTGTACATAATTCAAATGAGTCCTCTGATTTAGTTTTATCAAATGAAATATCAGGACTTTCAATAAATACATATAAAACTCGTCAGATAAAAATGTTTAAGGAAAAGTTGGTTGATGAAGTTTGCAAAATTCTTTCAAATGAAGAGATTGAATTAACAGATAATTGCCCAGAAAGGAGTATGAGGATACAAAATAAACTAAATATGAAATCTAAGTACCATAATAAATGTCTGAAAAAGAATGATACTAGTAAGAGTAAAAAGTCCTCTGCAATAAACAATGCAGATGTTCCTTTGATACAGCCTGGTCCCTCAAATAAAACAAATGAATTGCAACTGGTAAAGGAAATTGAAACCATCTGTATGGATTTGTGCAAGGAGATTGATACAGAAATAGTACAACAAAAGGATAACAATAAGAGTATAAATACATATGGGTATGAACAAATATACCATGCAATTAATGCAGTAAAAACATATAATAGTAATGATGCAAATATAGATAAAACTGGTCAGATAAAAATGTTTAAGGAAAAGTTGGTTGATGAAGTTTGCAAAATTCTTTCAAATGAAGAGATTGAATTAACAGATAATTGCCCAGAAAGGAGTAGGAGGATACAAAATAAACTAAATATGAAATCTAAGTACCATAATAAATGTCTGAAAAAGAATGATACTAGTAAGAGTAAAAGGTCCTCTGCAATAAACAATGCAGATGTTCCTTTGATACAGCCTGGTCCCTCAAATAAAACAAATGAATTGCAACTGGTAAAGGAAATTGAAACCATCTGTATGGATTTGTGCAATGAGATTGATACAGAAACAGTACAACAAAAGGATAACAATAAGAGTATAAATACATATGGGTATGAACAAATATACCATGCAATTAATGCAGTAAAAACATATAATAGTAATGATGCAAATATAGATAACACTGTTCAGATAAAAATGTTTAAGGAAAAGTTGGTTGATGAAGTTTGCAAAATTCTTTCAAATGAAGAGATTGAATTAACAGATAATTGCACAGAAAGGAGTAGGAGGATACAAAATAAACTAAATATGAAATCTAAGTACCATAATAAATGTCTGAAAAAGAATGATACTAGTAAGAGTAAAAAGTCCTCTGCAATAAACAATGCAGATGTTCCTTTGATACAGCCTGGTCCCTCAAATAAAACAAATGAATTGCAACTGGTAAAGAAAATTGAAACCATCTGTATCGATTTGTGCAATGAGATTGATACAGAAACAGTACAACAAAAGGATAACAATAAGAGTGAAAATACATATGGGGATGAACAAATATACCATGCAAATAATGCCGTAAAAACATACAATATTAATGATGCAAATATTGATAAGACTCCTCGGATAAAAATGTTTAAGGAAAAGTTGGATGAAGAAGCTTGCAAAATTCTTTCAAACGAAGAGATTAAATTAACGATTAAATGGGCAGAAAGGAGTATGATGAGACAAAATGTACTACATTTGAAATCTAAGTACGATAATGAATGTCTGAAAAAGAATGATGCTTGTAAATCTAAAAAGTCATCTGAAATAAACAATGCAGAAGTTTCTTTGATATGGCAGGGTACCTCAAATGAACCAAATGAATTGCAACCAGTAAAAGAAATTGAAAGGATCTGTTTCGATTTGTCCAATGACATTGATACAGAAATAGTACAAGGAAACAATAACAATAAGAGTAAAAATACATGTGAGGATGAACAGATATACCATGAATATAATGCAGTAGAGATAAATAATATTAATGATGCAAGTACACATAGGGATGTTGATATGAAAGATAGTTATATGAAAATATTATTACAACAACAGGACCATTTTGAAAATGTAAAAACAGAAAATGAAGTACATGACAATTTAAGGAAGCATGATGCATCATTGATAAAAGAAAATGAACTAAACAAGCCACAAGATACTCTTAAAAATGTTGTATATAATAGCGATTATTATATTAAAATGGAAGATGAATTAATAATAAGTGATGATGAACAAGTAATAATAAATAGTATAGATGAATCCAGTAACTGCATTGAATCTACAGTTAAATTGGAACAATTAAAGGAAGAACCAAAATTAAGATTTTCAGAAATTGATATAGTTAATTTAAGTGACGATGAAGAAAATTTATTCCCATCTTCTCAATTATTTGATTCTAATTCGGATGTAAATTCCGTAGTAAAAAAGAAAATTAAACGCGAATATCATGATAATCATGATGAAGATGTTAACAGGGCTGATGACACAGAAATAATTATCTCTGACAGTGAAGATGAATTTAATATATGGTTACATAAGTTATCTAGAAGTCAAATGCATGATGATACAACTTTAAGTAACGATAACATTGTCAATACGATAAAAAATGAGAATGATGAAACTTCAGATATAGAGATAATTGATACAGATATAGAAAATACTATTAAAGAATCCACTGAAAGTATAAATGATACTAGGAATCAACTTAGTGTTAGTATTGAAACTAATAGAAATAATGAAACAAAAGAACATATAAATAATATTAAAAAAAAATCTACAAATACTGAACACTATGAAAACAGTGATAAATTAGATATTGCGAAAGAACATGGTCCTGATATTTCTCTTGATGTACAAATAACGAATAGAGATAACAATATATCTAATAAAGTACAAGAAAATAATGATGAGACTAGTCATTCTTTCGATAAAGGACAAAACATAATTAATGATGACACAAATAAAAATGTATTTAATTATATGCTACATTCCAAGAAAATAAAATCAGATACAAGAAAGAGGCTACAAATAATAGATGCACCTCATATGCCTGTAAGAAAAAGAAGACGTAATGACATTAGTGATAAGGACGCGGAAAGGGTAGAAAAAAAGGTGAAGAGATGTCTTGATTTAAAAGTACCAATAAATAAAAAACTATCGCATGCTTCGAATAATCCTATTCCACCGGATGCACTCAAAAACCCTCCTCTTTCAAAAGAAGAGAAAAAAGAACTTGCAGAAAAAAGGAAAAGTAAGTTAAAAATGATTGCTGAAAAAGATAAAAAAGCGAGTAAAACGAAACCATTAAGACCTTCTGGTCCGAAGCCAAAAGTTAAAGTATCATTAAAATCTCGATCAGATTCTTTAATTGACGAGATACGATCAAACATGGAACTAAACATAATATCAATAAAAAAATCTGTAAACAACAAACAATGTAAAAATAATACTGTTAATATTGATAAAAGAAAAGATGATAATGGACTACCTTCAATATCTGATTTAAACACCAAAGGAACAATACCTAATTATAAAGAAACATTAAATAAGGTTACAAAACATTTGAAGTAATCTTTAAATGTTACTGATGTTAATCCTGCTCAATTAAATGAGATCAATAAATCTCATACAAATTTAAATAAACCTAAAAATATGGAAAATGTTGTAACTGATGAGACAATTCATGCGACAAAAGATAAAAGCACAGAGGCTAGTACTTCCTATGACTTGAAAGGTGAAGTAAAAACTAAAAATAATGTCAGAATACAAAAAGGAAATTGTTCTACCAACAGGCAAGGAACCAGTGAACCAAAGAAAAAAGGCAAAAATGTCTCTTTCAATGATAATCTTGAAGTTCGTGAATATGAAATAGAATCTCAAAACTCTTTAAAAAAGCTTGACGGTAAAGATGCCCCAATACCTGTTGATAAACTGTCTTCTAAAAAATCTGTCGAAACAAATTCTCTGAAGTTAGAGGATTTTCTGTTACGTATCTTCCTCTGGAATCCTGTTTGGCTTCAAGTAAGTATAACTTTATTTATTAAATGAAGTAAACTATTGATTAACCTTAAATAATTTACAGGAACAGCAACATTTGAAGCAAACGCCACCTATTCTTGAGGAAAATGAATTACATCCTATGTTAACTAATTATAAATCTTACATTGAGTATTATAACATTGTTAAACCTCTATTATTGTTGGAGATTTGGTATGGCATTACTAAAGAATTTGAGATGCTAGAAAAGAATACAAAGTAAGTATATAATTAAATGATGAATTAAATAAAAATTATTTTCTATTAAGGAAGTAAATATATATATATATCGATAATTTGTTACACACAGGCGACCAACTATGATATGTTCTGTAGAGGCAAATTTAAAAAAAATTCACGTAGCATCTGTAAATATGCGTTTATCATCTTTGGTAGTGCAAGTATTAATTACCAAAGAAAACTTATCTAAACAAGCTCATCCTTTTTATGGAGATCTGGTAGTTTTTGAATATGAAATAAAAAAAACAAATTTTTCAGAAAGTATTTGCTTATGTTACAAGTATGCATAAAACTGTCATAACATCATTTACAACCTACAACAAAGATTTAGGTAAATGTAATATAACCGTACATATCAGATTATTTGGCGATGTTATTTTTAAGCTGTCTTTTATTTATTAATATTTTTACAGAAAATTATGTGAAAAAGCCATATGCATTGTTGACATATACTATTATGACAAGAAATATTGAAGAGAATTTTATAATAAACCGCATTCAAAGAATAAGGACTGTGACATATCTACGGTCAAATATAAGAATGGTTCAAGCACTACTATATCTTCCACAATCTCCTCTTGTAAATTTTATTTTATGTCCAAACATTGAATCATTTCAATTACCTTTAATAGAAGAATACAATCCCCAGCTTATAACAAAGGTAAAGTTACCAAAAGTACCTAAGCACATAGGTAAGAGGGTATAAATATACGTATTATCTAATTAAAATAATTTTAACGAAAACAGGATAAGTTGAATCAGAAACAATTAGAAGTTGTTGGTAAAGTAACAGAGGCTGCACTACGAGAGGAACCTAAAATTTGTTTGATTCAAGGACCTCCAGGTACATAAATATTTACAAACCTATATACTTTACAATTTTTAAATAATAATTTTTGATATTACAGGAACAGGAAAATCAAAATTTATTGTAAATATTATAACAGAGATACTATATGGTAATAATAGTAGGTATCAAAACAATAAATCCCCTCTACGAATTCTTGTATGTGCCCCATCCAATGCAGCCATTGATGAAATTGTATTAAGACTTCTTGCCATTAGAGCTACAATTAAACGTAAGACAATTTCTTTCTATAATGTTAACATGTTGTGTGTAAAGAAAATAATACACAATTGCCATTTTTATTATATTACTTAGATAATCGTTTTAAAATGGTCCGTATTGGTAAATCTAAAACTATGAATTCAACTGTAAAAGATATTTCTGTAACTGAATTGGGGAAACGGGATGTTAAACGAATGACTACAAATTATTCAGAAAAATATTTTCCTGCTGAGAGTTTGGAAGAAGAGGTTAGATATAATTTAATTTAACCCTTTCGCTACTAAGGGCGAATACAGTCGCGCTCCATGTGAAGTCGCTCGGGTACTACGGTCGCCATAGACGTTCTCCTTGTGATGGCGCTGAGGTGCTACGAGCGATTCTAGCGCTCCCGCTGAAGGTACCGCGTAATCGATAATACGGTGAGCGTCTGCAGTTGCTACTCACGGAGTATCTCACTCTGGAGTGAGATGTACAGTATGAGTCTTTTGTTTCTTTTTGTTGATAAATTATAAATATTTTGTTTGGGACAAGTTTTTTTCGTCGGAAGCACCAGCCAATCAGCGCGGGCTACAATGAGGCGTAGACACGCCCGCCGACGATCGATCGCGTTCATCGTGCATTGTAGCGAAAGGGTTGATATTATCTAAATACATACTTATGAATTTTGCATAAAATAGTTTGATAATTTTTCAGAAAAAATTGTTAGCAGCACGTATAAATTCATTAAAATATGATATTGAAAATTCACCCAATCTAGATGTTGTTTACAAGAAACATCTCAAATTAAAATTGTCGGATATGAATACTAAGTATGTGTTATTGCAAAATCATAAACCGGTAAGTATATATGCGTGTATGCTATATACATACATACATACATACATACATATATATATATATATATATATATACGTGTATGTATGTACGTATGCATATGCATATGTATATGTATATGTGCGTCAGAGAAATTTATTTTTTTTTAATTAATAAAAATTATGCAGATAAATGAAATGAATACCAAGGAAGTGGACAAATTACATTGTATTGCGGAACATAAAATTCTTGAGTGTGCAGATGTAATAGCAAGTACAATTTCCTCTTGTTATACTAATCAAATGGAATCCATTTTTGGGTAAGATTTTTAAAGGATAGAAAAGTAAAATTATAGTAAAAGTTATACTATGCTTTTGTTTTTTTTTTCTTGTTGTTGTCTATTATAGTTACAATATTATATACAAAAATTATCATATTATTTCTTTTATTTCTTATAGTGGAAATAAAGAAAAAATATCAATCTGCATAGTGAATGAAGCTACTAGATGCTGCGAAGTAGAAAGTTTGATTCCGTTACTACTAGGTGTAAATACATTAATTTTAGTAGGAGATACTAATCAGTTACCAGCAACTGTAATAAGTCAAGTATGATCTATTATATATAAAAATTATTTAAAATAATTTTATTATAAACATTACATAGTTTTATGTACAAATTTAATTCATAAAATTATTTTTCATTGTTTTTAGCAAGCAAAGAAATACGGATTCGATAAATCATTGTTTTCTCGTCTATATAGTCAATATAGTCAGACTCAGCATCGCTGAGCTATCAAGGAGAGGTCTAGCTGGCGCGGCGAGAAAAACAGTTGATGGCGAAACTGAGAGGAGCGCAACAAGAGATTGAGTTGCTGAGACGTACAGGCACCCCTGGACAGGAAGTGGCCACCACCAGTCGAGCCGAACGAATCCCGGAAGTAAGGGCGGCATCGCCAAACATGACCACGACGATAGCTGATCTCCTGAGCTATTTCGATGGGGACTCCGAGCGATAAGAGATACGGGTAAATCAAGTTGTATTTCTCAAAGCAGCGTACCACATGGAGAGAGTGATATGGTAAAACTTCTCATCGGAATGAGGCTCAATGACAAGGCGCTCGAATGGTTCCACTCCGATTCGGCGTATATTCGAATGAGAGCTGACGAGCTTTTGGCTGCGTCGAGGGATATGTTTTATATTCCCCCAAACCGGAATAACTCTACGACGACGCTTCGAAGGACGTGTCTGACAGAAGAAGTATCTGACGTTTCGCGATTACGTTCACCGAAAGATAATTTTAGCGAATCGCATCTCAATAAACGAGGAGAACATCGTGGGAATACATAATCGAGAGAATACCGGACGCCTATCTACGAGACGTTGCGCGTGCGCACCGATTTCCATCAAGGAGTCCTTGCTGTTGGCGTTTGAGCAAATAACCTTGAAGGACAGCGGTCACACGTCAGCTGGGCAGAAGGCGATATCCAACGAGGATCGGCGAAAGAGCGAAAAGCGTGAGAACTTGAGTTATGTTAACGGGAGAGAAGAAGGAAGCGAATGATGATAAAAAGAGAGGCATCGAAAAGTGTTGTTTTAATTGTGGTAGTCGTGAGCATATAGCGTAGCGTACCCCGAGAAAGAGAAAGGCCCGAAGTGTTTTGTTTGCGCCGACTTCGGTCATATAGCGTCAAAGTGTCCGAAAAGAAATAGGGCGGAAACGAATTGCGTGACGACTAAATCGAAGACGCCTAAACAATTGAAAGATGTAAAGATCATCGACGTTACTATTTCAGCTACACTCGATACGGGGAGCGTTCTGACGATCATACGGGCTGATCAGTACGTTAACACTATATGAGGTCCGGTGGCCCCACCACGTTGCTGCCATACGCAAATTATTGGGCAAACTCTGGTGTCTCCACGTTGGTGCCATTCGGAAATTATCGCGCAAGCGCCGATGGCTCTATTGTGGTATTCAAAATGGTGTTCTGTTTAACTAACAGTAAATTACAGGCGTAGCAACTTAATGTTTTCATAAAAACCTGTGCCCTTCGACAATGGCAAACGAAAAAGAAGACACAAAATTATACGTGATGAGTGTGTGGACATATTGTCTGATGTTCCATCCGAATTTGAAGATTGTGAGGAACTAGGAGACATTACGTCTTCAAAAAAGAAAATGAGGCAACATTTTCGGATGAATCTGAAATATATAGACGGAGAATTAGGCGAACACAATACCGTTACCAAGTGATACAGGAGAATCAGGCGAAGATAGATGAGTAGAGAGTGGTCAAATCTTGTGATTTACCAAGAAACAATAATGCTTTCGAAGGATCTTCCGGTCCTAAAATACTTCCCAGAGATGCAAACAATATCGAGGATGTCGTGAAACTATTTATAGGGAACGACTTGTTTGAATTTATTAGTCCCGAAACGAACAGGTACTACGATCAAAATTCCACCAGGAGAGAGCCCCGATAAAAAAAAGTGCAAAATTTTTCAATGTTACGGCGGTCGAAGTAACAAAATGCTTCGGACTGATCATTCTTATGGGAATCGTTAAAAAGCCAAGGATCGACGATTATTGGTCGACAAATACACTATTGGAAACAACAATATTTGGTAAAACGATGTACCGCAATAGATTTCGTCAGATATTATCGTTTTTACATTTCTCGGATAATAGTAACATACCTGATAATGTCGGCCGACTGTCCAAAGTACAAGGTATAATTGATTATTTCAATTTTCTAAAAAAGTTTTAAGAAAACTTCAATATTGGTCAGAATATTACAACCGATGAAGGAATGATACTGTGGCGTGGACGATTAAATTTTAAAATTTATTACCCGCCAAAAATTACAAAGTAACGGTATACTTGTCCGAATGCTGTGCGATTCCGTTACGGGATATATTTCGCGTTTAAAAATATATTCTGGCATTAAGAAGCCTGTAAAGGTACAGCGATAAAACTGTTGAAAAACGTTTCTGGAAAACGGCAATCACTTGTACATGGCCAACTACTATAACAGTGTGGAACTTGCGGAAGATTTGCTTACGAAGAAAATTCGTGTTTGTGGAACGCTGCGGCAGAATATAGGATTACCGGTAAAATTGAAAAACTGCAAACTAAATGTATTTGAAACCAAACATCAACAAAGAGGAGAAGTACTCGCGCAAGTATGGAAAGCATCGAAGACGAAAATAATAAGAACAATTTCCACCATACACAATGCCAGTTTAGTTGACACAGCAAAAAAATGCAGAAAAACAAATTGTACGATTAAAAAACCCACATCTATTTTGGATTACAATAAATATATGAAGGGAGAAGATCGAGCTGATCAATCTCTGAGCTATTATCCTATAATATACCGGAAAACCATAAAATGGTCAAAAAAAGTGGCTTTACACCTATTTAATCGCGCTTTATACAACGCGTTCGTAGCGCAACAACATTATAATACAGATTCCAAGAAACTCCACTTTCGTGATTTTTTATTTAAAATATGCGAATCGTGGATAAAAGATAATTCACCTGTTGGTGAAGAGGACTTGGAGGTCCCGAGTACATCGCGTGCTTCCAGTCGTGAATCGATCAACAGTGTCATGTATGTTATAAAAACGACAAAATTAGGAGAACTAATTTAATGTGTAAATCTTGTGGAGTTGCTGCGCTTCACCTCGGAGGTTGCTTCGCTTCGTTTCATTTGAAAGATAAATACTAAGTATCCAACAAAATATAAATAAATAGATAAACATATAATACAAAAAAAATCTTATACTTATTTACATATGCATATCCTCACAATTTCAAGAAAATAGAGGGGCAGGATTGAGACATGGGAACTGACGATAAGATTAGTAAACAAGAACCTCGAAAAACCGCCGGCGACAAGCGAAATGATGTAAATCAGTTCTACCGGCGCGAGACGAAAAAATCTAGATTAAATTAGACGTGCGGACGGCATAGTGTTAAGATGGCTCTCCGAAATTGACGACATATTAATTTATTCACAAACCTTCGGAGGACATATCGGACATATACAACAAGTACTAGAAGCTACCATAGAAGAAGGATTTAGATAAAAACTCAAAAAATCTCCTAATTGATAGAATATACCTGATAAAATTTATTAACATTTACATAATTAATAAAATATAAACAGTAAAATCCATTAAAATTCGCCTAATTAATGGAATTTATCTAATATGACCCATTAAAATTAATCTAAAGGATAAATTCTACCTAGAAATTTCTTTTGAAAATAACCTAATTCATAGAACTTACCTGATAAATCCCATTGAAATTAACCTGATTAATGAAACATACTTAGTAAAATTCACTTAATTAATGGAATTTACCTGATGAAACCCATTAAAATTAACCTAATTAATAAAATCAAACTAGTCTAATTCATTAAAAATCACATAATTAATAGACTTTTGACGATAAGACCCATTAGAATCCATCGCAATTCACTTAATGAATGGTATGTACCTAATAGGACCCATTAAAATTAACCTAATTGATACAATCTTTCCTTTAAAATCCATTAAGTCACATCATTTATAGAATTTACATGATAAAATACATTGAAATTAATCTAATTAATAAAATCTACCTAGTAGAATCCATTATATTTGACTTAAACAATAGAATTTACATTATAGGACTCATTAATATTGACCTAAATGATAAAATCTTCCTAGTAAAATCCATTAAAATCATATAATTTATAAAGTTTACTTATCTCTAAAGTTCACGCAGTACAATTAACTATTATATAAACAACGCTACGTTCAATTAAACATTAACAAACGGAATACTTTACAATTGTATCTCATCGTAGTCGAGTTTTCATGAGAAAAAAAAAAAAAAACAATGGTCTTGTTTTTAATTTTGACAATAATCGAGTTAGTATTCTTTCAGATTCTGACGCGTGAACATCGAAAGTCTCTCTAACTAAACCCGACAACTTATAAATTAGTAATTTCTATAATTTTTCAATTATTTAATCAATCTTTGAATTCATTAGGTCAATATCATTGATGAGCAATAGCTTTAATAGTTAAAGTTAGTGAAAATATTTCTTCAGTTATATATCAGATTTTATATGAGGAAACAAAAATAAGAAATAAGATTAACCACTTGCGGTGGAAAGACGTGCCACGCACATCGAGGAGCTTCTGTTACCGGAACGCTGCGACGTTTTACACGCGTCGTCAGGCGTCTGCTGCAAAAAGAAAAATGACGTGCGTTGCACGCGCAACAGTGAATTTCTTTGCACCACAAGTGGTTAATATATGTGTAATAGTTCAGACTGTTTCAATGTTCTATAAATATTTATGTACTTACCTTTTTGTTCTTGGTTAGAATTATTGATCTTTCCAGAGGTAGACCTTATACCAACGACCCACCTCAGTCGAGACTCCCTTTGGAAGATTAGCGTTACGTGTCCTGAAAGTGATGATAGGAAGAAGTTTAATCCAAGGCGCCGGTCAGATGATATAAATTCTCTTTATAATTTTTTACGTATTCTTCGTTTCGAAATAGATTCTTTCTTTTTTTCCCCTTTCTCCATTTTCTGTTTGCTTCTTTTGTATACGTTTTTATTTTTCTTTTCTTTTTTTGTTAATGTTTTACATAGTTGCTGAACCCTTTTAATTCAAAATTTTAAATCAAACGAAAGTGCACGAATTTATTGAGCTGTGCCAACGAACTCCACGACAATGTCAATCCAGACATTTGTATGTTACTAATCCGTAATCTATCACTGTCTTGTTTTTCCTTATATATATATAAATAAGGAAATATTATTTATATATATATACCTATATAAATAGAACTTATTATATGCACACACACACACGCGCGCGCGTTCGTTCGTCGCTCGTCGTTCAAGAGCACCTTGTAGCTTAGATCCATCTCTCTCCTCTCTCTCTCTCTCTCTCTCTCTCTCTCTCTCTGATTCTATCGAATTCCTTCTGAAAAAGAGAAAGAGTGAGGGAGAGAAGAATGATTGTATTTGACACATTGAGCTGAGATCTCGTGGTTCGCCGAAAAAAACTCGATGCAAATGCACTTTCACGCTCGCACACGAATACTTTGAATCTATAGAGCACAAATCTTTTGTTTTATAAGAAAAACCGGAGACAATCATTCTCTCAATCATTCTTTCTATCTTGCTCTCGCATACCATACTCGGTCCATTCTGACCGGACATTCGTCCCGAGTGTCTGCCAATAAAGAATATTTTTGGCAAAAACTCGATACATCTTAAGAAAAGGCAATTTTGATTTTCTCTTTGGCAATTACCATCTTCTTTGGTTCTATTATCTTCATCTTTGGCGTGGTTATCTTCTAGCCCTTAACGGACGACGACTTTTTCGACCGCGTGAGGTAGCAGGACGAAGCGATTTTTGCGAATGTGTTGAGTGACACATAATATAATAAAATGATCTTACATATAAATTATCTCATAAAAACGTTATATTTTGATTGTTTATCTATATTTACATCTTTAAAACTTTATTTTCACAAAAATTATGTTCTATACTTTCGCTGCGTGTGATACTTTATGAAGCATTGACCAAGATGCATTCGTGGCTTATCTGGACAGATCGAACAGAGTCTGATTTATATCATTCATGTCTATTCCGTTACTATTTTCGCTCTTGGCTTTAATTATCAACGACTTAAAAAAATGATAATAGGATAATATCGGAGTATGTACCATAAATGGCTTGTCTTTAACGTAAATGGTCATGTCGCTGAATATCCCAATTTTATACATAATATTTAAATACTCAGTTATACTATCTTCCCAAGATTTTAATATGACGTATCTACCAGGAATTGATTCGTAAGTGTATTTTGCCGAAATTATGTCATAACTTAACACACATTTCAAATTCATCTCTTTCTCGCAATTTTTACAAATGTTAAATGTATGAAATCCATATAGTTTGTTTGTAACAACATAAGATATTACACTACTGTCTTCTTAAATCCTCTAAGCGTGTATTGAACATTCGATGGTTAGTCGCCCGGAGAATATTTAAAAAATAATAAACCGATTTGTACGTCCTTACAAGTTATTTTAGAACACTTCGAAAAGTCCACTATACCTTGTAAACTTATTTGATAACATAAATGTACTTCTTTAAAACTTGTGCGTAAATACAGGCGACATTAATCTTGCCGACAAGTTTAGAAAATATTCTACGGAAGTTACTTTCCATGTGTGAGATATAGTGGTGGTATTCAATTTGGTATATTTATCCATCGTTTATATTAACCAATCTTTTTAAATCAGTCTTATACATAATACACGGTAGAAAAAAAACCGTACGTAGAAATGAAGATGAATCTAATTCTTTTTTTTTTTTTTTTTTTTTTTTTAACGATTTCGTCGTGGTATTTATCTTTACGTTGTTACATACAATTAATAATCAAAGTAATTCAACTCAGGTGGTATAACGGGAAATTAAAAATTGAATCTCTCGAAACAATGAAAGTTAGGTCCTTTTGTCAATATAAAAGTAGGATGTAGATCTTACGTATTGATATATGCATAATTCGTATAGTATAAAATTAATTTCTTTATCAAAACTCAAGCCTTTTGCGTATTACTTAATTCGATTTAGAAAATATGTATTCGATTACGGAGGAGTTCTAATGTTTACGTCTTAACGTTCTTCTACGTACTTATCGGCTTCTCGTTCCCATCATATCCGGGCTCTCTAACGTCTTTGTTTCGTTAAATTGCTATGTCACGATATTACTATGCATATATATGTAAGTATGTATGTATGTATGTATGTATGTATGTATGTATGTAAGTATGTATGTATGTATGTATGTACGTATGTATGTATGTATGTATGTACGTATGTATGTATGTATGTATGTACGTATGTATGTATGTATGTATGTATGCGTGATGTGTCTATGTGTGTATGTATGCGTGATGTGTGGATTAAATATAAAACATACATATTACCAACATATCTAATATAAACTATCGATTAATAGGGCGTTATCATTTGTTTTTCGACGAGGTTCCGCGCTTTCTATTGCGCATGCGCCATTTTGTTTATTAGAGAGACATTTATATTAACAGTTATGCAAAATAATGGTTGCTTTTGACTAGTGGATATTGCCAACAATGATAGGACTTTATCATTATTAACCTATTGATAGAAAATATTATTTAAATTAATTTCTATTATAGTATGTACAGATGCATCATACAGAATATCGTGCTCTATTCGATATTATCGACGAAATATATTTCTGAATGTAAAAACAAAATACTTCCAAGTGACAAAAATTCAATCTAGTTGTAAATAAAAAGTTACCAACAATTATAAACTTAAAGACGTTCCTCAGCTAGGTGCCATCAATTGTAGCGTCCTTACGAAGCCAATATTTATTTAAAAAGGTTGTATATATTTTACTGTGACTTAAATATAACTATTTAAATATACGAACGTTTACTATTTTCGCCAATATAATGAGTTCCAACGCGTGCCACGATTTTTTATTGGAAAGAATTCATCATCCAGGAACTATTGTTTTAAACGAACCAGGAAAAACAGTAAGGATATTTACAGTTTTCTTTTTCATTTTATAATTAATTCTGATACGTTGAAATTATTAATTGTTATTACATTTCTTATTCTATTACTTATCTTTCAGTATACTTGCGGCAGGGGAAAGGAAAATCAAATAAACTGTGTTAGTCTTACAGTATCTCGTCAGCACTGTAGTTTCTTCCGTAATGATCATGAAATATATGTTATAGATTTAGGAAGTTCCAATGGTTTATTTGTAAATGAAATTAGACAAAAAGCTAGCCATATGGTTAAATTGAAGGATACTGATATCATTGGAATTGGTTGCCAAAACGCTAAAGATAAAAATATTGACGTGTTTATTTATAAATTACATTGTATCCCTAAAAACGAAACACCAAGAGATAGGACCTATACAGGAATGGCCCAGCAGCTGTCTCACAAAGATTTACCAACAGGAAGTACTGATAAATATTGCCATTCCTGGACTGTACATAATTCAAATGAGTCCTCTGATTTAGTTTTATCAAATGAAATATCAGGACTTTCAATAAATACATATAAAACTCGTCAGATAAAAATGTTTAAGGAAAAGTTGGTTGATGAAGTTTGCAAAATTCTTTCAAATGAAGAGATTGAATTAACAGATAATTGCCCAGAAAGGAGTATGAGGATACAAAATAAACTAAATATGAAATCTAAGTACCATAATAAATGTCTGAAAAAGAATGATACTAGTAAGAGTAAAAAGTCCTCTGCAATAAACAATGCAGATGTTCCTTTGATACAGCCTGGTCCCTCAAATAAAACAAATGAATTGCAACTGGTAAAGGAAATTGAAACCATCTGTATGGATTTGTGCAAGGAGATTGATACAGAAATAGTACAACAAAAGGATAACAATAAGAGTATAAATACATATGGGTATGAACAAATATACCATGCAATTAATGCAGTAAAAACATATAATAGTAATGATGCAAATATAGATAAAACTGGTCAGATAAAAATGTTTAAGGAAAAGTTGGTTGATGAAGTTTGCAAAATTCTTTCAAATGAAGAGATTGAATTAACAGATAATTGCCCAGAAAGGAGTAGGAGGATACAAAATAAACTAAATATGAAATCTAAGTACCATAATAAATGTCTGAAAAAGAATGATACTAGTAAGAGTAAAAGGTCCTCTGCAATAAACAATGCAGATGTTCCTTTGATACAGCCTGGTCCCTCAAATAAAACAAATGAATTGCAACTGGTAAAGGAAATTGAAACCATCTGTATGGATTTGTGCAATGAGATTGATACAGAAACAGTACAACAAAAGGATAACAATAAGAGTATAAATACATATGGGTATGAACAAATATACCATGCAATTAATGCAGTAAAAACATATAATAGTAATGATGCAAATATAGATAACACTGTTCAGATAAAAATGTTTAAGGAAAAGTTGGTTGATGAAGTTTGCAAAATTCTTTCAAATGAAGAGATTGAATTAACAGATAATTGCACAGAAAGGAGTAGGAGGATACAAAATAAACTAAATATGAAATCTAAGTACCATAATAAATGTCTGAAAAAGAATGATACTAGTAAGAGTAAAAAGTCCTCTGCAATAAACAATGCAGATGTTCCTTTGATACAGCCTGGTCCCTCAAATAAAACAAATGAATTGCAACTGGTAAAGAAAATTGAAACCATCTGTATCGATTTGTGCAATGAGATTGATACAGAAACAGTACAACAAAAGGATAACAATAAGAGTGAAAATACATATGGGGATGAACAAATATACCATGCAAATAATGCCGTAAAAACATACAATATTAATGATGCAAATATTGATAAGACTCCTCGGATAAAAATGTTTAAGGAAAAGTTGGATGAAGAAGCTTGCAAAATTCTTTCAAACGAAGAGATTAAATTAACGATTAAATGGGCAGAAAGGAGTATGATGAGACAAAATGTACTACATTTGAAATCTAAGTACGATAATGAATGTCTGAAAAAGAATGATGCTTGTAAATCTAAAAAGTCATCTGAAATAAACAATGCAGAAGTTTCTTTGATATGGCAGGGTACCTCAAATGAACCAAATGAATTGCAACCAGTAAAAGAAATTGAAAGGATCTGTTTCGATTTGTCCAATGACATTGATACAGAAATAGTACAAGGAAACAATAACAATAAGAGTAAAAATACATGTGAGGATGAACAGATATACCATGAATATAATGCAGTAGAGATAAATAATATTAATGATGCAAGTACACATAGGGATGTTGATATGAAAGATAGTTATATGAAAATATTATTACAACAACAGGACCATTTTGAAAATGTAAAAACAGAAAATGAAGTACATGATAATTTAAGGAAGCATGATGCATCATTGATAAAAGAAAATGAACTAAACAAGCCACAAGATACTCTTAAAAATGTTGTATATAATAGCGATTATTATATTAAAATGGAAGATGAATTAATAATAAGTGATGATGAACAAGTAATAATAAATAGTATAGATGAATCCAGTAACTGCATTGAATCTACAGTTAAATTGGAACAATTAAAGGAAGAACCAAAATTAAGATTTTCAGAAATTGATATAGTTAATTTAAGTGACGATGAAGAAAATTTATTCCCATCTTCTCAATTATTTGATTCTAATTCGGATGTAAATTCCGTAGTAAAAAAGAAAATTAAACGCGAATATCATGATAATCATGATGAAGATGTTAACAGGGCTGATGACACAGAAATAATTATCTCTGACAGTGAAGATGAATTTAATATATGGTTACATAAGTTATCTAGAAGTCAAATGCATGATGATACAACTTTAAGTAACGATAACATTGTCAATACGATAAAAAATGAGAATGATGAAACTTCAGATATAGAGATAATTGATACAGATATAGAAAATACTATTAAAGAATCCACTGAAAGTATAAATGATACTAGGAATCAACTTAGTGTTAGTATTGAAACTAATAGAAATAATGAAACAAAAGAACATATAAATAATATTAAAAAAAAATCTACAAATACTGAACACTATGAAAACAGTGATAAATTAGATATTGCGAAAGAACATGGTCCTGATATTTCTCTTGATGTACAAATAACGAATAGAGATAACAATATATCTAATAAAGTACAAGAAAATAATGATGAGACTAGTCATTCTTTCGATAAAGGACAAAACATAATTAATGATGACACAAATAAAAATGTATTTAATTATATGCTACATTCCAAGAAAATAAAATCAGATACAAGAAAGAGGCTACAAATAATAGATGCACCTCATATGCCTGTAAGAAAAAGAAGACGTAATGACATTAGTGATAAGGACGCGGAAAGGGTAGAAAAAAAGGTGAAGAGATGTCTTGATTTAAAAGTACCAATAAATAAAAAACTATCGCATGCTTCGAATAATCCTATTCCACCGGATGCACTCAAAAACCCTCCTCTTTCAAAAGAAGAGAAAAAAGAACTTGCAGAAAAAAGGAAAAGTAAGTTAAAAATGATTGCTGAAAAAGATAAAAAAGCGAGTAAAACGAAACCATTAAGACCTTCTGGTCCGAAGCCAAAAGTTAAAGTATCATTAAAATCTCGATCAGATTCTTTAATTGACGAGATACGATCAAACATGGAACTAAACATAATATCAATAAAAAAATCTGTAAACAACAAACAATGTAAAAATAATACTGTTAATATTGATAAAAGAAAAGATGATAATGGACTACCTTCAATATCTGATTTAAACACCAAAGGAACAATACCTAATTATAAAGAAACATTAAATAAGGTTACAAAACATTTGAAGTAATCTTTAAATGTTACTGATGTTAATCCTGCTCAATTAAATGAGATCAATAAATCTCATACAAATTTAAATAAACCTAAAAATATGGAAAATGTTGTAACTGATGAGACAATTCATGCGACAAAAGATAAAAGCACAGAGGCTAGTACTTCCTATGACTTGAAAGGTGAAGTAAAAACTAAAAATAATGTCAGAATACAAAAAGGAAATTGTTCTACCAACAGGCAAGGAACCAGTGAACCAAAGAAAAAAGGCAAAAATGTCTCTTTCAATGATAATCTTGAAGTTCGTGAATATGAAATAGAATCTCAAAACTCTTTAAAAAAGCTTGACGGTAAAGATGCCCCAATACCTGTTGATAAACTGTCTTCTAAAAAATCTGTCGAAACAAATTCTCTGAAGTTAGAGGATTTTCTGTTACGTATCTTCCTCTGGAATCCTGTTTGGCTTCAAGTAAGTATAACTTTATTTATTAAATGAAGTAAACTATTGATTAACCTTAAATAATTTACAGGAACAGCAACATTTGAAGCAAACGCCACCTATTCTTGAGGAAAATGAATTACATCCTATGTTAACTAATTATAAATCTTACATTGAGTATTATAACATTGTTAAACCTCTATTATTGTTGGAGATTTGGTATGGCATTACTAAAGAATTTGAGATGCTAGAAAAGAATACAAAGTAAGTATATAATTAAATGATGAATTAAATAAAAATTATTTTCTATTAAGGAAGTAAATATATATATATATCGATAATTTGTTACACACAGGCGACCAACTATGATATGTTCTGTAGAGGCAAATTTAAAAAAAATTCACGTAGCATCTGTAAATATGCGTTTATCATCTTTGGTAGTGCAAGTATTAATTACCAAAGAAAACTTATCTAAACAAGCTCATCCTTTTTATGGAGATCTGGTAGTTTTTGAATATGAAATAAAAAAAACAAATTTTTCAGAAAGTATTTGCTTATGTTACAAGTATGCATAAAACTGTCATAACATCATTTACAACCTACAACAAAGATTTAGGTAAATGTAATATAACCGTACATATCAGATTATTTGGCGATGTTATTTTTAAGCTGTCTTTTATTTATTAATATTTTTACAGAAAATTATGTGAAAAAGCCATATGCATTGTTGACATATACTATTATGACAAGAAATATTGAAGAGAATTTTATAATAAACCGCATTCAAAGAATAAGGACTGTGACATATCTACGGTCAAATATAAGAATGGTTCAAGCACTACTATATCTTCCACAATCTCCTCTTGTAAATTTTATTTTATGTCCAAACATTGAATCATTTCAATTACCTTTAATAGAAGAATACAATCCCCAGCTTATAACAAAGGTAAAGTTACCAAAAGTACCTAAGCACATAGGTAAGAGGGTATAAATATACGTATTATCTAATTAAAATAATTTTAACGAAAACAGGATAAGTTGAATCAGAAACAATTAGAAGTTGTTGGTAAAGTAACAGAGGCTGCACTACGAGAGGAACCTAAAATTTGTTTGATTCAAGGACCTCCAGGTACATAAATATTTACAAACCTATATACTTTACAATTTTTAAATAATAATTTTTGATATTACAGGAACAGGAAAATCAAAATTTATTGTAAATATTATAACAGAGATACTATATGGTAATAATAGTAGGTATCAAAACAATAAATCCCCTCTACGAATTCTTGTATGTGCCCCATCCAATGCAGCCATTGATGAAATTGTATTAAGACTTCTTGCCATTAGAGCTACAATTAAACGTAAGACAATTTCTTTCTATAATGTTAACATGTTGTGTGTAAAGAAAATAATACACAATTGCCATTTTTATTATATTACTTAGATAATCGTTTTAAAATGGTCCGTATTGGTAAATCTAAAACTATGAATTCAACTGTAAAAGATATTTCTGTAACTGAATTGGGGAAACGGGATGTTAAACGAATGACTACAAATTATTCAGAAAAATATTTTCCTGCTGAGAGTTTGGAAGAAGAGGTTAGATATAATTTAATTTAACCCTTTCGCTACTAAGGGCGAATACAGTCGCGCTCCATGTGAAGTCGCTCGGGTACTACGGTCGCCATAGACGTTCTCCTTGTGATGGCGCTGAGGTGCTACGAGCGATTCTAGCGCTCCCGCTGAAGGTACCGCGTAATCGATAATACGGTGAGCGTCTGCAGTTGCTACTCACGGAGTATCTCACTCTGGAGTGAGATGTACAGTATGAGTCTTTTGTTTCTTTTTGTTGATAAATTATAAATATTTTGTTTGGGACAAGTTTTTTTCGTCGGAAGCACCAGCCAATCAGCGCGGGCTACAATGAGGCGTAGACACGCCCGCCGACGATCGATCGCGTTCATCGTGCATTGTAGCGAAAGGGTTGATATTATCTAAATACATACTTATGAATTTTGCATAAAATAGTTTGATAATTTTTCAGAAAAAATTGTTAGCAGCACGTATAAATTCATTAAAATATGATATTGAAAATTCACCCAATCTAGATGTTGTTTACAAGAAACATCTCAAATTAAAATTGTCGGATATGAATACTAAGTATGTGTTATTGCAAAATCATAAACCGGTAAGTATATATGCGTGTATGCTATATACATACATACATACATACATACATATATATATATATATATATATATACGTGTATGTATGTACGTATGCATATGCATATGTATATGTATATGTGCGTCAGAGAAATTTATTTTTTTTTAATTAATAAAAATTATGCAGATAAATGAAATGAATACCAAGGAAGTGGACAAATTACATTGTATTGCGGAACATAAAATTCTTGAGTGTGCAGATGTAATAGCAAGTACAATTTCCTCTTGTTATACTAATCAAATGGAATCCATTTTTGGGTAAGATTTTTAAAGGATAGAAAAGTAAAATTATAGTAAAAGTTATACTATGCTTTTGTTTTTTTTTTCTTGTTGTTGTCTATTATAGTTACAATATTATATACAAAAATTATCATATTATTTCTTTTATTTCTTATAGTGGAAATAAAGAAAAAATATCAATCTGCATAGTGAATGAAGCTACTAGATGCTGCGAAGTAGAAAGTTTGATTCCGTTACTACTAGGTGTAAATACATTAATTTTAGTAGGAGATACTAATCAGTTACCAGCAACTGTAATAAGTCAAGTATGATCTATTATATATAAAAATTATTTAAAATAATTTTATTATAAACATTACATAGTTTTATGTACAAATTTAATTCATAAAATTATTTTTCATTGTTTTTAGCAAGCAAAGAAATACGGATTCGATAAATCATTGTTTTCTCGTCTATATAGTCAATATAGTCAGACTCAGCATCGCTGAGCTATCAAGGAGAGGTCTAGCTGGCGCGGCGAGAAAAACAGTTGATGGCGAAACTGAGAGGAGCGCAACAAGAGATTGAGTTGCTGAGACGTACAGGCACCCCTGGACAGGAAGTGGCCACCACCAGTCGAGCCGAACGAATCCCGGAAGTAAGGGCGGCATCGCCAAACATGACCACGACGATAGCTGATCTCCTGAGCTATTTCGATGGGGACTCCGAGCGATAAGAGATACGGGTAAATCAAGTTGTATTTCTCAAAGCAGCGTACCACATGGAGAGAGTGATATGGTAAAACTTCTCATCGGAATGAGGCTCAATGACAAGGCGCTCGAATGGTTCCACTCCGATTCGGCGTATATTCGAATGAGAGCTGACGAGCTTTTGGCTGCGTCGAGGGATATGTTTTATATTCCCCCAAACCGGAATAACTCTACGACGACGCTTCGAAGGACGTGTCTGACAGAAGAAGTATCTGACGTTTCGCGATTACGTTCACCGAAAGATAATTTTAGCGAATCGCATCTCAATAAACGAGGAGAACATCGTGGGAATACATAATCGAGAGAATACCGGACGCCTATCTACGAGACGTTGCGCGTGCGCACCGATTTCCATCAAGGAGTCCTTGCTGTTGGCGTTTGAGCAAATAACCTTGAAGGACAGCGGTCACACGTCAGCTGGGCAGAAGGCGATATCCAACGAGGATCGGCGAAAGAGCGAAAAGCGTGAGAACTTGAGTTATGTTAACGGGAGAGAAGAAGGAAGCGAATGATGATAAAAAGAGAGGCATCGAAAAGTGTTGTTTTAATTGTGGTAGTCGTGAGCATATAGCGTAGCGTACCCCGAGAAAGAGAAAGGCCCGAAGTGTTTTGTTTGCGCCGACTTCGGTCATATAGCGTCAAAGTGTCCGAAAAGAAATAGGGCGGAAACGAATTGCGTGACGACTAAATCGAAGACGCCTAAACAATTGAAAGATGTAAAGATCATCGACGTTACTATTTCAGCTACACTCGATACGGGGAGCGTTCTGACGATCATACGGGCTGATCAGTACGTTAACACTATATGAGGTCCGGTGGCCCCACCACGTTGCTGCCATACGCAAATTATTGGGCAAACTCTGGTGTCTCCACGTTGGTGCCATTCGGAAATTATCGCGCAAGCGCCGATGGCTCTATTGTGGTATTCAAAATGGTGTTCTGTTTAACTAACAGTAAATTACAGGCGTAGCAACTTAATGTTTTCATAAAAACCTGTGCCCTTCGACAATGGCAAACGAAAAAGAAGACACAAAATTATACGTGATGAGTGTGTGGACATATTGTCTGATGTTCCATCCGAATTTGAAGATTGTGAGGAACTAGGAGACATTACGTCTTCAAAAAAGAAAATGAGGCAACATTTTCGGATGAATCTGAAATATATAGACGGAGAATTAGGCGAACACAATACCGTTACCAAGTGATACAGGAGAATCAGGCGAAGATAGATGAGTAGAGAGTGGTCAAATCTTGTGATTTACCAAGAAACAATAATGCTTTCGAAGGATCTTCCGGTCCTAAAATACTTCCCAGAGATGCAAACAATATCGAGGATGTCGTGAAACTATTTATAGGGAACGACTTGTTTGAATTTATTAGTCCCGAAACGAACAGGTACTACGATCAAAATTCCACCAGGAGAGAGCCCCGATAAAAAAAAGTGCAAAATTTTTCAATGTTACGGCGGTCGAAGTAACAAAATGCTTCGGACTGATCATTCTTATGGGAATCGTTAAAAAGCCAAGGATCGACGATTATTGGTCGACAAATACACTATTGGAAACAACAATATTTGGTAAAACGATGTACCGCAATAGATTTCGTCAGATATTATCGTTTTTACATTTCTCGGATAATAGTAACATACCTGATAATGTCGGCCGACTGTCCAAAGTACAAGGTATAATTGATTATTTCAATTTTCTAAAAAAGTTTTAAGAAAACTTCAATATTGGTCAGAATATTACAACCGATGAAGGAATGATACTGTGGCGTGGACGATTAAATTTTAAAATTTATTACCCGCCAAAAATTACAAAGTAACGGTATACTTGTCCGAATGCTGTGCGATTCCGTTACGGGATATATTTCGCGTTTAAAAATATATTCTGGCATTAAGAAGCCTGTAAAGGTACAGCGATAAAACTGTTGAAAAACGTTTCTGGAAAACGGCAATCACTTGTACATGGCCAACTACTATAACAGTGTGGAACTTGCGGAAGATTTGCTTACGAAGAAAATTCGTGTTTGTGGAACGCTGCGGCAGAATATAGGATTACCGGTAAAATTGAAAAACTGCAAACTAAATGTATTTGAAACCAAACATCAACAAAGAGGAGAAGTACTCGCGCAAGTATGGAAAGCATCGAAGACGAAAATAATAAGAACAATTTCCACCATACACAATGCCAGTTTAGTTGACACAGCAAAAAAATGCAGAAAAACAAATTGTACGATTAAAAAACCCACATCTATTTTGGATTACAATAAATATATGAAGGGAGAAGATCGAGCTGATCAATCTCTGAGCTATTATCCTATAATATACCGGAAAACCATAAAATGGTCAAAAAAAGTGGCTTTACACCTATTTAATCGCGCTTTATACAACGCGTTCGTAGCGCAACAACATTATAATACAGATTCCAAGAAACTCCACTTTCGTGATTTTTTATTTAAAATATGCGAATCGTGGATAAAAGATAATTCACCTGTTGGTGAAGAGGACTTGGAGGTCCCGAGTACATCGCGTGCTTCCAGTCGTGAATCGATCAACAGTGTCATGTATGTTATAAAAACGACAAAATTAGGAGAACTAATTTAATGTGTAAATCTTGTGGAGTTGCTGCGCTTCACCTCGGAGGTTGCTTCGCTTCGTTTCATTTGAAAGATAAATACTAAGTATCCAACAAAATATAAATAAATAGATAAACATATAATACAAAAAAAATCTTATACTTATTTACATATGCATATCCTCACAATTTCAAGAAAATAGAGGGGCAGGATTGAGACATGGGAACTGACGATAAGATTAGTAAACAAGAACCTCGAAAAACCGCCGGCGACAAGCGAAATGATGTAAATCAGTTCTACCGGCGCGAGACGAAAAAATCTAGATTAAATTAGACGTGCGGACGGCATAGTGTTAAGATGGCTCTCCGAAATTGACGACATATTAATTTATTCACAAACCTTCGGAGGACATATCGGACATATACAACAAGTACTAGAAGCTACCATAGAAGAAGGATTTAGATTAAAACTCAAAAAATCTCCTAATTGATAGAATATACCTGATAAAATTTATTAACATTTACATAATTAATAAAATATAAACAGTAAAATCCATTAAAATTCGCCTAATTAATGGAATTTATCTAATATGACCCATTAAAATTAATCTAAAGGATAAATTCTACCTAGAAATTTCTTTTGAAAATAACCTAATTCATAGAACTTACCTGATAAATCCCATTGAAATTAACCTGATTAATGAAACATACTTAGTAAAATTCACTTAATTAATGGAATTTACCTGATGAAACCCATTAAAATTAACCTAATTAATAAAATCAAACTAGTCTAATTCATTAAAAATCACATAATTAATAGACTTTTGACGATAAGACCCATTAGAATCCATCGCAATTCACTTAATGAATGGTATGTACCTAATAGGACCCATTAAAATTAACCTAATTGATACAATCTTTCCTTTAAAATCCATTAAGTCACATCATTTATAGAATTTACATGATAAAATACATTGAAATTAATCTAATTAATAAAATCTACCTAGTAGAATCCATTATATTTGACTTAAACAATAGAATTTACATTATAGGACTCATTAATATTGACCTAAATGATAAAATCTTCCTAGTAAAATCCATTAAAATCATATAATTTATAAAGTTTACTTATCTCTAAAGTTCACGCAGTACAATTAACTATTATATAAACAACGCTACGTTCAATTAAACATTAACAAACGGAATACTTTACAATTGTATCTCATCGTAGTCGAGTTTTCATGAGAAAAAAAAAAAAAAAAACAATGGTCTTGTTTTTAATTTTGACAATAATCGAGTTAGTATTCTTTCAGATTCTGACGCGTGAACATCGAAAGTCTCTCTAACTAAACCCGACAACTTATAAATTAGTAATTTCTATAATTTTTCAATTATTTAATCAATCTTTGAATTCATTAGGTCAATATCATTGATGAGCAATAGCTTTAATAGTTAAAGTTAGTGAAAATATTTCTTCAGTTATATATCAGATTTTATATGAGGAAACAAAAATAAGAAATAAGATTAACCACTTGCGGTGGAAAGACGTGCCACGCACATCGAGGAGCTTCTGTTACCGGAACGCTGCGACGTTTTACACGCGTCGTCAGGCGTCTGCTGCAAAAAGAAAAATGACGTGCGTTGCACGCGCAACAGTGAATTTCTTTGCACCACAAGTGGTTAATATATGTGTAATAGTTCAGACTGTTTCAATGTTCTATAAATATTTATGTACTTACCTTTTTGTTCTTGGTTAGAATTATTGATCTTTCCAGAGGTAGACCTTATACCAACGACCCACCTCAGTCGAGACTCCCTTTGGAAGATTAGCGTTACGTGTCCTGAAAGTGATGATAGGAAGAAGTTTAATCCAAGGCGCCGGTCAGATGATATAAATTCTCTTTATAATTTTTTACGTATTCTTCGTTTCGAAATAGATTCTTTCTTTTTTTCCCCTTTCTCCATTTTCTGTTTGCTTCTTTTGTATACGTTTTTATTTTTCTTTTCTTTTTTTGTTAATGTTTTACATAGTTGCTGAACCCTTTTAATTCAAAATTTTAAATCAAACGAAAGTGCACGAATTTATTGAGCTGTGCCAACGAACTCCACGACAATGTCAATCCAGACATTTGTATGTTACTAATCCGTAATCTATCACTGTCTTGTTTTTCCTTATATATATATAAATAAGGAAATATTATTTATATATATATACCTATATAAATAGAACTTATTATATGCACACACACACACGCGCGCGCGTTCGTTCGTCGCTCGTCGTTCAAGAGCACCTTGTAGCTTAGATCCATCTCTCTCCTCTCTCTCTCTCTCTCTCTCTCTCTCTCTCTCTCTCTCTCTGATTCTATCGAATTCCTTCTGAAAAAGAGAAAGAGTGAGGGAGAGAAGAATGATTGTATTTGACACATTGAGCTGAGATCTCGTGGTTCGCCGAAAAAAACTCGATGCAAATGCACTTTCACGCTCGCACACGAATACTTTGAATCTATAGAGCACAAATCTTTTGTTTTATAAGAAAAACCGGAGACAATCATTCTCTCAATCATTCTTTCTATCTTGCTCTCGCATACCATACTCGGTCCATTCTGACCGGACATTCGTCCCGAGTGTCTGCCAATAAAGAATATTTTTGGCAAAAACTCGATACATCTTAAGAAAAGGCAATTTTGATTTTCTCTTTGGCAATTACCATCTTCTTTGGTTCTATTATCTTCATCTTTGGCGTGGTTATCTTCTAGCCCTTAACGGACGACGACTTTTTCGACCGCGTGAGGTAGCAGGACGAAGCGATTTTTGCGAATGTGTTGAGTGACACATAATATAATAAAATGATCTTACATATAAATTATCTCATAAAAACGTTATATTTTGATTGTTTATCTATATTTACATCTTTAAAACTTTATTTTCACAAAAATTATGTTCTATACTTTCGCTGCGTGTGATACTTTATGAAGCATTGACCAAGATGCATTCGTGGCTTATCTGGACAGATCGAACAGAGTCTGATTTATATCATTCATGTCTATTCCGTTACTATTTTCGCTCTTGGCTTTAATTATCAACGACTTAAAAAAATGATAATAGGATAATATCGGAGTATGTACCATAAATGGCTTGTCTTTAACGTAAATGGTCATGTCGCTGAATATCCCAATTTTATACATAATATTTAAATACTCAGTTATACTATCTTCCCAAGATTTTAATATGACGTATCTACCAGGAATTGATTCGTAAGTGTATTTTGCCGAAATTATGTCATAACTTAACACACATTTCAAATTCATCTCTTTCTCGCAATTTTTACAAATGTTAAATGTATGAAATCCATATAGTTTGTTTGTAACAACATAAGATATTACACTACTGTCTTCTTAAATCCTCTAAGCGTGTATTGAACATTCGATGGTTAGTCGCCCGGAGAATATTTAAAAAATAATAAACCGATTTGTACGTCCTTACAAGTTATTTTAGAACACTTCGAAAAGTCCACTATACCTTGTAAACTTATTTGATAACATAAATGTACTTCTTTAAAACTTGTGCGTAAATACAGGCGACATTAATCTTGCCGACAAGTTTAGAAAATATTCTACGGAAGTTACTTTCCATGTGTGAGATATAGTGGTGGTATTCAATTTGGTATATTTATCCATCGTTTATATTAACCAATCTTTTTAAATCAGTCTTATACATAATACACGGTAGAAAAAAAACCGTACGTAGAAATGAAGATGAATCTAATTCTTTTTTTTTTTTTTTTTTTTTTTTTAACGATTTCGTCGTGGTATTTATCTTTACGTTGTTACATACAATTAATAATCAAAGTAATTCAACTCAGGTGGTATAACGGGAAATTAAAAATTGAATCTCTCGAAACAATGAAAGTTAGGTCCTTTTGTCAATATAAAAGTAGGATGTAGATCTTACGTATTGATATATGCATAATTCGTATAGTATAAAATTAATTTCTTTATCAAAACTCAAGCCTTTTGCGTATTACTTAATTCGATTTAGAAAATATGTATTCGATTACGGAGGAGTTCTAATGTTTACGTCTTAACGTTCTTCTACGTACTTATCGGCTTCTCGTTCCCATCATATCCGGGCTCTCTAACGTCTTTGTTTCGTTAAATTGCTATGTCACGATATTACTATGCATATATATGTAAGTATGTATGTATGTATGTATGTATGTATGTATGTATGTATGTAAGTATGTATGTATGTATGTATGTATGTACGTATGTATGTATGTATGTATGCGTGATGTGTCTATGTGTGTATGTATGCGTGATGTGTGGATTAAATATAAAACATACATATTACCAACATATCTAATATAAACTATCGATTAATAGGGCGTTATCATTTGTTTTTCGACGAGGTTCCGCGCTTTCTATTGCGCATGCGCCATTTTGTTTATTAGAGAGACATTTATATTAACAGTTATGCAAAATAATGGTTGCTTTTGACTAGTGGATATTGCCAACAATGATAGGACTTTATCATTATTAACCTATTGATAGAAAATATTATTTAAATTAATTTCTATTATAGTATGTACAGATGCATCATACAGAATATCGTGCTCTATTCGATATTATCGACGAAATATATTTCTGAATGTAAAAACAAAATACTTCCAAGTGACAAAAATTCAATCTAGTTGTAAATAAAAAGTTACCAACAATTATAAACTTAAAGACGTTCCTAAGCTAGGTGCCATCAATTGTAGCGTCCTTACGAAGCCAATATTTATTTAAAAAGGTTGTATATATTTTACTGTGACTTAAATATAACTATTTAAATATACGAACGTTTACTATTTTCGCCAATATAATGAGTTCCAACGCGTGCCACGATTTTTTATTGGAAAGAATTCATCATCCAGGAACTATTGTTTTAAACGAACCAGGAAAAACAGTAAGGATATTTACAGTTTTCTTTTTCATTTTATAATTAATTCTGATACGTTGAAATTATTAATTGTTATTACATTTCTTATTCTATTACTTATCTTTCAGTATACTTGCGGCAGGGGAAAGGAAAATCAAATAAACTGTGTTAGTCTTACAGTATCTCGTCAGCACTGTAGTTTCTTCCGTAATGATCATGAAATATATGTTATAGATTTAGGAAGTTCCAATGGTTTATTTGTAAATGAAATTAGACAAAAAGCTAGCCATATGGTTAAATTGAAGGATACTGATATCATTGGAATTGGTTGCCAAAACGCTAAAGATAAAAATATTGACGTGTTTATTTATAAATTACATTGTATCCCTAAAAACGAAACACCAAGAGATAGGACCTATACAGGAATGGCCCAGCAGCTGTCTCACAAAGATTTACCAACAGGAAGTACTGATAAATATTGCCATTCCTGGACTGTACATAATTCAAATGAGTCCTCTGATTTAGTTTTATCAAATGAAATATCAGGACTTTCAATAAATACATATAAAACTCGTCAGATAAAAATGTTTAAGGAAAAGTTGGTTGATGAAGTTTGCAAAATTCTTTCAAATGAAGAGATTGAATTAACAGATAATTGCCCAGAAAGGAGTATGAGGATACAAAATAAACTAAATATGAAATCTAAGTACCATAATAAATGTCTGAAAAAGAATGATACTAGTAAGAGTAAAAAGTCCTCTGCAATAAACAATGCAGATGTTCCTTTGATACAGCCTGGTCCCTCAAATAAAACAAATGAATTGCAACTGGTAAAGGAAATTGAAACCATCTGTATGGATTTGTGCAAGGAGATTGATACAGAAATAGTACAACAAAAGGATAACAATAAGAGTATAAATACATATGGGTATGAACAAATATACCATGCAATTAATGCAGTAAAAACATATAATAGTAATGATGCAAATATAGATAAAACTGGTCAGATAAAAATGTTTAAGGAAAAGTTGGTTGATGAAGTTTGCAAAATTCTTTCAAATGAAGAGATTGAATTAACAGATAATTGCCCAGAAAGGAGTAGGAGGATACAAAATAAACTAAATATGAAATCTAAGTACCATAATAAATGTCTGAAAAAGAATGATACTAGTAAGAGTAAAAGGTCCTCTGCAATAAACAATGCAGATGTTCCTTTGATACAGCCTGGTCCCTCAAATAAAACAAATGAATTGCAACTGGTAAAGGAAATTGAAACCATCTGTATGGATTTGTGCAATGAGATTGATACAGAAACAGTACAACAAAAGGATAACAATAAGAGTATAAATACATATGGGTATGAACAAATATACCATGCAATTAATGCAGTAAAAACATATAATAGTAATGATGCAAATATAGATAACACTGTTCAGATAAAAATGTTTAAGGAAAAGTTGGTTGATGAAGTTTGCAAAATTCTTTCAAATGAAGAGATTGAATTAACAGATAATTGCACAGAAAGGAGTAGGAGGATACAAAATAAACTAAATATGAAATCTAAGTACCATAATAAATGTCTGAAAAAGAATGATACTAGTAAGAGTAAAAAGTCCTCTGCAATAAACAATGCAGATGTTCCTTTGATACAGCCTGGTCCCTCAAATAAAACAAATGAATTGCAACTGGTAAAGGAAATTGAAACCATCTGTATCGATTTGTGCAATGAGATTGATACAGAAACAGTACAACAAAAGGATAACAATAAGAGTGAAAATACATATGGGGATGAACAAATATACCATGCAAATAATGCCGTAAAAACATACAATATTAATGATGCAAATATTGATAAGACTCCTCGGATAAAAATGTTTAAGGAAAAGTTGGATGAAGAAGCTTGCAAAATTCTTTCAAACGAAGAGATTAAATTAACGATTAAATGGGCAGAAAGGAGTATGATGAGACAAAATGTACTACATTTGAAATCTAAGTACGATAATGAATGTCTGAAAAAGAATGATGCTTGTAAATCTAAAAAGTCATCTGAAATAAACAATGCAGAAGTTTCTTTGATATGGCAGGGTACCTCAAATGAACCAAATGAATTGCAACCAGTAAAAGAAATTGAAAGGATCTGTTTCGATTTGTCCAATGACATTGATACAGAAATAGTACAAGGAAACAATAACAATAAGAGTAAAAATACATGTGAGGATGAACAGATATACCATGAATATAATGCAGTAGAGATAAATAATATTAATGATGCAAGTACACATAGGGATGTTGATATGAAAGATAGTTATATGAAAATATTATTACAACAACAGGACCATTTTGAAAATGTAAAAACAGAAAATGAAGTACATGACAATTTAAGGAAGCATGATGCATCATTGATAAAAGAAAATGAACTAAACAAGCCACAAGATACTCTTAAAAATGTTGTATATAATAGCGATTATTATATTAAAATGGAAGATGAATTAATAATAAGTGATGATGAACAAGTAATAATAAATAGTATAGATGAATCCAGTAACTGCATTGAATCTACAGTTAAATTGGAACAATTAAAGGAAGAACCAAAATTAAGATTTTCAGAAATTGATATAGTTAATTTAAGTGACGATGAAGAAAATTTATTCCCATCTTCTCAATTATTTGATTCTAATTCGGATGTAAATTCCGTAGTAAAAAAGAAAATTAAACGCGAATATCATGATAATCATGATGAAGATGTTAACAGGGCTGATGACACAGAAATAATTATCTCTGACAGTGAAGATGAATTTAATATATGGTTACATAAGTTATCTAGAAGTCAAATGCATGATGATACAACTTTAAGTAACGATAACATTGTCAATACGATAAAAAATGAGAATGATGAAACTTCAGATATAGAGATAATTGATACAGATATAGAAAATACTATTAAAGAATCCACTGAAAGTATAAATGATACTAGGAATCAACTTAGTGTTAGTATTGAAACTAATAGAAATAATGAAACAAAAGAACATATAAATAATATTAAAAAAAAATCTACAAATACTGAACACTATGAAAACAGTGATAAATTAGATATTGCGAAAGAACATGGTCCTGATATTTCTCTTGATGTACAAATAACGAATAGAGATAACAATATATCTAATAAAGTACAAGAAAATAATGATGAGACTAGTCATTCTTTCGATAAAGGACAAAACATAATTAATGATGACACAAATAAAAATGTATTTAATTATATGCTACATTCCAAGAAAATAAAATCAGATACAAGAAAGAGGCTACAAATAATAGATGCACCTCATATGCCTGTAAGAAAAAGAAGACGTAATGACATTAGTGATAAGGACGCGGAAAGGGTAGAAAAAAAGGTGAAGAGATGTCTTGATTTAAAAGTACCAATAAATAAAAAACTATCGCATGCTTCGAATAATCCTATTCCACCGGATGCACTCAAAAACCCTCCTCTTTCAAAAGAAGAGAAAAAAGAACTTGCAGAAAAAAGGAAAAGTAAGTTAAAAATGATTGCTGAAAAAGATAAAAAAGCGAGTAAAACGAAACCATTAAGACCTTCTGGTCCGAAGCCAAAAGTTAAAGTATCATTAAAATCTCGATCAGATTCTTTAATTGACGAGATACGATCAAACATGGAACTAAACATAATATCAATAAAAAAATCTGTAAACAACAAACAATGTAAAAATAATACTGTTAATATTGATAAAAGAAAAGATGATAATGGACTACCTTCAATATCTGATTTAAACACCAAAGGAACAATACCTAATTATAAAGAAACATTAAATAAGGTTACAAAACATTTGAAGTAATCTTTAAATGTTACTGATGTTAATCCTGCTCAATTAAATGAGATCAATAAATCTCATACAAATTTAAATAAACCTAAAAATATGGAAAATGTTGTAACTGATGAGACAATTCATGCGACAAAAGATAAAAGCACAGAGGCTAGTACTTCCTATGACTTGAAAGGTGAAGTAAAAACTAAAAATAATGTCAGAATACAAAAAGGAAATTGTTCTACCAACAGGCAAGGAACCAGTGAACCAAAGAAAAAAGGCAAAAATGTCTCTTTCAATGATAATCTTGAAGTTCGTGAATATGAAATAGAATCTCAAAACTCTTTAAAAAAGCTTGACGGTAAAGATGCCCCAATACCTGTTGATAAACTGTCTTCTAAAAAATCTGTCGAAACAAATTCTCTGAAGTTAGAGGATTTTCTGTTACGTATCTTCCTCTGGAATCCTGTTTGGCTTCAAGTAAGTATAACTTTATTTATTAAATGAAGTAAACTATTGATTAACCTTAAATAATTTACAGGAACAGCAACATTTGAAGCAAACGCCACCTATTCTTGAGGAAAATGAATTACATCCTATGTTAACTAATTATAAATCTTACATTGAGTATTATAACATTGTTAAACCTCTATTATTGTTGGAGATTTGGTATGGCATTACTAAAGAATTTGAGATGCTAGAAAAGAATACAAAGTAAGTATATAATTAAATGATGAATTAAATAAAAATTATTTTCTATTAAGGAAGTAAATATATATATATATCGATAATTTGTTACACACAGGCGACCAACTATGATATGTTCTGTAGAGGCAAATTTAAAAAAAATTCACGTAGCATCTGTAAATATGCGTTTATCATCTTTGGTAGTGCAAGTATTAATTACCAAAGAAAACTTATCTAAACAAGCTCATCCTTTTTATGGAGATCTGGTAGTTTTTGAATATGAAATAAAAAAAACAAATTTTTCAGAAAGTATTTGCTTATGTTACAAGTATGCATAAAACTGTCATAACATCATTTACAACCTACAACAAAGATTTAGGTAAATGTAATATAACCGTACATATCAGATTATTTGGCGATGTTATTTTTAAGCTGTCTTTTATTTATTAATATTTTTACAGAAAATTATGTGAAAAAGCCATATGCATTGTTGACATATACTATTATGACAAGAAATATTGAAGAGAATTTTATAATAAACCGCATTCAAAGAATAAGGACTGTGACATATCTACGGTCAAATATAAGAATGGTTCAAGCACTACTATATCTTCCACAATCTCCTCTTGTAAATTTTATTTTATGTCCAAACATTGAATCATTTCAATTACCTTTAATAGAAGAATACAATCCCCAGCTTATAACAAAGGTAAAGTTACCAAAAGTACCTAAGCACATAGGTAAGAGGGTATAAATATACGTATTATCTAATTAAAATAATTTTAACGAAAACAGGATAAGTTGAATCAGAAACAATTAGAAGTTGTTGGTAAAGTAACAGAGGCTGCACTACGAGAGGAACCTAAAATTTGTTTGATTCAAGGACCTCCAGGTACATAAATATTTACAAACCTATATACTTTACAATTTTTAAATAATAATTTTTGATATTACAGGAACAGGAAAATCAAAATTTATTGTAAATATTATAACAGAGATACTATATGGTAATAATAGTAGGTATCAAAACAATAAATCCCCTCTACGAATTCTTGTATGTGCCCCATCCAATGCAGCCATTGATGAAATTGTATTAAGACTTCTTGCCATTAGAGCTACAATTAAACGTAAGACAATTTCTTTCTATAATGTTAACATGTTGTGTGTAAAGAAAATAATACACAATTGCCATTTTTATTATATTACTTAGATAATCGTTTTAAAATGGTCCGTATTGGTAAATCTAAAACTATGAATTCAACTGTAAAAGATATTTCTGTAACTGAATTGGGGAAACGGGATGTTAAACGAATGACTACAAATTATTCAGAAAAATATTTTCCTGCTGAGAGTTTGGAAGAAGAGGTTAGATATAATTTAATTTAACCCTTTCGCTACTAAGGGCGAATACAGTCGCGCTCCATGTGAAGTCGCTCGGGTACTACGGTCGCCATAGACGTTCTCCTTGTGATGGCGCTGAGGTGCTACGAGCGATTCTAGCGCTCCCGCTGAAGGTACCGCGTAATCGATAATACGGTGAGCGTCTGCAGTTGCTACTCACGGAGTATCTCACTCTGGAGTGAGATGTACAGTATGAGTCTTTTGTTTCTTTTTGTTGATAAATTATAAATATTTTGTTTGGGACAAGTTTTTTTCGTCGGAAGCACCAGCCAATCAGCGCGGGCTACAATGAGGCGTAGACACGCCCGCCGACGATCGATCGCGTTCATCGTGCATTGTAGCGAAAGGGTTGATATTATCTAAATACATACTTATGAATTTTGCATAAAATAGTTTGATAATTTTTCAGAAAAAATTGTTAGCAGCACGTATAAATTCATTAAAATATGATATTGAAAATTCACCCAATCTAGATGTTGTTTACAAGAAACATCTCAAATTAAAATTGTCGGATATGAATACTAAGTATGTGTTATTGCAAAATCATAAACCGGTAAGTATATATGCGTGTATGCTATATACATACATACATACATACATACATATATATATATATATATATATATATACGTGTATGTATGTACGTATGCATATGCATATGTATATGTATATGTGCGTCAGAGAAATTTATTTTTTTTTAATTAATAAAAATTATGCAGATAAATGAAATGAATACCAAGGAAGTGGACAAATTACATTGTATTGCGGAACATAAAATTCTTGAGTGTGCAGATGTAATAGCAAGTACAATTTCCTCTTGTTATACTAATCAAATGGAATCCATTTTTGGGTAAGATTTTTAAAGGATAGAAAAGTAAAATTATAGTAAAAGTTATACTATGCTTTTGTTTTTTTTTTCTTGTTGTTGTCTATTATAGTTACAATATTATATACAAAAATTATCATATTATTTCTTTTATTTCTTATAGTGGAAATAAAGAAAAAATATCAATCTGCATAGTGAATGAAGCTACTAGATGCTGCGAAGTAGAAAGTTTGATTCCGTTACTACTAGGTGTAAATACATTAATTTTAGTAGGAGATACTAATCAGTTACCAGCAACTGTAATAAGTCAAGTATGATCTATTATATATAAAAATTATTTAAAATAATTTTATTATAAACATTACATAGTTTTATGTACAAATTTAATTCATAAAATTATTTTTCATTGTTTTTAGCAAGCAAAGAAATACGGATTCGATAAATCATTGTTTTCTCGTCTATATAGTCAATATAGTCAGACTCAGCATCGCTGAGCTATCAAGGAGAGGTCTAGCTGGCGCGGCGAGAAAAACAGTTGATGGCGAAACTGAGAGGAGCGCAACAAGAGATTGAGTTGCTGAGACGTACAGGCACCCCTGGACAGGAAGTGGCCACCACCAGTCGAGCCGAACGAATCCCGGAAGTAAGGGCGGCATCGCCAAACATGACCACGACGATAGCTGATCTCCTGAGCTATTTCGATGGGGACTCCGAGCGATAAGAGATACGGGTAAATCAAGTTGTATTTCTCAAAGCAGCGTACCACATGGAGAGAGTGATATGGTAAAACTTCTCATCGGAATGAGGCTCAATGACAAGGCGCTCGAATGGTTCCACTCCGATTCGGCGTATATTCGAATGAGAGCTGACGAGCTTTTGGCTGCGTCGAGGGATATGTTTTATATTCCCCCAAACCGGAATAACTCTACGACGACGCTTCGAAGGACGTGTCTGACAGAAGAAGTATCTGACGTTTCGCGATTACGTTCACCGAAAGATAATTTTAGCGAATCGCATCTCAATAAACGAGGAGAACATCGTGGGAATACATAATCGAGAGAATACCGGACGCCTATCTACGAGACGTTGCGCGTGCGCACCGATTTCCATCAAGGAGTCCTTGCTGTTGGCGTTTGAGCAAATAACCTTGAAGGACAGCGGTCACACGTCAGCTGGGCAGAAGGCGATATCCAACGAGGATCGGCGAAAGAGCGAAAAGCGTGAGAACTTGAGTTATGTTAACGGGAGAGAAGAAGGAAGCGAATGATGATAAAAAGAGAGGCATCGAAAAGTGTTGTTTTAATTGTGGTAGTCGTGAGCATATAGCGTAGCGTACCCCGAGAAAGAGAAAGGCCCGAAGTGTTTTGTTTGCGCCGACTTCGGTCATATAGCGTCAAAGTGTCCGAAAAGAAATAGGGCGGAAACGAATTGCGTGACGACTAAATCGAAGACGCCTAAACAATTGAAAGATGTAAAGATCATCGACGTTACTATTTCAGCTACACTCGATACGGGGAGCGTTCTGACGATCATACGGGCTGATCAGTACGTTAACACTATATGAGGTCCGGTGGCCCCACCACGTTGCTGCCATACGCAAATTATTGGGCAAACTCTGGTGTCTCCACGTTGGTGCCATTCGGAAATTATCGCGCAAGCGCCGATGGCTCTATTGTGGTATTCAAAATGGTGTTCTGTTTAACTAACAGTAAATTACAGGCGTAGCAACTTAATGTTTTCATAAAAACCTGTGCCCTTCGACAATGGCAAACGAAAAAGAAGACACAAAATTATACGTGATGAGTGTGTGGACATATTGTCTGATGTTCCATCCGAATTTGAAGATTGTGAGGAACTAGGAGACATTACGTCTTCAAAAAAGAAAATGAGGCAACATTTTCGGATGAATCTGAAATATATAGACGGAGAATTAGGCGAACACAATACCGTTACCAAGTGATACAGGAGAATCAGGCGAAGATAGATGAGTAGAGAGTGGTCAAATCTTGTGATTTACCAAGAAACAATAATGCTTTCGAAGGATCTTCCGGTCCTAAAATACTTCCCAGAGATGCAAACAATATCGAGGATGTCGTGAAACTATTTATAGGGAACGACTTGTTTGAATTTATTAGTCCCGAAACGAACAGGTACTACGATCAAAATTCCACCAGGAGAGAGCCCCGATAAAAAAAAGTGCAAAATTTTTCAATGTTACGGCGGTCGAAGTAACAAAATGCTTCGGACTGATCATTCTTATGGGAATCGTTAAAAAGCCAAGGATCGACGATTATTGGTCGACAAATACACTATTGGAAACAACAATATTTGGTAAAACGATGTACCGCAATAGATTTCGTCAGATATTATCGTTTTTACATTTCTCGGATAATAGTAACATACCTGATAATGTCGGCCGACTGTCCAAAGTACAAGGTATAATTGATTATTTCAATTTTCTAAAAAAGTTTTAAGAAAACTTCAATATTGGTCAGAATATTACAACCGATGAAGGAATGATACTGTGGCGTGGACGATTAAATTTTAAAATTTATTACCCGCCAAAAATTACAAAGTAACGGTATACTTGTCCGAATGCTGTGCGATTCCGTTACGGGATATATTTCGCGTTTAAAAATATATTCTGGCATTAAGAAGCCTGTAAAGGTACAGCGATAAAACTGTTGAAAAACGTTTCTGGAAAACGGCAATCACTTGTACATGGCCAACTACTATAACAGTGTGGAACTTGCGGAAGATTTGCTTACGAAGAAAATTCGTGTTTGTGGAACGCTGCGGCAGAATATAGGATTACCGGTAAAATTGAAAAACTGCAAACTAAATGTATTTGAAACCAAACATCAACAAAGAGGAGAAGTACTCGCGCAAGTATGGAAAGCATCGAAGACGAAAATAATAAGAACAATTTCCACCATACACAATGCCAGTTTAGTTGACACAGCAAAAAAATGCAGAAAAACAAATTGTACGATTAAAAAACCCACATCTATTTTGGATTACAATAAATATATGAAGGGAGAAGATCGAGCTGATCAATCTCTGAGCTATTATCCTATAATATACCGGAAAACCATAAAATGGTCAAAAAAAGTGGCTTTACACCTATTTAATCGCGCTTTATACAACGCGTTCGTAGCGCAACAACATTATAATACAGATTCCAAGAAACTCCACTTTCGTGATTTTTTATTTAAAATATGCGAATCGTGGATAAAAGATAATTCACCTGTTGGTGAAGAGGACTTGGAGGTCCCGAGTACATCGCGTGCTTCCAGTCGTGAATCGATCAACAGTGTCATGTATGTTATAAAAACGACAAAATTAGGAGAACTAATTTAATGTGTAAATCTTGTGGAGTTGCTGCGCTTCACCTCGGAGGTTGCTTCGCTTCGTTTCATTTGAAAGATAAATACTAAGTATCCAACAAAATATAAATAAATAGATAAACATATAATACAAAAAAAATCTTATACTTATTTACATATGCATATCCTCACAATTTCAAGAAAATAGAGGGGCAGGATTGAGACATGGGAACTGACGATAAGATTAGTAAACAAGAACCTCGAAAAACCGCCGGCGACAAGCGAAATGATGTAAATCAGTTCTACCGGCGCGAGACGAAAAAATCTAGATTAAATTAGACGTGCGGACGGCATAGTGTTAAGATGGCTCTCCGAAATTGACGACATATTAATTTATTCACAAACCTTCGGAGGACATATCGGACATATACAACAAGTACTAGAAGCTACCATAGAAGAAGGATTTAGATTAAAACTCAAAAAATCTCCTAATTGATAGAATATACCTGATAAAATTTATTAACATTTACATAATTAATAAAATATAAACAGTAAAATCCATTAAAATTCGCCTAATTAATGGAATTTATCTAATATGACCCATTAAAATTAATCTAAAGGATAAATTCTACCTAGAAATTTCTTTTGAAAATAACCTAATTCATAGAACTTACCTGATAAATCCCATTGAAATTAACCTGATTAATGAAACATACTTAGTAAAATTCACTTAATTAATGGAATTTACCTGATGAAACCCATTAAAATTAACCTAATTAATAAAATCAAACTAGTCTAATTCATTAAAAATCACATAATTAATAGACTTTTGACGATAAGACCCATTAGAATCCATCGCAATTCACTTAATGAATGGTATGTACCTAATAGGACCCATTAAAATTAACCTAATTGATACAATCTTTCCTTTAAAATCCATTAAGTCACATCATTTATAGAATTTACATGATAAAATACATTGAAATTAATCTAATTAATAAAATCTACCTAGTAGAATCCATTATATTTGACTTAAACAATAGAATTTACATTATAGGACTCATTAATATTGACCTAAATGATAAAATCTTCCTAGTAAAATCCATTAAAATCATATAATTTATAAAGTTTACTTATCTCTAAAGTTCACGCAGTACAATTAACTATTATATAAACAACGCTACGTTCAATTAAACATTAACAAACGGAATACTTTACAATTGTATCTCATCGTAGTCGAGTTTTCATGAGAAAAAAAAAAAAAAAAAACAATGGTCTTGTTTTTAATTTTGACAATAATCGAGTTAGTATTCTTTCAGATTCTGACGCGTGAACATCGAAAGTCTCTCTAACTAAACCCGACAACTTATAAATTAGTAATTTCTATAATTTTTCAATTATTTAATCAATCTTTGAATTCATTAGGTCAATATCATTGATGAGCAATAGCTTTAATAGTTAAAGTTAGTGAAAATATTTCTTCAGTTATATATCAGATTTTATATGAGGAAACAAAAATAAGAAATAAGATTAACCACTTGCGGTGGAAAGACGTGCCACGCACATCGAGGAGCTTCTGTTACCGGAACGCTGCGACGTTTTACACGCGTCGTCAGGCGTCTGCTGCAAAAAGAAAAATGACGTGCGTTGCACGCGCAACAGTGAATTTCTTTGCACCACAAGTGGTTAATATATGTGTAATAGTTCAGACTGTTTCAATGTTCTATAAATATTTATGTACTTACCTTTTTGTTCTTGGTTAGAATTATTGATCTTTCCAGAGGTAGACCTTATACCAACGACCCACCTCAGTCGAGACTCCCTTTGGAAGATTAGCGTTACGTGTCCTGAAAGTGATGATAGGAAGAAGTTTAATCCAAGGCGCCGGTCAGATGATATAAATTCTCTTTATAATTTTTTACGTATTCTTCGTTTCGAAATAGATTCTTTCTTTTTTTCCCCTTTCTCCATTTTCTGTTTGCTACTTTTGTATACGTTTTTATTTTTCTTTTCTTTTTTTGTTAATGTTTTACATAGTTGCTGAACCCTTTTAATTCAAAATTTTAAATCAAACGAAAGTGCACGAATTTATTGAGCTGTGCCAACGAACTCCACGACAATGTCAATCCAGACATTTGTATGTTACTAATCCGTAATCTATCACTGTCTTGTTTTTCCTTATATATATATAAATAAGGAAATATTATTTATATATATATACCTATATAAATAGAACTTATTATATGCACACACACACACGCGCGCGCGTTCGTTCGTCGCTCGTCGTTCAAGAGCACCTTGTAGCTTAGATCCATCTCTCTCCTCTCTCTCTCTCTCTCTCTCTCTCTCTCTCTCTCTCTCTCTCTCTCTCTCTCTGATTCTATCGAATTCCTTCTGAAAAAGAGAAAGAGTGAGGGAGAGAAGAATGATTGTATTTGACACATTGAGCTGAGATCTCGTGGTTCGCCGAAAAAAACTCGATGCAAATGCACTTTCACGCTCGCACACGAATACTTTGAATCTATAGAGCACAAATCTTTTGTTTTATAAGAAAAACCGGAGAAAATCATTCTCTCAATCATTCTTTCTATCTTGCTCTCGCATACCATACTCGGTCCATTCTGACCGGACATTCGTCCCGAGTGTCTGCCAATAAAGAATATTTTTGGCAAAAACTCGATACATCTTAAGAAAAGGCAATTTTGATTTTCTCTTTGGCAATTACCATCTTCTTTGGTTCTATTATCTTCATCTTTGGCGTGGTTATCTTCTAGCCCTTAACGGACGACGACTTTTTCGACCGCGTGAGGTAGCAGGACGAAGCGATTTTTGCGAATGTGTTGAGTGACACATAATATAATAAAATGATCTTACATATAAATTATCTCATAAAAACGTTATATTTTGATTGTTTATCTATATTTACATCTTTAAAACTTTATTTTCACAAAAATTATGTTCTATACTTTCGCTGCGTGTGATACTTTATGAAGCATTGACCAAGATGCATTCGTGGCTTATCTGGACAGATCGAACAGAGTCTGATTTATATCATTCATGTCTATTCCGTTACTATTTTCGCTCTTGGCTTTAATTATCAACGACTTAAAAAAATGATAATAGGATAATATCGGAGTATGTACCATAAATGGCTTGTCTTTAACGTAAATGGTCATGTCGCTGAATATCCCAATTTTATACATAATATTTAAATACTCAGTTATACTATCTTCCCAAGATTTTAATATGACGTATCTACCAGGAATTGATTCGTAAGTGTATTTTGCCGAAATTATGTCATAACTTAACACACATTTCAAATTCATCTCTTTCTCGCAATTTTTACAAATGTTAAATGTATGAAATCCATATAGTTTGTTTGTAACAACATAAGATATTACACTACTGTCTTCTTAAATCCTCTAAGCGTGTATTGAACATTCGATGGTTAGTCGCCCGGAGAATATTTAAAAAATAATAAACCGATTTGTACGTCCTTACAAGTTATTTTAGAACACTTCGAAAAGTCCACTATACCTTGTAAACTTATTTGATAACATAAATGTACTTCTTTAAAACTTGTGCGTAAATACAGGCGACATTAATCTTGCCGACAAGTTTAGAAAATATTCTACGGAAGTTACTTTCCATGTGTGAGATATAGTGGTGGTATTCAATTTGGTATATTTATCCATCGTTTATATTAACCAATCTTTTTAAATCAGTCTTATACATAATACACGGTAGAAAAAAAACCGTACGTAGAAATGAAGATGAATCTAATTCTTTTTTTTTTTTTTTTTTTTTTTAACGATTTCGTCGTGGTATTTATCTTTACGTTGTTACATACAATTAATAATCAAAGTAATTCAACTCAGGTGGTATAACGGGAAATTAAAAATTGAATCTCTCGAAACAATGAAAGTTAGGTCCTTTTGTCAATATAAAAGTAGGATGTAGATCTTACGTATTGATATATGCATAATTCGTATAGTATAAAATTAATTTCTTTATCAAAACTCAAGCCTTTTGCGTATTACTTAATTCGATTTAGAAAATATGTATTCGATTACGGAGGAGTTCTAATGTTTACGTCTTAACGTTCTTCTACGTACTTATCGGCTTCTCGTTCCCATCATATCCGGGCTCTCTAACGTCTTTGTTTCGTTAAATTGCTATGTCACGATATTACTATGCATATATATGTAAGTATGTATGTATGTATGTATGTATGTATGTATGTATGTAAGTATGTATGTATGTATGTATGTACGTATGTATGTATGTATGTATGCGTGATGTGTCTATGTGTGTATGTATGCGTGATGTGTCTATGTGTGTATTTATGCGTGATGTGTGGATTAAATATAAAACATACATATTACCAACATATCTAATATAAACTATCGATTAATAGGGCGTTATCATTTGTTTTTCGACGAGGTTCCGCGCTTTCTATTGCGCATGCGCCATTTTGTTTATTAGAGAGACATTTATATTAACAGTTATGCAAAATAATGGTTGCTTTTGACTAGTGGATATTGCCAACAATGATAGGACTTTATCATTATTAACCTATTGATAGAAAATATTATTTAAATTAATTTCTATTATAGTATGTACAGATGCATCATACAGAATATCGTGCTCTATTCGATATTATCGACGAAATATATTTCTGAATGTAAAAACAAAATACTTCCAAGTGACAAAAATTCAATCTAGTTGTAAATAAAAAGTTACCAACAATTATAAACTTAAAGACGTTCCTAAGCTAGGTGCCATCAATTGTAGCGTCCTTACGAAGCCAATATTTATTTAAAAAGGTTGTATATATTTTACTGTGACTTAAATATAACTATTTAAATATACGAACGTTTACTATTTTCGCCAATATAATGAGTTCCAACGCGTGCCACGATTTTTTATTGGAAAGAATTCATCATCCAGGAACTATTGTTTTAAACGAACCAGGAAAAACAGTAAGGATATTTACAGTTTTCTTTTTCATTTTATAATTAATTCTGATACATTGAAATTATTAATTGTTATTACATTTCTTATTCTATTACTTATCTTTCAGTATACTTGCGGAAGGGGAAAGGAAAATCAAATAAACTGTGTTAGTCTTACAGTATCTCGTCAGCACTGTAGTTTCTTCCGTAATGATCATGAAATATATGTTATAGATTTAGGAAGTTCCAATGGTTTATTTGTAAATGAAATTAGACAAAAAGCTAGCCATATGGTTAAATTGAAGGATACTGATATCATTGGAATTGGTTGCTAAAACGCTAAAGATAAAAATATTGACGTGTTTATTTATAAATTACATTGTATCCCTAAAAACGAAACACCAAGAGATAGGACCTATACAGGAATGGCCCAGCAGCTGTCTCACAAAGATTTACCAACAGGAAGTACTGATAAATATTGCCATTCCTGGACTGTACATAATTCAAATGAGTACTCTGATTTAGTTTTATCAAATGAAATATCAGGACTTTCAATAAATACATATAAAACTGGTCAGATAAAAATGTTTAAGGAAAAGTTGGTTGATGAAGTTTGCAAAATTCTTTCAAATGAAGAGATTGAATTAACAGATAATTGCCCAGAAAGGAGTATGAGGATACAAAATAAACTAAATATGAAATCTAAGTACCATAATAAATGTCTGAAAAAGAATGATACTAGTAAGAGTAAAAGGTCCTCTGCAATAAACAATGCAAATGTTCCTTTGATACAGCCTGGTCCCTCAAATAAAACAAATGAATTGCAACTGGTAAAGGAAATTGAAACCATCTGTATGGATTTGTGCAATGAGATTGATACAGAAACAGTACAACAAAAGGATAACAATAAGAGTATAAATACATATGGGTATGAACAAATATACCATGAAATTAATGCAGTAAAAACATATAATAGTAATGATGCAAATATAGATAACACTGGTCAGATAAAAATGTTTAAGGAAAAGTTGGTTGATGAAGTTTGCAAAATTCTTTCAAATGAAGAGATTGAATTAACAGATAATTGCCCAGAAAGGAGTATGAGGATACAAAATAAACTAAATATGAAATCTAAGTACCATAATAAATGTCTGAAAAAGAATGATACTAGTAAGAGTAAAAGGTCCTCTGCAATAAACAATGCAAATGTTCCTTTGATACAGCCTGGTCCCTCAAATAAAACAAATGAATTGCAACTGGTAAAGGAAATTGAAACCATCTGTATGGATTTGTGCAATGAGATTGATACAGAAACAGTACAACAAAAGGATAACAATAAGAGTATAAATACATATGGGTATGAACAAATATACCATGAAATTAATGCAGTAAAAACATATAATAGTAATGATGCAAATATAGATAACACTGGTCAGATAAAAATGTTTAAGGAAAAGTTGGTTGATGAAGTTTGCAAAATTCTTTCAAATGAAGAGATTGAATTAACAGATAATTGCCCAGAAAGGAGTATGAGGATACAAAATAAACTAAATATGAAATCTAAGTACCATAATAAATGTCTGAAAAAGAATGATACTAGTAAGAGTAAAAGGTCCTCTGCAATAAACAATGCAAATGTTCCTTTGATACAGCCTGGTCCCTCAAATAAAACAAATGAATTGCAACTGGTAAAGGAAATTGAAACCATCTGTATGGATTTGTGCAATGAGATTGATACAGAAACAGTACAACAAAAGGATAACAATAAGAGTATAAATACATATGGGTATGAACAAATATACCATGAAATTAATGCAGTAAAAACATATAATAGTAATGATGCAAATATAGATAACACTGGTCAGATAAAAATGTTTAAGGAAAAGTTGGTTGATGAAGTTTGCAAAATTCTTTCAAATGAAGAGATTGAATTAACAGATAATTGCACAGAAAGGAGTAGGAGGATACAAAATAAACTAAATATGAAATCTAAGTACCATAATAAATGTCTGAAAAAGAATGATACTAGTAAATGTAAAAAGTCATCTGAAATAAACAATGCAGAATTTCCTTTGATATGGCCTGGTACCTCAAATGAAGCAAATGAATTGCAACTGGTAAAGGAAATTGAAACACTCTGTATGGATATGTCCAATGACATTGATACAGAAATAGTACAACAAAAGGATAACAACAAGAGTAAAAATACATATGGGTATGAACAAATATACCATGCAAATAATGCAGAAAAAACATATAATAGTAATGATGCAAATATAGATAAAACTGGACAGATAAAAATGTTTGAGGAAAAGTTGGATGATGAAGCTTGCAAAATTCTTTCAAATGAGGAGATTGAATTAACAGATAATTGTGAAGAAAGGAGTATGAGGATACAAAATAAACTACATTTCAAATCTAAGTACCATAATAAATGTCTAAAAAGGATGATACTTGTAAATGTAAAAAGTCACCTGAAATAAACAATGCAGAAGTTCCTTTGATATGGCCTGGTACCTCAAATGAAGCAAATGAATTGCAACTGGTAAAGGAAATTGAAACCAACTGTATGGATATGTGCAATGAGATTGATACAGAAACAGTACAAGGAAACAATAACAATAAGAGTAAAAATACATATGGGGATGAACAAATATACCATGCAAATAATGCAGTAAAAACATATAATAGTAATGATGCAAATATAGATAAAACTGGTCAGATTAAAATGTTTAAGGAAATGTTGGATGATGTAGCTTGCAAAATACTTTCAAATGAGGAGATTGAATTAACAGATAATTGTGCAGAAAGGAGTATGAGGATACAAAATAAACTACATTTGAAATCTAAGTAGGATAATAAATGTCTGAAAAAGAATGATACTTGTAAATGTAAAAAGTCATCTGAAAGAAACAATGCAGAAGTTCCTTTGATACAACCTGGTCCCTCAAATAAAACAAATGAATTGCAACTGGTAAAGGAAATTGTAACCATCTGTATGGATTTGTGCAATGAGATTGATACAGAAATAGTACAACCTCTAGTTACACCTCTTTAATCGCGCTTTATACAACACGTTCGTAGCGTAACAACATTATAATACAGATTCCAAGAAACTCCACTTTCGTGATTTTTTATTTAAAATATGCGAATCGTGGATAAAAGATAATTCACCTGTTGGTGAAGAGGACTTGGAGGTCCCGAGTACATCGCGTGCTTCCAGTCGTGAATCGATCAACAGTGCATGTATGTTATAAAAACGACAAAATTAGGAGAACTAATTTAATGTGTAAATCTTGTGGAGTTGCTGCGCTTCACCTCGGAGGTTGCTTCGCTTCGTTTCATTTGAAAGATAAATACTAAGTATCCAACAAAATATAAATAAATAGATAAACATATAATACAAAAAAAATCTTATACTTATTTACATATGCATATCCTCACAATTTCAAGAAAATAGAGGGGCAGGATTGAGACATGGGAACTGACGATAAGATTAGTAAACAAGAACCTCGAAAAACCGCCGGCGACAAGCGAAATGATGTAAATCAGTTCTACCGGCGCGAGACGAAAAAATCTAGATTAAATTAGACGTGCGGACGGCATAGTGTTAAGATGGCTCTCCGAAATTGACGACATATTAATTTATTCACAAACCTTCGGAGGACATATCGGACATATACAACAAGTACTAGAAGCTACCATAGAAGAAGGATTTAGATTAAAACTCAAAAAATCTCCTAATTGATAGAATATACCTGATAAAATTTATTAACATTTACATAATTAATAAAATATAAACAGTAAAATCCATTAAAATTCGCCTAATTAATGGAATTTATCTAATATGACCCATTAAAATTAATCTAAAGGATAAATTCTACCTAGAAATTTCTTTTGAAAATAACCTAATTCATAGAACTTACCTGATAAATCCCATTGAAATTAACCTGATTAATGAAACATACTTAGTAAAATTCACTTAATTAATGGAATTTACCTGATGAAACCCATTAAAATTAATCTAATTAATAAAATCAAACTAGTCTAATTCATTAAAAATCACATAATTAATAGACTTTTGACGATAAGACCCATTAGAATCCATCGCAATTCACTTAATGAATGGTATGTACCTAATAGGACCCATTAAAATTAACCTAATTGATACAATCTTTCCTTTAAAATCCATTAAGTCACATCATTTATAGAATTTACATGATAAAATACATTGAAATTAATCTAATTAATAAAATCTACCTAGTAGAATCCATTATATTTGACTTAAACAATAGAATTTACATTATAGGACTCATTAATATTGACCTAAATGATAAAATCTTCCTAGTAAAATCCATTAAAATCATATAATTTATAAAGTTTACTTATCTCTAAAGTTCACGCAGTACAATTAACTATTATATAAACAACGCTACGTTCAATTAAACATTAACAAACGGAATACTTTACAATTGTATCTCATCGTAGTCGAGTTTTCATGAGAAAAAAAAAAAAAAAAAAACAATGGTCTTGTTTTTAATTTTGACAATAATCGAGTTAGTATTCTTTCAGATTCTGACGCGTGAACATCGAAAGTCTCTCTAACTAAACCCGACAACTTATAAATTAGTAATTTCTATAATTTTTCAATTATTTAATCAATCTTTGAATTCATTAGGTCAATATCATTGATGAGCAATAGCTTTAATAGTTAAAGTTAGTGAAAATATTTCTTCAGTTATATATCAGATTTTATATGAGGAAACAAAAATAAGAAATAAGATTAACCACTTGCGGTGGAAAGACGTGCCACGCACATCGAGGAGCTTCTGTTACCGGAACGCTGCGACGTTTTACACGCGTCGTCAGGCGTCTGCTGCAAAAAGAAAAATGACGTGCGTTGCACGCGCAACAGTGAATTTCTTTGCACCACAAGTGGTTAATATATGTGTAATAGTTCAGACTGTTTCAATGTTCTATAAATATTTATGTACTTACCTTTTTGTTCTTGGTTAGAATTATTGATCTTTCCAGAGGTAGACCTTATACCAACGACCCACCTCAGTCGAGACTCCCTTTGGAAGATTAGCGTTACGTGTCCTGAAAGTGATGATAGGAAGAAGTTTAATCCAAGGCGCCGGTCAGATGATATAAATTCTCTTTATAATTTTTTACGTATTCTTCGTTTCGAAATAGATTCTTTCTTTTTTTCCCCTTTCTCCATTTTCTGTTTGCTTCTTTTGTATACGTTTTTATTTTTCTTTTCTTTTTTTGTTAATGTTTTACATAGTTGCTGAACCCTTTTAATTCAAAATTTTAAATCAAACGAAAGTGCACGAATTTATTGAGCTGTGCCAACGAACTCCACGACAATGTCAATCCAGACATTTGTATGTTACTAATCCGTAATCTATCACTGTCTTGTTTTTCCTTATATATATATAAATAAGGAAATATTATTTATATATATATACCTATATAAATAGAACTTATTATATGCACACACACACACGCGCGCGCGTTCGTTCGTCGCTCGTCGTTCAAGAGCACCTTGTAGCTTAGATCCATCTCTCTCCTCTCTCTCTCTCTCTCTCTCTCTCTCTCTCTCTGATTCTATCGAATTCCTTCTGAAAAAGAGAAAGAGTGAGGGAGAGAAGAATGATTGTATTTGACACATTGAGCTGAGATCTCGTGGTTCGCCGAAAAAAACTCGATGCAAATGCACTTTCACGCTCGCACACGAATACTTTGAATCTATAGAGCACAAATCTTTTGTTTTATAAGAAAAACCGGAGACAATCATTCTCTCAATCATTCTTTCTATCTTGCTCTCGCATACCATACTCGGTCCATTCTGACCGGACATTCGTCCCGAGTGTCTGCCAATAAAGAATATTTTTGGCAAAAACTCGATACATCTTAAGAAAAGGCAATTTTGATTTTCTCTTTGGCAATTACCATCTTCTTTGGTTCTATTATCTTCATCTTTGGCGTGGTTATCTTCTAGCCCTTAACGGACGACGACTTTTTCGACCGCGTGAGGTAGCAGGACGAAGCGATTTTTGCGAATGTGTTGAGTGACACATAATATAATAAAATGATCTTACATATAAATTATCTCATAAAAACGTTATATTTTGATTGTTTATCTATATTTACATCTTTAAAACTTTATTTTCACAAAAATTATGTTCTATACTTTCGCTGCGTGTGATACTTTATGAAGCATTGACCAAGATGCATTCGTGGCTTATCTGGACAGATCGAACAGAGTCTGATTTATATCATTCATGTCTATTCCGTTACTATTTTCGCTCTTGGCTTTAATTATCAACGACTTAAAAAAATGATAATAGGATAATATCGGAGTATGTACCATAAATGGCTTGTCTTTAACGTAAATGGTCATGTCGCTGAATATCCTAGTTTTATACATAATATTTAAATACATTCGTCGCGAGTGTCCGCCAATAAAGAATATTTAAGGCAAAAACTTGATACATTTTAACACTTTACCGGCCGCTGTTACGCTGGCGTAACTTTTTCTCGCCAACGGTTATTGTCCGGGATCACGTAAGCGTGACCCTGGCACAGCGCAGCGACAGTGTTTCCACTATGTTCCGATTATCTTTTCTTGATATTTTTTTTGTAAATAATATAAATGATAATTTTAGAAAATAAAAATATGCATTAAAATTTATGTAACACTAATGTTAATGCCATTTTTAATAATAACCATATCCCATGTACGACGGATAGCGTAAATATCACCGTCGGTAGCAGTAGAATCCTTGCGAAATTCGCGGGCGGAAGCGTAAAGACGATGCGAAAAATAAGCGGCGGGCAAAGTGTTAATAATAAATTATGTGAAATGCAAATTCAATCTCAAAACCAATGATATCTTGTTATTGAGTTGACGAATCCCTTTGTCTGGGTCTTTGTAGAATCCCAAGTGAAACCCGAGTGAAAACACTTATTTTAAAGTAAATTCAGCTTTTAATGTAAAACTGAAGGAACGAAATATTTGCGAATACAGAAAAACGTTGCTATGCTACCGAAACCTAATAGCCGAATGCACGCCAGAAAATACTAAGAGAAAAGACAATCGGTATGAGATCGAATAAACATACGTGCTATCTAAATATCGCTGATACGTTGATTACCGCCACATTTAACAGTTATAAATAATTGTCAGGCTAACCACTAAAAAATCTAAAAAACAGATTATATCTAAAAATATGTGACCGGGCCATCTCAGTCGCAGGGAAATTTTACCCGGAATTACATTATACAATATATATATACATATATGTATGTATAAGATGTGCCCGTATCTGTGTGTGTTTGTGTATTGTATATACGTATTACATATTATAATATATAAAGTTCTACTTTGCACTTGGGAAGTACATAATAATAGAAAATGGATAGTAAAAGTCGATTCATTCTTCTTACGCTTAAAGTGAATTTACAATTTACACTTAGTTAAATCGTTATGCACAAATATTACGTATATTTAAAAAATGGCAGTGAGTGCATTGGTATAATAGTTATTAATTGAACGATCGTACGACAATGACACATTAAAAAAATAAAGATTGCGTTTTATGTATTTAACGAGTATGCTAATCTAAATGATAAGGATACAAATGAAATATTTAAATATAGCCATTTCTCTTTTCTAAAACGAATTGATTCACCTTATCATAGTCAACGTTAAATCTCGTCAGAACGATACCACTAATTTTATTGTTTCATTGCAATATTGGTGCGCGATTCTTCGCATATTGTTGTTTAAATATTTTTATTTAATATAAAAATTAAAGAAAAGAATCTCTGCTATATAAAAAGTGGCCTAGTTAATCATTAATAAATTATGATATATGCGTGTGTGTGTATAATTTCCAGTATAATAAAGCTACATGAATTTGCGAAATTTCCTTATTCTATTATATTTAATATGATATATTTTTTCATATTAAATATATATATATATATATATATATATATATATATATATATATATATACACACAACGGACTTCGAGAAACATAAGACATCAGTCTCATGGCTTAGACTGTGCTCGTGTGACTATTAGTACCACTAATGACATTAAAGAGAGCCGCACTGTTACGATTAAAGCTTCCAACTTGTTCGTCCGACCATATAGGTTCACCCAATAACGATGACAAGCTTTGGCAAAACTTTTGGTAATTTTCGCATAATACTTCCTGATATTCATGCTGATCGGGAGTAATTAATTTATTGTTGATCTGCAAAGCTGTATAACATATTTTTACAAATTCGCTGGAAAAAGAAAAAAAAAGAAATAGTACAATAAGGTATAACATTGTACGTTACATATACGATATGAAAAAAAAAAGATATTCTTATATTATAAAATTACTTAAAAACATCCATTAACTCTTCGACTTTAACATCGGGATATTGCGGGGAAAGTGCAGCGTCCAAGAATGCAGAGGCATGAGCAACCGGACCAGCATTTACGATCACACAAATGCTCCCTGTAATCGTAATTGAAGCTTTTTTACATCGGTCGGAGCTATCACAGCCACGTCCTCTAATTCTTGAACACGTTGTCTCATTTCATCCGAAGCTATTTCGATGGGGCTAAGTTCCATTATTCTCTTCTCGATACTATATCACTCACTACTATACGTTTTTTTATGTACGGAAAGGAATATTGCGCCACGAAGTAAAAAGTAATCGATTTATATATGCCTTATATGGTATAACACGATTAAAGAAATACATATACTGTTGTAATTGGAATTGTATAAAAAGGGGGGGGGGGAGAAGGAGAGAAAGGGAGATAAAAGTTTATGCTCGTACTTGTTAAAATGGTTCTCCTTTTCCACTGATCTTCAGCATTTCCCCTTACCAAGTTCCCCCTTTCGTAAATGGAGTTTCGAATATGAAAAAAGACACGTTGTGATTATGTTCAAATTCCGTTTGACGAGTATTCAATTCTATTTTATCAAAGTACGGATTTACGTGTGTCATTTGGATGTATGCTATTTTAGAATCTAATTCGGCAACATTGACGGGTATGGAATCCATTATCATCTTGACATTTTCCAAGCTAAATTTCTCCGAATATAAATGATGAAGACGTTCTGAAATTTCTGACAATAACGCCACTTTAGGTTCCTTGTATATATACTTTTGGCCATTTTCTTCCTCGAAATATGCCTAGAATAATAAATAATCGCAGGAGAATAAACTATTGGAATGAGGAATAAGAAGATATATGGTAAATTTTTTTTAACAATACGTATCAATCCAAAAAATGCAATTCCATAAAATCTCCTGAGAAGCCGTTTGCCGGATTTGATGACTTCGACGATTTTATTGCAAGCTTGTGCCAAATGCATATAACAATTTACTAAAGTCTCATAATTCCTTCTTTCTTCGTACATAGGAACTATTAAATGATACAAATGTCCGAGTAACTCAAAACATTCCGCTTTCTCCAACATTTCAACGCAAAGTTCCAATTGCTCTAGCAATAAATATTCCGTGTAATGAATATCTTGAATGCCTGTAGAAAAAATAATTTAAAGTTAAGTATTTTTTATTAATGTTAAACGTGTATAAAGATAATTTTTTACATTTTCACATATTAATAAATATTTTACGTAAATCTGCATATTTACGTTCGCATAAAAAAATATTACGCTCTAAGTTTTAGACCGTTATCGTTGTTACATATATAAATCGATATAGAATTTTCTTAACATACGATACAAACTTGTGCAAGAACATACAAATCTCACCAGCATCAAGCTTAAGACTACACTCATCTCTAGAAATGTTTTCACGGAGATACTATCAAAAGCCTCTGCTCTCCATATATGAACTTACTTCAATTTCAAATATTCTGCCATTAATGCTGCAATATGTAATTGGCAACAAGCCGCCTGAGGAGAACACAATTGTGTTAGCTACCATACGTCTGTGCGTCTACGTTGCGTCTGCGTGTGCGTACGCATACGTATACACACCTATATAGAAAACATGAATGGCGTAACACAAATAAATACCTCGGAATAATTTCCATCTCTCGCGTGATTTCTAACGATAGTTTCCAACCAAGTATGTCTCAATTCGGATGCACTGGCATAAGAATTGCCCAAACTATGTTGTAAATCGATAAGCATCTCAGGATCATTGTTGTGTTCCCTAATTTGTGCCGTTACCATTTTCCGTACAGTATTTAAAGTATATAAGGATATTAAAACACACAGAATTTGTTAAAACTGATTTGTTGTATTTAATACTGCTTTTATAATACGTAAGAATATAAAATTGTTAATCTCTGTTATGTTCTAAAGAATAGTATTTCGCGAAACAATCATCGATATGAAATCCTGGCTTTCGAGTACAAGTATCACAGTACGTGTATGTTTGTCGTTGTTTTTCCTGGAGTTTTCCTGTCGGAACATACTGCACAGTCTTTTTGCCTCCTGAACGAATTATATGTAATTGATTATTTAATCTATTGTCTACGAATGATGTTAAAGGTTGAGGTGTAGATGGTGTTTGTTGCTGGAAATATCCTACTGATTTTCCAACTGATGATTTATAATGAAAATATTATATGATTTTCCTTCAAATTTCCAACTGATCGACTAAATATTTAACAAAATTTGAGTGTTTTAGTGGCTTTTCATTGTTTTATTATTTTATACATTATGTATGAGTTGACGACGCACATCTCCATGCCCCAAAAAAATAATTTTTTCCACCATTTGAGAGATTTGCGAAGGAAACAATACGTCGCCGCTTATTGGTTCGCGCGATCAATTGCTCTCATTTTTTTGGTATAATTTATAGCCACGATTGGTTTCAGTACATTTATTATGCCATCATCACCGCGTGTTCTCGCTGTAACCGGTTTGAGGAATGTTGTATCGTTGGTGCTCCAAAAGGTTACGATCCGCTTGCTTTTCCATACGAGGACCAATGTATTGTCCTTCTTATAAGCCACAGTCGATTTTGATGAAAATGTCAGTTTTTTTTTTCTTGCAGCTGGCAAGTATTATCAAGTTGGCATTACAGTACCCGTTAAATGGACCTTTAATTTGAGGAGTTCATTAGCAAGTGGGATACTTGTAAAGTATCGATCAGTATACAAGTGATAACCCTCAGTACTCGGAATGTTGTTCAAAAGTTTTTTAACTAATGTTAATGGCATTCGAGAGCTAACCGGAAGTTCTGGTTTTTCCAAATTTGCCGTTGTCAAGCTTCGATAATAGGACAAAATCGAGTATACATAGCCGGTTTTCCCATCAACTAATACGTAAATTCTTATGCCTCATTTGGTCAATTTCTTCAGGTTATATGTTATGAATGCAATCTTTCCTTTGAACTTGACAACTAATTCGTCGACACAAATATCCTTACTAGGTATAAAATGTTCCGCAAACTTCGTGTCGATATACTGCAAAAAGTTTTTTGCCTTTCCAATCCGTGCTCTCAAAGATGTATTGGAAGATGCATTGCCTTGTAGATGTAACATCCAGAAAATTTGACGTTATCGGTCTCTGTTAAATACCTTCGAATAGAAGGGAATTTTACTGTTGCTCCTTGTTGTCCAATATTCCGATATGCTTGCAAGTGGTATTGTTCCCATATTGAGAATTACCCCGATGAAGGCCATAAATTCTTCACGTGTAACATCCACCCACGAATGCCAAATAGACTTATTGGCCAACTGTTTCTCACGTATTTTCATTTGTACATATTCATTAGTCGTTTTTACAATTTGGTCTATCAATAAATCAGTGAAATATAATTTGAAAAAGTCCAATGGTTTTGTTACATTCTGAGGTATTTGTGGTCCTACGATTCGCAGAGTTTTGAAATTGAATGTAAAAGGCAAATCGTTTTTTTCTATGACGTCCTCCCATTCGTCACTTTTACTGGAGTCCTTTATTTATTCTAAATGTTCTTCATTGTCACCTTCGCTATTCTCCATATCACTGTCAATTCTTAGTATATTCCGTCTCTTAGGAGGAACTATGTGTTCGTCACTATCATCACTGTCATTATCATGTACTAAATTGTATTTTGAATTGCTCATATTTTCATTATATGCTTCAATTTTCAATCCATCATCACTACTCTCATTATCCTGCGAATCATTTCTAAACCCTTTCATTTTTGCGAATTACACTGTATTTTTAAAATTTTGAACACAAATTTTATTATGTTCGCGGTACTTTTTGATAAAATTAATACTTTTGTAAAATAAGGTGTGTGATGTTCACAGTGACTAGTTTTTTAGCGATCTCAATGTTTCTCGAGAGCTCATTCGAAACTGACTGCCTGGAAATTGCTTTGAATAATCATACATTGTTATCTCGTAAGTCGACCGAAACATTTGAATCACGAGGCATATGGGACGATAGTGTTTTGTCATTTTTGCGATTTTCGAAGGTGTCCGCTACGGGGACACTGACTTCTACGACGATTTAAAAATGTCCCCGCTACGGGGATACCAACCGCAAAGGGTTAAATATATGTAAATACTTAATAATAATAATAATAATAATAATAATAATAATAATAATGATGATGATGATGATGATGATGGTGATGATCGTAAAAAGAATGTATTATCGACTATTGAATGGAATTTAGTACAAACATTGGATGTGACACAAGCGTGATAATTAATAACCCTCGTGCAGAGACCTCCAAGTATGCTTTAGTGTTCATGTAAGTCGTATCAATCAATCACCTGTAAATTTACGATACAACAGTTCGTTCTAATACCTATTAGAATAATAAAAAATAATAATAAATAACAAAAAATTAATAAATCCGCTTAACAAGAAAATAACATGGACTGGCCACTATAAGTTTATTTTCTTTCATGAGTGTTCTCATTCTGTTGACTTAAGGAGGATGCATAGATAAGTTCATTTAGAAAGTAGAAAATTTATATTTATAGTTCATTCGTTCTCGTCCACATCATTGTTCTCCGATCTTTATTGACGTTTCACTCTCTTACTCCTACTAATGTCCATGCATGTCTCTTATTCTTTTGACATTGGAAAATGTTAATTTTCAAACGATCTTTCTTAAAAAACGAACGAACGATTTTAGTTTCTCTCTCTTTCTTTCTTTCGTCGTCCTCGACACGACGGCATTTAGCAAAGTAGATTGTAAACTTCGGTGGGGATATTGAATGGGACACTGAGATACAATCTTAAGGTCGTCTAGCAAGTTTCGTGACACGAAACTCGTATTGAGAGAGTAAGAAAGATAACGAAAAACGTTTGTTTTTGAGAAAGAAGAAGAGTGAGAATGAGAAGCTAGAAGGGTAAAGAAGGAGGGATAAGGATGATAATAAGGAAGCCAAGGTTATAGGAAGAGCGAGAGTGATAGAAATAGATAAAGTGAAAGTGGGAGTGTGAGAGACGCATGAGACACGTAGAGGAAATTGCAAGGCTTTGGAAGGAAAGAAGGAGAGAAAGAGATAGAGGGAGTGAGAGTGAGAGTGAGAGAGAGAGAGAATTTCTATCCAATAATGATAATGGTATAAGAAAATGGTTAGAAATAAGCGAAAATGAAAAGAAAGACTTAGGAGGACATATGATATTTTCTTTCTTTATTATATTTTTCTTTTTCTGGCCAGAACGTATGAATGAGAGGGAAATGGTAAATAAACGAATCTCGTACTAAAAGCACTTCATTTCGGAGCTCGCCGTAATGCCGGTGGCTTGTCATTGACTTACGAACAAGATAGAGATATATGTATCTATATATGATTATTGTGTCTCCAATGGAGAATTTAAGACCTCCCATATTTGGCATGAACTGTGATAGGATGGTCCCGACCTCAAACGCCTTGATACTGACATGCTTCGCTTATCGTTTGAAGTTGAGCCTCGAGTCGGGAATCACCTCCAGATACCGAATGAACGGCTGAGACGTGATCTCAAGTTCGTCGACTCGCAGCGAGATGGTCTCAAGCTTTTTCCTGCTAGTGATCAATACTGCATCGGCTCTGTGCTCTGCCAGCTTCAGGCCAACCGATTCCATCCACCAACAAATCCTTGCGAAGGTGACATCGAAGAGGTTGTTAATTTTCTCTAGGTATTTTTCTACGATGACGAGAGCGACGTCATCAGCGAAAGCCACGGGTGTTACTGTTCTCGTTAGCACAAGCTTGAGGAGCTCATCGTACATGATGTTACACAGGATAGACCCTAGTACCGAACCCTGAGGTATTCCCCCAATCACCCGATATTCTTGTGGACCGTTCTCCGTGTCGTACTTGAGGACCTTGTCAGTGAAATAGCTATCCATCTTCCGCAGGTATCCTGGATCATCTATCTCCGCTAGCGCTTTCATGGTGCAGTCCTACTTGGCTGTGCTGAAGGCGTTCTTGATGTCGAGCGTCGCCACTAAACAGTACTGCTTCTCTCCATTCTTCCACCTTTAGAATGGAAGAGTCACCTGCTAGAGTTCGCATCCTTCGCGAGTCTTACCATCAGGTCAATGGCGTTAAGCATGGAGCGACATTTTCAGAAACCGTTCTGCTTGTCTGATAGATGCTTCTCAGATACTTCCTCGATTCTCCCTTGGATGATTCGCTCCAGAACTTTGCCAGCTATATCGAGCATGCAGAGTGGACAGCCTCTGCTGCTTCCACTTTTCAGGGAAAAGACCTGCGTTATACGTGTCCAGGAACAGCCCTAGCACTGCGTCGATAGCTGTCTTGAGCGCGACGTTGGGGATCCCTTCACCAGTAAAAACGTCTCCTCCATGTCCTGCTCGATGTGGTGGTCGCATTCGGGCTGTTGCTGGAGCAGTACCCGGGCGATCTTGCCCAGTAAGTCTGTGCATGTTGGCGGGGGCATCGGCTGATTTTTCATCCGGGTCATGACCACCTTATATGGTCCCCTTCTCAGATCGCCTTTCACTTCCTCTTCTTTTTTCAGGAGCTCGTCCCAACACTGCCTCTTGCTACACTTGATTACTTTGGCGAGTCGTCGCCGTGCGACCTTGTACTCTACCTCTAGCTTATCGGAGTTCGGTTTTCTTCGCTCTTAAACTAACTTTTTCATTTCTTTCCATTAACTAACGTTCCTCTCAAAAGACAAATTCTTTTTTCCTTGACTACCGTTCGGATTACCTCACACATACACACACATATATGACTAATAAGTTCTAGAACCTTCTATCAGCATATCTTACACACACATGACTAACTAGCTCTGGTACCTTCCATCTCTTCGTTCAACTGTCGATCGACATATCTCACATATGCTCGCACACATAATTAACTAGTCTTGGAACCTTCTATTATATACATATATATATATATATATATATATATATATATATATATATGTATATATATATATATACATATATATGTATTGCTTGTATACTAATACATAAAAATTTCACGTCCCAAACCAATATGTTGTAAAAATGGCAGAATTGTTGTACCCTCGTTGTTGTATTTTCCGAGTATGCTATATTCGAGACGTCCTCCGTAATTTCAGACTATTTTCATTAAAAATCCGAGTTCACAAGGTTTGAGATTCCTATTGTTCTCGATCCTTTATTGTTAATATTCAACGTGTCTAAATAATCACTAACAATCTGAAAATTTAGAGAAACTTCATTTGATTTCTTTGATTATAACGATGTGTTCAGCGCAATGATTACTATAATCTGCCATTAATACGATAATATTAAACGAATTTTTCTAGTTGAAATAAATATTTGGTGATTTTATTTGTAAATATTATCAGTTTTATAAAAATTGAATTATAACTGAATTGATAAAAATAATTTAAAAAATTAATGTTTTAATTTATTAGTAAATATTGCTACTTTCAAATAATAAAATGAAAAATAATGTTAAAGCTAATGGTATTAATCTACCTTGAAAAAAAATAAAGGAAGGATAAAGAAAATAATATAGAATGTTGCGATATACAATTTGCCCGATAATAACGTATTAGGCTTAACAAACACACAGTCGATAACAGCTACGTCCTGATTCTACAGTGAATTAGTAAATTACATTTCTCCTTTTAACGCATCTCGAAGAATATCTCAGTTTGTTTTTTGAACTTCCGACAGTGAACGGAATTGTTTTTAATTGTAATTTTGGTTATCATCATTGAGTGCAATGTATGTGTTGCATTTGACCCTGCGTTTCATTCTAAACATCGCGGCCCGAAAATGTCAGAAGCAATCGTCTATAGGATATACAGATAAGTCAAGAATATTCGTTAAAAAGTGGTTAGAACTTTACAAAGAGATAAAAAAAAACTAGTCGATGATTAATCGGATCGTCGCACCTAAGCGAAAATTCTCATAAGCTTGTACTTGTTTAAGAACGCTACTAGTGCCGAAAAAAATGGTGAAAATCTATATATATATGTAGAAATTATATTAAGTTAGAATTAATTAGGTTTTGAGCTAGGAAGTTATAATGATTAATATAGGTTTATTAATGAATTATGAACAAAGAAACAAACACGTCTTAACTCAATGAACGTCTTATGGCTTCCCTCACGACAGAATGTTCTCGTATTAAACAAAACAAAATCTCAAAACGAGAAATTAACGCTCTTGCTCTAAAATAGAATATTAACTCCCAACGAAAAGAAAACGCTCACATGAAACTCTTATTTAAGAACCTTCTAGAAACTTCTCGGATACTATATATATATATATATATATATATATATATATATATATATATATATATATAATGGCATCGTCGGCATTCGCTATAAGTTGGTTGATTTTTTTTTTTAAGGAAAATTGCATTTTACAGGATAATAATGGAAAAATCGGGAGACGAATCTGTACTGTCTGAAAAATGAAATCTGATTCGTCAATCGATTGCAATAGTCGTCGCAGTCCGATGCTAATTTACGTCGAAAGAATACGTTTGGACGTATATAAAGCAAAGACTTCGTGGGAGACGAGTATTCAAACTGTGAAACAATCAATTCAACAGATTCGTCGGATTTTAGAGGCCCTTCTTACACGAAATACACTGTCAACCTGGTACAAAGTATACCTCGGTGATGGTAGTAGATTATCGACGCTATTGTCGACTGAACTTCGCTATCGATGTCAATTAAATTTTAATTCGAAGCACAAAGAATGTAAGCATGTATTTCACAAATTTGATTATAACAATTTTTCTTATTAATTAAGTCGAACGAATACGTTTTAATAGGGCCGGCTATAGTTTCGCAAGTTTTACACTTTTTTTTATGAAAAAACCTTCGTCTTCAAAAAATTGTAAAAGTTATCTGAACCATTTTTTGGTCAAAGAGATGAAAAATTTTTGGAAGTTGGAATAATGAAGTTTTGCCTGAAAAGTTACAGAAGAGGATGGAATTAAAACTGTAAATATAATTTTCAATAAAGTTATGTGTGACACCATGAAAAGCGTGTTACGTATTTTTTTTTTTTTTACTCAAAAACGATCTTTTTGACCAACTTCGAAATAACGTTAATCTTATTTTTATTAATATAAATATAGTGATTTCTAATATATCTGCTAATATGAAACAGATACGAAGAAGATAAACTATTTTTTATAATGGCATCTTCTTCATACTAAAAAAAATTCGTTCCACTGTGAAGTAGTATTAGTGCGTGTTGATGTTAAAACTTAGAAGACGCTTAACATTTCTGTTTGTACTGAGTAACGGCTTTAAAGGTTAAACAACTTCTTTTAAATAATTTTGCGTAAAAATCAAATGTAAATAATTCGTTGTAATCAACAAAAATGTATTCAAAGAAAAATTTATTCGATTTTAAATCTAAAATAATGTGACTGAAAAATGACGAAGGGTTAAAACGACTATTTCGAATTTTATTTTTCGCGATAAAATACAAACAAAAAATAAACTGATATAACAAAAAATATTTTTATACACACACTAAATTATACTAAATGAATATTAATTAAGCCAAAAATATATTTATTCCATTTTGTATGTTAGGATAAATATGGCGTAGTTGAAAACGTTTTTGGACTTTTAGTTTAGCATAAGTCTACAACAAAATACATGATCTTCAAAATTTTTTTGTAATTACATCACTTACAATCTCATTAATATAAGCCTTTATTGTTAAAAACAATCTTACTAGAGAACAAATCTATGTAATTTTTTCGTAACAAAATTGCAACAAACCTTTAAGAAAAAAAAAAGACAAAATTTCAAAGAATTCATATCTTAATAATACACCTAACAAAAAAACTGCGTCTCAAAATTCATAGCATTCAACGCATTTGAATGTATTAAAGATATGATGCAAAAAGAAATGTCGTAAATAAACCGCTTTTATCGTTAGTCTAAATTGGTCTAAATTAGAGAAATCCGTTAACTGAAAAGAAATAAAATAATAATAATAAATGACGTTCGATTGAATGCTGTGATATTATGTAAAAAAAGAAGAAAAAACAAATCCCGAATTTTTTATGATTAGTTTAAATTAAAGAAATCTTTCATCTAAAAAAAAATATAAAATATAATAAAAAATAACGTTTTATTAAGTATTGTGATATGCAAAATAAAAAAGTAACGAACAAATCGCTTTTACGGTTAATTTACGATCAACGGTAAACGAGCATGACTGAGATCAGACATCGGACAATGATAGTAAACGAAACAACGATGTTGAGTCGAAATTAATGTCAGATTCCGAATCGGACAAAGTCTATATGTCAGAATCCAAAGAAAATATATAGTTTCAAGAGATCAATTAATATCTTGAGTTAAAACCGTACAATCGCATGTAAAAATATCATATCTCCCATTAAACCGACAGTTTAATAACTTTTATTTTTTCTTACAGAACACATTATTTTGTAATTAATCAAATCTTTTTAATCAAATTATTTTTAAGAAATTATTAAATTAGTATGAGCTTAGTAGGTTAAAAATTAAACTGACTGAAAAATAAATTTTAGAAAAAATTATCAATACTTTTGTTTAAAACTATTTTCAAATTAAATAAATAATTGATATGTTTTTCGTCAATTGTTAGTCTTAATTAAAAGAAATAACTTGTACCTTAAATTTTATTTTCTATCTCTTATGGTTTGGTAGTTACAATATACAATCGAAAAATAGACAATTTTCAGTAGGGGATATATCCCCTTGGAGTGAATATAAACAAATTAAAATTGTGTATTACATACCTATATACACTTTACATATCTCAAAATTTTCATACTTTTATGTATTTTCGTTATCGAATATATTTCATACAAATATCTATTGTCGCTATCGCTCTCAGATCGAGAACAATGAGCGAGCTTTTTGGCGGCCTTCTCATGTCTCTCGAATTGAATCGTGTGTGTTATGATGCTTTCCCATTGTCAGTTCACCGCCATATGATTGGTCAAACACACATCGGTTTGCTCTCTGTTTTCGGCGCATGCGCTAGAAGGCGTTAAGGCTCTGTTACGCTGCGATAACATATAGAGAAAAAGAGGTTACTATTTATATTCGACAAGAGAGTATTTTTGAATAACGTTAATGATTGACTTACGCGTTCATAAAAATAATTATTAAATTCAAAACGATTATCTCAACAAATTATTGTACAAACGTATTCTTCTCCTACATCATTAAATTTACATTGATGTCATCTACGACACCGCGTAGAAAAAGGTTATATGGTGCTATTTAATAAGAAGAAGGTAACCTTGATTTTTTATTATAATAATTGTATCTTTGCAATTTTTATTTTGGTTTTATTTTACTTATTTATTTTTGTAATTTAATTGACAATCGAGCAGAGATGTTCTGCATGTTTATGATGTGAATGTAATTTTCCCGTATAACTTGGTTATGTTTCGTTTCTTATTACTTATTACATTTGACAATGACAGGAGTTAAAGGAATGTTTATGTAAGTAAAACGATTAAGGAAATCGGTACTACAGAACTGATCCTATTATATCTGAAGTTCCGAGTGAGGTTAGTATTGAAAGTTCACTCAATTCATCAACAATAGAAACTTTTGCATCTTCAAGTTTCTCAAAAATGTGATTTATGAAGTCTAATCAAGTGTATTCTAGTAAAACAGTATAAGTGATGAAGATATTAACATAATTATAGATTTCAATATTCTCAATTTGGTATTCAATGATTTTTTAATTTGTAGTTTGTAATGGAAGAAGAATAAACATCACTGAAGATGTATTATTAACTTGTAATGTTCAACAATGTCTTCTAGAAATTGTAAAAACCACAAACAATATTTTACATCGAATAACTACGAGGATAGTAAAAGGAATGGAAATTTGAATTGGACTAAGAAAGGATTAGCTGTCTTAGACATTGTTTTTTAACGGTAAGACTTACAAAAGTCATCTCCCAAACAATGCCATGGATCAACTACCATAATATTATAGAATGCCATAATAAGATTCAATGAACATAATTTAGATGTTATAAAAAAAGCTGTATGTACAACCTTCTTCCATTTAGTATCAACGGATGGCTAGCTGCTTCAAAACTTTTCTTCAAGTGATTGGTGTAACTATGAAATGGTTGGAACAGAGTTCTATCTATAAGAATTCTTTACCTGAACCTGTTACATTGACTGTAAGCCAAAGATTTGGAAAATACAGATCTATTTAAGAAATGTTTCCCAGAGAAAACAATGTAAATGAATCATTCAATAACATTGTGTAAACAAGTATACCAAGTATGTACTTGTGGAGTCCTATATATCGAAGTTTGATGTATATAATGCTGTTGTCATATTTAATGATGGTAATGCAGGCATATTGGAAGACGTAGGAGGTAAAACAGCCATGCTGAAAGAACTGAACAAGGATCGAGTTGATAAAGCAGAGCTGCAAGCCTAAATATTGTCTAAAACGGCAAGATCTTTGGAAAGATGAAAGAGAATTCATTTGGATAATACAGAAAAAGATGAACATTACAGCAGTGGATGGTTTTGACTGCTGTTTTTACTAAAACGTAAGTTTTTATTTAAATTACTTTTTACTCGTAATTTCTGAAGAATTTTATTTTTTTAAGCAAATAGTTCTTTTTATCTGGTAATATTTAAAAGTGACTTTTGAATCGAGGAGGTGAAGGAATTCTCATACTTAGGGTATAAAATGCAGAAGAATGGGAATCAGGAGGCGCATGTGAGGGAAAGAATCAGGAAGGCGGGGACATTGGTTAGGCAGGTCTGGGGAATAGGGAAAAGAAGGTTTGCAGGGGATTGGGAGAGAAGGATATAGCTGTATGAGAGATTGGTAGGGACGGTGATGGAGTATGGAGCGGAGATATGGGGGTGGAGGGAGCGGAAGGAAGTGGAAGCGATGCAGGAGAGGTGGATAAGGTGGACACTGGGGGTAGACTGGTGTACTCCGGGTTATTTGATAAGGTTGGAGATAAGAAAGGACAAATTTAGGATAGGGACTGGGAGAAGGGCAGTGAATTTTGAGAGGAAATTGGAGGAGGGAAGGGGTGGGATACTGGCGAGAAAATGCTGGGAGGAAATGAAGAGGAGGATAGCGGAGGGAAAGGGGTTATCGGGATGGGAGGAGGAGAGAAGGGAATTCTGGGAAGAGAGGGGCAATGATATAAAGGAAATGGAGGAAAGGAGAAGGGAGGGGCAGGGAGTGTATGATGGTTGGGAACAAAGGGACAGGTAGTTGCAGAGGAAGGAAAGAGAGGAAAGGATTAGAGGGGGGAGGTATAATAGGTGGTATAAGGAGGTGGGAGGAGAAGAGGTGCTTGAGTATCTGAGGAAGGGATGGGGGGAGAGTAGGTGGAGGAGGGTGGTGAGATTCAGGATGAATAATGAGATGAGAGGGGCAAGGTACTGGGAGGCGGAGGAGAAGAGGAGGTGTAGGATGTGTGGGGAGGGTGAGCAAACGTGGGAGCATGTGTTGGGAGAATGTAGGATAAAGGAGGATGGGGAAAGTTGGTGGGGGAAAATGAGGGAGGTGTTGGAGCAAGGAGGGGAAGGTGAGTGGTGGATGAGGGAGCTGGAAAAGAAGAGAGGGAAGGAAAGGACGAGGGAGAACGGCGGAAGGGAAGAATGGGAGTGTGAATCGGAAAGGAGGTGAATGTATGTATGTGTGTGGAACCGGAAGCCCATGGTCAGGGAACTAGAGCTCTCTTTCTCTCTAGGATAGTAAATTTAGTTTAGCAATAAAATTATTAGTTGTAAATTAGGTTAAGTTGTTATTTGATTAATAGATTATATTAAGTTGACTAGTAAGTAAGATAGTTTTAAGTTAGTTATAAGGTAGATTTAGATAGATGTAAGTGGATGTAAATATGGACATGGGTGTGGAGGCTAGGGGGAGTGAGGAGGAGATTGTAAAAGGATTGTAAGAGGTTTGGGTACGCTCCTCGGAAAAGCGCCTTCAAACCCCGAGGGGAAGAATAAAAAAAAAAAATATTTAAAAGTGACTTTTAATTATTTTGTAATTTATTTATAACATTTTTCTGATACTTAGTCTCTAAAATAATAGATATACAGCATAAAATAAAAACAAAAATATAGAAAAAGAAAAGTGTAAAAAAATAAGACAGAAGAAGGATTTTATCTCAACTCTTAATATATGTAGTTCAATGAAAGTGGAATAGTAAATTCATAAAGCATATATAAGTAATCTGCGGAAGTTTGATGCAACAATTCTTTAGAAAATGGGTGATGAAGTTAGTGAATTTATTTATTTAAATTATTGAAATAGGTCATTTATAATATTCTCCTTATCATTTTCTATTACGTGCTGCTATTACTTTTTGTACATTTGCAACTCTGTTGTGTATGTGTGTGTGTATCATAGACTGAGAGATTACTGCAGCCATTATTTATAATTCTGAATCATTATGGATAATGACAAACCAAAATTGTAATTGTAATCAATTTCAGTGTTAGAATTGCATCTTTTTAGGTAATTTTCTATAATAAACTTATTACAGTACCCGATAAAGTATATCCAAAACAAATTGTTTTATTATTAATAGTTAAAAAAGAAAAAAAGAAAAAAAACGAAGTAAAAGGAAGTATCAAAATCAATGAATACAATAAAGAAATAGAGAATGTCTCTACATTTATGTTTACAGATTGATTTGGAAAAGTAGAAATGATAGAAGTGCCATTTAAAGAGTGAACAAGAAATGGCCTTTCAGAAAGTCATCAATCTCACATTCATTCACGAGTTTTACTATAGTCAAAGAATATTCATAATCGAATGAACAGGATTTATAGGGAAATTATTGATCGAGAAATTGTTGTGGACATGTCTCAGTACCGCATTTATTTTGTGATACATTCAACAAAGGGAAGAACGTTTCAACGCAAGGAGCTCATTGAAGATTCAGTGAGATGTTTACTTGTGATCCAATTATTATTTCTGTATTATTATTTCATCTTGATTCAACTTTGAGATTCTCTATTTTCTTATAATATATATTTCCTTGGTGGGCAGGTAAAAAGTATAAGTCAGTTTTACTATCATTAATTTTATAGAAAAGTACTTATAATATTTGAAGTGTGATATTAAATCAGACGTTAGGTTTTGGTTTGTGAAAATTGATATTGTATGTCTCACTTCATTGAATTTAAACAATATACGTCATACTCATTTCAAAACATTTTTCTTCTGTTTTTTTTTTTTTTTTTTTAAACAACGACTTATATTATTTTTACCTAAATTTTCAGCTTGATTTATATTTATTTGATCAAGAATGACCATCTGATATAGCTAAACTATATGTTTACATTACTGTACACAATGGTATAAATTACAAAATGCTTAATGGTTTAATGTATGTATATGATATCTTAATGCGTAATCGTTAAATAAGTACACTTGTACTATACTTGGACTAAATTTTAAAAGAAGAAAGGAAATAAAATAACTTAACTTATACTGTTTTTGACATATATTATTAAAATCTCAGATAAAAGGGAAAGAAAGAAATGCAATTGACTTATATTTTGTAGAAACATAAGTAAAATGCAATAATGTAGGATATATTAGCGTACTGATTCCTTTATTTTGGTCACAATTTGACTTACACTTTTTCCATTCACCAAAAATTTAGTATTTATTATTTAGCATTTAATAGGTATAAGAAGAAAATAGATAAATAAATTATTTTTATCTGGTTAACATTGGATATGCAAAAAGTTGCAGAAAGTTGCTTTCCTGATACATATCTAAGTATCTAAGTAAATACATACACGAGGCCAGAAAGAATAACAGCTATTTCAATGCACGTTTTCCAGTTATTTTCCACAAATAAAAAGAAGGAACTAACATTTCAATATCGCATAGTCACGAACGAAGGCGATTGTAACTTACCAAATTTCAGTATCACGATGATCGATAAGGCAACACTTATACAAAATGTTTAAATCTTTGATAAATTATTATACGAGAGTCTAATTTTCGAAATACAAAAGAATTAATTTATTTCGACTAAGTCAATTAAAGGGTTCATATATTTGATGGCGTTAGTAAGTTTTATAAGTAGTATCAGAAGAGTCTTATAGATGAACTGTAAAAAAGTCAAGAATCAACCTTATACCGAAATGTATTTTCATGAAACACTTGAAAAATGGAATCTCCTGAACCTATCATATAATTAACATAATGTGTTCTTCCATAAAGTGGGAGAAATTGTTATACTACCTCAATGCTCTGTAAGAAGCACTGTGTCATTGATTTATTTTTAGAATATATATAGAAGCAAGATGTACTATTTCTATAGTTAATATCAATATAAGTATTTTATGTGACACATTTGAGGTACATGTTTGAACAATATTTGTGTACAATTTTATGTTTTAGGTTATTGAGACAGATCTACAAAAAGATATTTTAGAAGTAGCTTTTACAATTTTTAAATGCTAATTGGTTAACTAGAACCAAAAAATATAAAAATAAATTTGTAGCTATCCCCAACTTATTTAAATTTCTATGGCAATATTTTATGAAGAATATAAAAATGATTTTTGATATGCGATCGACACTTTTGCCCAACACGGAATCATGTTATATTAACATTATTAAAGAGAGTTTGACCTTCCCACAGTTAAATCTTTACATTTCTATAATTGCTATTTAAAATACTGGAGGATGGTCAACAAGGATTACTAATTATGGAAGCTTAATATTTGAAGTTATATTTTGTACTCCAAGTGCAGACCAGATGTTATTCCTTCAGTTAAAATATTAAAAGGTGAAATCTTGTACCAGGACCATGCATGTTCTTATATCCAACTAATATTACTAAATCATTCTAAAATATTATTTAAATTAATTAAGAAATATTTAATTTCTGAAACATCTGTTTAATTCTGACAATATTAGATTATTTCAATTATGACCATGCAGAATATAAACTTGAAAAAAAAAATTCTATAGAAAGATCAGCCATGTCTGTAAGTAAATGAAAGCTTATCTCTAAAATCATTGAAGCAGAAGAAGAAGAAGATAAAAATGAAAATGATAAGGGATATAAAAATAGTACTATTATCTACTATCATATTGATAAAGACAAAGAAGAAAGAGTGTATGTGGAATAAAATAATGAAAATATTGTATATATAAAAGATAAGGTTGAAAAGTGGATATAGATATACCTAGAATGCAAAGACAAATTATACTTTTATAATATGTAACCTAAAGAATTTGTGTACAAAAATAAGATTTCTAAAATAATTACATTGATCTATCATAATAACGTAGTTGTAGATGTATTAAAATAGTACACCTATAACCAAGAAGATAAAGATGTAGCAGTTATAGAAGAATAAAATTTAGTAAAAGTTTCTATAGAATTTATTTTAGAATTATATTTATCAGAGTAAATATATTTCTTATTGTTAAATAAATACATTTCCAATATCTTTATTTGTGTTTATATAGAATATATTTTTTATTTAATATTAATATTAAAGTATCCTTACAAGGTTACATACCGTCCTGAAATCTTACGAAGAATGAGTCAGAAGAATAACGCATCTATTAGAGAAGATATATATTTGGGACCAATGTATTATCATTATCTTTCAAGAGCATTACTTCTTTTCCGGATTATCTGTAATTCTTTTAGCAAATATGAATTCTTACGTCAGAAAGTAGGTATTAGACAGTACTTTTGTACTAATATGGTGGACAGTGAATAATTAAATACCATTAGATATCGCGGAGTTGAACACTTCAATTATTACCTTATATAGATACCCACATAGTTACATAGAGATACATATTTGTAATCTATGTACATACAAATACGAGATACAATTTTTCATGTAAGAAAAAACCATTATCATGTACATACGAACATACATACATACATACATACATACAGGACATGTTGTAATATATATTTACATCACATAATGCATTCGATATTATTTTACCAAAATATCATTGTTAGAATGAAGATACTTGAATAAATACATCCTCTACGAAAGATTTTGCGAGAGTGGGCGTGTTATTTACTATACTAGTCCAGCACATTTTATTATTATTATATTAAGGTTTGTGAAAGAGTAAAAAAGGTCAACAAAAGGTATGTAAAGTGTAAATAAAGAGTATACCTTAAGCATGATATAAAGAAAGAATAAGCAAGATAAGAGAATCCGATTGGATGAATGACCTCTATCCAGAAAAGTGATTTTAGTGAGAGCCATCGTTCATATCGGCAGATACATTTCGATCTTTGGCCTAACCGCTTCACAAAAATCCTCTTCAACTATCATTTACTTATGACAACTTAATAAAACACATATTTCAGTATATTAATTCCCGAGTTATTTGCTGCCTTCTAAGTCAAGTTCATATTGTGCCCTAATAATCTTTGAAACCGGCACGTACAGCAGCTATCTTCGGAGGATGGTCCACAGGCGGATCGTACGAATTAAAAAAAATTATTTTTGATATAATTTTTTAAAGAGAAGTGGTATGTATTTGACAAGATTTCATGTTATTATGATGTCCTATCAAAGACATTTCGATGAAAGTGATTCTCAAGATTTTCTTGCGCGATAAGTAAAAGATATATTGATACTTTTAATACTTTATAAATATTTTTACTTTCTTTCTTTATCATCTTTAAACATTGAAAACTTTATCATTTTTATATTTTCGACGGATTTCTTCAGTTAATAGTTGACTTTCTCCAATCAATAATTCATCCTATTCTTCTAAGATTTTAATCTCCAATAGAAAAAGACAAGATGACTATGACCATATTTTTCGAGATAAAAAGAAATGTACTAAGGAATAAATTTTATAAAATATACAAAATTCAGTACTGTGGAAAATTAATGGTATTACGGAAAGAATAATATGAATCCTGAAAAGTATAGCAGAAATACGCGCAAGATATTTTACTATCGCTTGAATAATGAGGATGAGCATTCTTACATATTGTGTAAAATGTCTGGCTTTGAAAGTCTCTACTGATAATATAAGTTTAACACATTCGTTACCAGTGTCATATATCTGTAACGCACTGATTTCCATTGAAAACCCGGCGTCACAGATATGACGACAGTAAATTTTTATGTTATCTCTGCATAAATAAATAAAAACCTGCAGTATAGTTTGCAGAATTTCGAAAAAAAGTAACGGACTGTGAATTGAATTTCCTTTCCACGCGCGGTATAGAACGTGTTAGGGATTGTTAGTCCTTTTTTTAACGTTATTTTACGTATCAATTCATTTCCTCTTTACATAGTATATTCTTCATTCGTTCTGTTAATGAAAAAAATTATGAAAACGGCTTATTGAACTTTCGCTATTTATAATAAGTTCACCATGAACTTAAATCGTTAGAATGGAAATATATTCAAAATAGATTCAGAAAATCAAAGACAAAATATAAACGAACGGACTAATCATAAAGTAACTTTCAATACAATGAGGAATCAAATTTTAATATTCGAAGGTCCGAGACACTGTTTATCGAATAATGACAATGTGATAGCATATATTAGCATTTGATTAGTTTGTATCGATTATGAAGAAATCGAAACGTATGGGATGAACAACAGTTGCATTCTTCTATTGTTTCTATTAACCTGCATAAATAACTTTTTGAAAACCCCATGATTTTGGAGTCATCATTCTTCCCACCATCATATCTTAAAAATATTTTTCTTAGTATACATGTTAAAATACCTCTGCATGCTATTGTCAATGACTTATGTGTTAAAAAATTATTTCTTTCATTTAAATAAACTAATTCGAATTTGAAATCCATTTTAGCAGTTTTCTTTAATAAAACGATACTAGCATGCAATACTTGAATTATTGAAAATGTCAATTCTTTCTTTTCTGGGATCAGCTGATCTAACTGATTTGGGCAATGTCTCGAACGTATGCAATGCCTCATCCAATCGAGAAATAACATGCTTTTGCGGGCAGTATTCCGTAAATATACTTGACTAAACCAAGTTTTGAAAATGTTTTGACGTTAGTTGTTCTGATTATAAAGTTTCAATGAAAATATTTCGTGGGAGGAATATAATTTCTTGTATTTTTGGATTCAAATTTCAAATGTTCCTATGGGCTTCTTCAAAACTGTATATACTAGTGAAAAAGGATGCTCGCTTGCTGAAGTGACATTATAACACATTTATAGTGTAACTGTGGGTCGCAGAGGACTCCGATTGAAACGCGGTTTATATCATTTTCTCCGATTTTGCCAACAATCATCTGAAAATTTCTTAAATTTATCTATATATGCGCTCTGATATTTACAATTCGATTCATCACATCTAACGATAACGATCGTCAACAGACACAGGTTTAAAAGCTTGGCCAGACGATAATAATGTGAACATACAATTCTATATTGACCGCAAGCTCCTCTACGAGGAAGTAAAAAGACAAAATAGAGGCATTCTAAAACAACTAGAAATAATATATGTGAAAGAAAAAGAATGGCGTGAAAAATTAATAAAGTTTTTGTTAATGTATAGACCAAAACCACATTCTATTACAGAAATTCCACCAGCAAATATGTTATGTAAAAGAAAATTAAAAACTACATTATCTAAAACGAAAGAAAGAATCATAGATGGCAGATAAAGATTAATTAACCCATTTGCATCACAGCTCTGACTATGCTAATGTTATTTGTCCCAGACATTCTACAAAGTCTGAAGAACAATGAATATAGAAAGATTTGATAGTAATGCGCTATAAGTTTCGAAATTTCTAAGCCTTGAAATGTTTCTATACTGGTTCTAAGATACTAACGAAATATTTTACGGCGACAGGAGAATATTGTCGAGAATGGAATATTCCGCGGCTGGTAATAAGTGAACATCTTCGCGAGCAGAATATTCCGCGGCTGATGATAATTGATAATCGTGGTGTGCAGATTATTTCGTTTAAGGGTTAACCCATTTGCATCATGACTCTACTTAAGTTTTTGTGTTTACACATCAGCAGTGTTCAACTGACGATTGGCCCGTATCACTGCGTGCGGCCGTATATCGGCAGTTTTATTATTTTTGTTAACTGTTGCAGTAAATGACTTCTGAATAGTTTTTAGAGTTTATTACTACATCACAAATATTGCATTTAAAAACTGTTTCTCTTCGAATTAACATAGATGAGCATATAACGTATCGCTTTGATGTTTTGTTCCCCCTTGCTAGTGTTGGAGGTATCCGTATAGGAAAATACCGGTCAATATATCGCGTTAACGAATCATTGATAAATAATGCCTCTCTTACTCTTACATTTGCTAAATATTTTTCAATAATTTCTTCGGCTAATCTTTGTTTGTAAACATGAAAAGCTCGATCTTTCTTATTTGGATTTTTTTTTTTTTTGAAAATTATGTAACTGTTTATTGACATCATGTCTATAAAATAAAAAAAATTTGTTTACAGGTTTTTTTACATCTTCGCATAATGTGAAATTTGCTTAACATTTGATCGGTAACGACATTTGCGGAATATTCCGCGGCCGGTGATAAAAAAAAGTCACGGCTTGCGAAATAGTCTGCGCTTGATGATAGGAAACGATCGTCATGTACGGAATATTCCGCTTATGGATGCAAATGTGTTAAGAAACCGAAAGGAAATAAAATTTACTAAATTTTTAATAAATTTAAAACACAAATTTTAGTCCAGGAAAATTTTAAGTAGATAATCGAAAAAAGAAGTACAGTTATATTAAAATCAAAAACAACGCATCACAGATTGCACTATTGCATTGTTTAATTTTTATTTCTCGATACTAAGAATGGGATGTAAATTTGCTCGTTTAAAATCAACACGTTAAAATCAACACGTCATAAAATTAAGCTTTATGATTATTCCTGTTTGTGCTGTCATTCGTGACATTACTTGACCTTTTTTGATTATGCTTAGTTCAGACATGTGTTTACGTGAAAACTAAATGACTTGCAAAAGCACTTATTTGCATTTTCTTTTGTAATAAATTTTACTAATAACATACTACAGGAGTATATGTAAAGTAGCCATGATCTACATGACAATGACCTTTAACTCACAATCGGTATGTTATAAAATGGTAAATACGGTGAAAATACCATAGTGGTCACAAAAATATTTTAAAACACGAACAAAAGAAGGAAAATATTAATTTATTAGAACAATGTAAATTCACCGATAAAGTTTCCTTTTGGGTATACAATGTAATAGAACGCACTTGGTCTACTGCTACCAATAAATTGGTTTTATTGCTTCCAAGCTTTGAATGCTGAAAAAATTTTAGAAATTTATAAGACACATTTTTTCCATTTAAATTTAATGGAAAATTTAATAATTAAATAATTAATTAATTATATTAATATTAAATAATTTATTGAAATCAACGAAGATAGAATCCTACATGAGGACAGTTGCCCGAAACGTCGAAGCGGACTGTGTATTCAATGGACAGAGAAATTTTGCATCGATTAATTCGCCAATGTCATTGCGATTTAATTTTGAGTACATATGTATATATATATATATATATATATATATTTATTTATTTATTTATTTATTTATTTATTTATTTATTTATTTATTTATCATTGTATTGTAAAATTTAATTCTATGCACGTAAAAATTGTGGCTATATTTAAGATGTGAAGCAAAATTATTTGAAAGTTCATAAGGTGCTACATTAAATAGAGATTGCTTCTTAGTTTTTAGTTGAACGTCTATCATCTACGTTTACACTCAACTAATTCTAGTTACTTTTCGTGCAGCGTCACCCCTTTTTCTTCAATCTTCCCAGTATCGTATATCTATTTTCTCGTCCATATGTATATGTTTTCAATTTTTCGTGAAATGGAACTTTGTGTCATTTATCATCTAAATGCTGTCATATTTTATATAACTTTTATTATAGCTTTTATTAATGTCTATTCCTACACTTGTCAATGTGGCAAACGCTTTATCTTGATCTTCCGTTCTTACGATTGTCAGTAGAAATGATTCTCTACGGATATTATTAATAAAGTTTCTTATAATTTGTTAAAATGAATGTCCTCGATCATCATCGAATAAAATTTCCATCAAACGTTTGCTTAAGATTCTCTCCAGCAACGTATTTTATAACATTTCTAAGCTATTCTACGTATATTTCAAGGAATCACTCTCAAATATTATTTCGACCGTGTTTGGTCTTCCGCATTACCATTGTATTCCTCGTAGTATTTTCACAAAAATTTTCCGAAATTAATCCTAGTACAATGCGGCAAACGTTGACTACATGCATCTATGCATTTACGTTCGAATTTTATACACCAGTGGTTTGAAACTCATGTCTGTTGCTGTAATTTTCGTAAATTTGACACAGCTTATCTCAATATCTATCAAGTACACTGTAAACTATCAAGTTGATCCATTTCAGTGCTCCAACGGTGACACTAAAAAATAATTATCCGTACAGCCTATAAAGAAATCAAAAATAAACAAATCTAAAAACATTATGGTTCTTTTCTTTCAGCAATTTTTTAAATTGTTTTACGTCAATAACTGTTACAAGTATACAGTTGGAGGTACTATAACATTTTCGCTAATTCTAAAATCATATAAAAATTGGTATTTTTCCAATTTCAAGTTCTATATTAATATTCTTTGCGTAAGTGAATCGGTTAAAGACCATCCCTGAAGTACACGTATCAACCGTATTATGCAAATAGTTACCTAATCGGCACTATGTTCCCATTGGATGAGAAAAGAAATGGATGGGATACTCTTAAAAATAGGATACAGAATTAGCGGATATAAGTTTTCCAGTGTAATAGGGCACCCAAAATTACAAAGCTTTTCTAGTGTGAATAGAAGTAAAGTCACATTGTCTCGATGGTCTCGTTTTGTTAATCCTAAATTAACGCAATCGTTGTGCGGCCATCTTTTGAGAATAGCTTGAAAAATAGAAAGTAATGAATTTAACAGTAAACATAAATACAATTTCAATGTCTTTCGATTGTAAGGAAAACTTGACGAAGTAACATAGTAGCATAATCAAAAATTCTTCGAATAAAAACTGAGAAAGGAAATTGTTCGTATGATATTCCTCAAATAATTCCGTACTTGAATATTGCGTCACTCGTTTCTTTGTCACTTTGTACTATTTTCCTTCATTATGCGTATATCTCAAGGCTGAATACCATACAACATATTTATTTAAATTATATTTTCATCATTAATTAGTTATTATTCGGTTGCCTAAATCAACAGCTATTTGAGTTCATTTATTATTTTTACTTTTGTTCTCATTATCCTTATAAGACATGTTAAATTTTACGTAATAAAGAAATTATGCGGAGAAGGTAAAATTCTTGGATTAAAGAAAATTTGTTAGATAATACTGATTTGTCTCTCTCGTTACCTATTTTAATTCGTATATATTTATAAGTATATACCACAAAACAGAGCTAGCAATAATGTCCTAACAACGCTTAATAAAGTAGTACAAGGTATAAACCAAGTATAATATAGTAAGTTTGTACTATTCAGTTAAGTATTAGATATGAAAACTAAAGACATTGCGATAAATATATAAAGTGTGTGTATGTGTAAGCCCCTGCGTAGGTAAGTACACACACATACACACATTATATATATATATATATATATATATATATATATATATATATATATTTGTATATGTATAAAATATATTTTTGCCACTATACGTTAAAAAGTTCTCAGTTTTATATCTTAATGACAGTCGCTATTTAAACAATAATTATATTCACTGTAAATACCAGATGCATGCAATTATTAATAAATAATTCATTATTTAAATATATAATTATTATCGAAATCTGAATATAATATATGATTAATTATTAAATATATGATTAATTATTTATATTAATAATTTATTATGTTAATACAACTCGTGTATATTAACACAGCTTCCATGAAAAATGGTAAATACACTCTGGAAAGTGTAAATTTAAGAATTTCTTCTATCAACTATTTAGGGTATTACGACAAAACTTAAAACTTTCGTTGTTTCATTGACGATGACGCACATAATCAGAATAAAAAAGCACGTAGTTCACAAGGGTCAGTTTAAAATATATTTTCATTTGAATAAGTAGAAAGAAATGATCCAAGAACGCGTGATAGTTCACGTGATACAACGAGTTTCAGGGAGAGGGATATAGCATTGTTATAAAAGAAAATTCGTCGCTTATTAATTTAGTTGATTATCAAATTTCTATTTCTTATAGAAAGACGTGAGACATCAAAATATCATGAGTGAGTTTAAAGAGCCAGCAGAATCGTACAAATTTTTCAAATATGCTAAACCAGAACCAGGTGAAGAAGTTGTTATTTCAGGAATCGCTGGTAGATTTCCGAAATCCAACAATTTGTACGAATTCAAAGATAATATCTTTAATCGCAAAGATTGTATTACGGATAATGGAGAGGAAATAGGTATGGATTATATGTAAACAATCTATTTTATTGAATAACGTAAGCATTATTAGCCAATGTTAATATTTTTCTACCTTTATCTTTTATAAGAGCATTCAGATATTCCACGACGAACCGGGAAAATTAATAACGTTGAGAAATTCGATGCATCGTTTTTTGGTGTCGATTTGAAAGAAGCACATACTATGGATCCTATGGGGAGAATGTTGTTAGAACATACTTATGAAGCTATTGTAGATGCTGGAATTCATCCAGAAGACCTTCGTGGAACAAGGACAGGTGTATTTATAGGTTCATGCTTCTCCGAATTCGAGAAAGTGTGGTACTACGATAAACTCAAGGTAAGGAAAACGAATAAACGATCAGTTTATAGATGGTTTACTTATACACAATTGCTTATATAGTCGGATAAGCCGTATAATACGCCTTTTCAACTGTAGGTAAATGGCTTAGGTGTCATAAGCTGTAGCAAGGCTTTTTTGGCCAACAGAATTACGCATTGGTTGGGTGTCACTGGACCATCATATAACATTGATAGCGCGTGCAGTTCGAGTCTTTTTGCAATGGAACACGCTTATAGGGCTATAAGTAGTGGACAATGCGATTACGCGATCGTCGGTGGATCAAATCTTTGCTTTCATCCATACGTATCTCTGCAATTTAAGCGCTTAGGTATTGGTTATGATATTTTGCTTGAAGTATTTGTCCTTTTTTCTTGAATTATCGTGAAAGTATTAAACAATTATTCAATCTTGAATTTCTCTAATAGGGGTGTTATCTGATGACGGTCGCTGCAAATCTTTCGACGAAGATGCAGATGGTTACGCCCGTAGCGAAGCCATCGCTGTGACTTTTCTGCAAAAAGCTAAAAATGCTAAGAGGATTTATGCAACGGTTGTCCATGCAAAAACAAATTGCGATGGTTACAAAGAACAGGGAATAACGTTTCCTTCTAGCAAAATTCAGGGTACTCTTTTAAAAGAATTCTACGAAGAATGCAGTGTACCAACAACGTCTATTCCTTACATAGAAGCTCATGGTACAGGAACTAAAGTCGGTGATCCTGAAGAAATAAATGCCATAGATCAGATTTTCACAAAAGGCAGATCTAATCCTCTCAAAGTCGGTTCCATCAAATCAAATTTGGGTCATACGGAACCAGCCAGTGGAGTTTGTTCCATTGCTAAGGTAAACGTAGTTTGAAGCGTAAAACGAGCCAATTGTTTGTTTATTTTCGTTTCATTGATATTTTACAGGCGATAATATCGATGGAGTCAGGCCTAATACCGCCGAATATCCACTTTAATCGTCCACGCAAAGACGTGGAAGCTTTTATTGAAGGGAGGATCAAAGTGGTTACCGAGACGATTCCATTTGATGGGGAATACATAGGCATTAATTCTTTCGGCTTCGGGGGTGCTAATGCTCACGTCTTACTCAAATCAAATCCAAAAGCAAAGGTCAATGAAGGATTGCCAGATGACGATTTGCCAAGGCTCGTAGTTGTTTCTGGACGTACCGAAGAAGCAGTAGTAACCATCTTAAACGATGTAAGTAAAACGAATCAATGTTATTTTAAATAGAAAATATGAAGATATTATATTTGTTTATGTTAGCATAATATAGAATAATACGATTACAATTACGTAGATTGATAATCGGCCGATAGACGTCGAATTTGTTCGTCTCCTTCATGATGTTCATCTCAAAGAAACATCAGGTCATTTATGTCGGGGATACACGATAACTGGTTTTAAATCGTCTGACGAAAAACTGAGAGAGATTGAAAATTATACTGGTATAAAGAAACCAATATTGTTTGTCTTTCCTGGAATGGGATCACAGTGGTCTGGAATGGGTACAGAAATTTCTGTTCTAATATTTCTTCGTAACTATTGAAAATTATTAAAATAATGACCATTCCGAGTATCAAATGTATTGAAACGTGGAACTTATAATTTACCAGGTCAAGCTCTGATGAGATTTCCTATATTTGCTAAAGCAATGAAAAAATGCGACGCTGTATTAAAACATCGTAAATTGAATATTTATAAAATATTAACTGAAAAAGATAATAATATGTCCCACAATATCTTGCACTCGATCGTCGGAATTGCTGCAGTTCAGGTTATGTCAAATATTTAATTATTTGTAAAATCTGCATTCATTCGATAAGATCTGACAAAGGAAAAAATCTTTACAGATCGGCTTGGTAGATCTTTTAACATCTGTGGGTGTAGTACCGGATTACGTAATCGGACATTCCGTTGGTGAACTTGGTTGTGCCTATGCAGATGGATGTTTTACAGCGGAGGAAATGATATTAGCAGCGTATTCGCGAGGAATGGCCTTGATAGAAACAGAAATACCTCATGGTTCTATGGCAACGGTAGGGCTTTCCTATGAAGATATTAAGGATTGGTGTCCTGCTGATATCGACATCGCATGTCACAATGGATTAGAATGTACAATTGTTAGCGGACCGACCGAGTCTGTGAAGGCATTCGTTAAAAAATTACAGGTTCGTTTGAAGCTAATTATGAACTAACCAAGAAAAATTTTAATAAAATGATTTTTTCTTTCTAATAAAATGATTTTTTCGAATCCCTACGTAATATGTTTGTATTTGGCAGGGAAGCGAAGTTTTCGCGGAAGAGGTATCGTGCAATAATGTTCCTTATCATAGCCGTTATATGGCAGCAGTTGGATCGAAACTTTTCGCATTTTTGAAAAATGTGATAACAGTAGCAAAGCCTCGAAGTAAAAAATGGCTCAGTACATCGGTACCACGCAACGAATGGTCGACATCAGTCGCAAAACTCTCGTCAGCCGAGTATCATACCAATAACATATTGAAACCTGTACTCTTTGAAGAAACATTAGCTCTGATTCCCGATAATGCTGTTACGATTGAAATTGCACCGCAAAATCTACTACAAGCAATTTTAAGAAAATCACTGCAACCAACCGTAAGAAATATTGCATTAAATCATCGAGATGATAAAAATAACGTGGTCAGTTTTCTACAAGCATTAGGGAAGCTCTATAATGCCGGTTTACAACTTGATCTTGCTAAATTATATCCACACGTAGAATATCCGGTCAGTAGAAGTACACCAATGATATCCCCACTCATTAGGTAAGAATTGCTGGGTTGTAGAAAAACGAAAAGGGCTAATAATTACTTCTTCTGAATGTGATATAAAAATTTAACGTTATAATATGTTTAGATGGAAACATTCGGACGACTGGTTTGTGGCACTTTACGAAATGAAAGAGAAAATTGATTCTGGAGAACAAATAATTGATATATCGATCACTTCTGAAGAATTTAAGTACGTTAGTGGTCACGTGGTCGATGGCAGAAATTTGTTTCCAGCGACAGGATATTTATGTTTGGTTTGGGAAACTTTCAGCATGATGATAGGACAACTATACACGGAAGTGTCCGTTGTCATTGAAAATGTAAAGTTTAATCGAGCTACCACCATTCCGAAAGAAGGCACAATTGAAATGATTGTAGTGATTCAAAAAGGTAATTATTTTATGCAACTTGTATCTATATATTGCTTTAAAGAACTTAACATATGTCGATCTAAAAATAAACAGGCAGTGGTAATTTCGAAGTGGTCGAAGGGAATCTTGCTATTGTTACTGGAATGATTCGTGCTGCAACGAACTTAACGAAGGAGGAAAAACCCCTTGATGCGATCAATGCGATTGTTGTCAATGAGAAAGAAGAATTAGACGCGAAAGATATTTATAAAGAGTTGAAACTACGTGGTTACCAATATAGCGGCCTCTTTCGAAGTTTGCACAGTGCGTCAATTTCAGGAAAGAAAGGACATGTCGAGTGGAAAAAAAATTGGGTGGCGTTCTTGGATAACATATTGCAGATGAAAATACTCGCTTTAGATACCCGAAGTTTATATGTACCGACTGGAATTCGAAAATTGATAATAGATACTAATGCTCATCAACGATATCTGCAAAGTTTAAAAACCGACGAAAAATGTAAATATTTATTCTTAATGCTACGTGAAATTATATAGCAAATTCCTTTATATCCATTGCTGATATACAATGACGCGATTTTCTTATTTCAGATGTACCTGTACGATTATTTGAGAACATTGATGTGATTGTAGCAGGTGGTGTGGAGATTCATAATATTAGGGCTAATGAGATTTCTCGGAAGAAACCTGTTAGTGAACCAATTATCGAAGAACATAAATTCATTGCTTATCGTGATAGGAAGGAAATGTCATTACGCGAAATATTAACGTTATCTATGCATATTACTCTTGAGAATATACCATTGATCAATGTGAAAACGATAGAAATCGTTGAGGATGATGACGATATATCAGCAGAGAAACTCGTTTCTCCATTGTTGAGAGACATTCTAGCCAAATTGCCTTTGATCCAAAGAAGTATTAATATATTTGCACCACCAAACAGATTTGGTGAAGAAGACGTTCCTAAAGATATCAACATTTTAGAATTGGAAAATATACGAACGGATGATGTAGCGCTATTAGCAGTTGGATATCGTTTGTTAACCGATAAGAAAAAGGATAGCTTAAAACAACTTTTAAAATCTACAAAAGATGGAGCTTTCATTTTATCGCGCGAAAAGAAAAATATACCATTGGACTTATCAATTATAAAGGAATTTCAATTGGGTATAGTTTTGGAGAAACGTTATTTCGAGGACTCGTGGATATTGTTAAGGAAGATAAAGAAAACTCCGAAAAATACATTGTTAATTAATGTTAAAAGCAATGAATTTAACTGGTTGAAAGAAGTACAAACTGTGCTTGACAATGAAACAGAAGAGGATAACACGAGGGTGATACTTGTTGAGGAAGGAAACTTTGAATCTGGTCTCTTAGGATTCATTAATTGCTTACAGAAAGAACCAGGAGGCAATATATTCCGAGCTGTTTTAGTTCAGGATCTCAAAGCCCCGAAATTTTCTTTAGAATTGCCCCTTTATTCGGAACAAATCGAAACCGATCTCGTCATCAATGTTTTACGACCAGGGAACGTTTGGGGATCATATAGGCATCAGCTACTTCCATCTCGCGAATCGAAACCTGTCTACCACGCCTTCGTTAATCAATTGGTATGTAACATCATTTTTTCAAATTTTGAACAAATATCATAAAATAATACAATAAAATTTTTATAAAAATATTTTTTAACAGTCACGCGGAGATTTAAGTTCGATACGTTGGGTCGAAGGGCCAATTATGAAGAATTATGAAAAGGAAGATCTTGTTCGCATCCATTATGCATCATTGAACTTTAAAGACGTAATGTTGACAACAGGTAAAATCGGAGTAGAAATTTTTCAACAAGACAGAAAAGAAGTTGACGGTGTGCTTGGAATTGAATATAGCGGAATCAGTATTAGTGGTCGTCGTGTTATGGGACTTAATTCAAGCAGGTGAACTGATTACAAATTAAAAGATTGAGGTTTAATCGCGCACAGAAGGTAATTGTGAAAATGATAGGAAATGAAATAAATAATATTTTTTCAGATGCTTATCAAATCTTTGCCATATGGACGACATTTTTAATTGGACCATACCTGAAAGTTGGACTTTGGAAGATGCAGCCACAGTACCATGTGTATACTCCACATGTACTGCTGCGCTTTATATTAACGGAGAAATGAAAAAAGGTGAAAGCATACTTATCCACGCTGGTGCTGGTGGTGTTGGCCAGGCCGCGATTACCTTAGCTCTTCACGAAGGCTGTGAAGTATTTACTACCGTCGGTACACCAGAGAAACGTAAATTCATTAAAGAAACATTTCCCAGTATCGATGATAATCATATTGGAAATTCTCGAGATACTAGCTTCGAACAAATGATTTTGCAACAAACCAACGGTAGAGGTGTAGATATAGTTCTAAATTCTTTAGCGGAAGAAAAACTTCTAGCATCTCTGCGTTGTTTAGCCCATAGGGGACGCTTTTTAGAAATTGGAAAGTTTGACTTAGCCGCAAATAATCCGTTAGACATCGATGTCTTTACGAAGGAAATTAGTTTTCACGCTGTAATGTTAGATCAAATTATGATCACCAATGACGAAATCAAAGATGAAATATATTCAAAAGTAAACAAACTCCTTAAGGAAAATGCAATCAAACCTATTGTAAGGACTATCTTCGGCAAGGATCAAGTAGAGGAAGCTTTTAGATTCATGGCAGCTGGAAAGCACATTGGAAAAGTAAGTTGTGATCGTTGTTTTAATATTCATTTACTTGCACTATCCATAAATTATAGCTCGAAATCCATCTTGAATTTCGTAGGTACTCATAAAGGTACGCGAAGATAATGAACCACTGAATACACCGATTTTGGCTGAACCTTCTTATACATGTTTTCCGAACAAAAGTTATATAATCATTGGCGGCTTGGGTGGTTTTGGTTTAGAATTAATCGATTGGTTGGTTCTTCGAAATGCTCAAAATATTGTCATTACTTCGCGAAACGGTTTAAAGAATGGTTATCAACAAATGAGAATCAAAAGATGGGAATCATACGGCGTGAATATTAAAATCCTTGTCGGTCTCGATGCGACTAAACGAGAAGATTGCGAGCTTATAGTGAAATCAGCAATAATTGAAGGTCCCGTCGATGGTATTTTCAACCTTGCGGTTTCTTTAAAAGACAGTATTTGTAAAAACCAAACGATGAAAACCTTTGAAGAATCTTTCAAAGGAAAGGCCTGGGCCACGAAACGTTTGGACGAGGTGACTAGAAAGCTTTGTCCAGATCTTCGACACTTCGTTGTCTTCTCTTCCGTCTCGTGCGGAAGAGGAAATGCCGGCCAAACGAATTATGGTATGGCTAATTCCGTTATGGAAAGAATATGCGAAAAAAGAGTAGAAGAAGGTTTGCCTGCATTAGCTATTCAATGGGGAGCGATTGGAGACGTCGGTCTTGTCGCGGACATGCAGGATAACGATAAGGAACTTGTTATCGGTGGTACTCTACAGCAAAAAATAACATCATGTTTAGAAGAACTCGATCGATTTTTGGTACAGGATAGACCTATTGTTGCAAGTATGATAGTCGCTGAAAAACAATCAGGTAGTGACGGTGCGGACAATGTCGTAGATACTGTCTTAAAAATTATGTGTAAGTTTCGCTTAATCAATGCTATTATTTATTATTTTGATTATTACTAAATTCCATAATTTGATTTTTTCGCTCACTTTTACTGTCTTTATCTCACTTAAATAACGAATTCTTAATTACAGGTATTAAAGACTTAAAAACTATCAACCAACAATCTACACTGGCTGAATTTGGAATGGATTCTATGATGGGTGTAGAAATAAAACAAACGTTAGAACGCGAGTATCAAATATATCTCAATGCGGAAGATATTCGCAGCTTAACCTTTGCCAAACTTGTGGAAATGGATAATAAAAGGACTGGTGATAGTAATCGTAATGAAATTGCTACCAAGAAAACATTAACTGGTATAAAGATGTTGATGCAATTGTTCGGCGAGAAACTTTCCTCCGAAATAATAATCCCCCTTAAAACTAATCCAGAGGAAGGTCGGAGCGAGATATTCTTCATTCCAGGTATCGAAGGTTTTGGTAGCATTTTCAAAACATTAGAATCAAAAATTAAGTCGCCTGCGACTTGTTTCCAACTTGGGTCAAATTATGAATTAAAAACTATAGAAGAAATGGCCTATTCATTTCTGCCGGTATACTCTTTTTCTATAGAAATATTTAATTGAATTAAATATTGTTGAACATGTCGGATTAAAATTGTATATAACTTTATATATTACAGCATATACTAGAGAAACTTAAAAATCGAATAGATTTTTCTTTAGTGGGATATTCATTCGGATCGCTTATAACAATTGAACTCGCACGACAATTAGAAGCCAAAGGGTTTAATGGCCGGCTAATTTTGATAGACGGTGCTCCTCAGCTAATGAAAGAACTTATAAATAAGCAGATACAATCGTCATCAGAAGAAGAGCTGCAAAACAACATTCTTGTTACAATGACGGAGATATTTACATCTACTAATAGTGAACAAGTTCGTCATTTTTTTTTTTTATTTCTCGTAATTGTCATACCAATTTCCGAACGTTATTTTCCAGTTTGCCGCAGAATTAAGAAAATCCAAAACGTGGGATGAGAAAGTAAATGCTTTCTTTAATACATTGTCTCCTAAATACAAGCAATTATATTTGGAACGAGATCAGAGAAACGCTGTTTTTTCATTTTATGTGAGATTGCAGGCATGCATGAAATATAATCCAGAACCAGTACCATATATAAGAACACCGATCACATTGTTCAAACCGGTGTTATCGTCTGTACAACATATCTCGTATGATTATGGACTACAGAATGTAAGTTTTAAAAATTCTTATAGATCATGAATATAACATTAATCTACTATGAAATACTGTTATTTTCAGATAACTGAGGGCAAAGTAGAAGTACATGTTATTGAAGGCAATCATGTCACGATGTTAGAAAACATTAAAATTGCGATGGCAATTAATCATGAACCGTTTAAAGAGGACTAATAAAATTTAATGAAATCACGTATTTCTAATTTGATTTATAATTATATCATTAATTATAAATTCCCTTATATTCATAATAAATATTTTATTAAATTACTTTTAATATTATTATTACTATCATAAAAATAATTTTATTATAAATAGATTTCACATTATTAGTTATTATGAATACAAAGTAATTTATATTAAACGATATAATTATAAAACAAACCAAAAACGAATGAGACCAATTTTTCCAAGTTAATACGAAACTACAAGCTGTTTGTGTCGCAAGACCCTACTGATCTTATAAATTATTTTTGCGACAATAATGATAATATCATCAAAATTAATAATTTAAAAAAGGAACTATCTGGAGATAACTAAGTAACTACAATTATCTCAAAATTTGTAGTTAATATACTACTTAATTAAATTTTAAATGGGTTAGACAAAGATGTCCGATGAGTCCGTGCCTCTTCAATCTGGTGCTGACGGATATGGTGAAAAGGGGGCTGGGGGGGAATAAAGCTAGGGGGAGAGAAAGTGCACTGCCTGGCTTATACGGAGGACAAGGTCCTATTGGCAGAGAATGAGGAGGGATGGTATACATACTAGGGAAGATGAAGGGTATTCTAGATAGGCAGAAATTGGAGTTGAATGTAGAGAAAACGAAAGTGATGAGGTTTAGAAATAGAGAGAGGAGAATGATGGAGGTTAAATGAAGATGGAAGGGGAAGAGAATAGAGGGGTTAAAAGAATTTTCCTATCTAGGATACAAACTAGAAAGAAACGGAGGACAGGAGATACACGTGAAGGACAGAGTCAGGAAGAGTGGCAGAGTGGTGAGGAAGGTATGGGGGATAGGAAAAAGGAGATTTGCGGGAGATTGGGAGAGGAGGATCTGGTTATGTGAAAGTCTAGTAGGAACGATGATGGAGTTTGGGGCTGAAATATGGATGTAGAAAGAATGGAGGGAGGTGGAGGCGATGGAGGAAAGGGGATTAGACAGGCGTTAGGGGTGGACTGGTGTACCTAGGATATATAGTAAGGGAGGAGATCAAGAAGGATAAGTTTTGGCTAAAAGCAGGAAAAAGGGCGGTGAAGTTGGAGATGAAATTGGAGGAGGGTGGGATGCTTGCGAGGAAATGTTGAGAAGAAATGAAGAAGAGGATAACGGAGAAAAAAGAGTTGTCATGTTGGGAGGAGGATAGAAAGAGGTTATGGGAAGATAGAGATAAGGATATAAAAAAGAAGGAGGAAAGAAGAAGAAGAGGGGAGAAAGTAAATGACGGGTGGGAGCAGAGGGACAAGGAAATGCAAAAGAAGAAAAGGTGAGAAAGAATTAGTGGACGAGATATAATAAATGCTATTGTGAGTTAGGTGGGGAAAGTAGATCCCCCCCCCCCCCAATGTCAATCGAAAATGTCATCTAACGAAAAAAGAGAAAATGTAAATGTATAACTAATATTCCACCGAATGAATTATTATGGTAAGACGCGGTTTAATCGACGTATTTGAATTTATACGGGCATACTATAATTAATGCTACATTATTGGTGCTCAATTGAGATTGCGATTGTTAAACCGAATTAGATAGATCTGAACCTATAAAAGTGCAATAATCAAAACAAATTGAATCAAGTGAATTTCCAGAGTTAGTGAGAAAAAAATAAATTCAATCGTTAATTTAAACTAGGGGACACTAAGCTAAAAAAAGAGAGAACTCAATGCGTCAAGACGTAAAGAAGATTTGGTGAAAGGTTTTTAAAGCAATGTTATAGTTGGGTTAAGGTCGCGGCAAAGACGACGACGATGATGATGATAACGATAACGGTGGTGACCTTAAAGACGACAGCTTGCATAAAAACGAACATCATATGTTGTCTGTGCTACCCTCAAGATTACTCATGGTTGTATTGACCTTCAAAGATGAAATTAAGGATGACAAAAATCTGTTTGATGGATTTTGTAGAAGAAGATGGCCTAGTTATATGAATGAAGGAAGATACCCCTTGACAGTTCGTTAAACTGTTAACCGTACATTTTGTAGACTAAAAAAATAGCGTGGAGTTGACTAAAACGTACGTCGAAGAAACAATTTGTCAAAGTAATTAATAGTGATACTGTCTATAAATAATTAGAAAAAGAAATTACTGAAGGAAATCATTCATGAATGTGTCTATCAGATTCTCGAAATTGTCGCTCAAGCTGATATCGTGCATAACGCATTAATTCAGTATGTGATCGACGAAATACAATACAACGTAGTTAATAGAGCTGTATTATGTACTATCAAAATGATTTGCAAACTATAAGAAAAATAGCCGATGTTTCAGATAACAGAAGAAAACTCTAAAAAAAAAAAAAAAATAAAAAAAATGACCAAGCTCAAAAAATAAAGAAGATCTCTTAAAGAAACAACGATGCAGCAAATAAGCTATGCTTTAATTGTGACGATCAAAGTCATCTAATTGCCACGTGTCCTGTGAAATAGAAGAGAATCAAATGTTTCAAGTGTAATGTATAAGTAAGTGTACTAATAAGAATGTGAAATAAGTCAATGAATGCCTCGCAGAAGATCAATGAATAAACATTATTAACCAGTGTAAATAAACAGACAGTGAAATATTTGCGTGAATAGATACTGGTAGCAATTTGACTTTAATTGTTAAAAATCAGTATGTAGTACAATAAGTGCTATGACCTTGAGTCAAAAACTTATTGCGTTTAAAGGGCATGAAAATCGAAAAATAAAGAAACTCTCTACGAATTATATGGGAAAAATAATTGCCGGTATTATACGGTATTATAATACAGTACCGATGATATTATACGTAATACGGTAATTAAAATAGTTTCATAAACGACATTGTTTACAATTTGATAATCTGAATTTAATTATTAAATATAATTTAACAATTAAGTACAATTTAATTTTAATTGTTCCAATAGTAATAAGAAAAGAAAAATAAAAGAAAAAGTGAAGAGAAAAAAGACAAAAAAAATAAGGAAAAAGTAATTGAAAAAGAAGATGAAGAAGAGAAACTGAAAAGAGAGAAAATTGAATATGGATGACCCAAATGAGTTTATTTAGAATTATTAACTTTTTCATTCATTTTTTTCCTTTTTTTTAGATTTTCTTCCAAATGAATTTATTGAAAATTATAATCTCTTCATTCTTTTCTTTTTTTTAGATTTTCTTCTAATTCGTTTTTTTTTTATTTTATAATTAAATTTCTTGTTCTTGCTTGTTTTGTTTTGTAACTATTTTTATGTATATGGAAGTGATACTTAAGGTATGGTCTAGCAAGTTTCGTTCAATCGATATACAAATAAATAGAATCATTTTTTCGTGCAAGACAAGAGTCCGAAAGGAAAGATAAACTACCCCGATAATAAAGGAAATAAAGTGTCCTAGAATGAACATAAAAATACTCCTGTTATATATTGAAAGATTATCTCCCTAATCTATTTACAGTGAACAAAGCAGTAATGATATCAGGAAGTTTAAAAATGAATAACAATACAAATCAAAGAACTAAACAGATGGCGATCGACAAAATTTTAGATCTGTTGGATCTGATAAAGACAAAGAACATGGGTAGAAGTGAACTAAGCAGTGGACAGAAGAAAAAACAAAGCATCGCGTTGGAGCTTCTTATACGACCCTACGACCGGCTTGGATTCATATTTTTCTCTTCAATGTGTGGAAAGGACAATGTGTGGTAAGACAATAACCTGTACAATCCTATGAGCCCAATGCGTTATAATATTTGAGAGTTTCGATCACGTTCACTTGCTAGCAAATGGAGGCTGCATGTAAATATGATGGAGCGTTTCAAAGCACAGTTCAATACTTTGCTGATTTTGTCTAAACTACCCAAAATATCATAATCTTGTGGTTTATGTAATAGAGATCGTTAACAACAAGTACGAAAATTTTAACCATTAGCTCATTCAGGTGTTCTGAATACCTTCATCGCCAACGGATTTTCTAAAGGATTATAAAAAATTTACAAGATTATAATATTTTGGGTAGTACAAGTAAATTTAAATCAGCAAAATAGTCTATTATATTTTTAACAGTACCATCATAAATGCAAAATCTATCGAATATCGAGTATTGTTCTCAATTATCGACAATTTCTCAATATCGATAATATTTGCTCGCCAGGTCGTTTTGTTGCCCTTGATCGCTACAACAATCGAATGATGATCGAATATCTCATAAATAGACAAGCAAAGCTCATGGATTATACGCATTATCAGTCTATCGCCTCTTATTAGTTTTTGAAGCTTTTTCATGTATTGAAAAGAGAATTATGAATCCGATCCAGTCGTAAGCTCGTTTGAAAACATCACTGAAATATTATTGATCAGGTATTCAACGCGGTGCTCAGTCTCTTCTTCTGACCACCCGTTATAGCTAGTTCATTTCTACGTGTTTTCTTTATCTTCGTCAGAAGCAACATATCCAAAATTTCTTCGATCACCATCTGTTTAGTCCTTTTGTTTGTATTGTTGTCTATTTTTAAACTCACTGATATCACCATCGCTTCGTTCACTGTAAATATAATAGATTAGGAAGGTGATCGTCCTACAATATATAACATTAGTGTTTTTTAGATTTATTCCTTATTTCGTTTTTTATCGAGGAAATTTATTTTGTCCTTCAGGTTTTTATTTCGTTCAAACCCGACAAAATATTCAATAACATAAATTTACCAGCTGGTAGCTGTTACGTTGCCCAATATGAAAAAGTAGTTGATCATCTTGAGGATCTGTTTCTTTGAACCTCGAAATCCATCTAAACTTCGTATACCACATTGAAAAACTTGTTATATATCGATTGAGACTGCCAGATCAACAGCACTGAGCAACTATATCTTATACATCCGCTTTTTTGTTCTTCCTTTTTCTCTTCCGTCGACTATATAATAATGAGTTTGACACGCGCAGACTTTTTACAAAAATAGTATTTTCCTTTGAAGGTGATTATATGGTTATGGATATAGTGTGTTTCAATCAAATACTGCGATTTACGTATCTGTAAATCATATGTTAATTAACATTTGTCGGGGCCTGGATTGTAGACTGTTTAGACCCATTGTCACAATAACACGTTTCATGGCAGTGCCTGCAAAACTGGCATCAAATAGACTCAGTAACCTTTCTTATCTTTTCTCTCTATCCTTCGCGACCGCAGCTCCTTTCCTTTCCCACCTCCTCACTCTATATCTCTCGTCACTTGTTTATACCCTAACCTCTTTCCACCATGTGCCTCTCCGCAAATAAACCTCTTCTAACCTTTTTTCATCTATTCCTCCCAACCTCCACTTTCCCAACACCCCTCCAATAATCTAATGAAAAATAAATCACGACGAAAATTCAGAGAGATTATAACCGCAAAGGATAAACTCGAGAGAATTAGGAGGACCCTTGACGTTAGATATTAGAGAGAAAAGAACTTCTCAACAAAAAATGGAAGAAGCAAATACTGGAGATACGGGAGAGGAGGGACAGTCTTAAATGTGACAACGCCCCCGGAACTTTTAAAAGACCGTCTTAAAAAGGAAAACAAATGAAGGTACAATGGGGTACATTTGCAAAATGACTGGGAGTGTAAGGGGGAAGCACTCTCCATATTTCTCTAATAAAGATATTTCTCTAATAAATAGGCATTCGCGAAGAAATTGACCCTAAGGACTCTGGATAGCTAGCTTAATGGTGTGTTTCAGAGCAGTCATCCGGAAAGTATAAATGATCATAGACTATGGGTGGAGGGGATTCGAATCTCTCCGATCCCTTCAACTATTCAATGACCCAATTTTTTTTGCTAATCTTATATATCTATTATTAGTTAATATTAATTACAAAACATAAATTATATTTTAGGTAGATATTCAAAACTTTTCTACTTAGATATAAAAAAGAGCTGTGAGAGACCGATTTGTACTTCATCATTTAAAAAAAATCATATTATCTTTTTAAATCAAATAATTTTTTAATCCATTTTTCGAGAAAGTATCTATATATATAAATACTTATTTATACTCTTCACCTGACAATGAGCATCTATTTTTCGAAAATATAGATACTTATATCTGTATATACAGGGTGATAAAAAAAACTGTTTAAGGAATTACGCCATCTTGGTGCTTGGAAAAGTAAGTATAAAAATTAATTTTTTTTACGCTGCTTATTAAGTATATAACATAACCTTCATTTCACACATATGTATTGTAGTTTCAAGAACAATTTCCAATATTAACGATTAAAAAAAAATAAAAATGGCGAAAATATAAGCCGATAAGTAGGACCGTGTTTTGAAAAGCGTTGCTCATGATGTACATGATTTCTCTATAAGGCATCATCTAAAACATAAATAATAAATTTTGTCTTATTTAGAAGGGTTATAGCTACAATGTGACACAGGGAAACAATTTTTAAAAATTTTTTGTATAAATGGCAACCGTTTGAAAAAAAAATCGATTTTACATCGAAATTTTCAGCTTAAAAAATTCATAACTTTCGAACAAGGCACCCAATCAAAAAATCCTACGTCACATTGTAGAAAATCTTATAGAAAATAAGTGTTGTAAATTTGAACCAAATCGGTTAAGTAGATCTTGAGATATCGTGTACACCAGTTTGAAAAATGTAGTTTCGAGAAAAACGCAAAAGAAAATTTAGTACGATGTCAGCGTCTTAAAATCAAATATAACCTTTAATCTCCAATTCCTGGACCATAAATGAAGTCTTCTACAGTTACTGTAATGTTTTCCGCTTCTTTTTTTGCAACTCTTTTCAATTTTCTCTTTATAACCTCTTTTTCCTCCTTTTGCACTATTACATTGACTATGGATATTCGATGCGAATCCAAGTGTTCGGTAAATTGCAGCACGCTTAAGCCTATTTGAAGATTTAGCAATTGCATCATTTTTAATACACTAGTACATCCATCATTGAATATACTAGCTGCAATATATGATGCAATTTCAACGATTTGTCAGCAGTTTTTATAGACAATTCACAAGTTTTTGTAGCAATGTGAATGCCATTCACAACTTTATCGCAGAACGAGCAGAAAATTGGTTTAGGTAAGTCCATAATTCCACAGAATTTCTCTATTTCTGCTAAACCGATTCCAAGATGTCTGAACACAAAAACTATTCTTCTATTCACATCATATGTTTTACCATCGATAAAAAAACATGAGTTTATTTTAAAACTGGTTCACATTTAGCACAATTCACCTTTAGTTTAAAACCAAGACCACGAACAGAAAATTCGGTAAAGTTTATATCACTGCCGCACTCTTTACACTTTACCACTTCATTTATAGCAGAAAAAACAGATACAAAATTAATTAATCGGTACCCGAAAGATACATTTACATCAAAATCAACGGTTTCACTGCTTTCTATAGCATAATATGGACATATACTATATAAAAAGGATGCGATATTTACGACAATGAATATACTTGAGTTATTTTTAGTTTCCGAAACCCAAAGGAATAATGTAAAATCCTTTATCAAGGCTTTGGGTTATCGTAACGGTCCTAGCGTTTTCGGATCAACTCCGCCACACTCACTGAAAATTATTATAACTTCGGTAATAGTTTGAATTTTTGAATAATTTAAAGCTTAAAATATTCTTAAAAGTATAAACAATTGATCTAGCCCAAAAAAAATCGATTTTTTTTTCTCAAGGTGGCGTAACCCCTTAAATTAAAGGACTTCTAGTATTCACCGAGAGGAATAAAAAATGTTTCATCGACCTAAGTTTTGAAAGCAATTCTTCAACGTAGAATCAATTTTTATTATTTATTAGGATTTAGTATTATAAGTGAGAACCTATGTTGATATGACATTTTTTCCTTCTCTCGATGAATGAGTACTAGAGTATTAGAAGATCTTTAAGTATTGGACCCTTTGTTTTGATCATTATGCATATGTTTTTCGAAACGAAAAGCAGCATCGAACGTGTCGGCAGTTACGGTGATAACACGTAAATGGCGCACATGTTACACAATGACGTTGCAGTTAATGAACATGATCAGCGAAGCTAACTCAAGAGAAAGGCACGAACAAGGATTCGCTTGACCACTGCCATTTGGCTGCGCCTATTATCTCCGTCTCCTTCTATTTCCGACCAATCCTGTATTGTACATGGTGTGGCATTAACCCTGTTTACCCAATATCGCTCGAAACGTGTGTCTTCACAGACAATGATGAGTGCGGAAAAAATGAACTAAAAAATTGTGTTAATTGAAATAAAAATTGTATGAATTGAAAAATTGAACTTATAATAAGACATTAGGCAATATACGATCGTCCATTTTTACAAAGCTGTTGATAAGTATAAAATCAATACGTATTCCATAAAAAAAAACAAACGTATGATTTTTCTTCTCATACTCATTTACATTATGTGCATTACTTTTTTGCATCTGCCTGAAATAATGCTTTATAATAATAAACTTAATATATTAATAATAATAAATAAATTAATTTATATATTGAATAATATATTATAGTAATATTATATATATATTAATAATATTAATAAATTAGTTTCTTCTGAATAATATTATTTAGATGAAAGTAATACATATGTTTACGTATTGTTGCAAAAATTATCGTAATTTCTCGTGTTCTTTTTAAAAAATAATCTCAAGTATTCTTTTTAAATGTTTTTAGAAATTGACAAAGAAAGAAACAGACATCGCTGAAACTAACAGTGTCATCACACTCTATAGTATCTAAGAAAAGAAGTGCGAATAGCTCAAGCGTTGTCTTTCCATGACGCGTCAAAAATGTTTTGACGAAATCAAATGGTAGGATAAAATTCTTGACATCGTGCATTACTTCATATGTTATCGATGATACTCATGTATCGATGGAGAGATAATATATTATACACATTTGTGACAATAATTTCACAAATGAAAATCATTTCTCATATTGTATTTATTATACGGTGTAATCATGATCCTACATATATAAATAAATATATGAAGATTGTGTGAAAAAGAAGAGAGATGAAAAGGACAAACCCTTGAAGGAAAAATTATTGCCAAGGTTTGTTAAAGTCTACGTAACTAATTCTAAGCCATCTGTATCTTACCCAGCTATATAAAGCTATGACAGCTGCATATAAGTGTCTTCGAAGAATTCAAAAAGGGAAATAGACCATTAAATGAAGACATGATTACAATTATATCTTCGTCATACGTCAAAATATAGTTTCTCTCACAAACGTCATTTTGCAGGTTCGAACAAGATAATAATAAATTTCTATGTATGTATATATAAATCAAATAACATATTTTGAAATAACATCAAGTCAAAAATAACAGATAATATGAAAAGATTACTGTGCCTAAAATGGCTTAAAATAAGTAATGCGCAAAAGGATTAGAGAAAAGTATCCGTTGGCTTTGAAAGAAAAATAAAATGTAAAACTGTTTGAATTTACTGCTTGCGCAATTGTATGAAATAATTTTGAACGACTGAGAGAGAAAAAGAGAATGGGAAAATGTAAGACGAAATGCAAAAATAGCTGAAAGCGTGGAAGGACAGTCGCACAGTGGTTAGAAATAACTGAAAGAAATGAATCATATGTTGAGCGAATAAAGATATTAACTGCATCACAGTAAAACAGATATTTTTTTTGAAGTAAAAGTAATACCAAATTGATTCACTAGATAGTCTGCGATAATAAACATTATGTTATTTCGAATGATAACTCTCACTAATTGATTATAATCAATGATATTCTATTATTATAATTTATTCATTATAAGAATAATTGTTTAAAAATCTGTAGCTGTTTCTTCAAAATAACGTGATAAGTTAAAATTAAATACATAACTCACATATATAAGTCGAACATATCGGCGTTAATAAAATAAAGAGATTTACAATAGAAGAGCAATGAAACGCATATTTGAAATTTCCGTACTGGTAACAATAGCGCCAAAACGGTACAGTGGCAAAATTACGAAGTAACTGCTCGACATGATCTATCTTTGAATGTGGATTCAGTTTTGTTCTATGAAACAAGTGCAATAAAGATCAACAGAACGTCCCGTAACTTTTATAATTTTTAATAAAAATTGTCTAAAAGATATGATTTAATCATTGCAATAGCATTTAAGAATCAAAGTAAATTTAAATTTCAGATTTTTTAAGTATCCTGGTTATTGTTTGTTATACACACGCAGTAACATATCTTTTTACTTATATATTTTGTTATACATTCGTTCTTAAAAATCTCAATAATCTATTTAACTTGTAATTTCGCGTTAATGAATTAAAACATATTAATTATTATAATTATGTAATATTTTATAAGCAAAAATACAATGTTCAATGTAACTTGCAATAATATAACATTAATTAATCTGTGATCACACAAATAAGAAAATTATTCAAATACATAAAAGATTATGTAACAATCAAAAAAGTAGGCGTATTAACATAAAGTAAATACAATATCTTATTGCTCAAGTAGATAACGATGTAAAAATTAACCTGTAAAATATTTCCAGAGATAATATAAATAAAGCGATTGTAGAGAAGTAATGATGATGAACTTACAACATAAAATATGGTTTGTATTCAATTTTTATTATAAAAAATAAATAAAATAATATTTATGTTGAAGTTTTCTTACTTTGTACTTAGAGAAGTATTTATTAGTATAAAATTTTGCAGCATGGTATCTGACTTTTTTTATCCTAATATGGGTGGTGTTGAAGAACATATATTTAATTTGTCACAATGTTTATTAGAACGAGGACATAAGGTTGTTGTGTTAACACATTCGTACAAAGATCGAATTGGAATACGTTATATGACCAATGGATTAAAGGTATAACTTTATGTGTATAAGATTTTAAGATACTTTTAGCAAATTTTTGTTAAATTCAAACTTCATTTTTCTTTTACATTAAAGGTATATTATATTCCAGTTAAAGTATTTTATAATCAATGCATTTTGCCAACAATGATATGTTCCATTCCTTTAATTCGATATATACTTATTAGAGAAGAAATAGAGATAATACATGGACACTCTGCATTTTCTGCTTTAGCGCATGAAGGAATGTTAATTGGCAGATTAATGGGGTTAAAGGTTAAAGGCAAATTTATTATAGCAACATGTAATACATTTACTTATAAAGTATTATTAAAATGTTATTAAAATAAATACATTTTCTTTTTCAGACTGTGTTCACAGATCATTCATTGTTTGGTTTTGCAGATGCATCTGCTATTTTAACAAATAAATTTTTAGAAATTTCTTTAGCAGATTGTAATCATTGTATTTGTGTATCGCATATAGGAAAAGAAAATACTGTTTTACGAGCAAAAGTTCATAAAGAAAAAGTATCTGTTATTCCAAATGCTGTGGATACCATGCTTTTTACACCAGATATTAACAAACGTAGTAATGATTTCAGTAAGTGTTATTACTTAATTATTATTTTATTAAATTATTTGTTTATTATTTAATTTATTAAATTATGTGTTGTTATACATAATTAATTGGTATAATATAAATTCTTTGATCATTGCTTTCACAGTTACTATAGTAGTAGTATCACGATTAGTATATCGTAAAGGTGTAGATCTCCTAGCTCATGTAATACCTGAAATATGTTCGAGACATAAAAATGTGAACTTTTTAATTGGAGGGGATGGTCCAAAACGATGGCTTATAGAAGAAATACGAGAAAGAAATTTATTACAACATAGGGTTACATTACTTGGAAGTTTGGAACATGCTCAGGTCAAACATGTTTTAAATAAAGGTCATATATTTTTAAATACTAGTCTTACAGAAGCTTATTGTATGGCAATTGTCGAAGCTGCCTCTTGCGGGTATGTTTTTTAAAGATTTTTTAAAGATATACATAAAAATTATAAAAACATTGTTTTTACATTTTGTTTTTTTTTTTTTTTTTTTTTTTTTATTTTTCTTTTTAGTTTACAAGTTGTATCTACTAAAGTCGGAGGAATACCTGAAGTATTACCTCCAGATTTGATTTATTTGGTGGAACCAACAGTACCAGATCTTATTAAAGGATTAGAACAAGCTATGTCTGACTATATGAAAGGAAATATAAGTCATCCATTTGATGTGCATAGAAGAATAAGTTTATTTTATAATTGGTTCAACATCAGTAAAAGAACTGAAATTGTTTACAATTTAGTCTCCAATGAAGCAAAAAAAAATTTAGGTCAACAATTAACAAGCTATATTCAGAGTGGTGTATTACCATATCTGCTAGTTGTATCACTGTGTTATATCATATTAAACATTTTAGAATATGTGGTTCCTAGAAAGGTAAGGTATAAAATTTTATATATAATTTATAGATAGATTGAAACATGTGTGACCCAATGTATTTTCAGTACATTGACATTGTAAAGGATTATAAAGGAAACCATATAGCATCGTCAAAGGAGAGAAAATAGTAAAAAAAAAAGAGGAAATCTTTAGTAAAATTTATTCAATTATTTTATCGATTATTTATAATTTATCAGGAAAACATAAATCTTTTTAGACCATTTGAACTAAATTGTTTTTTTTTTATATTACTACACTTTTAATATAGTATACAGAAATTGTATGTATAAAGTATTTTTTATATTTAGTAGAATTTTATACGAATGCATATTTCTTAGTAACATTCTATACTTTCTTTATAAAATATTATATAATTATAATTAATATATGTATCTTAACTAATAAATTTATTGAAATTAAATATAAGAAAATAATAGCTTATCAGAAGAAATTGTACATAATTTTGTAAATCTGCCTTAAGTGTTATGTGTACGTATAGTATTTATACACACAAGTGTGTGTAATTATAATAATACGTTTTTTTAATAGAAGAAAATAATAAATTATCCATCTATTTTATCATAAATGAAAATGAATGATTTATTTACAAAATTGTCTATTTTTTTAAGTTATTATTTTTGTAGGTTTATCTTCATTATATTTAATAGTTAAAATATATGGTAATTTTTTATCTTTTATATCATTTGAAAAAGCATAAAACATGACAAAAAAATACGCATTTATATAAAATTATGAGCAACGAATACTTTCTACACTCACTATGTGTTTACTTTAAATACTTTTATAATTATATTATTGTTAAAAATTTTTATAAAATAAATACGAAACTTTATAAGTAAGGAATAAAAATAATATATCCAAAGTATATATGTTATTATGTTTAAGAAAAGAATATGAATTATACAATGTCTTATATAATGTTTCCCTTTTTATGATCTTTATCTTACCAGTAAAAGATGATGCAGCAACAGAATTTGTATGTAAAATCTATTATTAGGCAAATGTCTATATTTTTTATTAAAATTTGTTTCTATTACCTTACCAATTTAAGTAAAATTATATAAATTTTATTCAGTAAACAACATTATTCAAACGTAAGTAAATATAAATTTTTAACAAATTTGTTGTAAATATGAAAATCAGTATATTTAAGAATAAAAATTTTTTAAATCATGTATAATATTTAAAACGAAAACAAAACTATCCAATTGAAAATATAGTAATATTTATTTTAATATGTTGTCCATTAGATACAATAATAATATTGATACAATATCAATTATCTGTTTCTGCCTAATCATCATTGTATTACTGTACATTTATCTATTTATACATAAATCTTTCATATAAGGGCCAATGGAATTCTCCTAAAACTATTTTGTATAAATTCTAAGAGAAAACCAATGAACCTTAATTAACAATCATTATAATATTATGAGCGGTCAGATCTGTTGTAACATTCCGCGCAAAGGGTAGAATATCCGTGCCATGTTATCAATCTATAAATTCAATTAGAAACCAAAAATTAAAAGGCTAAGAATATTTATGCATCATGAAATCAGATAGATGAATTTTTTAGCATAACATTTATAGATACAAGTAAATCTACGAAATTATTTAATTTTATTTAATATATTAATTCAATCTTGTAACGATTCCATAATGCTAGACATTTGATTGAAAAAAAATAAAAGTCATGTTGGTAAGTAAGATCCATACATAGACATGCATCATTATTAATGATTATTATTATTATTATTATTTCTTATATTTTCTATAATGTCTTGTAAAATTATTAACAAATATTTGAATTTTATTATTTTGTACATTATTTTCACTGCAGTTACAAATACAAATGATTAGTTCCTAGAATTTATTAAATAATAAATAATTCTTATTCTGCAGATAATACGAAATTGTATATCTATATTTCTAAAAAAAGAAAAACAAAAAATAAAACACTGCTGTATTTATAAACATAATATAAATTACTATTATACAGGTTAGTATGTGAAGCACAGCAAGAGCAATCTTGCTTGCAACTTTTCTTTCATTCATTTATTATTTAGAAACAATATAATATTACATGTAACATTTTCTTAAGATAGTATAGTTATATTTATTACCATACGAAAAATTTCTTTACTGCAGAAGAAGTGCGATTTACTGTTTTTTCTTTGTTAAACGGTTTATGAAATATAATGTAAAGCAGAATTTTTATGACATTTTCTAGAAAGTAAGAAATCCATAGGATTCATACATACGACATGCTCGATTGCTTAACACTGATGCACATTATGCTGTGCTCTGTACAAAGATGGTGTATGTGTGTATGTTTCTATGATTTTAAATAAGTTTTAACAATGTTAAATTTACCGTTTAATACCTTTACAAGCACATATTGCTATCAACTGCGATATTTCTATGTATATAAGTTATCGATTGACATAAATTTTTTGTATTTCGTCTATGTACTAAAATGATGATGATGAAATTTTATAAAATTTTTTCAATGTTAAATGTCGCATATCTAAAGCAAAACATTTTCAAATTATTTAATAAATTGTTGTTAAACAGTATATACAATGGATAATAATTAGATACACAATCTAGCTTCAATCAAATAAAGAAATAATAATGCTACGCCATACAGGTTCATAAGGTTCCCATTATGGAATAAAATTAATTAAAATCAATTCTAGTAGATATCTTCACAGAAAAATTAGTTATAGTTTATGAATTGATTATACTCACAATGGAATCTTTAAAAACTTTTTTATGATCTACAATAAATAAATAACGAACCGTTTGATGAATTGAGCGCTGCACAATTTCCTCAATTTTAATAATAATAGCACGGAATGCGCTTAAACATCTTCTCCGTAATCGCGATCCCCCACATTTATACGATCAGGTGCTGCAGTTACACTAAAGCCAAGGATTCTATTGTCCACTTTAAACATTTTTCCTTTCTTGGGTTTCTTAGACTTACCCTATATAAAACAATCATATATGAAAAATATTTAAACGTTTTAAGACATTTGTAATAAAAATGATGCCTATAAAAAATACCTTAACTTCCTGAAATTCAGTGGGAGCATTTGGATTTACAGCTGGTGCAGGTTTACACAAATTATCTACCTGTGCTTGAGGTCTCTGCGCTGAACGCCATTTACTTCTTTTTTCTAAAAATTGCTTTGCAAATTCCGTGCTTTGCTTACTATCGCCGAGATATACACGTACATATTCTTTTACTTCATATGGTGATTCAATATCCCGTAAGAAACCAACAAATGTAGGGACTAATATACAAATTAAACATATAAAAACAAATAGAAATTAAAAAACTAATAGTTACAATATAAATGGACTACTACTCACTGTCAACAGAAGCTTGTATACCACTCAAAGCCTTGTTGCACCATTGTGTAAAGTCGTCAAGCTTGGCAGTATTTTGTTCGAACAATTTTTTTACTAGTTCCTCTTCTTTTTTTACTTTATTTTTAATTGATTTATTATTCTGTTGTTGTTGAGGCTGTTGATTAGAAGTAGATTTTGTTGCTGCTGGTTTTGTTGTCTGTTTAGTAGTAAGAGATGATCTCATAGTTGTAGGATCATCCCAAAAACCGCTAGTACTATTATTAGTAGACCAAGCTTGACTGTTACTGGATGAGCTAGAATTAGTCCAATTCAGACATTGTGATGCTGTGCCCCATATACCGGCATTAGGAAGAACATTAGCCGACTCTTTATGTACTACTTTTTCATGTCTTTCTTTTTCTTGTTGCTAAAAGTTTATTTAATATAATAATATTTTATAATATATCACGTATCTTCCATGTGTACTAACATTAATAAAATTTTACACTTACCTTATATAATATGTTTTATATATGTTTATATATATATATATATATATATATATATATATATATATATATATATATAACAATATATATATAATATATATATATAATATATATATATATATAATATATATAATATATATATATAATATATATATAACAATATGTGAAATATCAGTTGTTTAAAAATTATTTTGCTTAAAAATAATGTGAATGATTTGTAATATTGAATATTGAATATTACAAATGTTTATAAAATTGTATATGTTTACCTTAGCAATGCGTTCTTGCTCTTCTTGTTGTATTTGCATAAGACTTTTTACTTGAAAAGTTTTATTAGAAGATGTGGCTTTTTCTGCCCACTTAAACTGTAACCGTTTGGATGAATCTGTCGCTGTTGCTTCTTGCACTGCCTCTACAGCTTTTTGTTGTGCTAATTGCTGTTGCATTAATTGTTGGCACCGTTGCTCCTCCTATAATAATTAAAAATATTAAGAAAAAAATATTACTAAAATTGAGATATTTATTGTAAAACAGTTAATCACAGCTTTTTTCTCTCGT